>CM065692.1:20847014-20849514 GCA_017654935.2 Phymorhynchus buccinoides
TCTGGGTTATGGGCCCAGCACGCTTCCACTGCGCCACTCTGCTTGTAGTATTCACTGGGACTATGTTGATTTCTGTGGATCGCCGCAGGGTTAGGGTCTGACGCAATCATGCCACCAGTGAAGAAAACCCAACACACAGGAAAGACTACTCTTCCTTGACTAATACGTGGTTAGAAATGGGATTTTTTAAGGCCTCTCTCTCTCTCTCTCTATCCTCCTCTCTCTTGTCTAGATTCTCTCTCTCTACTCTCATATCTAATCTCTCTCTCTCTCTCTCTCTCCAAATTACTTCCTTTACCTGAATTTTAGGTATAATAAAAATTGAAAAAACCCCTTTTAACTAAATGACAATGCAACATATTTATAAATATAAGAAAGTACAATGCAAGAAAAAAAATATTCGATGGCTTGGAGTCAAAGCGGACTATCTTTAGATAGTCCATTGACATACTTATTGAACGTTTACGAAAACTAATAACTTGTATTAAAAACAAAAGATTGCATGAAAATATAAAAAGCAAAAACCCTTTTTATATTTCTGCAGTCATTGTTTGATACAAGTTATTAGTTTTTGTAATAAGCCCAATAATACGTCAATGGACTATCTAAAGATAGTCCGTTTTGACTCCAAGCCATCGATATTATATACATGAAAAAAGTATTTCTATATAATATTATTTATATGCAGATGATGTTACAATAATTTAGAAAACGTAAGGAATAAAATACAGGGTCTAGGTCTCACTGAGAAAATAAACATAAAACTGTCTGGACAAAACAGCTCTAGTTCAAGTTTATTAAAAAAATGTTTAAAAGTTAGCAGAGCGTGGTTTCGATCCACGGACCTCTGGGTTATGGGCCCAGCACGCTTCCACTGCGCCACTCTGCTTGTAGTATTCACTGAGGGACTGTCAGACTATGTTGATTTCTGTGGATCGCCGCAGGGTTAGGGTCTGACGCAATCATTCCACCAGTGAAGAAAACCCAACACACAGGAAAGACTACTCTTCCTTGACTAATACGTGGTTAGAAATGGGATTTATTCTCTCTCTCTCTCTCTCNTCTCTCTCTCTCTCTCTGTCTCTCTCTCTCTCTCTCTCTCTCTCTCTCGTCTCTCTCTCTCTCTCTCTCTCTCTCTCTCTCTCTCTCTCTCTCTCTCTCTCTCTCTCTCTCTCTCTCTCTCTCTCTCTCACCAAATTACTTCCCTTTACCTGAATTTTAGGTACTTGTCCACTGCTCGGCTTTCACTCTGTAGCTTGGATATCTAAGTCAAAGGCCAAGGTCACTGGACCTGAAAATGCTGCCGCGCGGCTGGTTATTCTGGCGTTTTCACGCTCTAGTTGCAAGTGTTTTAGTTTGATTGTTTGCATTGTTCCTCTGTGTGTTCATATTTTGTGTAGGAGTTGTTTTTTTCCTTGTTCAGAATAAGTTAGAAGTCCAGTGAAAAATGTCATGAAAACTTCAGGTTTAAAATTAGGAAAATAAAGCGTAAACCCGTTTGCTTTCTGGTTTGATGTTTGATATTTGGAAAAAAGAAGAAGAAAAAACGTCTGCAGAGCACAATTTCATGAGCACAAAAAGCTATAAGCTCGCACTCAATCTAATTTCAGTTATGCAAACATAAGGATTCGCCGTGAATTTACTTGAATAGCTATAAGAATATCAATTACATTCAAATAATAAAAAATTGAAAACTGAAAAACAGTGATTCTAACTAAATTTTTTGTTTATATGAGCCCGTCGTACATGGCGAAAGCCGATACACTACGTTAAACTGAACTTCCTCCTCCTAAATAATAAAAATTAAAAAAAAAAACCTAACTAAATGACAATGCAACATATTTATAAATATAAGAAAGAACAATGCAAGAAAAAAAAAATTCGATGGCTTGGAGTCAAAGCGGACTATCTTTAGATAGTCCATTGACATATTATTGAACGTTTACGAAAACTAATAACTTGTATTAAAAACAAAGACTGCTGAAATATAAAAAGCAAAAAACCCTTTTTATATTTCTGCAGCCATTGTTTGATACAAGTTATTAGTTTTTGTAATAAGCCCAATAATACGTCAATGGACTATCTAAAGATAGTCCGATTTGACTCCAAGCCATCGATATTATATACATGAAAAAAGTATTTCTATATAATATTATTTACATGCAGATGATGTTACATTAATTTAGAAAACGTAAGGAATAAAATACATCTCACTGAGAAAATAAACATAAAACTGTCTGGACAAAACAGCTCTAGTTCAAGTTTATTAAAAAAATGTTTAAAAGTTAGCAGAGCGTGGTTTCGATCCACGGACCTCTGGGTTATGGGCCCAGCACGCTTCCACTGCGCCACTCTGCTTGTAGTATTCACTGGGGGACTGTCAGACTATGTTGATTTCTGTGGATCGCCGCAGGGTTAGGGTCTGACGCAATCATGCCACCAGTGAAGAAAACCCAACACACAGGAAAGACTACTCTTCCTTGACTAATACGTGGTTAGA
>CM065692.1:20867014-20879514 GCA_017654935.2 Phymorhynchus buccinoides
TGAGCCTGGCTTAGTTCAAAATGACAGTTTATTCCAGCGTTCTAGTTGACCACAATTAGGCTTAAAATGTTAAATGGGGTTAGCAAAAAAACAACCCACCAGCATTTGGTTCACGCTCTCGCCAAACAATTATTGACTTCCAGCAGAATAATATATACTGACACCCATAACCAACGCGAAAATACAAGCATAGGGGAAGACGGGGTAAAAAGCGCATGGGCGGGTAAGAAGCCCACCCCAATTATCTCATGAAATAAAGAACATTTCAGTCAAATTTGCCCATGAGACGAATGCTAGACATTAACGCTCGTCTCATGGGCAAAATGAGACTGAAATTTGCTTCATTTCATGAGATAATTGGGGTGGGCTTCTTACCCGCCCATGCGCTTTTTACCCCGTCTTCCCCTAGTAAACCAGTTAATTTGAAACTTCGCTTTTAAAAACGCACGAGTTTCATTGTTCGTGTAAAACCGTAGTTCGACTATGATCGGGGAACGTTCACTCGCGCATTGAAAATCAGTCGGTTGTAAAGGTTAACCCTTTCACCGCCAATGTCACATTTATGCACCACAATGGTTTAGAACCCACGTCACTAAAAGGCATGGAATCAGGGCCTGTTATCTGAAGACCCAATATAATCATAATTTTGGGAGGTAAGGATAGGCCTAATGTCACAGAGGAATTCACAATATTGCAAAAATAAAACAAATTCTACCCAGTTAAGTGTAATGGTAGGGGAAGACGGGGTAAAAAGTGCATGGGCGGGTAAGAAGCCCACCCCAATTATCTCATGAAATGAAGCAAATTTCAGTCTCATTTTGCCCATGAGACAAACGTTAATGTCTAGCATTCGTCTCATGGGCAAATTTGACTGAAATTTTCTTTATTTCATGAGATAATTGGGGTGGGCTTCTTACCCGCCCATGCGCTTTTTCCCCCGTCTTCCCCTATATTTTGGCTGAAAAAGGGCTGGCGGCGAAAGGGTTAAGAATTAATTTGAAAAGAAAAGTGGCATCATTACGGAAGTCAGTATATATTATAACTACAAAGCAATGTATTATCATCATAGCAACAACGCACAAGACTGTGCTTTTGTCGTATCAAACATAACAGCACAAAACTCTGTGCCATATCACTATATAATAACACGAATCTCTTTGATATGTTCATCCGTAACAACACAAAGCCTTTTGTTAGGCCTAGATTGTATCATTCCAACATAGCGAATCAAAGTACTGTATAATTGTCGTGTCATACATAACAACGCAAAGCATCCGTGTCATTATCATACACAAAATCATAACAACACAACAGTACTGTGCCGTTGCTATAATATACAGAATCATACTAACATACCAGCAGCACAAAACCATCATGATATCAGCAGGGAATGTTGAAAACAAGGGGACAATTATATGCTATAGTAGTTAAAAAAACCCACCAACAACAAACAACTGAAACAGACTACAACGTCACTGGAACATACAACAAACAAACAACTACAGGACAAGACTGTAAAGTGACGTTATTTTATTCACAAGAGATAAAACAAAACTACTGGATATTTCGGCGAATGCGCCTTTATCAACATAGACAAACAAGAAAACAGCAAACAGCAAATATAACAAAAGGAGCAACAAATCAACCAGATAAAAAAAACCCACCAATACTCTTCCCCTCTACAGTCCAATGCGTAAGCCTTGTGAATAAAATAACGTCACTTTACACTTGTCGTGTAGTTGTTTCTTTGTTGTATGTTATAGTAGCAGTTTTTAAAGCCCTTTTGATGAGCCTCTTCTAACGGCCAGTTAAAAACATGAAAAAGTAAGTTTCACAGCATAGGTGCACAGTATTATTGAGCATGAAAAAAAAAGTAACAATTTCACATAAAAGTTGCATAACACTGTGTGTGACATGTCGTTTCACTATTCTGAAAAGGGGAACATTTCACAGATGAGTTGCGCAACACTAATTTTATTTACTAGCATTTATTTGTTGTGAAGTACAGCAATATCATTATCACACTGCAACGCTACACTATGGCAGCATTTATTTTCAGTGTGGCGAAGAAGAAAAAAAGCAACACTTTTACAACACAGTTACACAAACAGCATTGAATCTTGCTGAAATTGTACGACTTGGTCAATGAATGATGCGGGCATGTGCACCCCAAACAGCAAGGATTATTGTTGAAAAACATCAAGGATAGTTGAAAAACAAGCGAGTAAATAAACAACAAAGTCGTCGTTTAATGACGATGAAAGTATAAGCTTGAACAGCTTTTTAAATTTTTTTTTACATCTTGACCTCAACAATAATAATCGAATTAATACATAAATGAATAATAACAAAGGCAGGAAAAGGGATGAACAAAACAATATAAGACCAAAATAAAAGAAATTGCAAAATACAATAATGTTCCTGCGTGCGAGGTGATAATTATGTTTCAACAAATTGAACTATAATTGTCTTTTTGTGGTTTGCATTGTGTCAGTTTATTCAATATTGATAATAAAGCGTGCATGGTTTACTATTAGATACACAAGTGTGACATGATGTTTTGCAGTGCGTCAGTTTATTCACTAATAACAATAAAGCGTGCACGATTTACTATTAGATACACAAATGTGACATGGTGTTTACTTTTATGCATAGGCTACTAATGTGGCCAACCTCTTGTCTTCTAATGAGTGAGCGTGCAATAATTATGATGTCAGCGTGAACCGAGCGTGCGTTATAACAAATGTGTTTTGCTTGTGGATAATTACAGTTTACAATACTATCGTATTTTCGTAACACAACTTGTCTTACTGAATGCATATTGCTAAGCAAGCATTGTAAATGGTAGTGATTGTATACTGATTACAATATTCATTAAATGCTAAGTTTGTCCAGTGTTGTATGCTAGTTTAGTGCATGTACCACAATACACATTGAAGCCCGTGTTGTGCGGTATAGGTGTCACAAAATGTTTTTTTGATAGGCAAAGACGGGGTAAAAAGCCCATGGGCGGGTAAGAAGCTCATGCCAATTATCTCATGAAATAAATCAACACTCGTCTCATGGGCAAAATGTGACTGAAATTTGCTTTATTTCATGAGATAATTGGCATGGGCTTCTTACCCGCCCATGGGCTTTTTACCCCGTCTTACCCCAGCTAATGTTTTGAGAGCCTCTACTGTTGAAACAGAAATCTTAGGCCTATAGTCATCCCTGGTGCAGTCTGTTCCAACTGGATGTGATTGTCTTGGTGTTGGTTATCCAATGATTATGCCATTTTCTTCATGCCCCTACAAATTCAAATTGTTTGATTCTGTATTTGTTTGTTTGCTTTTTTGCATATTTTCTATAGGGATTCCACATTTCGTGTTCAATCATTATTGTTGTTCCCTTTCCACGCTTAGTGTAATTTGTGTTGCAGCCAATTCTGTGTAGCTTAAATATTTAGTAAGTACCATGTAGGCCTATATATAATCATTTGTTCTTGTTGTACCGATATTAAAATGTTGTTGCTGCTTTATTGTGTAATTTGGAATGCAAATTGTTTAAACCAAATAGAAATGGGGGACGCGCGTGCATGAATTATTTCTTAACAGGACTCAGGGTGACTGGAATCATCCGTTTGAATATACATGGAAGAGGAAAGAAAACAAGTGTTCCTAATTTGATTAACTGATTAATTGTCTGTGTCAGCGTGTTTTATGATGTGCCATATTGTCTGTGTCAGTGTGTTTTTATGATGCGTCATGTTTTGTGCATGCTTATACACACCTCAAATTTGACAAGTGTTCCTAATTTGATGAACTGATTAATTGTCTGTGTCAGTTATGTTTTACGATGTGTCATATTGTCTGTGTCAGCGTGTTTTATGATGTGTCATATTGTCTATGTCAGCGTGTTTTATGATGTGCCTTGTCTGTGTCAGCGTGTTTTATGTGTCATATTGTCAGCGTCAGCGTGTTTTATGATGTGTCACATTGTCTGTGTCAGTGTGTTTTATGTGTCATATTGTCAGCGTCAGCGTGTTTTATGATGTGTCACATTGTCTGTGTCAGCGTGTTTTATGATGCGTCATATTGTCAGCGTCAGCGTGTTTTATGATGTGTCATGTTTTGCGCATGCTTACACACACACCCCTCAAATTTGATCTTTAAACAAAGAACAAAACAAAAGAAAACAAACATAAAGAAAACCTAATCAAATTTGCACAACTATTTCTTCAACATGGACCATTATTATAATCTGTTTGAATGCAGTCCCCATCTAGTCAGTTGGTTGTGTGTACTGTAAATTCAAGGAGCACGGTAATAAACTCTGCGTTTGTTGTTGCCTCTGGGTGTATGCTTTTGTGACTATGATTTGAATTGAGCCCCCCCCCCCCTCCCCGTGGGGATACCGGGGGGGGGGGGGGGGGGGGCTTTTGCATAAATAATTACCCCAACTTCTGGAAGTTCTGTGCTTGTAACTTCCTCTCATCTGTCACTCTCTTTGACTTTGCCTTTTCCCTTTGCTTGCTTTCATCTCCTGAGCCGAGGGGTGAATGCCAGAACTGCCCATCTGTGCTCTTTATTCCTTTTGAGATAGACCGTTCTGGCAGGCACCCCTCGTTAAAAAAAAGTATAATAATCTTTCTGCCTAACCGGTCCATTCTCCTGCCTTTTTTTTCACGACACACTTTCAAAAATACTTCCTCCAGCCAAAAGTCGGACTTGCTAGGCCTAACTATTTGTTAGTTAGGCGCATAACGGCAGCATGACGCATCTGCGCTCATAATTGACAGGAAACTCTGAGCGATCGAAGAAGAAGAAGAAGAAGAAGAAGAAGAAGAAGAAGAAGAAGATTTGAATTGAGCTGAAGAAAAAACAACAACCCTGCTTAAACCAAAGAAAACGTGACACAACATATAAATTCTTAGTAGACGAAGGCAGAGGAGAGAAAAGGTGAGTGGTGATTTAGAACGACAGACCATGCGTGTGAGGAGATGTTGTGTAAGGGAATTCATAATTTATCAATACTACTTGTTTACAAACAATAAATAACAGAAGTTTAAGCATAATATATTCACTTTGTAAAGCGTGCATTTAATCTATTCGGTGTGCAATGGATAGAAAAGTTCTTTAAACGACGAAGTTGATGTTTATTTACTCGCTTGTTTTTCAACCGAAATGCTTGATATTTGGGGGTGCACATGCTCGCATCTTTCGTTGACGAAGTCATAAACTTTCAGCAAGATTCAATGAACGGTTTTGAAGATATGAAACAAAAAGTAAAAATATGGGTGCAAACACACCCACGGGGTACGGGAAGGGTTAAAAAACACACACACACAAACTTTCATTGCCACTCGTGTAGCCGCTCGGCACCACACTGATTTAACACTCATGTTACTAAAACGCATCTAATGAGAGACTTAGTGCGATTTTTCTCACGCCAGAGGGCATGACGCTCGTGTGGGGCTAATCCTCTCTCTATTATTAGTTGGGGATAAAGAAAGAGAGAGAGACAGTGAGTGGTCCTACCATCACTCTCTCTCTCACTACGCCCAAGTAAGAAAATCGCGTGATAAGCCCCTAGTGCATTGACTGCCCTCTGGCGTGAAAAATATCGCCATAGGTTGACCATTAGGGTCTGCTATGTAGTGTGCTGACTATGAATCTGTGGACTATGTCTCCTTTACACGAACAATAACTCTTCTATTCATGATCGGACTGAGCTCCCTTGACTAACCAACCATGTAGATCTAACCGTTAGCAACCAGCAAACAAACAAACAAACGTCACATGTTATACAAGTATTTTTTTTCCTTAATGTTAGGAGATAAGCATAGGCCTAATGCTACACATGCCCCAAAAAATGAATCCCCAGCATTGCAGAAGAAAACCTTTTCTATTCCCAGTTTGATGTCAAACTTTAGCCTAAAAAATGGCTGGCGTTAAACAAAATGAAAACAAAACTTCTACTTAAAATCATGTTATGGATAACAGTTGTAATACAGTGGAACCTCCCTTATAAGACCTTCAAAAATCATCCAAAATGAGGTCTTATAACGGAGGGGTCTTACAAGGGAGGTAATTTTAATACTTAGAAAGAAGGACAATGTCTCACAGAAGTAGGTCTTATGTGGGAGGGAGTCTTATGATGGGAGGTCTTATAAGGGAGGTTCCACTGTATATTAATTCTGTTAAAATGTGACGTTAAAACATTGAAAACGTCATTCTAAAGTTCCTCAAAATATCTTACAAATAACTGTTTAAATTATGTAGGGGAAGACGGGGTAAAAAGCGCATGGGCGGGTAAGAAGCCCACCCCAATTATCTCATGAAATGAAGCAAATTTCAGTCTCATTTTGCCCATGAGACGAGCGTTAATGTCTAGCATTCGTCTCATGGGCAAATTTGACTGAAATTTTCTTTATTTCGTGAGATAATTGGGGTGGGCTTCTTACCCGCCCATGCGCTTTTTACCCCGTCTTCCCCTAGTAGATAACAGTTGTAATATATTAATTTTGTTTAACGTCCTCCGGCTTGGCATGAGACATGCTTAAAATAAAAATAGTGAGAAATTAAAACAAATTTTATTTTAATTTAAATATCTCACTAATTCCAGAACACCGGACTAAGATACTCCAATAAAAAATCAGCAGTCTTCCGTGCTATTAATTAAATTTGTGGTCACGTGTGAGACCAAAACTCTACAATCGACATGTTAAATAAATTAATAATGTGATGATTTCTTTTTGTTTCTAAAACTTCACAACTTTTTTTCAAATTCGTTGCTTAATTAATCATGTTAACACTATTCACAAGATATTTATATTTCCCCATGGCAACACAGTGAGCTGTAAGTCATAAAAGAGTGGGCTATCACTGTGTTGCCATGGGGAAATAGAAATATCTCCTGAGTAATGTGTGTACCAGTGCTCATAGATTTAAAACTGGTGTTTAAAAGATTGCTGTCAGTTTGTAGCAAACATTGTTGGAAACAGTTTCACACCACAAAAGGTGGACTCTTTGCATCATCGTCTCTCTCTCTCTCTCTCTCTCTCTCTCTCTCTCTCTCTCTCTCTCTCTCTCTCTCTCTCTCTCTCTCTCTCTCCCCCCCCTCTCTCTCTCACTCTCTCTTTTTTTTAAAGTTGCTTTGATTACTGTGCTTTGACCCCAGTAATATAAATAACATTTTTCTTGGGGTAAAAGAAATCCACAGAAGCTTGTGGAGCGCCAAAGTTTTAACCAAAAAAAGAGAGAGAGTTACAAACAGTGAAAACAAGTGGGGGAAAACATCAGAACTTGAGTTTGAAGCCATTTTAATAAACCAATTCTACAAAGGAGTTGTCGACAGGGAAGAGGAAAGTTGTACAAGAACTGCAACAACAAAAAGTAGCAGTTTGAGACACAACTTTGGGGAAAAAAGAAGAAAAAAGAAGAGAAATCCAAAGGAAAACTTACTATGTAGGCCTATAGATGCAAAAACAACTAATGCAATACACGTTTGACGATGGAAATGGGATGAAGAAGACTATGTTACTACTTGTGGCGGTGCCATAGCCGATGAGGTTTAACCGAGGCGTGGTCACCGCTACAGCTATCTGTAGTAATAAAAATAAATCGGGACTTTACTGGTTTCGTACTGCCTCCGGGCATTGCCTCCAGTATTGTTCCCACCATATTTGTATTTACAAATGTCCCATATGTGTCTGATTCAGACCAAGAGGACGTAAAACACCATTTTCGTCGTCGGGATGAAGAAGACAGGCGTGGAAGGAAAAAGAACTACTAGAGAGCTAAGACCTCAAAGAACACCAGACAACTGCATTGGAGACACCGCAAGAAGAAGAATTATATGCGTTTAAACGACGACTTTGTTGTTTATTTACTCCCCTGTTTTTCAACACAAATGCTGGAGTTTTGGCGTGTACATGCACGAATCCTTCATTGACAAAGTCATAAAAGTCCAGCAAGATTCAATGAACGGGTTTGAAAATATGAAGCAAAAAGTAAAAGTATGGGTGCAAACACACCCACGGGGTACGGGAAGGGTTAACATCCTCCGATCTGGAACAGGTACAGACAGTGGGTCGATCCTGGAGGTACTGCAATACCAGGAAAGACCATACCACTAACCAAAAACCTGCAAGACTTTACAATATCAGATTATAAAAAGAAACCAAAACAACCTAACAACCAAAAAAACCCCAATTCATTTATTTAACGAAGAGGAGGAAGAGAAGGAGGAGTATGAGGAGGATTTGAAAGTAAGATAAAAAATAATAAATGGGTCGCTGAAGAAGATCATTACGGTGAAATAAATAGGATAGCACCACGGAGAAAAGAAAAAAAAGTTGAATGAAAAAACCCCGAACGTAGTGATATTCTAGAATAGAAGGACCGAGGCCTACATCATAAACTAAAAACTTGATGGGAATGAAATAATGCGAGTCAAGATAATATAGACCATGGAATAGAATAACTTCACCCCCGTGGGGATACCGGGGGGGGGGGGGGGGGGGGGGTCTTTCGTACAAATAGTTCCCCCACCTTCTGGAAGCTTTGTGCTTGTAACTTCCTCTTATCTGTCACTCTCTTTGGTTCTGCCTTTTCCCTTTGCTTACTGTCATCTGCTATCTTTCTATCTCACTGGTCCATTCTCCTGACTTTTATTTCTATAAATTCTTACAAAGATTTCTTCAACCGAAGCCGGACATGCAGGGCCTAACTATTTCTTAGTTAGGTGCATGACGGCAGTATGACGCATCTACGCTCACGTGACAGGAAACAACGAAGAAGAAGAAGAAGAAGAAGAAGATGATGATGAAGAAGAAGAAGTTCATAATTCGACATTTAAAATAAACTCAACCTAAAAGAAACCAGTGAACGTGGTTGCACGGAGACGGAGAGGAAAAGGTTTACAAACAAACAACAACAACAACAACACAAAAACGACAAACAGTTGGCGAGGGAAAGAACGTATTGAAATCAGGTACCGTAATCATGAGCGTGTCCTAAACAGTTAACACGGGTAGTGAATATAAATGTATTTTACGGACTACAAGGCGCACCTGATTATAAGGCGCATTCCCCAAATTTTACACAAACAAATTTGTTATATTTTCTTACTAATTTTTTGAGTCATATTACAAGGCTCAAGGGTCTTGATCTGGGGGAAAAATAATTATCGCCTTATAGTCCGTAAAATATGTTAATTAAACAGCCAATCGTATTGGCAGTTTCTTCTACATTACATTCTAGTCCCCGTCCTATTTGTTTAAGACGCAGTCATGATTACGGTACCAGCTGTCAGTGTTTTCCCCACCTGTGGTGAGCTTCAGTCTCTGTTTATTTGAACTAAACAGTTCCGTCATAAATATACTTACGGTTGGCACTCAGTTGCGCCTGTTTGAATAATAGTCAATTGCGCCTGGCTAATGATGTATGTCTTGGAAGCTAAACTTCAGATGACTATAAAAATATCAAAACTAAAGAAGCTATTTAGAGTACTGAGGGGGGTTGCGTACCCCTTAAAGACATACTGACGCATCACGATTAAGTCCCTGGTTTTTTTCTGGGTAGCTGTGACCCACATACAAATGTCCCCAACTTAATATTGAGGCTGCTCTTTAAAATGATGTTTCGTTTTCAATTTGGGGACATTTGTATGGGAGTCAAACCTGGTCGAAACAAGATTTCTTACCAGTTGTAAGAGGGAAAACACGTGAAACCCGTGATTCTGACACGTTACCTGGTGGTTCTTTAAGGCATTATCGTAATATGACGTCAATTTGTGGATATCCAGTTCGATATTGGAACAGATTTAGATCACCAGCGTCTGTTAAAATGTTTCTGCTTCCACTGTATCAACGCTCTGGTTTGCAACTGAACCCGTTTTCACGAAGCAAACCGATTTATGAAGACTGACAAATTGGTCATTGCATACCGGTACGGGTCAGTGCGCGCCGTACATACGGGTGTTGCATTTAAAAAACATATCTATATACACTTATATGTAACCCATAGCAACTTTCACCCCACACCAAGTGCGTAAAGGAAACCATAAAATGAGTAGATTCAGATTTTAACTTCTAACTCCATGAAAGTTGGTTCTTTTGGTTTGAAAAATGGTAGCGGGAAGAAATAAACGTCAATGGAAAAAATGACGCAAGCATGACGTGATTTATTTACAATCTCTACGATTTCAAGGGGGGTGGGTACGCACTGACCCAGCCAACGCGTAGACTCGTCAGTACTCTAAATTTTGTTTTCTGTATTTTTTTTTATATAAAAGGAATACTACTAGCTTTACCTTCTGAAACAAAACCATCAATGTGTGCAAAACTTCCATTATGTCTCATTTTCTCATGTTACTATGTTAACGTTTTGGTGACCCACAACGGGCGCAATTAACACAGGCGTGAGAATAGGGGTAATTAAAATAGGCGCAATTGAGAGGTACTGATACAGCATACTTAACCCCCACCCCTCTTTACATGCATAAAACTCACGCGTGCCCGCGCGCGCAGACACACACGCACAGAGACATTGGCCGCTCAAGAACACACCCACACTCTCTCTCTCTCGGTGTGGTTGGTTTAACGTCTAATTGGACGTCGCCTCTTATAGACAGTTAGCTCTAGAACGACAATGTAGGCCTATATGTACAGCGCAAGCATGTTCACACTCTTAAAACACACAAATAAAAGCAAAAATAAAACAGAACATACAAAACCAGAAAAGCGCAAAACAGTTGATTCCAATGCAATTTAAAAAAAAATATAATGTAGGTTCATTAATTAATTAAACTTTTCACTTAAAAGCATCCTCTCTCTCTCTCTCTCTCTCTCTCTCTCTCTCTCTCTCTCTCTCTCTCTCTCTCTCTCTCTCTCTCTCCGAACATTGCATAGAACTAATTCACACACAGTTGACATATTAAATGTCAGTCAGTCAGACACATTGTCAAGCTTCCACGCTTAAAAAAATATTAATGTGAAGACGTAAAATGAAAAAGACAATTCCTTCGGAGACTGCTAGTGAAATTGTCTGGCAGAGCCCACTAAACGGTACCAAGAAGCCTGAATATACAAAGAGCTCGCACTCCGCAGCTGAGTGAAGCCGAGTTTTGTTTGTACTCCAATCCTTTCACCTACACTACAGCTGGTGATCATTGTGAACTCATTCACTGCCTACAACAATACTAACACTTTCCACCTTTTCATCTTCTGTAGGTGGGAAGTGAGAAAGTTGGCTTCATTCTTTCCAAGGTTTGTAGGCTGCGAAGCTATCACTCTTTGCAACATGTAGGCTTTTTGACGGTACTTGATACAGCAATATTTTCCTTCACATCTCCCACTGCCTTTTTTCTTTTGTTTCTTTTTCTTTCAAAGGATTTGTCCAGGCACAGCGCCCACATATCAACATGAACTGGCCTTCACGCACACGCACACGCACACACACACACACACACACACACACACTGAAAACATGATTAATGCCGTGTTGCACTTTCCCTAAAAACAAACAAAGTACAAAAAAAAAAAAAAACCCCACAAACCCCAACATAGAACAAATAGACACACACAGCCAAAACCCATAACAAAATGACCACCGTAAATAAACATTTCCACTATGATTTCTTTACATGCCCTTTAAAAAAAAAAAAGTTTCTAAAAACACAAGACATACAGACATACGCGACCATGCGTAATAGGTCATTAAAAGAGCAACCAGCATCAACGTGATTTAAAATAAATGAATAAAATAAACACAAGTCTGTTTTCGCAATCTTACATGCGCTAAAAAAACAACCACCTCACACACCTAATCAAGTCTTTCATGGGGAAAAAAAATTATGTCAGTAATTAAAACAATTCCATGGCATGAAAACTTGGAAAACGAATTAAAAAATGTACATGGATTTACAGGCATTACAATGCCACATATCGCCCCAAAACGAAAACATTAAAAAAAATCTCACTTAAAATCGACGTTCCCCCTTGGGGATACCGGGGGGGGGGGGGGGGGGGGGGGTTCCCCCACCTTCTGGAAGTTCTTTTTGCCCCACATGTTCCCCAAAGAGGGCGTTAAACATTATTTCCTGGAAGTTCTGTGCTTGTAACTTCCTCTGATCTGTCACTCTCTTTGACTCTGCCTTTTTTTTTGCTTACTGTCATCTACTATCTTTCTGCCTTACCGGCGGTCCATTCTCCTGCCTATTTTTTTAATTTATCGAAACACTTTCAAAAACGATTTCCTCCAGCCAAAGTCGGACTTGCTGGGCCTAACTATTCCATAGTTAGGCGCATAACGGCAGCATGACGCATCTGCGCTCATAATTGACAGGAAACTGTCTGAGTGATCGAAGAATCGAAGAAGAAGAAGAAATCGACGTCATTGAGATGCCGATGACATGTCACCCCTCTGTGGCATGCGCCTATGACATGTCACCCCTCTGTGGCATGCGCCGATGACATGTCACCCCTCTGTGGCATGCGCCGATGACATGTCACCCCT
>CM065692.1:20889514-20907014 GCA_017654935.2 Phymorhynchus buccinoides
TCATATTTGTCTCTTGCTTTGTTGACGTGCAAGAGTATGGTTTATGTTTACACATACCAAAACATCGACCAATTTCAGCTAAATGATCCCAATATCGTCATCACACTCTAATCTTCTTCTTCGTCTTCGTTCGCTCAAAACAGTTTCCTGTCATATGAGCGTAGATGCGTCATGCTGCCGTTATGTGCCTAACTAAGAAATAGTCAGGCCCAGCATGTCCGACTTCGGCTGAAGAAATCTTTGTACGAATTTATAGAAAAAAGGCAAGAGAATGGATCAGTGAGATAGAAAGATAGCAGATGACAGAAAGCAAAGGGAAAAGGCAGAGTCAAAGAGAATGACAGAATTAGAGGAAGTTACAAGCACAGAACTTCCAGAAGGTGGAGGAACTATTTGTACAAAAGATCCTCCGGTATCCCCACGGGGGAACACTTTAATCTATAGTTTACTATTATATTCAACACATAGCAGAAATCCAATCACAACACTCGTTACAATCATGGCCACAAAGCATTCGCCAATCACAAATCCCTGACTTGTGAGAAAAGCGAGAAGCGATAGAGGAGACCAGTGTACACAGCGCTATTATACTATCCCCTCTACCAAAATCCTCCTCACGAGCGCCACCTCGTTGCCAGGAAGGGGCCATAATCTTTACAGCCATTCTCTCCCTTGACGACCTGTCACTACAAGAGTTGCGCCCCCTTTTTCCGACCTGCTGAGCACAATCAGGGCACAGAGCCCTTGCTCTCCCTTTGATGAGCAAAGACTGAGGGCATTAATACAAACAAGGGTCGGAGTACACAGGAACAGCGAAGATTGATAACGACCGTTCCATACCAGATTAGCAGTGTGATAAGCCCTTTCGCAGGCTCGAGCTAAAACCACTATTATTCACAGTTCCACAGCCAACAAATCCCCCATTCCAAGACTGCATCACTAATACCAATGAAATGCAATGCAATTCCACAGCCACCAAATTCACTTTTCCAAGGCTGCAGCACTAATACCAGTGAAATGCAATGCAATTCCACAGCCAACAAATTCACCTTTCCAAGACTGCAGCACTAATACCAATGAAATGCAATGCAATTCCACAGCCAACAAATTCACCTTTCCAAGACTGCAGCACTAATACCAATGAAATGCAATGCAATTCCACAGCCAACAAATTCACTTTTCCAAGGCTGCAGCACTAATACCAGTGAAATGCAATGCAATTCCACAGCCAACAAATTCACCTTTCCAAGGCTGCAGCACTAATACCAGTGAAATGCAATGCAATTCCACAGCCAACAAATTCACCTTTCCAAGACTGCATCACTAATACCAATGAAATGCAATGCAATTCCACAGCCAACAAATTCACCTTTCCAAGGCTGCAGCACTAATACCAATGAAATGCAATGCAATTCCACAGCCAACAAATTCACCTTTCCAAGGCTGCAGCACTAATACCAATGAAATGCAATGCAATTCCACAGCCAACAAATTCACCTTTCCAAGGCTGCAGCACTAATACCAATGAAATGCAATGCAATTCCACAGCCAACAAATTCACCTTTCCAAGGCTGCAGCACTAATACCAGTGAAATGCAATGCAATTCCACAGCCAACAAATTCACCTTTCCAAGACTGCAGCACTAATACCAATGAAATGCAATGCAATTCCACAGCCAACAAAATCACCTTTCCAAGGCTCCAGCACTAATACCAGTGAAATGCAATGCAATTCCACAGCCAACAAATTCACCTTTCCAAGGCTGCAGCACTAATACCAGTGAAATGCAATGCAATTCCACAGCCAACAAATTCACCTTTCCAAGACTGCAGCACTAATACCAATGAAATGCAATGCAATTCCACAGCCAACAAATTCACCTTTCCAAGGCTGCAGCACTAATACCAGTGAAATGCAATGCAATTCCACAGCCAACAAATTCACCTTTCCAAGGCTGCAGCACTAATACCTTGAAATGCAATGCAATTCCACAGCCAACAGGTTCACCTTTCCAAGGCTGCAGCACTAATTGAAATGCAATGCAATTCCTTAGCCTACATATTCACCTTTAGTAGGCTGCCGCACTAATACCAGTGAAATGCAATGCAATTTTATAGCCAACAAATTCACCTGTCCAAGGCTGCAGCACTAATACCTGAAATGCAATGCAATTCCACAGTCTGCAAATTCACTTTTCCAAGGCTGCAGCACTAATACCAGTGAAATGCAATGCAATTCCACAGCCACCAAATTCACTTTTCCAAGGCTCCAGCACTAATACCAGTGAAATGCAATGCAATTCCACAGCCAACAAATTCACCTTTCCAAGGCTGCAGCACTAATACCAATGAAATGCAATGCAATTCCACAGCCACCAAATTCACTTTTCCCTGCAGCACTAATACCAGTGAAATGCAATCAATTCACAGCCACCAAATTCACTTTTCCAAGGCTGCAGCACTAATACCAGTGAAATGCAATACTCATTGTCGTACCGTAGCGACGAGCTAAAGTAACACTTGTAGTGTGGTATTATAGCCTAGGTTTTTAGGAGATATTTAGTTCTTACTACATATTATTAGTAGTGCCGACATGTGATTATAATTTTATACTCTCTGTCTCTGTCTCTCCGTCTGCCTCTCTGTCTCTGTCTGGTCTGCCTGTCCCTCTCATCCTCTCTCTCTTTCTTCCTCTCCCCCCTCAGTTTCTCTCTCTGACTCTCTCTCTCTCATCTCATCTCTCTCTGTCTCTCTCTCTCTCTCTCTCTCTCTCTCTCTCTCATCTCCTCGTCTCTCTCTTCTCTCTTCTCTCTCTCTCTCTCTGTTGTCTGCATTTTGTGGGCGAGTTGAAGAATGCGCACTATGGTAAGAAAAAATGAAAGAAGGAAGAAAAAAGGAGAGAAAATGAAAGAAAGAAGGGACACAGAGGGGGGGGGGGGGGGGGGAAGAAGGACGGAAAGAAAGAAGGAAGGAAGGAGATTAGAAGGAAAGACACACATAAGGACGGAAAGAAAGAAAGAGAGAGAGAGAGAAGGAGAGAGAGAAGAGAGAGAGAGAGAGAGAGAGAGAGAGAGAGAGAGAGAGAGAGAGAGAGAGAGAGATGAGAGAGAGAGAGAGAGAGAGAGAGAGAGAGAGAGAGAGAGAGAGAGAGAGAGAGAGAGAGAGAGAGAGAGAGAGAGAGAGAGAGAGAGAGAGACGGAGTGGTAGTAAAAGGAAAGCATCACTTGGTTTAAACAATATTATTCCAAATTACACAATACAGCAGCAACAACATTTAGATAAGAGTACAACAAGCAAAAATGCTTATACATGGTACTCACTAAATATTTGGTTACACAGAATTGGCTGCAACACAACTTACACTAAGCGTGGAAAAGGAACAACAATAATGATTAAACACGAATGTGGAAACCATTATAGAAAACATGCGAAAAAGCAAACAAACAAATACACAATCGAACAATTTGAATTTGTAGGGGCATGAAGAAAATGGCATAATCATTGGAGAACCAACACCAAGACAATCACATCCAGTTGCAACAGACTGCACCAGGGCTGACTATAGGCCTAAGATTAAATGTGGATAGAAAGGCATACTGAATAGGACAAATGTATCCACAAGCATCACTTGCTTTTGTGTGACTTACAAGCGTGATAAATACAGTACAGTACGCTTTACCACAAAGCCTCCCCCATTTCTACCAGTTTCCTCATGCCATTTAATTTATTAATCATCTAGGCCTATAATTCCTAAATTCATACAACCCCTGTCCAGTCTAGTCCACAGCCTTGGGAAACGCAATACCCATTTCACCCCGTCCTCACCCCACTTGGCGCTAACGTAAATGCACAGTTACCAACCGATTCTTACACAAAGAAACCATTCCGAATTGAAAACCTGTTTTTTGACTGAAGCGTGACACCTTACACGAATTAACCCCCCCAAGTTTGACATTAGCCTTCCACATTCTATGATTCACCGAGCCCCTTCTTCTTTTATTAAAGGCTACGAGCAGTACACTTTGAATTAAATAAAAGCCAAAGTTTTAGACACAAAGCACTACACCTTACAATTTTCAATGAAACCCATTTTTGGGACGAGAATGGTACGCCGTAATCATCTTTTCCTTTTCGGACGAAATCCAGAGCTGTCAGCAAGATGTCATTTTTTCTAATGACAGAGCCTCGTAAAGAGAACAAGCGCGCGCGCCCCCAACTCCCTCCTCCCCCCACCCTCCCTCCCTGTCCCGGACAGCACGTGCCGGGTTGACAGGCGGTGGTGGGCGTGGTTATGGGCTGACCCAGGGGTCAGCTTTGTGGTCATTACCTACGGTGGTCATTTCAGTGGGTGGCGGGGAGATCGGGGCAAATTGGGGGGACCATTGTGGCAATTGCCAATATCGACAGCTAGACACACACAAAAACCCACCTCCGGCCAAAATGGACAATCTGGTGCGGGCTAAGATTTCAATCCCATTTCCCCCCGCCCTCTCGATTCATTCTTTTTCTTCTTCTTTCCTTTCCTTCCTATGTTCCCTTTTCCTCATCCGCCCCTCCCCTCCCCCCCCCTCTCCCCCTCCCCACCTATTCCATACAATCACAAATTCTTGCTTTGGTCGAGTTTGTCAGACTTAGGTTATATTGTCATTTGACTGGTTGAAGTTTCATATTATGTGAACCCCTGACTCCTCTCTGACGACAGACCTCGTGATGTAGTGTATGGCCATGGCATTTTCTCTGGAAACACGCACAGTGAACTTGCCGACAAAAGTGTGGATTGCTGCCTAAAACATGGCAGGGTGAAGGGTGAAGGGTGGGGGGAGGGAGGGGGAGGGGAGGGGGAGGGAGGGGGAGGGAGGGGGAGAGGGGAGGGAGGGGGAAGGTGTGTGTGTGTGTTGTGTGTGTGTGTGTGTGTGTGTGTGTGTGTGTGTGGTTCTTCTGGCATAGTAGGGGAAGACGGGGTAAAAAGCGCATGGGCGGGTAAGAAGCCCACCCCAATTATCTCATGAAATAAAGAAAATTTCAGTCAAATTTGCCCATGAGACGAATGCTAGACATTAACACTCGTCTCATGGGCAAAATGAGACTGAAATTTGCTTCATTTCATGAGATAATTGGGGTGGGCTTCTTACCCGCCCATACGCTTTTTACCCCGTCTTCCCCTACGTCTCTTCTTTTACATTTTAAGTTCTACCAAAAAGCCTGAATATATACAAAGAGCTCGCACTCCGCAGCTGACTGAAGCCGGTTTTTTTTTTTAATACTCCCACCCTTTCACCTACACTACACCTTCCAGGCGTTAAGTGAGAAAGCTGGCTTCATTCTTTGCAAGGTTCGTAGGCTGCGAAGTTATCACTCTTTGCAACATTTAGGCTTTTTGGTGCTACTGGAATAGCACGTCTTTTCTCTTACATTATGCTAAACCGTTCCTTGTACCCTTTTCAAGGACGTTAAATGATTTTTTGCATTTTTTAATTTTTTTTATTAAGCTCTAGCTTGTTGATGCTCTATTTTGTATTGTATATTTTGTATTGCTTGGAAAGTGTTAAATATTTTGTTTGTGGCTCAAGCCACAAACCTATAACTCACTTTGTCGGTCTGTCTGTCTGTCTGTCTGTCTGTCTGTCGGTCGGTCCAAAATTGTCGCACATTTTGACAAATTTGTCGCACTTCAAATCGAGGCTACACTTCAAATTGAGGCCGCTCTTTAAAATGATGTATTTTAAAAGCGTACAAAATAATAAACATACGTAATACAGACACTACAACAGACACGACGAGTATGCGGTGCTTCTTTTGATGAGTATAAGTAGGATACATAGTTTTAAATGTTTTTCAAAAGATATAAAAAGTTACGAAATGGTGCAGAGATAACATTCTGGTTTACAGATTAAAATTATTGAAAAGCCAGGGGAGGTGACTCATGATTGGAGTGGTAAAAATAGACCGCGTGCCACAAACTATTGCGATTTCGCGCTTGTTTTTATTTAAACCACAAATAAAAACAACAACATATCCGACTGTACGCTATGGACACAGAACATCACGGATCATCACACAGGATTCACGCAACGCCCTTTCCCTTTATTCAACATCGCTCTCTCTCTCTCTCTCTCTCTCTCTCTCTCTCTCTCTCTCTCTCTCTCTCTCTCTCTCTCTCTCTCTCTCTCTCTCTCTCTCTCTCTCTCTCTCTCACCCACACACACACACACACACACACACACACACACACACTGAGGTATTCCTGCATTTCTGTTAGCGCTTGAATCTGCTTGTTTAACTTCTAGCTTGAAATAAAGTAAAACTCGTATTAGTTTTCAACTTTTCCGTTCCATAATTGTCTCACCATGCTCGCACAATCCATTGGTCCACACCAAGCAAGTTTTGATCAGAATTCAAAGCCACCGTTGACATGCTGGAGTCTGCGATTATTCCACACAGCCCACGCTGCATCGTAGAATGTCCCACGAGCGTATCCGAAATTACAGGAGCCTTTTTCGCCCAACTTTTGTACTTTAGGGTGAAAGGGATAGGGTTAGAATCAGTTTAGGATTATTTTCGTTAGAAAGAAAGATTTATAATTATAATTTAAGAAACTAAACTGCTCGAAGCGCTACCATAATGCGAACTTGGCATTAAACGGTCGCCATTTTTTACGGGAATTCCCGTGGTTTACGGCAACACTGATCGGCGACGTTGACTTGAGAGGGTTTAAGCTCGTTTTTCCTTGCTGATTATTTTTATTTTTTTCAAACTTTCTAAGGCATGAAAATAATCCTAAACTGATTCTAACCCTATCTTTTACCCAATGAAGTACAAAAGTTGGGCGAAAAGGGGCTCCTGCATTTTCGGATACGCGCAGTTCAGCCTCCATTGAGGAAATCACTGTGACACATCCACTTCACTGTTGGCATGTTGGAATTTGCGAGTATTCCGTTCAGCTAAGACTTCATTGGGGAACATGGTGCAGGATTCCCTCAACAGCTGTGGACACGGAACGTCACGGATCATTACACTCGTGTCTCAATAACACCAGGAACATCACTCATCAAAACGCGGGAGAAAAAAAAAATAGCAATAGCAAGCACAAAATTATTTCTTATTCACTCATTTCCAAACACTTAAAATTTATCAACCAAAAAAAGGAATGGTTCCAGCAAAACAATAGTATAAGTGCATGGCTTTGTACATCGATTTCTCGGCAAATATGTAGATTTACACCCTCCTGCTCTATTTCGTGGTTCTTTCCGTGGTTAGGGATAGGGTTAAGGTTAGGGTTAGGGATAGGGTTAGAGTTAGATGGTCTTTTCTTTTGCCACAAGCATCTGTTTTTTTGGGTCAAAATCATCTATTTTTGGGGAGCATTAAATCGCTGCCATTTCCAAAGAACTATCACAACAATGATTTTCTCTGTTGACATTTACACGAACCTTTTTTCAGAATATTCTGATTCTTCTTCTTCTTAGAAATGCCCCCCCCCCCCCCCCCCCCCCCCCCCCCCCCCACAAAACAAACAACTAAGCACACCACATAGAAGTAAGTCCTTTTCAGAATGGGCTAGGAACACGTAGACAGTGAGAAGAAAGTGCAGCAGACTTTAGTCCGTCAGAGACCAACATAAGAACAGAGAGATGGCTAAAGATGAGCCATGTTGTTGACTTGCACACGCACTGTGGAGCCAGAGAGCTGGCAGCAGTTATATAGGCAGCCACCATGCACTCACGCTTTTTACTGCCTGTAAATTTGGCAGCAAATTGCGCTGTATAAATCTGGCAGCAAATTGCACCATGATTATAAATCTGGCAGCAAATTGCCGTGTATAAATTCGGGCGGCAAATCGCACTGTTGTTGCCCTACATTATAACTCGTCTCTCTATAAACCACAGTTGATTATGAACCGCTGTGTGCCCCACACTATTGGCCACTGCAACGACCACCTTTTGCAAGAGTGAATGCCCTTGGTGGGTGGGGGAAGATGGTTGAGTACTGACCAAACAAAGGAATATCTCTCGCCAATAACCCTATTTGAGGCCACTGAATGGCTGCCTTTTGCAAGAGCGAATGCCCTGTTGGATACTGACCAACGAGGGCTTAACTCTTGCCGTCAAGGGCGTTAATAACCCTAGTTGCACTGGCCAGTAGTGAAGACCTGGCCATTGTCGGGTAATAAAGGCGAAGAGAGGAGCGGGGATCATCAGTTTAGGGCCAGATGAAAGGCAGAGGAGGCAGATAATATATGATGCATTGTAACCAGGGAGCGAGGACCCGCAATTTCCATTGGCGGCCCTCCACTGCACTAACAGAGTCCACCATTGTAAAAATACAAAAGGCTGGGTCTATAAAGTTCTGAAATATGATAGGCCGGGTAATATAATCTAATAAATCCCCATTCACCAGAACTTCTAACTCGTTTAATGACTTCACGCGTTGAATTTATACTCCCAGAACAACCACAACGCTATAAAGATGCATGTTCAACGCTGTCAATAAGTTGACAACAATATCACGCCTGCCACCAATTATAGCAATAGGTATATTCTCTTGTTTTTGGCTTAACCGAAGACGACAGACGTTTTGATCATGGGCAGATTGATTGTTGATTTACAGTTATGGTTTTGTTTACAAATTGACTTAAACTTTGTGATTTTTAACAGATTTATATTTACCACCCCCCCCCCCCCCCCCCCATCTCTGTTTTTGTTTTGCTGTGTCTCTTTCCGTCTCTCTCTCCCCCTCCCCCGCTTTCTCTCTCTCCTTCTGTATGTTCGCTTCATAATTTAACTCTTGGCGCTGTTGATTTGTGTCATCGATGCTTTTTGTGTATGCTCGCTTCATAATTTAACTCTTTAACTCATGGCAAGGCCAATTTGTTATCTCTGATGCTTTTTGTATGTTCACTTTATAATCCAACTTTTGGCGATGTTGATTTGTTTTCAATGTTGCTTTTTGTTCATATGTTCGCTTATAATGGAGTTCTTTTCTGATGATTTGTTGTCATTGTTGTTTTTCCTTTTGTAACCCCCTCCCCTCTGACATGGGAAGAAGGCCTGGATAAGTAAACTTTGTGAATTGTGAATTGTGTTAATTCTCTCCCCTTCTAATAAAGGGCGAAAATCAACAGTGATTGCAGTGTTTTCCATTTCATTCAAGCGCTGTGATTTTTGAGCAGTTCCAGGGCTCTGTCATTATCTGAGGTCATCCACACCACCACCACCACAGTGGAAGGTTTACTCAATGCAACCACAACAGTGATCACTGCCAACACTGGGACAGAACACACAAAAAGGGAGAGAAGCGGGGCGGGGCGGAGGGGGGGGAGAGGAAGAGAGAGAGAGAGAGAGAGAGAGAGAGAGAGACGGAGAGAGAGAGATACGAGAAGAGAGAGAGAGAGAGAGAGAGAGAGAGAGAGAGAGAATGGACAATTTTTGACAATTTGATAATTATTGTCATTACCAACAGAGGTCTTATGACAAGAGGGGGGGTGGGGGGGGGGGGAGAGTAATCGACAAGTATACAATACAAAATGGCCATTGTCAACATCAAAACAATGAGAGACTTAGTGCGATTTTTCTCACGCCAGAGGGCATGACGCTCGTGTGGGGCTAATCCTCTCTATATTATTAGTTGGGGATAAAGAAAGAGAGAGAGACAGTGAGTGGTCCTACCATCACTCTCTCTCTCTCTCACTAACGCCCAAGTAAGAAAATCGCGTGATAAGCCCCTAGTGCATTGACTGCCCTCTGGCGTTCAAAATATCGCCATAGTTTTTTTTGACCATTAAGTCCATTTAAAAAACTAAGTAGAAAGGAAACAAAACAAAAACATTATTCAAGAGACAGATAGAGGAGAGAGAGATGAGAGACGAGAGAGAGAGAGAGAGAGAGAGAAGATGAGATGGAGAGAGAGAGAGATAGCGAGAGAGCGAGATCTATAGAGAGAGAGAGAGAGATCATAAGAGAGAGAGAGAGATCGAGATAGAGGAGAGAGAGAGGCGAGAGAGAGTTAGGAGAGAGAGAGAAGAGAGAGAGAGAGAGAGCGCCGGAGAAGAGAGAGAGAGAGAGAGAGAGAGAGAGCCAAGAGGCGAGAGAGACAGAGAGAGACAGAGGCGGATTTCTATGTGTACCGTCGGCTTAATGACTAGCAGCAGTCGCCCGGCCGTAACATCTAAACAACCCCTCTTTTGAAATGTCACCAGGACCAATTTGACAAGGTGTCGGCAATCACCACTCTTCAACAACTTTTCTTCTTAGCTTCAACAGCACCACCCCCTCCCCACCCTCATCCCCCTCTCCTCTCAGCCACCTCCGTTCTCACCCCTTCTCCTCCTCTACTGAGAACTCCCCCTCCTCTGTTTGTTCATCTTCACACCGTTACTACTTTCCTCTCTCTCCTCGATCTCTCTCTCTCTCTCTCGTCTCTCTCTCTCTCTCTCTCTCTCGCTCAGCTTCCTCTCTCACTCTCTCTCTCTCCGCTCTCTCTCCTCTCTCTCTCTCTCTCTCTCTCTCTCTCTCTCTCTCTCTCCATGCTTCCCCCTCCATCTCCCCCCCCCCCCTTTTCTTCTTCTCCGGAAGTCAGGAACGTCCACGCGGAGACCATACTGTCTGTGATCGTGTGGACAAGGGAAGTAATTCACCAACCGTTCTATCCCCACAAATACGTCCCTTACATTCTCATTTCTTTGCCATCGTTCCCTCCCTCCTCCTTGCTTTCCTCCTTCCAATTCACCACCCCTTCTTCCCCCCCGGCTCACCTCCTGGGCTCACCTCCTAGCCTCCCCCACCCTCCCCTTCTCGATACGCAGTTGCGCCCCTTGCGTTTGATGGTCGCCCAGTAGGGGGTCGCCCAGGGCTATGAGTTTATGCTGGTATCATGGCCAAGACTGTCTCTAGCTTTATCTGCTTCTGTTGTGAGCTTCAAACAAATTAGTAACTGTTTCTGCAGGTGGAGTCTTTGCCCAGTTTCGGTGCTTTTTCTACGAAGGAACATTCGTCCAACGACAAGACCAGATGCAGACCTTAAATCTGCACGAAACCTACAACAGAGCAGTCACCGCATTCAAGGCCAGGACCCCCCCGCCATGACAGCCCGTCCGTCCTCCACGACGTTCCCTCATCGCCATTATTATTATATTATTATTATTATTATTATTATTATTATTATCATTTTTAATTTTGTTGACGATGAAAATGTCTATGATGCGTTAATAATCATTTATAGCTGAATAATTAATAATATTATTATTTTGTTAATAGGTTCTTGAAAATGTTAAGTTTTCAAACAAGTATTGATGACGATGATGTTAACAACACTATGAAACATCTCTTAATTGGTTTTATCAATAATAATGAAATGCAGAGACAAATATTGATGGTGTTGTTACTCATGATGACTTGATATCATTTGCTTTTCATTGGAGATTACATAATAGTAATGGATCTAAAGAACTGAAGTATATTATGTTCTTATTGTTGGAGGTTTTTTTAATATAATATTAACTGGTTAAAATATGATGTTGACGATGTTGGTGATGAAGACGAAAAAGCAACTAAATGACAATGACATGCACCAGTATAATGGTGTCGTCAATGTGTTAACCATTTGTGGTCCACACGAAAACCTCTGGTTTTCTTATGACAATAAAAACGTTGTTGTTGTTGTTGTTGTTGCATCGTCTTCATCCCCGACAGGACCTCACCGTTTTCAGGAATACCGTCCATAATAGGGGTCTCTGACCGATTGGACACCAATCTAACTTTCTCTGCGAGCAGAAAAATTGCTGCTGTTCAGTTCAGAGCCCAGGCACCCAATGCAAAGCCAAGACCTCTTTGGCTCTGCCCAATGCCTTCAGAGATGTCTGAGCGCATTTAGCTTGAGGGCCAGCCTCCCACCAATTTTTCTCAGTTCCATACACAGTGGATTTCGTCCTCTTTTCTATTCTGCACTGCATGGCTTTTAATTTATTTTTTTTGGTTTCTGTTGGTTTTAAACATCTTTATTCATAACTTTCAAATGAAGCGAACACTAATGAGGTTAGGGGCTAACAGCATGCCTAAAATTGATATCGTATACCTTCTCGTAGCCACTACACTTCACAAATACATTCCTATTTGGCTGCAAGACCAATTGCTAAATTGGTATGGCCTTTGCAGGCAGCTTTCCCAAAACTGATCTGTGGCAGCCAATGGGATTGGTTGGCCTTTGGGGATCTTTCCCCAACACCAACTCTCGTTCTCAAATTCCTTTTGAATAGAGAGAGTGGGGATGTGCTATCTGGGCAAAAAGCTGGACGAAAAGGCTTCTCCACAATAAACAAATTGTAGCCCAGCCCAGCCAGGCCGGAATAGCCGTAAAAAAAGCTCTGCCTCCTCTGCTACCGGGGTGGCCCAGTGCATTGTCGGAAACGACAGAAAACAGGCAACAACAACAACAACTAACAACGACAATACATACAATTAATGAAAATTAAGATATAGCGCTTCATTACCCACTCTGCTTGGCCGTCCGTCACTATTATTATCTATGTACTGTTTTCTTTAAGATAGGGCTTTATGTAAGTTTTCTTGTTGCCCTATCTAATGATCATTGTTGATTTTCGACTTTTAGAAATAAAATGCTACCAAAGAGATGCTACCCGTACTGGATACAATACATAAGATGTAATTCAGTAGACAGAAGGCCCGTTATCTATGTATTCTTGTGAATGTCTGAAGCTGAAAAGTGTGTTGCAAATCATCAAAGCGTAAGCTACCGGGCAAGAAAGGAACAGTACAGGGGGAACTGGAAATTATAGGTGAATGAGATGTTGAAATCCCCCCGTGGATAAATAGTCCTCCACCTTCTGGAAGTTCTGTGCTTGTAACTTCCTCTTATTCTCTTCAGACTCGTCTTCTGGAAATCTCTGCCTTTTTTTCCCCTTTTGCTTACTGTCAGCTACTACTGTCTTTCTTCATGCCTAACTGGTACATTCTCCTGCCTTTGTTTTCTTTTCAAAAACCAAAAAATTCTTTCAAAAAAGAACATTTCCTCCAGCCGAAGTCGGACTTGCTGGGTCCTAACTATTTCTTAGTTAGGCGCATAACAGCAGCATGACGCATCTGCGCTCATAATTGACAGAAACTGTCTGAGCGATCGAAGAAGAATAAGAAGAAGAAAATGTTGAAATGAACTTTTTCTAAATAGAAGAGACGGTGAATAGGAGAAGAGGAAGAGAATGGGGGAAGGAAAGGGGTTTGCCGACTGCAGTAGGGGTTTAGGGGTTAGGGTTTAGGGGTTGGGGGTTAATTGTTTATTTACTCGCTTGTTTTTCAACACAAATGCTTGATTTTTGGCGTCGCACATGCTCGATATCCTTCATTGACAAAGTCATAGAATTTCAGCAAGATTCAATTAACGGTTTGGTGAAAATATGAAGCAAAAGGGGTAAACAGTGGTGGGTGCAAGATTCCACACCCACAGCATTACAAGGAAGGGGGTAGTGGTAAGGGGAAGTGATGGTGAAAAGGGGGTATGGGGGGGTGGGGTGGATACCAAGAGTCTTTACCGTTGCATGTCGGCAAACAAGATGAAGGGAAAGGAGGTAGTGGTGGTGGTGGTTGAAAGGTACAGGGAAGAGGGTGGGTGGTGGGTGGGGGTGGTGGAAAATGGGAGGAAGGTGCGGGCATCGTGATGCTACGGTACAATTTGTCTGTCCTCTTCTTCTGCTGGCGGTCCCCTACTCTCTCTCGGAGGTACTTTAATGGCAGGAAAGTCCCGAAGTTTTTTTCTTCTAATAATGAAGATAGATTTTGGTACTCTCTAATCACAACGACTAAACTTTGCACACACCTTAGCCCATGCAACAATGATTGCGTATGGAGAGAAAGAGAGATAGGAGAGACAGAATTCAGAGTACTCGTAAAGTGACAGACAGAGAGTAAAGACTTTTCACGACAGACAATGATGAGTGTGAGATAGAGAGAAGAGATCCCAAATGACTGTTACGCTTTGGTTCAACACTTTGGTTTAAATAGTTTTTTTGATTCACCAACAACACATACAACAATTTATACCAAGATGAGTAATGGCATCAACTAGCTTGAAGCTTACAATGTGCCTACATTTACCATTGTAATGTACACATAGCAGCCGGTAAATACAACACACAAGTAATGTCATGCTTAACATGATCAACACTTTCACACTTATTTACTTAACACCGTACGGATGAAATCATACGAGCATGAGAGATTCTTTTAAGTCATAGATCCCGATACAAAGAACCCGGTGGGTCAATCGAATCCAATCCCCAGAGGACCGTTGGTTCAGATCCCGCTAGACCATGGCCAGGGATGTATGGCGACATTGGTGCTAACTGGTATGGACAAGGGACGCCATGAAGAGGGTGACGCCATGGTGTGAGATGATCTTCAAACGTCCTCCATATCTACGGTGTTAATACTGGATGAGTGGTGTCAACTTTATGCTGTTACCCGCAGAGGGATGCTAATAATAAACACAGCGTGCCCAAACGGGCAGAAAAAATAGTCAGTGTGCGTGTGTGTGTGTGTGTGTGTGTGTGTGTGTGTGTGTGTGTGTGTGTGTGTGTGTGTGTGTGTGTGTGTGTGTGTGTGTGTGTGTGTGTGTGTGTGTGTGTTGTGTGTAATGCGTGTATTGAGAGGTGGATGGGTGGGGGGGGGGGGGGGATAGAGTGCGAGCGGTGTGGTATGGTGGGGGGGGGGTGAGGAGGAGGGGGGGGGGGGGGGGGGGGTGCAATGTGTGTAGTGTCGTAATAGTGGGGGAGGGTAGAGGAGAGGGGGGGGGGGGGGGGGGGGGTGGGGGGGGTGGGGGGGGGGGGGGGGGGGGGGGGGGGGGGGGGGTGGGGGGGGGGGGGGGGGGGGGGGGGGGGGGGGGGGGGGAGGGGGGGGGGGGGGGGGGGGGGGGGGGGGGGGGGGGAGGGTGGAGGGGGGGGGGGGGGGGGGGGGGGGGGGGGGGGGGGGGGGGGGGGGCGGGGGGGGGGGAGGGGGGGGGGGGTGGGGGGGGTGGGGGGGGGGGGGGGGAGGGGGAATAAATGGGGAGAGGGGGATGTTTTCTAAGGAAGATCAAACATACATTTTACTGTCACAGAGAGAGAGGAGAGAGAGATGGAGAGTGGTTTGAGAGGGGGAGGGTAGAGAGAGAGAGAGGAGAGAGGGGATGTAGAGAGAGAGAGAGAGAGGAGAGAGAGAGAGAGAGAGAGAGAGATGGAGAGAGAGAGAGAGAGAGAGAGAGAGCGAGAGATGAGAGAGAGAGAGAGATGTATTTTGGTTGCGTTGTGCTTCAACGTCTGCATACCACATGATGTTTTGTGTCCCTGTCTCTCTGCATATCTGCCCCCCCCCCACCACCACCATCATCATCATCATCATCATCATCATCATCATCATCATAATTATTATCATTATCGTCATCGTCACATCAATTTGCACTCTTCTTCAGATGAAACATGATTTCACAACTCTGGGATGGAAGGTCCAAAGTACTGCCCAGTTAGCTACTGTACCCATCAATATTATTATGTTTTTTGTTTAAAATGAAGACGTTGTTCAGCTACTTGATCTACCCATCACTATTATATAATGTTTGTTTAAAACGAAGACATTGTTCAGCTACTATACCTATGAATATTATATGTTCAGCTACTATACCTATGAATATTATATGTTCAGCTACTCGATCTACCCATCACTATTATATAATGTTTGTTTAAAACGAAGACATTGTTCAGCTACTATACCTATGAATATTATATGTTCAGCTACTCGATCTACCCATCACTATTATATAATTTTTGCTTAAAACGAAGACATTATTCAGCTACTATACCTATGAATATTATATAATTGTTTTTAAAAATGAAGACATTGTTCAGCTACTCTACCTATCAATATTAAATATTTGTTGTTTAAAACGAAGACATTGTTCAGATACTCTACCTATGGATATTATATAATTTGTGTTTAAAATGAAGACGTTGTTCAGACATTATTTTCAGGGAGGACCTTTAGTCCCTCCCGCATCCGGTCAATCAAACTTAGTCCGCCCTCCCTCTCTCCACCCTCTCCCTTTCCTTCCACCCTTCCCAGTTAGCCTTGGGGCTGTACACCATGTCACCATCTTTCACACTACGTTCTGGTTCGTACGAAACACGACCAACAACAATAAGTCTGAGAAAAAAAACCCAACAACCCAACAACCTCAACAACGTTAGTCTTCAGCGCTGTTCTTCAAAGCCAGGACGAACAACTTTGTTTCTTGAACATCCGGGCGCCTAGATATGCACGTGAACTCAGAATGTATTGAATCTGTCCCAGAGCCAAACAACGAATAGACATGGAGTTGTCGTCTTCCAGTGTAAACAACATTACATACTCTGTCTCCTCAGAGTAAACAACGAACAATGCAGGACATAGGTCAAGCGGCCTTGTAGTGTAAACAACATACAATGAAACAGACTGTGTCTCCCCAGAGTAAACAACGAACAATGCAGATCATAGGTAATTGGCCTTGAAGTATAAACAACCCACACTTAAACAGACGCTAGTCTCCCCAAAGTAAACAACGAACAATGCAGGACATAGGTCAATCGACTTCCTGTGTAAACAACATCCATTGAATAGACTTAAGTCTCCCGCAAGGCAAACAACAAACAATACACAGTGACACCATGTTGTCACCTTCCAGTAATTAAACAGCATCAGAGTGAAACAGACGAAGTCACACCTCAAGAGTAAACATCGTTACAGTTAGAGGACAGACACTACAAAGACTGGGCTTGTCCCTAACTGGACCATAAAAGCAATGGTGCGGACAAAAGCCCACCAGACAAAAGCCCACCTCGTTATCTTGGAAAACGGATAAAAGCCCAATCTGTCTCTCTCCAGACATTGTCTCTGTGTCTCTACGAGTATCGGTCTCTGTCTCTCTCTCTCTCTGTCTCGCTGTGTCTGCCTCTCTCTCCAGTGTCTGTCTCTGTCTCTCTGTGTTTCTGTCTCTCTCCAGACATTGTCCCTGTGTCTCTACTAGTATCTGTCTCTGTCTCTCTCTCTCTCTCTGTCTCGCTGTGTCTGCCTCTCTCTCCAGTGTCTGTCTCTGTCTCTCTCTGTGTTTCTGTTGTCTCCAGACATTGTCTGTCGAACTCAGTTCTCTCTCGTCTCTGTCTCTGTCTCTGTTTGTCTCTGTCTCCGTCTTCTCGTCTCTCTGTCAACGCAGACTTTTGTCCTCTCTGTTTGTCTCTCTCTCTCTCTCTCTCTGTCTCTCTCTCTCGACATTGTTTCTGGAGAGAGGCAGAGAAGAGGGCGAGAGAGAGAGAGAGAGAGAGAGAGAGAGAGAGAGAGAGGGGGGGGAGGGAGGGAGAGAGAGACAGATTCTCTAATGTTTTGGAGATAGACAGAGACAGAGACAGAGAGAGAGGGAGAGGGAGGAAGACGAGAGAGAGAGAGAGACAGAGATAATGTCTGGAGAGAGACAGAAACACGAAAATATA
>CM065692.1:20912014-20934514 GCA_017654935.2 Phymorhynchus buccinoides
CCATCACCAGACTGACCACGGTTTGTTGAAGTTAGCCACCTTCCCTATAAACTCCTGCTGGAACCCTAACTGAAGACTTCCCCCCCCCCCCCCCCCCCCCCCCCCCCCCCCCCTTTCCACGAGCATTTCCACGAGCGTTTTCCCAGCCTCCCGTCTCACGGAAAAACACCCCAAAAAGATGGGTGATGAAGGTTCTGAAGCAGTGTTGTTGGGATATAATGTCCCCGTTTATGACTGGCCTGTAGGCATTGCTGTTTTTGTTTTGTTTCGTTTTCTGACGGAAATCACTGAATCGAAGGTCCGAGGTTTCTTTTCTTGTTTGGGTGTGAGGCGGAGATGCTAAGACGTGTCAAGGAAGCTACTCCATTTATATCTCTCTCCCCCATTTATCTATCTGTCTGTCTGTCTCTCTCCCCATGTCCCACATGGTTAATACCGGGAGGACGTAAAACAAAACTTTCCTTCCTCTCTCCCCCATTTTTCTATCTGTCTGTCTGTCTCTCTCCCCATGTCCCACATGGTTAATACCGGGAGGACGTAAAACAAAACTTTCCTTCCTCTCTCCCCTATTTTTCTATCTGTCTGTCTGTCTCTCATTTCTCTCCCCCCCCCCTCTCTCTCAAAGCGTCTCAACCCACCATGGTACTATCTAGTCTCTCAGACATGACTCGGGCCAACATTCCACAATCCGATAAATAGTATGTTCACATAAATTATGCAGGCTACAGATATGCAAAAAGTTCCAGTCACTGTCAATAACTGCATCGTATGCCTTTTAAATTTTTTTTATTTTTTTTTTATTTTTTACCACAGCGGATCACTCCGACTACTTCCTAGACAATATTTGATATTTGGAATTTTATAGTCACAGAGGCGTCTCTGTGAAATTCGGGTTGCTCCCACCTGGAGAGCGCGTCGCAGCCAGAGGCGCGCCATCCATTTTTTTAATTTGCATGCTATGTTTAGGAAAGGGTGTGTATGTGTGTGTGTGTGTGTGTGTGTGTGTGTGTGTGTGTGTGTGTGTGTGTGTGTGTGAAATTGTGACCAAATGACAACTTTTTCGTTGCAACTGGGTTTAGCGTGTGCTACGTGCATGGGCACACGGGACTTCGGACGTTCAGACCATATAGTGCAGAGTGACAAGGAAAAATCCCCCATGTACCCGGGTTCGAAATCGGGGTTATCGTGCACGAGGCGAACGCGTTACCTATGTGCCAGTCTACTGTGCCACTCTGTGCCTACGCGTTTAAATAGTTTATAATGTATTATTCATTGGCCTTTTCAAAATTTTAATACGGATGATCTGTGCAGTGCTTTGCTATCTTTAGCCCTTTCACCGCCAGCCATCTTTGAGCCCAAAATTTCCATTAAACTTACTTGGCTACAGAAAAGATTTTGTCTGCAATATTGCGGGATTTCTCTGTTACAGATTTAGAATAGGGTCAATCCTTACTGCCCAAATGTAGGAACTCAATATAATTGAATAATAGACCCTGATTTGAAGAGTTTTAATGACATGGGTGTTGAATCATAGTGGTGCAAAAGTGTGACATTAGCGGTGAAAGGGTTAAACGAGTAGTTAGCGTACGCACGTGCGGTACATCTTGTTTTATTGTCTCCTGAGAGAGAGAGAGACAAGGTTTTGTCACCAGAACTGGAGGTCTGCTGGAGGAGGGCTTGAACCACAGACTTCACTTCCTAACGAACCTTATTGCCTCCAGACTACGGGCCTTATCTGCCCTTTACACCATCTCACACCGTACAATTAAGCAAGCTAAGGAGGTCGCGAGTTTCACTTCACTTCAATGTTATCGAATACTCATAATACCACCCCCACCCCCTCAAAGTATGTCCAATGTAGATGAGTGATAGGGCTCCCAATCGTCCCGCAAAACAAGGGGTCCCAGTGACTCCTTCACTTACAGTATAGAGGGTCCTAAAGGCGGGATAGTAGGATTGCAAAATGTGATACTACAAATATTTTTTCTAGTGCATCCCTGGGACCCCCTGCACATTTTTTTTTAGAGAGTCCTTTAGAATTTTAATACTTCATAGACCCCAAAATGGGGGTCCCTGGGAGCCCTGAGAGAAGCGGGTTGCATTGTGCAGCGAGAGTCCAGCGGAGTGAAACTGAAAGTCAGTCTGTTTTCTCCACTGAGTTGAAACACAGTATATCAGAAGGCATTAACGATGAACATGGAGAACGCTTAGGTTTGGAGCATGTCACTTTTCTAAATGTAGACAAGTCAAGGAACTGCCACTTATTGGCTTAAATAGCATTTTATTTCTGAAAGTCACAAATGAAAATCAACAATGATCATTAGATAGGGCAACAAGAAAACTTATATAAAGCCCTATCTTTAAAGAAATAAAGTGCACAGACAATAATAGTGATGGACGGCCAAGCAGAGTAATGAAGCGCTATCTTAATTTTCAAATATATTTGATATAATAAGTAACTGCCATTTATTGATGCTGATGTATGTCCATACCACACGGTGAATGACAGTGAAAACTGGGTGAGAGAAGGAAGGAGGGGAAGGGAGTCACATACATGAACAGGACGAGAGAGAGAGAGAGAGAGAGAGAGAGAGAGGTGGAGAGTTTAATGACTAAAGAAGAGCAACATAAAAATGGATAACGAATAAACGGTGCTCTTGACATAGACACACAACACGCACATCATCATCATCTAGTAAAAAGCCAACTGTCCCGTGTGTGTGTGTGTGTGTCTGTGTGTGTGTGTGTGTGTGTGTGTGTCTGAAACACGAAACGGGCCTTATAACTCCGCCGTTTTTCGACCGAATCGCTTCAAATTTGCTGTGAGCCCTAACGGGGCGATGGCAACGGCAACCGAGGCGGCTGTATCATTTGCGCGGTTTCGCAAATGCGCGAAACGCGCATCCGCCGGCCTCTCGGCGCCCGTATCTCCGGCGTTTCTGGGCCGATTGCCTTTAAATTTGGTAGGAAGATGACCATGTGCCAAACCGGAAGCGAATCGATTCAGAAATGCCGGAGATACGGGCGCCGACAGGCCGCTTCACGTTTTCACAAACCGCGGCGTAACCAGACCCGACATTTGGAACATGCGTGACCAGGGATAGTGACTATCGTCGTGCAAAATTTCAACACCATCCGTTCATAAAACGCGCTATAAACCGCTATAGTTTTAAAACTAAAAGGGGAAGATGGACTACTTAAGAGTTACGGCGAGCCTGGCTGATAGAGTTATCGTTAGTGGGGTAGTTCACAGTGGCGGCTATGCAAAGACTCAGATTGGAATTTGAATGGAGAATTCAACTGGCCTATCGACGTGTTATGTCATAAAGATGTTTAAAAGGGACACAACCAGTGTTTCTGTCCTCACTACTCATATAGGGAAAAGGGACCAGATGTTAGTCTTTTCTTTTCAATGTCTTTGGCTCTTTGCTTGCCTCCCGGCCGCGAGCGCGCTGCAGCTATTTTTATACAGACAGTGAGAGAGAGAGAGAGAGAGAGAGAGAGAGAGAGAGAGAGAGAGAGAGAGAGAGAGAGAGAGAGACAGAGAGAGAGAGACAGAGAGAGAGAGACTGACTGGGGTGTGGGTGGGGGTGGGGGTAGAACACAGCAAGCTTCCCCCCCCCCCCCTAGGGATACTGGGAGGGGGGGGGGGGGGTCTTTCCGTACAAATAGTTCCCCCACCTTCTGGAAGTTATATGCTTATAACTACCTCTAATCTGTCAGTCTCTTTGATTCTGCCTTTTCCCTTTGCATGCTGTTATCTACTATCGTTCTGCCTTTCCGGTCCATTCTCCTGCCTTTTTTCAAGAAATACTTTCAAAAAGATTTCCTCTAGCCAAAGTCAGACATGCTGGGCCTAATTATTCTTACTTAGGTGCATAACAGCAGCATGATGCATCTACGTTCGTAATTGACATAAATTCTCCTGCCTTTTTTCAACAAATACTTTCAAAAAGATTTCCTCTACCCGAAGTCAGACATGCTGGGCCTAATTATTCTTACTTAGGCGCATAACAGCAGCATGATACATCTACGTTCGTAATTGACAGAAACATGCCTGAACGACCGAAGAACAAGAACTTAGAAGACGAAGAAGAAGAAGAAGTACTCTCTCTCTCTCTCTCTCTCTCTCTCTCTCTCTGCGCGCGAGGTCAAAGTCAAAATGATTATGAAACACTCTTTCTGCGATAGGTCAAGATGTGCCCCCCCCCCCCCCCCCCTGAAAAGAAAGACCTTACACATTTGTGATCCATTTTCTTGGAAGGTGAAATGCTGCCTTCTTCTTGGAAATGTAAAACCGAAAGTTTCACTTTCGTGTGTTTGAGACTGGCTGTCTGTTGAAAGCCACAATAGCAAACAAGTGTGTCGCCGAGTGGCAGATAAGTCCCCGAGCAAGTAAATGTGGGGAGGGGGTAGGTGTAGGGAGGAGATAGCTGCCACGGGGTTAAAACTGCCACGGGGGTTAACTGCCACGGGGCGATTGCTAGTCATAATTATTATGCTGTTTACTCCACATTTATACATCATCGCTCGTTCATTCGTTCTATGTCTGTCTGTCTGTCTGTCTGTCTGTCTGTCTATCTCTCTCTCTCTCTCTCTCTCTCTCTCTCACACACACACACACACACACACGCGCACACACGCACACGCGCGCGCGCGCGCGCACACGCACGCACGCACGCGCGCACGCACACACACACACACACAAAACACACTGCTTACTCCTGATCTTTTCATCCCCTATACTCTCCTCCTCTTCCCTTCTCTCTCTCTATCCCTCTGTCACCCACTCCCTCCTCCTCACCCCCACTCCACTCCATTTGACCCCGCCAGCCCCCTGTTTCCTTGCTACAGGTGCACACCACACATCGCCTACAATGTCAAAACAGTCTCTCTCTCTCTCTCTCTGTCTCTCTCTCCACACACACACACACACACACTCTCTCTCTCTCTCTCTCTCTCGCCTCCTCTCTCTCTCTCTCTCTCTCTCTCTGTCTTGCAGGTGCACCCACTCTCTCTCTCTCTCTCTCTCTCTCTCTCTCTCTCTCTCTCCTCTCTCTCTCTCTCTCTCTCTCTCTCTCTCTCTCTCTCTCTCTCTCTCTCTCTCTCTCTCTCTCTCAGGGTACCCCGTGACATACATGTGTTAACTGATAACGATTCACGTGACAGGAGAGATAAGGAACAAGTAGATGGCCGTAGACCACCACTACTCCCCAGATCATACCTGGGGTCCGTTTCACAAGGGCTAACGTTACGTTGCGCTCGCTTAAATCGGCAAAAAACGGTATAAGAAACACTTCGTTTGCCGATAGTTCGCGTGACGTTTTGTTCTTGCCAAACACCGAGCAAGCGGCGAACTATCCAGAACTAGTAGGGGGTTAATATATTTGTTGTTGTTGATTGGTCCATTAAAATTTGTTTAAAGTAATGCGTGTTTTTTGACCAATCAGACAAGAGCTTGTAATAATTCTTCCGCAAACGTTTTCTAAAGTGTTTCTTAGACCCCTTTTGGCGTAACAGTTATGCACGCGGCGACCGTCTAGAGAAACTCGACCCTGGTCTACCAAGATACTTCCACCCCTATCGCCACTACCTACATCTTATCCACCGGTATATACCATATACCACCACACCCCTAACCCATATAACCACCACCACCATCATCACTACCTACCTTACCTAACGGCCATAAAACTGTCAAACCTCGCTGCACTCACTACATACTCACTTATCAACTCTTCTGCGCTCTCTGCGTCTCCCTCTGTCCTTCTTTGTCTCTGTCTCTCTCTCTCTCTCTGTCTGTCTGTCTGTCTGTCTGTCTGTGTGTCTCTCTCTCTCTCTCTCTCTCTCTCTCTCTCTCTCTCTCTCTCTCTCTCTCTCTCTCTCTCTCTCTCTCTCAATCTCTATGTCAAGGCAGGATGACACGTGGTATGACGTGGTTATACTGATGTGGCTGTTATTGTTTTATTGTCGTCCGTTAATATTGTCATCCCCCCCTCCATCTCTCTCTCTCCTTCCCCTCTTCATCCCCCATGCTAAACTCCCTCCTTTCTTCAATATGTCCCCTACTTTCCCATGCTTCCAACAAACAACGTCTGTCTCTCTTTGTCTCTGTGTCTCTCTCTGTCTGTCTGTCTGTCTGTCTGTCTGTCTCTCTCTCTCTCTCTCTCTCTCTCTCTCTCTCTCTCTCTCTCTCTCTCTCTCTCTCTCTCTCTCTCTCTCTCTCTCTCTCTCTCTCTCTCTCTCTCTCTCTCTCTCCCTCTCTCTCTCTCTCTCTCGCGCGCGCGCGCGAACACAGATCCACCCGTGTCTTCATAAATTAGCGAAAGGGTTCGAACTGTCCTCTCAACCAACATACAATAATGAAGTGCTCACGTGCTCTATGCTGTGGCCACCCGGTGTATCTATCACGGGATGCGGGAGACAAGAATGCCTGGGAGAAGGTCTGTGCTATATTGCTCCGTTCACCCACGATGTCAACCCCCCCCCCCCCCCCCCCCCCCCCCCCCCCCCCCCCCCCCCCCCCCCCAGCTACACGTGTTTCCTTCCTTAATGCCATGCATAGAATACACGTGTTGTTGTTTTTTTTTTGTTGTGGTCTGTTCGCGAAATGCTGTGTAAACCGAACCACGTCATAGAATCACTCCAACTTCTATTCGGTGGTTCATTACTTAAATAGCCTACGTTTCGTCGAGTAATCGTCACAACGCACGTTGCCTTTTTTTTTTTTAGCTCTTTCCACATGGCAACACGGTAACATGCAACCCACATTATTACTAACGTGTCGCTATGTTGCCATGGGGAAAGAAACTTGAGATGCTTAATGAGGATGAACTGAATAAGCATAGCAATATTTCTTTTCATTAGGTCATCAAACACATTAAAATAAACAAGTAAAAAAAAATGTTTTTTTGTTTATTCTTTGTTTAGTGGTTATGTACAACAAAAAGGACACAACTACAAGTTTACATCTTCTTTCTGTAAATCATGTTTTGTACGTGGGCTTTGTGTACTATATATACTGTGTTTGGGTTTATTGGATATTTGTGGTAATATGGACACGCCTGTACGCACACGCGCACATACACACACACGCGCGCACGCACACACACACACACACACGCGCGCGCGCGCGCACACGCGCACGCGCGCACGCACACGCGCGCACACACGCACGCACACACACACACACACACACACACACACACACACACACACACACACACACACACACACACACACACACACACAGACAGAGATAGACAGAAAGAGGCAGAGAGAGAACAGAGACACACAGACAGAGAAACATACAGACAGAGAAAACTAAAGGAAAGGGTATAATAGAAAGACAGAACGTCAAACAAAAGGATCGAGAAGCACACAGAAAGCATGTTAGTAAGTACGCACTAACGAAGACCAAACAGAAGGTCTAACAGACACACAAACATATAAGGAACCGACAAAAAAACCCACACACACGGACCCACGCACACAACCAAACAGACAGATAGACAGACAATCCCACAAACAGAAGTACAACGAACAGACAAACAAAACAGACAGACAGACAGACAGACGTGACTCACCAGGCGCAGGCTGCAGGTTGGCAGGCTTCATCCACTCGTAAGGGGCCCGTAACTGCTTCGTCCCTCCTCCTCCTCCCCCACCACCCACCCCGCCACTCCCCTCCGGGGGCGAACCGCTCTCTGCCGAGGACGATAGACTGTCTGCCTGCTGATGAGGATGAGGATGAGGATGAGGGTGATGAAGAAGGTTCTGAGGATGATGGGGGTCCAGCCCTTCCGTCCCTCCCTGGGGGAAGCGGTAGGGGTAGCCCCCTGCGTACTGTCCATAGTGGTGGGGCAGGGGCGGGGGGGTGCCGGTGCCGGTCAGGGGGTGGTAACCCGCAGAGGCAGCCACTGCCTGCTGGTAGAACTGCTGGCCCCAGTCGTCCACGGCGGGCCTGTGTGGCAGCTGCATGTGATGCGCTCCAGGCCCCCCTGTGGGGGGAGGGTAGGCAGAGGCCCAGGGACTGTAGGGGTCACCGGATGACCCCTCACTGGACGAGGGCGTGGAGGGCACGTTCTGCTGAACATGTTGTTGTTGTTGGTGTTGGTGTTGTTGGTGTTGTTGATGATGTTGATGATGAGTTCCCATGTCGTAAGTCATGCTCTGAAAACCGTAGTTCCCCCCGTTGTTGTCGTCCGGGGATGCCCCGAAATTCTGAGCCAGGTGCCCTCCTCCTCCTCCTCCTCCGCTAGTGGGCAAGGCTGCGCTAGGAGGGTGGCCGTTGGAACTCAGCACCGGGGTGCCAGGCCCGCTCGAACTGAGCACCGCAGCACTGCCGTGAGCGCTCGAGTTCAGAGCAGCGTTGGAAGAGTTCACCGCAGCAGCAGCAGCAGCAGCAGCAGCGCTGCCGTGTCCGTTAGCAGAGTTGAGGGCAGCAACGTTCCCGTGTCCGTTGTCGTTCATGACAACGGCATTGTTGGTGTTAGGAGTCTGGCACCCCGAGGTGCTGGGCGTGCGCACCTCCAGCGTTCTATCTCCGCTCTCCCCTACCTCCCCGTTGTGGTAGGGTGTGGGGTAAGGGTGGGGGTGGAAGGACGAGGTGGGGGGCGAGAGTCTCCCCCCCTGGCCGTGGAGGTAGGGGTGGTGGGTCATGGCATCATCCTGCTGCAGTAGGCCCATACCGGGCTGTAGCAGACACACACTACACGCATTTACAGGTCAGAATTTCAAGTGGATGAAAACGCAACGGCACAGTCATATTATATTTCAGCCTTTGGTCGAAAAGTGTTAAAGACCCCGCACGTCACGAGTCACATTCCCTCTTATACTAGGAAGATTTTGTAAAGATTCCTTACTAGCTATAAGAGAAAAAAACACGTGAGCAAACCGTGATTTTGACACGTGGCGTCCGGGTCTTTAACAATGTCCTCTTAAAAACACCTCAATAAACACGTTATGCATTATTTGGAGATTAGCTTTCGCACGGTACACATTACTCTCTCTCTCTCTCTCTCTCTCTCTCTCTCTCTCTCTCTCTCTCTCTCTCTCTCTCTCTCTCTCTCTCTCTCTCTCTCTCTCAGGTACTCACCCTCTCTGCCCACATTCAAACTCCTTCTGAACATATTTCCTAAGTAACAACTATCCTTCTCTTCTATCTTAGTTCATGAACTGTTGTGTGTGTGTGTGTTCAAAGTTCAAAGTTAACGCATTAAAACGTACATATATACACAAATCTTATTAGAACACGCACCTTAGTAAATATTTTTAGAATCACAACAAAATATGTATTTGAAAACATTCAACCATTATTAGCATATAAAATATTCATTAATTAGCACATAAACAGACAAGGGCGTCGCCGAGTGGCAGTGTGTGTCCGTCACCAGCAATGCCACGCACTTGCGATACCCCGTAGAGTGTCACATCCTGACACAAAATTGGAAGGGATTCTGTCTTGTAGTTCACGAGATACAGCTTGAAGAAGAAACATATAGCGCAAAGAAGGAAATTTCGGTTTTCAAGGTCACACTTCAAGGTCAAGGTCAGCATGGTGATAATTTATGCTCGGATGTTTTCTACTCTAGGGTATACAGTACCACACACAATCTTGAAGCGCTTCTGTCAAGTACCAATGTGGACAATATGGCTTAAAACCCAATGCTTTAGACCCCTACCACTTTCAAGGCCTATGATCGCCCGTACCGTGACCTTGACCTTGATCGGTATGCCACCAAAAGAACGGGCATAAGCCAAAGTGGGGTCATGCCAATGTGGCTTGAAGACTCTAACACGTAACGGTGTGGGAGTTATTTCCCCGGTAAATTACTTTCGGTTTTCAAGGTCGTACGCTCAAGGTCAAGGTCACGACGGCAAAATGGTTTGCGCGGATGCCTTCCTCTCATTGTGACACACCAGCACACAAAATTTGAAGTGATTCTGTCAACCCGTTCGAAAGATATCCTTGGGACAGACAGAAGGAGAAAAAAATGACCCTCTCGATCTTTCAGGCTCTGTCAGCGATCTTTTTGACTCTTGACCTTGACCTTGATCGGTATCTCCTCTCTCATCAGAACGGGCATAAGCTCAAACCACCTTCATACCAAGTTTCAATATCCTATGAACATCGGTTCCTGAGATACAACTAAAAATAGATTTTCTATCTTAGTTCAAGGTCGTACGTCAAGGTTGTGGTCACGACGGCAAAATGTGTTTGCGTGTGTGTCTCTGTGTGTATTAAGGTGGTGTGTGTTCAACACAAAATTTAACGCGATTCGGTACAAGCGGTACGGGAAATATCCTTGGAACACGCACCATAGTAAATATTTTTAGAATCACAACAAAATATGTATTTGAAAACATTCAACCATTATTAGCATATAATATATTCATTAATTAGGACATAAACAGATCAGGTAGAAAGGGGCGGTAGTCATAAATGATCACGGAAGAGCATAGTTGTTTCACATCTAAAATGTATAAAAAATCGGGACTTTCCTGGAGTTGCACTGCCTCCGGGCATTGCCTCCAGGATCGTTCCCACCATCTTTATATCTACTAATGTCACATATATGTGTCTGTTTCAGACCGGAGGACGTTAAACAGATTTTCATCAGCATAGTTGTGGGAAATATTACTGATATAACACTAATGCTAATTGTACCAAAATATCATCATCATCATCATCATCATCATCATCATCATCATCATCATCATCTTCATCATCATCCTGACCTGGCCAGCATGGAGAGGGGTGCGGTCAGCGGGCAGTTTGAATCAGTGGTCAGCCCACACCAACAACAACTCTGTAACAGTCTTCTTCTTCTTCTTCTTCTTCTTCTTCTTCTCTCTTTCTCCTCTGTCTTTTCTTTCCACCTGTATCAAACCAACAACAGCAAGCTCAATAGTATTAGTATTAGTATTAGGTACTTTATAGTCACAGAGGCGTCTCTGTGAAATTCGGGTTGCTCCCACCTGGAGAGCGCGTCGCAGCCAGAGGCGCGCCACCCATTTTTTTTTTTGGTGTTTTTTTTTGCATGCGATTTTTGTCACTGATGAGGGGGGGGGGGGGGGGGGGGGGGGGGGGGGGGGGTAACTTTTTACCAAATGACAACTTTTTGGTTGCCACTGGGTTTAACGTATGCTAAGTGCATGGGCACACGGGACCTCGGTTTATCGTCTCATCCGAAAGACTCCACGTTCAGACTGTTAAGGCCTAGTGCAGAATGAGAGGAAAAAATCCCCTGTACCCAGGTTACAATATACGATGCACTTTAAATAAATAAGGACCCCCCCCCCCCTCCGCCCCCCCCCCCCCCCCCCCTGGGGATACTGGGGTATTTTGCATAAAAAGCTCTCCCACCTTCTGGAAGTATTGTGCTTGTAACTTCCTTCCTCTAATCTGTCACTCTCTTTGACTCTGCCTTTTCCCTTTGCTTACTGTCATCTACCGTCTTTCTGCCTTTCCGGTCCATTCTCCTGCCTTTTTTTAAAGAAACACTTCCAAAAACATTTCCTTCAGCCGAAGTCGGACATGCTGGGCCTAATTATTATTTTTTACTTATGTGCATAACGGCAGCATGGCGTATCTGCATAATTGACAGGCAACTGTCTGAGCGATCGAAGAAGAAGAAATAAACAAGGGTTATATTCTAAATGCATTGCTATTAATCAAAGCGATGATTTACTATATAAAAAAAGCAGCCTTGAATTGGGTAAGGGATTGGGTTAGACTCACTTGAATCAGTTTAGGGCCATTTTCACCGCATGGAAAGATTCATTAATGACAGAAAGCTATCTGCAGTATCGACGCCAATGATTTTTTTCTTCAAGTTATGAACTCACTGCTACTCCTATCCCTTTCTGCAGGTCGGGATAGGGTTAGGATAGAATGCCCGGGAAAGGGATAGGGTTAGGGTTAGGGTTAGGATTAGGGTTAGGGTTAGAAATGAAAAAAAGTCACGACAAAATGGCCGCTTGCCGTTGCCGTTATCCAATGAAATTGCAAGTAGCTGGCGTCGATACTGCAGATAGCTTTCTGTCAGAAATTGACTTTCACCCCAAATTAACAGCTAAAAGGCAAGATAGTGAACGCATTTTGTCTTTCTTTCGATACTGTTCTTTCGGCACTATTTTGGATGAATTTGCAGCGGTGGTCAGTGGTGATTTTATTTTATTTTTTTAATTTTTATTTTATACTGAATTACTGAGTTTTTAAGGCAATTCGCTTTTCCTCCTTGATTATCATAATTAATTTTTAATCATTTCTCTGTGATGAAAGTAGGCCTAGCCCTAAACTGATTCTAACCCTATCCCTTACCCTGGTAATGGATGTAAGAGTTACAGAAGCAATTTGATGCTGTTAACTATGTGTGTGTGGGTTTTTTTTTCTTCTTTTTTTCTTTTTCATTCATAATTTTATGTTGAACCTTTTTCATGATTTGTAATGCCTTTATTATACCTTTGTAAAGCGCGATGAGCCCAATGTGGGGTATCGCGCTATATAAGTATCCCCTATTATTATTATTATCATCATCATCATCATCATCATCATTCATTATTATTATTATTATTATTATTATTATTATTACCCGATTAGTAAGTAGTAAGTGTAATACCCGAATAAATAAATGAATGAATAAATGTTTTTTTAAATAAATAAATAAATATAATAAAAAATTTAAAAACAATTGCATGTTGCGATCTAAAAATTAAAATCAATCAAAATGTAATGGGCTGTTTAGGCGGATTCATTGTCTTCAGCCCTTGATTCGCTAGAAGTCAAGTTTCGTATCCAGTCAACGCCAAACTCTCCATTTCTCTCCATATGTTCTTTCTTTGTGTTTTTCATTTGGCAAAGGGACATAAATAAGCCAGTGGAGGGATTACCCGTGGGATGGACAGAAGCGCTCACTAGGATATCATTATGCAATTTACTAGAAATGATGATGATGATCAAGTTGATAAAGAGTATTCCGATGAGAATTGTTTTTAGCTAAAAGTAAAATTAGTTTATTAGGCAATTAAGAAATGATGATGATGATCAAGTTGATAGAGTATTCCGATGAGAATTGGTTTTTTTAGCTAAAAGTGAATGTTTATACAGAGAACGTAATAATAGAGCGAAAAAAAAGTGAATCTTTCTACCTTTTTTCTCATTTTTGTTTTTCTGTACTAAGTATACTTCCATCAATCCAGATTGAGATGCATTCAACTCTTCTTTATTCAACTGTCAAACAAATTCTCAATAACATGATCAATTCTGATTGTAACATGATTCGTCGTTTCCCTTTGATAAGGGACGCAAGCTTGCATAAACAAATATTTATTCTGCTCTTGACATGACTTTACAATCCCATTTGTTTTTTGTTGTTGTTGTTGTTTTTAGCCCTGGTAGGTATAGCTTTGTGATGACTCTGATTCAATGCAAGCTGACATTATGTTTTATATTGCCCCTAAAATTCATGTAGTTTAGATTTACTTAATTTTTTGTTGTGTATTTTCTTTTTTTCTGTTTTTTTTTTCCTTTTTGTATATAAGTGTTTACTACTGTTGTTGCTTTTATGTTATTATTTTTTCAATGTTAGATTAGTTTTGCGTGTGCAGTCCTTACTGTGCAACTCAAATATTGGAGTACCCTGAATAAGCTCTTAGCTTGTTGTACTCGAAGTTCATAAATGTATTGCTGCTTTGTTATGATTTTCTATTCTTGAATAAATTCTTGTTTAAACCAATGAGATGCAGCCTATTGCGTGTACCAAATGTATGCGTTGAGTAGCCTATCTTTATATAAGCCTTGGATTATTGTACTCTTGTCTTCATTTATGTTGCCGCAAGTGTGTGTGTGTGTGTGTGTGTGTGTGTGTGTGTGTGTGTGTGTGTGTGTGTGTGTGTGTGTGTGTGTGTGTGTGTGTGTGTGTGTGTGTGTGTGTGTGTGTGTGTGTGTGTGTGTGTGTGTGTGTGTGTGTGTGTGTGTGTGTCTGTGACCTCCTGTTCCTCTCTCCCTCCGTCAGCGACCGTCTCTCTGCTTTGTGCTAACCTCAAAACCCACCTGTTCCCCCGTCATTAAAGTGCGCTCTCGCGCGTCTCTCTTGCCATTAGGTCTGTTTCTGCGCATTTATGCGTGTGTGTTCGCTTTGTATTGCGTTTGTGTTTGAATGCGCTTTGAATGCTGTGTGTGTGTGTGATTTGATTTCTATCAAGATTCAGCGCCGTATGTATACTGTGTGTGTGTGTTGTGTGTGTGTGTGTGTGATTTTGTTTACTGAAACCAAACGAGTGAATGAGTAAACAAAGAAAAACGTTATTTACTCGTTAATAAATCTATTTGAGTGGTTGGATTTCCTCAGATGGTTCTCAAATGGAAGGGTCCTGTTACTGTATTTAATTTTTGTTATTGGCACAATGCAAACTGTTGGGTCTTTAACACCACCGCAGTGGGAATTTAATCACATTAATTGCGATCTACTGGGTCTTTAACACCGCCACAATGAGATGGAGCTAGACCGAGGACCGCTTAGTGAAAAACAAAGGGACTATCTGTCAATCAATCAATCAATCAATTTAGCCACACCAGTTTCCGCCCGTAAGGAGGATAATCAATCTATTGACAGAAAAGAGTTTAGCAGTTTTTTTCTTTCCGTCAATAAATTACATTCTCTTGCAAGCAAAAGCAAAGATTTTCCCCAATCAATCAATCAATCAGTCAATCAATCAATCAAACCAATCAATCAGCCCACCCATCCATCCATCCATCAATTAATCAATCAATCAATCCATTAATCAACGTTTTTCTTGCCTTCGCTGAAAACAAGGAACGTACTAATATAATATTAGTATCTCTCAGCGATATCGAGGCGTATTCACACCTATCCAAATGGCCACAACCCTCCTTGTTGCTTTGTGTGCCTGGGTGTGTGATTATCCCACGGCTAGTGGGGATTATCATTTGACGGACAGACGAGCTGGGGACTCGACTGGGGATATAACAGGGAGGGGAGATCGAAGCCCTAACCGGAATGCCCCGGCCTTTTGGCCGAAAGGCATAAAAGAGTTCAGCCCGCGTACAAACGATACTACGTTATTATTATAGAAGCCCTAGCCGACTGGGTAACTCACGTACCATAATAAATTGTTCCCATTTTTCTTCTTCTTCTTCTTCTTTGCAGTATAGACAACCACCATCATCAATGGGGCTGGGTTTCGTTCGCTTCTGTAGATGAGGGTTGAAACTCCGCGAACATTTCTGTAGATCCCCCGAAATACAATTATAGACTAATAGTAAACAACTGACTGTACGGATCGCTTAATACAAAAATGGAAGGAAGGTAGGCCAAACGGTTAGGTTAGGTTAGGTTAGGTTAGGTCAGCTTAGGTTAGGTTAGGTACATTATAGTCACAGAGGCGTCTCTGTGAAATTCGGGTTGCTCCCACCTGGACAGCGCGTCGCAGCCAGAGGCGCGCCACCCAATTAAAAAAAAAAATTGCATGCGATTTTTGTGTGACTGATGAGGAAGGAAGGGAGGAGGGGAGGGTGGGGGGGGGGGGGGGGGGTACATTTTGACCAAATGACAACTTTTTCGTTGCCACTGGGTTTAGCGTGTGCTAAGTGCATGGGCACACGGGACCTCGGTTTATCGTCTCATCCGGTGGGGATACATTTACATGTTCATAGGTAAGGGAGATAATTTCAATAAGACTAATAGTCAACAACTGACTGTACGGATCGCTTAATAAATGGAAGGAAGGCAGGCAAAACGGTGGGGATACAGTGACATTTTCATAGGTAAGGGAGATAATTTCATAAACAAGAAAAGAGCAAGACAGGCTGTTCTTCTGGTTCTGGTTTCAGCACGTTGACTGAGCCTTTCATGAACTCAATAATATTATGAACTCAACGGCAACGGAATCGGGAGAGCGCACTAAGAGTTAAAGAATAAAATATTATAGGTTAAATACTAGATCCGGCCCATAAATCCTCTATGAGATTGCTGATCATCTGGGCAGCTATCCTTTCCTACAGTTAATATTGATAAGTATGCCTGAACCCCCTTTGTTTATGCATCGGAATCGTCAACATGACGACGGAGGATGCTTCAAGAAAGAAGAGAAGAAGAGAGTGTATGAGATTGTCATGCAAGTTTCGCCTAGACTCAGGTAAGGGATAGGGTTAGAATCAGTTTTGAGCTATTTTCATCAATAATTGGAGGGTTTATGAATTAACTTTAACCTTAAAAACAGCAGCTTAAAACAACAGCGTGAATGCTAAGCCAGCCATTTGTCTTCTTTTCGGCACCGTTTACGACACCAGGTCCAAGCTGACTTTGCAGCTGTGGACCTGGCGATCATTGAACGAAATAGGCTTTCAGTTCTCATGATTTTTCTTTGATGAAAATATTCCTAAACTGATTCTATTCCCTATCCCCTTACCCGAGTCTAGGCGAAACTTGCATGAAAATAATCACAGAGAATTTAGGGGCCGGCATATTATAATAATGTTACTGTTTCGTGTTGTTTTGGTGTCAGACAATTTAAATCCTTTAATTATTTTTTTTTTATATACATAAGCGAACCATAGGCTCTTTCTGTCAACAGACTGTACAATTGTGAAATACTACCAATAGTCTTCCTTCTTTCCTTCCTCCCGTAGAGCGACCACAGTCACTGCTTACAGTAACAATGTCTCGACACACAACAAAGACCGCTGAAATATAAAAAGCAAAACCCCCTTTTTATATTTCTGCAGTCATTGTTTCATACAAGTTATTAGTTTTTGTAATAAATCCAATAATACGTCAATGGACTATCTAAAGATAGTCCGTTTTGACTCCAAGCCATCGTACTATTCTATCGCTGTTACTTTAGTGAGATCTGCGGAAATGCGCACTGAGGTACTGAGTGAGATAAAGAAGAAGAGAGGGGACAGAAGAAGAAAAAGAAGAATTTGACAGAGAGCTTGGCCCAGCTTGTAGTCTTGTAGTCTATTCCAGAAACCAGAAGCTATGCAATAAAAGAAACATGCCGTCATAAAGTAAGGCCTAATCCTCACTCAAGGCCAGTGACTACGGCAGGTACCATAAATGTTTTTACTCCAAATTTATGATGCCTATTCCATTTAATAACCCGCGCCGTAAAATATGGATGCGTACTCACCCAAACCGCGCCGCTGCAAATGGATTACACCCAAAAATGCAGAAGGAAAGAAAATCACAGCGTAAAGTATGGCACACTCGTCTTCCCCCGAAAGAAACAACACGTTTAGTAAGTTGTCAATAACATCCACATTGTCTTCCGAGACTCGTTTCCGTGCACACACTGTAGGTCGATTCAGCTTGTTCCCACAACCATGATGATTATATTTCCTTGCTGTTTGTGCGTTTCCCTATCGAATGGCTCCGTTTCCGATCACGACATTGTAGAGCTCAATAAGTCACAGGGGGTAATAACCGCTTCACCCTCACCCCCTCACCATCAACACTTCACCCCCCCCTACTATTACAGGTACGACAAAAAAGTCACCGCCTTGTTTTCCCAATGAATGCAGACCCCGCCCCTTTCACCCCCGGCGCGAGCTGTGTAGCGACGTGTTGTGGAGTTCAGTTCAGTTCAGTTCAGCCCCTGTTCCGCGTGCACCGGATGACTGACAAGCTAGCCCCGCCCTCTGTGATTTCTCCGCCAATGGTGAGTGGGAGTTTCAGGTGTTGAGAACGCTTCTCACCGTTGTCTAGACAACAGTAACACGTGTGATTGTGTGATGACTGACAAGGGGGAGAGAGAGAGAGAGAGAGAGAGAGAGAGAGATAATTTTTTTCATTCGTAAAATCGATTTTTTATTTTGAGCTAGATGTCTAGAAACTTGTAAAACTGTAAGTCGAATGAATTTATGTTGAAGTTGCAATATTATTGATTTTTAAAATTTTAAACTTCAGCTAGAAGTCTAGAAACTTGTAAAACTGTAAGTCGAATGAAGTTACTTTGACGTTGCAATACTTTATTATAATGTGGTTTTAATAAAAAATGTTTGCTTCTTTCTTTCTCTCCCCCCCCCCCCCCCCATACCTTATGACTTTATTTTATTGACAGACACTCGCAGATACAAATAACACAGTGTAATAGGGCGTTTGCCACGAGTGTTCGTTCACTATACTAGACTACTAATTTGCCCGAGCTCGTTCTGCCCGAGTTGCGCTGACCTCTCTAATTCAACTCTCTAAATTCAACTCAGTGAAATTCAAGGTCACCGGCGCGTGGCAAATGCTCTATTGAGTACCACAAACCAACTCGACGACAAAAAAATACTGTTTTAACTCAAAGGTTATTGACATAGCGCAGCGTACACAAAATATTGCAGTGTACACAAAATATTTCATGAGACGAATGCATTAACGCAATGGGCAAAATGAGACTGAAATTTGCTTCATTTCATGAGATAATTGGGGTGGGCTTCTTAAAGCTTACAAGCGTACTCAAAAACAGTTCAGTTGCAAACATGAATTTACTTGGTATGAGTGCGCTTATGAGATTATAGCTTGGTTGTGCTCATGCATTTCTCGGTTAATTCCATTTTTCCGTTTTTGCCTTTCTTACCAAACATGAAGCTGTATTTTATGAACATTTTCAGCTAATTATCTTTCTTCAATAATTAATTGCAGTCATGATAAAGGCCATTATCTAATAGGACCCCCCCCCCCCCCCCCCTCTCCTATGTAGTGCAGTACACTGCGGCATTTGTCACAGTCGTGGTTCATTGCGTTTTCCCGTCTTATAGTGGGGGGTAGGGTTAGGGTTAGGGTTAGGGTTATTATTCCAAAAAGATAATTAGCTGAAAAGGTTAATACAATACAGCTTTATGTTTGGTAAGAAAGGCAAAAACGGAAAAAATGGAATTAACCGAGAAATGCGGGGGGGGGGGGGGGGGGGGGGGGCACATCTTTACCTTTACCTAAACTTTATTTAAACCAATATGTAAATTAGGCTAAAGGGCTCGGCACACGCTGCAACTTTTTAGTTGATACAACTAGTTGCATACAAGTTGCAGTTGAAATCGCAGAGCTTGCGGCACACGCTGCAACTTTGATGCAACACCCTTGCAATCAAGCAGTCAATCGTCATGGGAGCCTAGGCTAATTTACATACTACTAGGGGAAGACGGGGTAAAAAGCGCATGGGCGGGTAAGAAGCCCACCCCAATTATCTCATGAAATGAAGCAAATTTCAGTCTCATTTTGCCCATGAGACGAGCGTTAATGTCTAGCATTCGTCTCATGGGCAAATTTGACTGAAATTTTCTTTATTTCATGAGATAATTGGGGTGGGCTTCTTACCCGCCCATGCGCTTTTTACCCCGTCTTCCCCTACCCGTGTTGAAAGTCTAAGACGTACTCGTGATTACAATTTTTTTTAATGATTAAAACTGAAAGTCCATTCCAAAAATGTTATAAATTAATTAAGACTAGTTTAGCTTAGGTTTGCGCAATCATTGTGAAACTTATTAATCGAATTAAACAATCAAGAAAGGGCGTAAAAGGGCCGAGAGGTCCACTGCTAGCGCTATTACACCACCACCATTACTACTACTACTACTACTACTACTACTACTACTACTACTACTACTACCACTACTACTACTACTACTACTACTACTACTACTACTACTACTACTACTACTACTACTACTGCACGCTCTGAAGAAGAAGAAGAAGAAGAATTATCTCCTTTTTTGTGGAGACAAACTAGAGTGTAACGAGGCGGAGGGAATCGATGTCTTAGTGGTTCCTTTGAGGTCAAGGGATTGTCGTGTCCTCTTTTCCTCTCCTCTCCACCCACACTCACTGGCCTAGCAGGTAGGTGTTCCAGTCAAGCTTCTCTCTGTCTGTCTGTCTGTCTGTCTGTCTGTCTCTCTCTCTCTCTCTCTCTCTCTCTCTCTCTCTCTCTCTCTCTCTCTCTCTCTCTCTCTCTCTCTCTCTCTCTCTCTCTCTCTCTCTCTCTCTCTCTCTCTCTCTCTCTCTCTCTCTCTCTCTCTCTCTCTCTCTCTCTCTCTCATTTTTGGAAAATAAATATGTTCAGTGTTCAGTGTTCAGTGCTCTCTCTCTCTCTCTCTCTCTCTCTCTCTCTCTCTCTCTCTCTCTCTCTCTCTCTCTCTCTCTCTCTCTCTCTCTCTCTCTCTCTGTCTCTCTCATTTTTTGAATATAAATATGTTCAATGTTCAGTCTCTCTCTCTCTCTCTCTCTCTCTCTCTCTCTCTCTCTCTCTCTCTCTCTCTCTCTCTCTCTCTCTCTCTCTCTCTCTCTCTCTCTCTCTCTCTCTCTCTCTCTCTCTCTCTCAACAAATTGAACGCGTGTGCACAAGTTGTTGTGACACGCAAATGAGAGAGAGACAGACAGAGAGACAGAGAGAGACTCAGACAGACAGACAGACAGACAGACAGACTAGGCAAACAAACATAGACAGAATGTGTGCGTGTTCTTGTACAGGTTTGCACACATGTGCCTGTATGGGTAGCCTATTATGTCTGTGCGTGTGTGTGTGTGTGAGTGCGCGCGCCTTTGCTTGAAGATTTGTGTGTGTGTAGAGGGAAGAGAGAGAGAGAGAGAGAGAGAGAGAGAGAGAGAGAGAGAGAGAGAGAGAGAGAGAGAGAGAGAGAGAGAGAGAGAGAGAGAGAGAGAGAGAGAGAGAGAGAGAGAGAGAGAGAGAGAGAGAGAGAGAGAGAGAGAGAGAGAGAGAGAGAGAGAGAGAGAGGGGTATGCTAAAAAGGGGCCACTAAAAAGAGAATAACAGAACTGTTGTAGTGATTCAGGAGAGGACTTGATAATTATGTGCCTTGATATCTAGATGTCTCGTGATGCTGTTTTCATGGTAAGGTGATGCGGATCATTAGAACCGTAGGACGTTTCTTTCACTACGCAAAAACCACACACTGAGCCATGCTTCTGTATACTGTCCTCGTGATGTCCGACGCGGATCGTTAGTCCTGTGGGTCGTTCGTTCACAATAACAAATCCACACAGAGGTGGCTTCACAGCAGCAAAGAACTTGGTCACTTGCGACTGGAACCAATCGATTCCTTCCAGAGCTCTTCCAGTCCAGTTTGTGAACAAGAAAAGTGAAAAGAAGAGAAGGCGAGCCCTTGAAGAGGCTACTGTTGTGTGTGTCGCCTGAGTGAAAGGGGCTGTAAGTTATAACTGACCGTGCTTTGGCTCTTTGATTGAATGCTCATTTAGTTTGACGTTTTTTTCTCTCATCCGCATTCCTCTATAACCTCCCCTCCCCCCCGTCCTCTATCTCTCTCACTCCTCTATACTATTTAATCTCAAGTGTGTTTCATGAGATTGAATCGCTAGCGTTGCCACTTCTTTATTTCTCAATCTTTGAGATTTAACAAAGTTTTTTTGAGTTTGAGTTATTTACATTATTCATTGTTTGAAATACGTGAATGCTGAAGTAAAGACAATTTCCCCCTATATAATTATGATAATGAGACTGATTGCGAACGCTTAGTCGCCTTTCTTTTCCAACCGGAGAGATTAGTCCATTTATGGATTAGGGGAAGACGGGGTAAAAAGCGCATGGGCGGGTAAGAAGCCCACCCCAATTATCTCATGAAATGAAGCAAATTTCATTCTCATTTTGCCCTTGAGACGAGCGTTAATGTCTATCATTCGTCTCATGGGCAAATTTGACTGAAATTTTCTTTATTTCATGAGATAACTGGGGTGGGCTTCTTACCCGCTCATGCGCTTTTTACCCCGTCTTCCCCTATATGAACTAAAGGAAGGCCTCAAAACAAGTTCAGCGTTGCAGTGTTTTATTCAGCCAACACAGAGTCCCTTTTCGTTGCGACTATCGCTAGCATCCACAACCAGACAACACTCAAATAACGTCGGTGATGGTCGGCCAAACAAAAAAAAGAAAGAAGGGAAAGCTTGCTCTCTGGTACACAAAGATGCCGCGGCCCCACATCAGACTCATCAAAATGTCGCCACGGAAACAGGAACCGGAAATGGCAGCCTAAGGTCTCCCGCAGCGTATGGAGCTTCTGATGTCTGTTACGTCACGAGAGGGGCAGAAAAACAACAACAACCGGGGTGCCAAGGATCTGTGTGAAGAGACTGGAACCACGAATGCCAGAGAGAGAGAGACCCTTCAGACACTCAGACACTTCAGAAACATTTTCATTGACAATGGCCTACAGTAGCCATTTTTTCATACTTGCCGTTAACATACACAAACAAATAGATGAAAAAGAAAGCGAACTAATACTAATAAAAATATGGTCTTAAAACACACCATCATATGAAAGTACATTAGTGAACAGATAAACACACACAAATTAATTTAAAAAAGTGGAAAGAAAACACACACACACACGCACAGAGAGAGAGAGAGAGAGAGAGAGAGAGAGAGAGAGAGAGAGAGAGAGAGAGAGAGAGAGAGAGAGGTTTTTTTTTGTTTTGTGGGATAGTAACGATTGGGGCGGAGGGGTGGGGGTGATGGTGT
>CM065692.1:20937014-20947014 GCA_017654935.2 Phymorhynchus buccinoides
GTGTGTGTGTGTAAATCTGGCATTTAGATATAGCTCCCCAAACACAAAGGGAGTGAGCCTTGAAGGCTTTGTCTTCTAAAAGAAAAACATATATTAGGTTACTGAGAAACGTGATAAATTCAGAACATTAAAAAAAAAAAGCCTTATATTTTGAAGTAAAAATGAAACGAAAAGCGCGCCTTCATGATGAGGGAGTGTAGGAGATAGACAACTCTTGGGTTCACGTCTTCAATGAGAACATTTCTGGAGCGCTTATTCTTTGAGCGCTCTCTCTTTTTCTTGAAATAAAAAAAAAGAGAGAGAAAGGATTCAGGCTACTGAGGAAAGTGATGAGTTCGGAACATGCATCATCGTGAAGGAAAGGGAGTCTGGAAAAAAATACAAAATGAAAAAGGGAGACAAATTGACAAGAGGACGTTTGTAACCTTCGAATTTGTTCATTTTCTGTTTGTTATAACCCTTCCCGTACCCCGAGAGTGGGTTTGCACCCATACTTTTACTTTTTGCTTCATATTTTCAAAACCGTTCATTGAATCTTGCTGAAAGTTTATGACGTTGTCAATGAAAGATTCGATCAAGGGCACCCCAAACACCAAGCATTTGAGTTGAAAAACAAGCGAGTAAATAAACAACAAAGTCGTCGTTTAAACAGAGCAAAAATAATCAGTTATTACAAAGACACAGTTTTATTAACAGAAGTAAAAGTGTGAGAAAAAAGCATCGCCGTTATTACAGATGAAATTCGAATAGAAATTGCAGTTTACGTTAAAAAGAAGAAGTGAGCATTGGTGTAAATGAACAGTTAATAGCAAAGCAAAACAAGAGAGAGGATGTGAAAAAATATTATTTCGTAAATTAAAAAAAAAAAATCTATTCTTTTTAAACGATCATGAAGAGTAATTGAGACACGAATACACCTTAAATCTTCATAATGAGAAAACGGAAAAAAAGAAGTTAGCAGAGCGTGGTTTCGATCCACGGACCTCTGGGTTATGGGCCCAGCACGCTTCCACTGCGCCACTCTGCTCCTGTTAAAACGGACTCAACTTTTCTACATCAAATGAGGTTGAATAATCTCTGCGCTCACTGATCATGTGATCATTTATTAATTGTTTGGGTGCCGAGAGGGAGTTAGGGGGTGGCAGCGTGTTGCTCTTTTTAAAAGAGAAAATTATTCATGATAGGTTACTTCATTATTTTAAAATCAGAGCACTTTTAAAAAAGCCTTGTACATATTTTTAAGTAGAATGGTCAACCTATGGCGATATTTTTCACGCCAGAGGGCAGTCAATGCACTAGGGGCTTATCACGCGATTTTCTTACTTGGGCGTAGTAAGAGAGAGAGTGATGGTAGGACCACTCACTGTCTCTCTCTCTTTCTTTATCCCCAACTAATAATATAGAGAGGATTAGCCCCACACGAGCGTCATGCCCTCTGGCGTGAGAAAAATCGCACTAAGTCTCTCATTGAAACGAAAAGAGACGCGCCTTACAGGGGCACCCTGACGGATGAGTTTTTTCAAGAAACACTTCGAGATCACCAGGAAAACACCCTTTACAGAGATCGCAACACTCACCTTGCTCTGGTTTCTTAGAAATCAAACTGTCAAATCGGCGATTCCTCCTTTGCGGAGGTGCTGGAAGTCAAATTCTATCTAATGGCCGCCTGAGCTTAGACCAAATCGTTTCAGTGCACGAAATGTCTACAATACAAGCCTTTTTATTTATTTATTTTTTAAAATTTTATACAATGTACCAAAAGGAATTTCGCTCACAACAAAGGAAATAGCTCCAATTGTTAAACAGAACAAAATAATCAGTTATAACGAAGACACAGTTTAATTAACAGAAGTAAAAGTGTGAAAAAAAAGCCCCAAAAAAGAAAAAGAGTCGCCATTATTATATGAAATATGTCAAGAAATTGCTGTTTACGTTTGAAAAAAAAGGGGGGGATAGGTTTAGAGGAAAAAACTACAGTAAAAAACCCAAGAGATAATGTTAAAATATTCGGTAAAGGTAAAGATCTGCCACCCCACCTGCATTTCTCGGTTAATTGTATTTTTCCGTTTTTGCCTTTCTTACCACACATAAAGCTGTATTTTATAAACAGTTTTAGCTAATAACCTTTTTGGAATACTAACCCTATCCCTAACCCTAGCCCTAAACCTAACCCTACCCCCCTACCCCCGCAGTACACCGCGATTTGTCACAGTTGTGGTTCGTTGCGTTTTCCCGTCTTATAGGGTGGGGGGTAGGGTTAGGTTTAGGGCTAGGGTTAGGGATAGGGTTAGTATTTCAAAAAGGTTATTATTTATTAGCTAAAACTAGCTTTTAAAACTATTCTTTTTAAACGATAATGAAGAATACTTGATACTAGAATGGACGATAAATACTTCATAGTGAGAAAAATGTGGATGGGGGGGGGGGGGGGGGGGAGGGGGGGTAAAAAAAAGTTAGCAGAGCGTGGTTTCGATCCACGGACCTCTGGGTTATGGGCCCAGCACGCTTCCACTGCGCCACTCTGCTCCTGGTGTAATGAATTGAACTTTCCTACATAAATTAAGTTTGAGTAAACTCGGACTGTGCCCGCTGATCCCGTGATCACTTATCGCCTTTTTGGATGGGAGGGAGTGGCATGGTAGAATTTCTCTAGATAACGGTCGCCGCGCGAATAACGCTTACGCCAAACGGGGCCTAAGAAACACTTTAGAAAACGTTTACGGAAGAATATTTCAAGCTCTTGTCTGATTTGTCAAAATTGTTTTTTTATTTTAAACAAACTGTAACGGACCAATCAACAACAAGAAACGTATTCACCCCCTACTAGTTCCGGATAGTTCGCCGCTTGCTCGGTGTTTGGCAAGAACAAAACGCCACGCGAACTATCGGCAAACGAAGGGTGTTTCTTAGACCGTTTTTGCCGATTTGAGCGAGCGCAACGAAACGTTAGCCCTTGTGAAAATGTCCCCCTGGTTTGTGTTTTTGTTTTCTGTTTAAAGGAGAAAATTGGTGATATTAGGTTACTGAAACAGTGATCAATTCAGAACACTGTTAAAAGGCCTTATATTTTGATGGAGTTGCATAAAATTTAAAACTGAAAGAGACTGTACTCTTGCGAGGCATGATAGTTGTTCGGTTGTGTGTCTGTGTGTATGTGTGTGTGCGTTATGTGTGTTGCGTCCATGGTCTAATCTCCAAACTTTAACGTTGGCATTTTCTCGGGAAATAGAAGGCATACATTGTTCAAACTTTGCACACATATAGATGTCTATGCAAGCTTTCAAACAATAATGATTTGAATAATTAAATACTTAAAACAACACTGTAAACAGATAACAAACAGATAACATTTTAGATTAATGGGTTAGAGAGTATTCAACAGGCAACATGAGTTAAGAAACTCATCGACACTGAAAGCCTCGACAGCTCATTGGTAGAGTGTCTGTCTGTCATGCCAATGGTTCTGGGTACGATTCTCGGCACGGGCCCTTTTTAATTTTTTTATTTTTTTTAATTTATAGTTGTATCCATTAACGATAGTTTCATTTGTACTTTAAAATGTTATTGGCAATCTTGTACTTTATACCCCCCCTCCCCTCAATCTTTGTTTGTTGTTGTCCCACATGTTCCTGTTCGAGTGAGCCTTGAAGGCTTTGCCTCTTATTTTATCACTATTCTGAGTATTAGATTTTGTTCTGTTGTTCCTAAATGGCCAGCCCACACTGCATACGAGTTAATAAATGAAGCTTATATTCATTAGTGTTGACGAGTTGACCCCAATATTGTGACGATGTCTGTGAGTCATGATTCACGTGAAACACTTCCGTCTAAAAACAATTCTACTATTTTCGTTCACTATACTCTCATGTAGACCGCACTACACGAATCACATAAAATGTCAGATACAAAAAACAGATATTTTATCAGATTCGTGTATATCAGGGACTACAAAATAGAGTGAACATAACAAGTAGGATTTCCTCAGATTTATTTAGACAGTAGAATGTCACGCTATTCACGCCTCACAAATATCTTCCTCTTCTTCTTCTTCTCTCTTCTTCTTCTTCTTCTTCTGCGTTCCCAGGCCATATGGCCATAATGGGTAAGGTACATATGTGTCCGGTTTTCAGTTTTCACTGGTCTCCCCGCTGCGTACAGCTGACACATTCCGATTTCGGAGGAGCTCAAGAGAAACATTATTTGGAAGATTTTGTTTGAAAAAAGGCAGGAGAATGGGCCACTAAGTCAGAAAGATAGTAGATGACAGAGAGCAAAGGGAAAAAGGCAGAGTCAAAGAGAGTGGCAGATTAGAGGAAGTTACAAGCACAGAACTTCCAGAAGGTGGGGGAACTATTTTTACGAAAGACCCCCGGTATCCCCACGGGGAAGACTCACAAATATACAAATCGGATCGTAGTGAATCGAATCGTATGCAGTGTAGCGGAATCGTTCACACACATTCATCACATCACGGACACTGGGCGGAACAGATGCAGAAAAAAACACCACCCAAAAAGTAAACCCAATCAAAAATTGGGTTGGGTTTACTTTTTTTGTTTGTGGCACAAGCCACAAACCTATAACTCACTTTGTCGGTCTGTCGGTCTGTCTGTTGGTCGGTCGGTCGGTCGGTCCAAAATTGTCGCACATATTGTAAAAGAGAAAGAAAAGCGTGCCACAAACGATTGCGAATCCGCGCTTGTTTTAATTGGCGTTTGCCACGAGTGTTCGTTCACTATACTAGACTACTAATTTGCCCGAGCTCGTTCTGCCCGAGTTGCGCTGACCTCTCTAATTCAACTCTAAATTCAACTCAGTGAAATTCAAGGTCACCGGCGCGTGGCAAACGCTCTATTGGCTTGGTGTCAAAACGGACTATCTTTAGATAGTCCATTGACGTATTATTGGATTTATTGCAAGAACTAATAACAATGACTGCAGAAATATAAAAAGGGGGGTTTTGCTTTTTATATTTTAGCAGTCTTTTAAAAAAATGTTTTTATCCTTTTCACCGCCAGCCATATTTCAGCCACAAATGTCCATTGAAATGACCTGGGTAGAGAACACAATCCATCTGCAGTATTGGGGATTCTTCTGTGACATATATACAATAAGGTCTATCCTAACTTCCCGAAACTAAGACAATAGGGTCTTTGGATGATTTGATGCCTTTTAGTGACATAGGTGTTATTTCACTGTGGTGCTAAAATGCGACTTTGGCGGTGAAAGGGATAAATTATGCAAGTTATTAGTTTTCGTAATAAGTTCAATAATATGTCAATGGACTATCTAAAGATAGTCCGCTTTGACTCCAAGCCATCGTTAAATATATGGTACTTTGTTTTCAGATTCAGTCACAACTTGTCTTTGTATGTACCTTTGATAGGGATTTGTATAAGTCTTCTTGTTGCCCTATCTCGTTATTGTTTTAATTTGTGACACTTGAGAATAAAAAAAGACTTAAAATTTATCAACCAAAAATAGGAATGGTTCCAGCAAAAAAATAGTATAAGTGCATGGCTTTGTACATCGCTTTCTCGGCAAATATGTAGATTTACACCCTCCTGCTCTATTTCTGGGTTCTTTCCGTGGTTAGGGATAGGGTTAGGTGGTCTTTTCTTTTGCCACAAGCATCTTTTTTGGGGTCAAAATCATCTCTCTTTTTTTTAGCATTAAATCGCTGCCTTAAAACCCCCAACAACCGCTAGTTAAGCCAAAGTATCATGTTATATGCTAACTCTGCGGCGGTACCATAGCCGATGACTTTTAACCGAGGCGTGGTTACTGCTACACATATCTGTATTGTTAAAAAAAATCGGGACTTTACTGGCGTTGCACTGCCTCTGGGCATTGCCTCCAGTATTGTTCCCACCATCTTTGTATTTACAAATGTCCCATATGTGTCTATGACCGAGAGGACGTAAAGCACTATCTTTCACTTAACTTCAGTTAAACCAAAGTAAACCCAGAAGCAGTACACATGATTTTGACGACCCGATATTGAAACTGTTCTGGTCTTATCTCCCAGAAGCCTATCAGTGACGGACGAACAGAGGTCGAGTAGTAGTGAGTGACCCACACTCTTGACTTTTCTCCACTCTACCTTCATAGCTAAAACAAGGGACACAACACGAGGTAACTCCTCTCACTGCTAGCGGCCAAGAGTTGTCGAACGTTGACAGTTTTTATGGGGGGGGGGGCCATAAAAGAAACATGAGAGAGAGAGAGAGAGACAGAGAGAGAGCGAGAGCGAGAGAGAGAGAGAGAGATCCCAGGCCGAGAGGACGTAAAACCTCATTTTTCGAGAGAGAGAGAGAGAGAGAGAGAGAGAGAGAGAGGGTGGGGGTGGGGGCACCCTTCAACTGCACTGAGAGCGGAAAGTACCATGTGACGTTTCAATGGCACTCTGCGAAGGTGGGGGAGGAGGGGTGGTGGATGAAAGTCGTGAGAAATTGATAGTAGATGGTGGGTGTGAAAGACAGGACTGGAAGACTTGGGGAGGAGGAAGGAATGGTTGGGGAAGAAAGAAAAAGGCAAGCTTATCGCTATCTCGATTAAAAAAAAAAAAAGACATCCGGGATTTCCCTGATATTGCAGTACCTCCAGGATCGTACCACTATCTTTATGGTTATTAATGTCCCATATATGTGCCTGTTCCAGGCCGGAGGACGTTAAACGAACTTTCACCAAGAAAGAAAAAAAAAGGAAGGGGAGAGATCTTACGCAGGATCTTGTTTATAATTACATTGACTTTATTCTGTTTTCCCTACAGCCCAAGATTTTGATTATTGATTGCTCAAAAACATTGGGACTGACTTTCCTGGTATTGCAGTACCTCCACGATCGTCTGTGTTGTCACACATGTCACACACGTGTACCTGATTCAGGTCAGAGGACGTTAAGCGGAATTTCATCTACTACTACAGCCACATATAGCATGGGGAAAGAAAACAAGAAAAAAGGAAAAAAGACAACACACACGCGCACGCACACGCACGCACTCATGCACGCACGCACGCACACACACACACACACACACACACACACACACACACACACACACACACACACACACAAACCTGTTCTGTTATCTGTACTGTCATCAAGACAGGAATTCTTTAATTTATTTTTATCCGTCACTTTTTTCTTTTTTTACGCAGCGGAGAAAAGAAATGTTGGTGGAATGTCGTGAAACAATTATAAGTATTTTATCATCTAGTAAATTCTTGAAGTAATATGCTTCATCATTAGCTTCCGCGCAGCCATTTAAAGATACACTGACGCACCACGATTAAGTCCCTTGGTTTTTTTCTGGGTAGCTGTGACCCACATACAGATGTCCCCAACTTCAAATTGAGGCTGCTCTTTAAAATGATGTTTTCTGTTTGAATTTGGGGGCATTTATATGTGAGTCAGACTTGGTCAAAACAAGATTTCTTTCCAGCTGTAAGAGGGAATACACGTGAAACCCGTGATTTTGACACGTGCCCTGGTGGGTCTTTAAGACCTCGTCTTTCACGTACACCAGACACACTTTAAAACGGTTTCAAGGACAGAGGGGCGTGTAATCATGACTGCGTCTTAGACAGTCAACACGGGTAGTAGTATGTAAATTAGGCTATACTACGATTGTCTGCTTAATCTAATTTACATACTACTACCCGTGCTGACTGTCTAAGACGCACTCATGATTACAGGCCCAACTGTCGCATTGGCCCCACTGTCTTGTTGGAGTGTCTGCACCATTTTGTGTTGGAGTGTCTGCACTGTTTTATGGCATGCCATCTTTGCCTCAGCTTAGCGTCTGCACTGTTTTCTGGCATGCCATCTTTTGCCTCAGCTTAGCGTCTGCACTGTTTTCTGGCATGCCATCTTTTGCCTCAGCTTAGCGTCTGCACTGTTTTCTGGCATGCCATCTTTTGCCTCAGCTTAGCGTCTGCACTGTTTTCTGGCATGCCATCTTTTGCCTCAGCTTAGCGTCTGCACTGTTTTCTGGCATGCCATCTTTTGCCTCAGCTTAGCGTCTGCACTGTTTTCTGGCATGCCATCTTTTGCCTCAGCTTAGCGTCTGCACTGTTTTCTGGCATGCCATCTTTTGCCTCAGCTTAGCGTCTGCACTGTTTTCTGGCATGCCATCTTTTGCCTCAGCTTAGTGTCTGCACTGTTTTCTGGCATGCCATCTTTGCCTCAGCTTAGCGTCTGCACTGTTTTCTGGCATGCCATCTTTTGCCTCAGCTTAGCGTCTGCACTGTTTTCTGGCATGCCATCTTTTGCCTCAGCTTAGCGTCTGCACTGTTTTCTGGCATGCCATCTTTTGCCTCAGCTTAGCGTCTGCACTGTTTTCTGGCATGCCATCTTTTGCCTCAGCTTAGCGTCTGCACTGTTTTCTGGCATGCCATCTTTTGCCTCAGCTTAGTGTCTGCACTGTTTTCTGGCATGCCATCTTTGCCTCAGCTTAGTGTCTGCACTGTTTTCTGGCGTGCCATCTTTGCCTCAGCTGAGTGTCTGCACTGTTTTCTGGCGTGCCATCTTTACTCAGCTTAGTGTCTGCACTGTTTTCTGGCATGCCATCTTTGCCTCAGCTTAGTGTCTGCACTGTTTTCTGGCATGCCATCTTTGCCTCAGCTTAGCGTCTGCACTGTTTTCTGGCATGCCATCTTTGCCTCAGCTTAGTGTCTGCACTGTTTTCTGGCGTGCCATCTTTGCCTCAGCTGAGTGTCTGCACTGTTTTCTGGCGTGCCATCTTTACTCAGCTTAGTGTCTGCACTGTTTTCTGGCAAGCCATCTTTGCCTCAGCTGAGTGTCTGCACTGTTTTCTGGCGTGCCATCTTTACTCAGCTTAGTGTCTGCACTGTTTTCTGGCAAGCCATCTTTGCCTCAGCTGAGTGTCTGCACTGTTTTCTGGCGTGCCATCTTTACTCAGCTTAGTGTCTGCACTGTTTTCTGGCATGCCTTCTTTGCCTCAGCTTAACCTTTTCACGACCAGCCATTTTTTGTTTTAGCAAGAAAATGCCATTAAACTTAACTGGGTAGAGAAAAAATGTATCTGCAATATTGGGATTTCCTTTGTTACATGTATAGCATTAAGCCTAGGGTCTTCGGATAACAAGCCCTGATTTGATGCATTTGAGTGACGTGGGTGTTACACCATTGTGTTGCATAAATGCAACATTGGCGATGAAAGGGTTAACCGAACCAATTGAAGTGGAACAGGCTGTCAGGGTCAGAGAGTACACACTGTGTCATTGCGTTCTATTGCAGCATCAAGTCCACTGACCTGACCTGTCCACCATGCTCCTGTATTGCATTCTGTCGAGGTACATCCCCTGACACCCTTTTTGTCGAAGAGTACACACTGTGTCAGTGCTCTCCATTGTAGCATCAAGTCCACGCACCTGCACACGATGCTCCTGTATTGCATTCTGTCGAGGTACATCCCATGACACCCTTTTTGTCGAAGAGTACACACTGTGTCAGTGCTCTCCATTGTAGCATCAAGTCCACGGACCTGCACACCATGCTCCTGTATTGCTTTCTGTCGAGGTACATCCCCGACACCCTCTTTGGCGAAGAGTACACACTGTGTCAGTGCTCTCCATTGTAGCATCAGGTCCACTGACCTGCACACCATGCTCCTGTATTTCTTTCTGTCGAGGTACATCCCCTGACACCCTTTTTGTCGAAGAGTACACAATGTGTCAGTGCTTTCTACGGCAGTATAGAGTCCACTGACCTGTCTACCTTATTTATCCGTTGCTTTTTGTTGAGGTATTACCCCAACACTATTTGCTTTTGTTGTTGTTGTTGGTGGTGGATTTTTGTTGGTATTTTGGTATTTTCTTGTCTCATCTCTGTGAAATTCGGGTTGCTTCCACCAGGAGAGCGCGTCGTCGTTAGGGCAGCGCCACCCATTTGTTTTTTGTGAGTGTGATGTGTTATCAGAGAGTGACAGTGCTGGCGAACGAGGGTGGATGTCTTTGTGAGTGAAAATCATGTTACT
>CM065692.1:20952014-20964514 GCA_017654935.2 Phymorhynchus buccinoides
TAACAATACTTTTGTTTGTATAAAAGTAATAACACACATTTAAACATAAGAGAGAGAGAGAGAGAGAGAGAGAGAGAGAGAGAGAGAGAGAGAAGTAGAGAGAGAGTTTTAGTGAATAGGCCTTTCAGCCCATATGATGTGGGAGGGTGGGGCGGGGTACACAATGTGAGAGAGAGAGTTTTACTGAATAGGCCTTTTTGCCCATATCATGTGGGAGGGTGGAGCGGGGGACACAATGTGTGTGTGTGAGAGCGAGAGAGAGAGAGAGAGAGAGAGAGAGAGAGAGAGAGAGAGAGAGAGAGAGAGAGAGAGAGAGAGAGAGAGAACAATTGAACAATTATTGAACACAGTTTTAATTCCTTTAGGCCATTAGCCCATAGAAACAGGGTCAAGGTACAAAAGTCAAAATAACACTAGACTAGAAACATGGTTAACCTTCCAAATACTCATCCATACGTTTCCGTATACGAAGGGAACAGAAAATATATAAAGCTAATTTACGAATTTGAAACACAGATCCGTAACACAAAATATCAGTATACGATTGACCAAGTTCACTCAAATATTTCAGTCTCATATCATTATATAACGAGCAGACATATATAAAGTGGTTTTCATCGTCTTTTACCTTACCTTACAAATAGGACATAAAAAATTAATATCTTCACTGAATGTTAAAAGAAGAACCAAGTTTAACAATTCCATCACAAAAACATCTTAAATCAAGAAACTGAAAATACAGTTCACATCCCAAAGACTGTTTAAAAAAGACAGTATGTGATATATATATCTTTGTACTTTACAGAGCTATCCCATTCCTGAGTATATTGATCTTTTAGTCGCTGCTTAAACAAGGACAAAAATGCTACTTCACACGCGACACCCTGGTTAAACCATGGATATCCAAATCCCCAACTGAACAAAGTATTTTTCACTAAGCTAGCCCAACATGCTTTCCTTTCTCGTCTAGGTTCATGAACATAATATAAACCAATCTTGGAAGTCTAGACATATCCATCTTTAAAATCTTAAGCCAATACTTGATACATCTAACAGAACAGAACTGTTAACATACACAGAGAGAGAGAGAGAGAGAGAGAGAGAGAGAGAGAGAGAGAGAGAGAGAGAGAGAGAGAGAGAGAGAGAGAGAGAGAGAGAGAGAGAGAGAGTACGAATGTTTTATTGAGGGTAAAAAGGATAAGTTACAATAGCTTCTTTGCACCTGGCCCTCTCACTCACACACTCACACCATGCATTAGGCAAAGAAAAAGTGACAAAAACAATCAAGTCAAGAAAATGAAACAGAAATTGGCACATGAAACAATTGACAGAGAATCAAAATGGGAATTAAAAGCAAACATGGATAATAATGAGCAATGGTGAACTTGAATTTGTGGTTTGAATTGATTACGAAAGAAAGGAAAATTATGAGACAAATGACAATTTTTTTAGAATAATAGCACTTTTAAGGAAGAAGAAAGAGAGAGAGAGAGAGAGAGAGAGAGAGAGAGAGAGAGAGAGAGAGAGAGAGAGAGAGATTTAATCAATCAAGGCCATAGCCCCTCATGAGGGGGTGATACAATAGAACATAGCCAGGCATAATCAGACATAATAAATAATAAGTACACACAAAGCAAAACATAAGCATAACATGTGGGAATCATCAACCTTCTAACTGCATAAGGTAGACCTGATTTTAAAGGCTTTATACAAATAGACTGTAAACATTTTAACGACTTGTTCATTGGGTGACGACATTAACATTCCTAATCTAAGCAAAGACGGTGGGCTGTAATATTTCCGAGGCATTGACTGAAACCTGAGATCACTCAATACAGGACAAGAACAAACAAAATGAATTTCATTTTCTGAGGCACAATTACATAATGAGAGAGAGAGAGGGAGAGAGAGAGAGAGAGAGAGAGAGAGAGAGAGAGAGAGAGAGAGAGAGAGAGAGAGAGAGAGAGAGAGAGAGAGAGAGAGAGAGAGAGAGAGAGAGAGAGAGAGAGAGAGAGAGAGAGAGAGAGCTAAGAATGCAGGTTGAACACTGGTTTATCACAGCCAGGAATGGATAAAAAAGTAGCCTTTCCAGTTACCAATAGACGCAGGAAGACATTTTGCTTTACGTCCTCCCGGCCGAAGCCATATGGGACATTACCTTTTACTTGTAGTTTTTATAATAGACGCAGCCCCATCGCTCCAATACATGCGTATACACGCACGCACGTTCTCTCCCCCTCCCTCCCTCCCTCTCTCTCTCTCTCTCTCTCTCTCTCTCTCTCCCCCTCTCTCTCTCTTGTCTTAATTTAAGTCAGGCTCTTTGTTGTCCTCTCTTCCGTTTTCCTCAACACGCACCAAACACACTCAGTCACTCTCATCCGCCTCACACACCACTTCCCCCCTTCCCCCTGTTCTAACACCCTTCCCCTCCCCCCTACCAACACCCCTCCAGGCCCTCCACGCTCATCCCCACACCCCGCTATTTAAAACTCTGCACTATGGCCAGCCCTGAAGTGTAATTCCAATGACAAAAAAACCACACAACCCTAGAACAATGATGATGATGATGACCCCCCCCCCCCCAATAATACCCCCTACCCCTGTTTAAGAACTCTGCACTATGGTCAGCCCTGATGTGTAATTTCCAATGACAAAGCCACACATAACCAGTATCACCCCCCCCCCCCCCCAATAAAAAACCCTACCCCTGTTTAAGAACTCTGCACAATGGCCAGCCCTGATGTGTAATTTCCAATGACAAAGCCACACAGCCCAAGAACCTCCCCCCCTCTCCCCCAATAATACCCCCTACCCCTGTTTAAGAACTCTGCACAATGGCCAGCCCTGAAGTGTAAGTTCCAATGACAAAGCCACACAGCCCAAGAACCTCCCCCCCTCTCCCCCAATAATACCCCCTACCCCTGTTTAAGAACTCTGCACAATGGCCAGCCCTGAAGTGTAGGTTCCAATGACAAAGCCACACATAACCAGGATCACACCCCCCCCCAATAATACCCCCTACCCCTGTTTAAGAACTCTGTACTATGGTCAGCCCTGAAGTGTTGGTTCCAATGACAGCCACACAGGCCTAAAACAATGAGGATGATGAACCTCCTCTCCCCCCTTCTCCACCCACCCGTTCAATGCCCCCCTCCCAATGCACTGTTTACTCTTCTAGCACCATGGGCAAATATATTCCCCCCATACATCAATATACACTCCCACCAAATGCAATGACATTCACTGCAAAGTACCCTGCCTTGTGTTTGTCTGTTTTAGAGCTTATGTGACTGTTTCCTCCATTAAAGGAACGGCATACACACTCGAAAAAAATAGTGACTCTCCTCTTGTCAATTGAGATGCAACGGACAACCAACAACGTCTTAAAATACACGGCACCAGAAGAGTTAAAAACTCTGCGCAATGGCCAGCACCGAAGTGTAGGTTCCAATGACAAAGCCACACAGCCCCAGGGTGATGATGGCGACGAGAAAGACGATGATGACGATTGAGGGCCGACGAGGCTCGGTCATCAGCGATGTGAGGTAGATGAAGGAGGGGAGGATCAGGGCGAGGAAAGAACTGGCGAAGGCTCCGATGAACGAGATGAGTAGGTCCAGGTTTGGAACCACCATCGATATTACCACTGAAATACAGAGAGACAGACAGAGAGACAGACAGAGAGACAGACAGACAGACAGACAAAGAAGATGTCGGTAACTATATACTCATAGGTCAAAGTATACAATATACAACATAACAGCTATAATTGACTGCTGGTTAGTACATCAAGATAATTACCAAACGGTATGCTACAGCTATAACTAAATTTATACTGACAGGTCAGACTAAAGAAGGCCAGCCTAATCGATGCGTCAGCCTTGTGTCGCATTGGGCGATGTTCATCGGAGGTCCAGTGTTTCTTGGCCAGCAGTTTATACATCATGACAATTGCCATAACTATACTCACAGGTCAGACTAAAGAAGGCCAGCCTAATCAAGGCCTCAGCCTTGTGTCACATTGGGCGATGTTCATTGGAGGTCCAGTGTTTCCTGGCCACCAGTTAATACATCATGACAATTACTATAACTATGCTCACAGGTCAGACTAAAGAAGGCCAGCCTGACCAAGGCTTCAGCCTTGTGTCACATTGGGTGATGTTCATCGGAGTTCACATCAGTGTTTCCTGGCCACCAGCTAATACATGATGACAATTATCATAACTATGCTCACAGGTCAGAAGGCCAGCCTAATCAAGGCCTCTGCTTTGTGTCGCATGTGGCGATATTCATCAGAGGTCCAGTGTTTCCTGGCCACCAGTTAATACATCATGACAATTACTATAACTATACTCACAGGTCAGACTAAAGAAGGCCAGCCTAATCAATGCCTCTGCTTTGTGTCGCATTGGGCAATGTTCATCGGAGGTCCAGTGTTTCCTGGCCACCAGTTAATACATCATGAAAATTGCCATAACTATACTCACAGGTCAGACTAAAGAAGGCCAGCCTAATCAAGGCCTCTGCTTTGTGTCGCATTGGGCGATGTTCATCGGAGTTCCAGTGTTTCTTGGCCACCAGCCAGGTCATGGTCAGCTGAACGGGCACAAAGAGCTGGAGGTGAAATGACATGAACATCACCAGGGCCATCAGGGGCTTCACCGAGTAGTAATACCTGGAAATAATGTTAACAATAATTATTAATTATATTATTATAATGATCAATGACAGCAACGTGTGCAGGTGAAATGACAAGGACATGATTACGGCCATCAAGGGCTTGACTGATTAGTAATAACTGGAAATAACATCAACAATGATGGCGAGGATGATGGTGATGACGATGATGATGATGATGATGATGATGACGATGAGGATGATGACGATGATGATGATGGTGATGACGTTGATGATGATGATGATGATGATGATGGTGATGATGATGATGGTGATGGCGATGATGATGATGGTGATGATGATGATGATGATGGTGATGACGATGATGATGATAATGATGGTGATGACGATGATGATGATGGTGATGACGCTGATGATGATGATGGTCATGATGGTGATGATGAGGATGATGGTGATAACGACAAAGGCGACGGCGACGATGATGATGATGATAACGATGATGACGACGATGACGGTGATGACGACGACTATGACGACGACGACGTATCATGATGAAACCGACTCATAACAATATTAACGACAACAATGACGATAATGATGATGAAGGTGATGATGATATCAATGGTTATGATGTTGATAACAAAGAGGATTGGAAGATGATGATGACAAAAAGATTGATGATGATGATGATGATGATGATGTTAATGATGATGATGGTGATGATGATGATGACGACAACGACGATGACAGTGATGATGATAGTGATGACAACGATGGTGATAATGATGACGAAGAATACGATGATGATGATGATGACGATGATGATAATGTTGATGATGATGACTACGATGATGATGGTGATGCTGCTGCTGCTGCTGATGATGATAACGAAGAAGAATATGATGATGATGATCATGATGATCATGATGAAGATGATAATGATGACGTTACCATGGAGATGAAGGCAGATTGAGGGTGATGCTGGGCTTGGTCTCAGGCCCGTAGACCAGGTAACCATAGAAACCCATGGCGGTGTAAAGGCAGATAACCACTGTCATGCTCAGCGTCAGCACGCCACAGGGGGACGAGTACCCTGCCTTGTTCCGCGCCTGACGCTCTACTGGTAACACCTGATGAGAGAGAGAGAGAGAGAGAGAGAGAGAGAGAGAGAGGGGGAGAGAGAGAGAGAGATGGAGAGAGAGAGAGAAAGAGAGAGACACAGAGAGACACAGAGACAGAGACAGAGAGAGAGACAAAATGACAAACAGAATGACAGATATAGGCTACTCCTCTCTCTCTCTCTCTCTCTCTCCTCTCTCTCTCTCTCTCTCTCTCTCTCTCTCTCTCTCTCTCTCTCTCTCTCTCTCTCTCTCTCTCTCTCTCTCTCTCTCTCTCTCGCAGTCCTGTTTTGTTTTCATTATTTATCAATGAATTGGCATTAGAAATTATTGAATATGGCAGACATGGAGTAACTTTTGATCTTTTAGAACTGTTTATCTTACTCTTTGCAGACGATATTAGTCTATTGTCAACAACTGTTGTGGGCCTGCAAAGACAATTAAATACCTTACACTCTGCAGCAATTAGATACGAGCTAAAAGTTAATATGAGCAAGACCAATATTATAGTGTTTAGAAAAGGAGGATATTTAGCCCGCTCTGAAAAATGGAAATATGGTGGTGAGAAAATCGTTGTTATTAATGCCTATAAGTATCTTGGTATATATTTCACAACCAAGGTTCGTTTCAGTTATGCTTGTGAGGACATTACAAATAGAGCAAAGAAAGCAGTATTTGCTATTTTCCATATTTTGTATAAGTTGAATTGCAGCTCTTTTAAAATTTTCACAAGACTATTTGACTCACAGGTTCAGCCAATCTTACAGTATGGAGCAGAAATCTGGGCTTTTGAAAAAGGTGGAATAATAGAGAAAGTACATTTATACGCCATGAAGCGTTTTCTAAATGTTGACAGTAAAACACCTAATGATTTGATTTATGGTGAGCTCGGACGATACCCGATTTATCTTAATTCGTATGTTAAATGCATAAAATACTGGTTACATTTAACTAGGATAACAATATTAAAGTTAGATAAAAATGGAAAAAACACATGGGCTACAAATGTTCGTAAATTTCTAAATTCATATGGGTTTGGATATGTTTGGGATAACCAGGGTGTAGAAAATGTATCAGGCTTTTTTAAATGTTTGAAGCAAAGGATTATTGATTGTAGGTGGCAAGACTGGCATAATCATATATATGAAAGCGACAGGTTTGCTCAGTATAGATTATTCAAACCAGATCATACGTTAGAATATTATATTGAATTAAACATGAATAGATATGTTAAAGCTGCGTTAACAAAATTCAGACTTGGTGTTTCAATAATTGCATGCCATCGTTTAAGATTCAGACATGTAAATGATAATGATTTGATTTGTAGTCTGTGTAACTCAGCAAGAGAAGACGAAGTGCGTTTTTTGTTCTGCTGTCCGGTCTTGAACGATCTTAGAATGAAATTCATAAAGCCAAAGTTCTATTCTGACCCATGCAACTTTCGGATGATTTTATTGCTGGCATCAAAACATGAAAAAAACTCAGTTGCATTTAGCTTTGTACATCTACGAAGCTAGCAAGATAATTCATAATGCACTGTCCTAGGAATATATACTTTGATTTAGTAGTACTGCGTTGTGCTGCATTTTTGTATGCACTATTTCAATTATGATGTGTTTGCTTGTTGTTGGCTTCTTCCTTCTTTTTCTTATACAAATTTGTTTATGTGAACTTCATCAGTATGGGGCTATGGCCTTGACCTGATTAAACATTCGTATTCGTAAACATTCGTATTCGTATTCTCTCTCTCTCTCTCTCTCTCTCTTCTCTCTCTCTCTCTCTCTCTCTCTCTCTCTCTCTCTCTCTCGTTCTCTCTCTCTCTTTGGTGTTACTTTTATTAACGATGTTAGTGAACTGTTTATGTTACTCCTCGCTGATGACATTGCTCTAATTTCAGAAACAGTTGTAGGTCTCCAAACACAGTTGAATAGTTGATACAGATATGCATCACGCCTTCAATTAAATGTTCATTTGTCAAAAAGTAATATTATTGTATTTAGAAAAGGTGGGTATCTCTCTTCTATGGAAAAATTGTTTTATAATGGAGTTATGATGCCAGTGGTCAATGTTTATAAATATTTAGGTATATATTTTTCTACTCGTTTAAGTTGTACTTTTGCTTGTAAGGAAGGATCTAGCTAGTAAGGTAAAGAGGGCATTCCATTTTGTATAATCTTATTAAATAATGACTGTTTTCCGTTGTTTATCAAACTGTTTGATTCACAAATTCAGCCAATGTTATTGTATGGAGCTGAAATCTGGGGACTAGATACTGCTAATATTCATTGTGAAAAAGTCCATAAATTTGCTCTGAAAACGGTTTTAGGAGTTTCGATCAAAACATCAAATACCCTTGTTTATGGTGAGGGAAAGCGTTTTCCTTTATATGTTTCAGCTGTCAAATGTATTCGCTTTTGGTTAAGACTTACATAAATGGGTGCGTTCAGACTACCACGTCAAGTTTATAATAAGTTGTATCTTTTAGATGAGAGAGGCAAGACGAATTGGGTAACTAGAGTAAGAATAAAGTTATATGAATTTGGTTTTGGTTTTGTGTGGATTAATCAGGGTGTAGGAAACAAAGTTGAATGTTTACGTATTTTTCGTGATAGGTTGATTGAATGTCATATATGACTATGCAATTAAACAGACATCTAAAAAGAATGCTAACTAAATTCAGATTTGGAATATCAGATTTAAACAAACATTATTTTTATTACAGGGATCATAGAGATAATGAGTTATTGTGTCCTTATTGTCAAAATGTAATTGAAGATGAAGTTCATTTTGCATTCACCTGTCCATTATATGATGACTTCAGAAGAAAATGTATTCCTGCTAAGTTCATTCGTAATCCCTGTCTGTTTAAACTTATAATGTTACTCTCCTCTAGCAATGAAAATGTTATAAAACAATTTGCTATTTTTCTTTATCATGCATTTAAGCTCAGAGACAGATACATAAATTAGATGAATGTATTGTTTGAATGTTCATGTGTTCCCCCTTCAAATGTGGCCAAGGCCCTTTGAATAAACCATTCGCGTTCGCATTCGCATTCTCTCTCTCTGTCTCTCTCTCTCTCTCTCTCTCTCTCTCTCTCTCTCTCTCTCTCTCTCTCTCTCTTGCTCTCCCTCTCTCTCTGTCTCTGTCTCTCTCTCTCTCTCTCTCTCTCTCTCTCTCTCTCTCTCTCTCTCTCTCTCTCTGTATCTCTCTGTCTTTCTCTCTCTCTCTCTCTCTCTCTCTCTCATCTCTCTCTCTCTCTCTCTCTCTCTCTCTCTCTCTCTCTCTCTCTCTCTCTCTCTCTCTCTCTCTCTCTCTCTCTCTCTCTCTCTCTCTCTCTCTGTCTCTCTCTCTCTCTCTCTCTCTCTCTCTCTCTCTCTCTCTCTCTCTCTCTCCATCTCTCTCTCTCTCTCTCTCTCTCTCTCTCTCTCTCTCTCTCTCTCTCTCTCTTACCAGACTGATTCCCTCAAAAGTGAAGACCACGATGCCAAAGAAGGTGGGCATGAGGGCCCATCCAGCGAACAGAGGCCTGGCGCTGATATCAGGCAGAGGGCTGCTGAACAGGCTGACGAAGATCAGACCCAAACCTGACAACACAGTATGACAACACAGTATGCACACGTTTATCCACTCACACACACACACACACACACACACACACACACACACACACACACACAACACACCACACACACACACACATATATACACATATGCATACGTACGCGCACATACGCACATATACATGCACACACACACACACACACAGACACACACACACACACACTCTCTCTCCCACACATACACCAGCTTCACACAGTATGAATGTGTCAGTACACCAAACACTAGGTCACACAGAAATCCAGACATTTTTGCATCAAACAACAATACTTAAGGCTCTTGGAAGTGTCCATCTTAGTCAGCCACATAGACAATAGGATGAAAGAGAGCGGGGAAAAAGCCTACCTAAAAATATATTAAAAAAGGGAAAAAAAGAAAAAAAAGAGAAAAGGAAAAAAGGAGGAAAAGAAAAGAAAAGAAAGGGTTAAAGATGAAGGTGGGCTGCATGATGAGTGAGCAAGATAGCGGAAAGCGGATGAATGATTGGGTGTGGTGTGAGAGTTACATATTTGTTTTAATGTAAATTTATACTTCATATTTTCATTTAATATTTTTATTTTGATATTTCTCATCTTATTTTACACGATGGAAGACACGTTTCCATGTGCGTTGTACAATGCCAATGGACAATAAAGAAACTTATGACTTATGACGTCATTATGACGTGACATGACGGTTAACCCTTTCGCCGCCAGCCATTTGTCAGCCAAAAGATACCATTAAACTTTACTGGGTAGAGAAAATAAAATATCTGCAATATTGAGAATTCCTCTGTGACATATATAACATTAGGCCTATCCTTACCTCCCAAAATTAAGAAAATAGGGTCTTTGGATAACAGGTCCTGATCTGAAGCCTTTTAGTGACATGGGTGTTAAACCATTGCGGTGCAAAAATGCGACATTGGCGGTGAAAGGGTTAAACCAAGGACTGGAGCTGATTATCAGGCAGAGGGCTGCTGAACAGGCTGACGAAGATCAGACCCAAACCTGACGACACAGTATGACGTCATTATGACGTGAAATGACGGTAAAACCAAGGCCTGGAGCTGATTATCAGGCAGAGGGCTGCTGAACAGTATGCTGACGAAGATCAGTTAACCCAGTTCGCCGCCAGCCATTTTGTCCAGGCCAAAAGATACCCAAACCTGACGACACAGTATGACGTCATTATGACGTGACATGACGGTTAAACCAAGGCCTGGAGCTGATTATCAGGCAGAGGGCTGCTGAACAGGCTGACGAAGATCAGACCCAAACCTGACGACACAGTATGACGTCATTATGACGTGAAATGACGGTTAAACCAAGCCCTGGTGCTGATTATCAGGCAGAGGGCTGCTGAACAGGCTGACGAAGATCAGACCCAAACCTGACGACACAGTATGACGTCATTATGACGTGAAATGACGGTTAAACCAAGCCATGGTGCTGATTATCAGGCAGAGGGCTGCTGAACAGGCTGACGAAAATCATACCCAAACCTGACGACACAGTATGACGTCATTATGACGTGAAATGACGGTTAAACCAAGCCATGGTGCTGATTATCAGGCAGAGGGCTGCTGAACAGGCTGACGAAAATCAGACCCAAACCTGAAATGGACATCGTGATAAGATAACTGTCAAAGACCCCCCCCACGTCACGTGCCACATTCTCTCTTATGCTAGGAAGATTTCTTAAGATTTTCTTACCAGCTATAAGAGGGGAAAACACGTGAAAACCGTGATTTTAAAACGTGACGTGGTGGGTCTTTAAGGTCTGGTAGGTCACCCAGGCAGAGAACCCATAAAAAGGGGGGGGGGGGGGGGGGACCTAGGGGACTCAACTTTGCACTTAGAATGTCTAGGCCAAGTTCGAAAATGAAGATCACTCTTGATTGAAGGTCCAAGTCACTGGAAGCAGAAAAATGAATGAAAGTTAGGTTTTTACGTCCACTCGGCTGCAAAACAGAACATAATGGGATAAACCATCAACCAAGCATCATTGATAGCTCTTAGCAGATCCTGGAGGTACTGCCCAATAACCAGGTCTGATCTTAATACATAAACACGGGGCAGAAAATGTGCCGCGTGGCATTTTCCGCAATGTGACATTCCGCAAATCAAAAGGCTGACAGAGAGCGATTTTGGCAGCCTGCCTTGAAAAAGAGTAAATTCACGTGATGCGCGTGAACAGGAAGTTGGATAAAAACAAGTTTGAGTGAGCTTGTGTTCACGGATGATTGCTCTTTTCCGGTCATGTAATTTTTTAGTGCTTACAATTACACCACCTTTTTAGCAATCAAGGTTATAAAAGTCTATGCTCAGCAAATTTTGAGCAGTGTATAGAATTATTAATATAATACCTGTAACATTAAGGACGTTAGCAATGACGGAGAATGGCGCCACTTTGTTCAGCCCTCTCATCTGACTGTACACCATCAGAAACAGGCTCACCCCTAGCTGGTACTGCCAGAGAGGGTGCTGTGTTGAAGTCTGCTCCTCCACTGCCTGGACACATCATCACCACCATCATCATCATCATCATCATCATCATCATCATAATCATCATCATAATCATCATCATCATAATCATCATCATCCATAAACATCATCATCATCATCATCATCATCATCATCATCATCATCATCATAATCATCACCATCACCACCATCATCAACATCATCATTCATCATCACAATCATCACCATCATCAATCATCATCATCATCATCACCATCATAATCATCACCACCATCATCACCATCATAACCATCACCATCATAACCATCACCATCATAACCATCACCATCATCATCACCATCAACATCACCACCATCAACATCATCAACCTATGTATTGTAGCCCTCCTCTCTCCTTTCTCGTAGTGTGTGGTGTGTGGTGCGTGTGCGATGGTCTATGTAGGAGTTGGCTGAAATGTTCTTTCCATCTGTTGTTGATGCATGCCTTGTCCTTGATAGTGGTAGTTCCATCTGCTGACAGCAGAGGGACGGAGGCCAAATTTGGACGGACCGAAGATAGTCTTGATAGAGCTAAAAAAATAATCTGCTTAGAGTTGTTGATCTCACCGCCCTGGTGTGACTCGAACTCTATTGTTTTGCATGCTGAGTGTACGTCATTG
>CM065692.1:20974514-20989514 GCA_017654935.2 Phymorhynchus buccinoides
TTTGTGTGCCTGTGATTTTAGTTTGAGAGTTCGATACCAGCGTCCTGATGGCAAAAGTACATGTGAGTGGTACATGCATAATGAACGACAACTAGCAAGACAGAGATAAATACACGTACTTTGAAATACCTGGGATTTGTATGTCAAGACTTAAATCACTGTATTAGCATAGCCAGAGGAAAAAACCCATAGCAATTTGGTTATTGTCATTACCAGTAGGCCTTCATAATGACAAATTCATCTGAATAAATGGTCGACAAAAAGAGAATGAAAACAAAGAGAAAAGTCTTAATGTCGAAATGCACGTTGTTAGTGCTCACTCTTTCCCCATGGCAGCACACAGTGATAGACAAGATTAATACTGCAGTATCACTGTTCTGCTCTATGGGGAAGGAGCGAAAACTAGCAACGTGTATTTCGACCTAAAGTTTCATTGCTAACAATACATGAATAGTAATGAGACAAGTTTGTGCGGGCACGTGTAGCATTTATTGCTATTATACGCTCTGCTCGTCTCTGTCTCCCTCAGTGTCTCTGTTTGACCGATTATGTATATATATATCTCTCTCGGCAAAGGTCAAGATGTGCCCCCCCCTACATTTCTCGGTTAATTGTATTTTTCCGTTTTTGCCTTTCTTACCATACATAAAGCTGTATTTTAGGAACCTTTTTAGCTAATAACCTTTTTGGAATACTAACCTTATCCCTAACCCTAGCCCTAGCCCTACCCTATAAGACGGGAAAACGCAACGAACACACAACTGTGACAAATCGCGGTGTACTGCAGTACATAGTGGGGGGTAGGGTTAGGCTTAGGGCTAGGGTTAGGGTTAGGGTTAGTATTCCAAAAAGAGAATTAGCTGAAAATGTTCCTAAAATACAGCTTTATGTATGGTAAGAAAGGCAAAAACGGAAAAATACAATTAACCGAGAAATGCAGGGGCGGTGGCACATCTTTACCTTAGAGCGAGAGAGAGAGAGAGAGAGAGAGAGAGAGAGAGAGAGAGAGAGAGAGAGAGAGAGAGAGAGAGAGAGAGAGAGAGAGAGAGAGAGAGAGAGAGAGAGAGAGAGCACTGAACACTGAACATATTGATTTTCCAAAAATGAGAGAGAGAGAGAGAGAGAGAGAGAGAGAGAGAGAGAGAGAGAGAGAGAGAGAGAGAGAGAGAGAGAGAGAGCACTGAACACTGAACATATTGATTTTCCAAAAAATGAGAGAGAGAGAGAGAGAGAGAGAGAGAGAGAGAGAGAGAGAGAGAGAGAGAGAGAGAGAGAGAGAGAGAGAGAGAGAGAGAGAGAGAGAGAGAAACGGACGGGACAGACAGACAGAGAGAAGCTTGACTGAGGTGTTGGAACATCTACCTGCTAGGCCAGTGAGTGTGGGTGGAGAGGAGAGGAAAAGAGGACACGACAATCCCTTGACCTCAAAGGAACCACTAAGACATCGATTCCCTCCGCCTCGTTACACTCTAGTTTGTCTCCACAAAAAATAATGATAATGACAGAAGAGAGAGAGAGAGGAAGAGAGAGAAGAGGAGAGAGAGAGAGAGAGGAGAGGAAGGAGAGAGAGAGAGAGAAACACCTTGAAGAGATCAATTTCATTTTCAAAAAAAAAAAAAAAATGACGTGAGAGAGCGGAGGAGAGAGAGAGAGAGAGAGAGATAGGTTGACGAGAGGGCACGGAGAGAGAGAGAGAGAGAGAGAAAGAGAGAGAAGGAGAGAGAGATCTATGAGAGAGAGAAGAGAGAGAAGAGAGAGGACGAGAGAGATAGAGACAGACAGACCAGAGAAAGAAAGAAAGAGATGGTGAGGCGAGAGAGAGATATGAGAGGGAGAGTGAAGAGAGAGTGAGAGAGAGATAGAGAGAGGGAGAGAGAGAAGAGAGAGAGAGAGAGAGAGAGAGAGAAGAGAGAGAGAGAGTGAGAGAGAGAGGAGAGAGAAAGAGTGAAAGAGAGGGAAAGAGAGAGAGAGAAAGAGAGAGAGAGAGAAGAGAGAGAGAAGAGGAGAAGAGAGAGATGAGAGATGAGAGAGAGAAGAGGAGGGAGGGAGAGAGGGAGGGGGGATAGGGGAGGAAGATGCGAGAGACGAGGGGGAGAGGTGACGAGAGAGGAGGAGAGAGAAAGAGAGAGAGAGAGAGAGGAGGACTAGGAGGGGAGAGAGAGAGAAAGAGAGAAAAAGAGAGAGAGAGAGAGAGAAAGAGAGAGAGAGCAGAGAGAGAGAGAGTGAGAGATCGAGACTGAGAGAAGAGAGAGAGAGAGAGAGGAAGAAGGAGAGAGGAAAAAGAGGAGAGAGAGATAGAGAGTGAGAGAGATAGAAAGAGGAGAGAGAGCGAGAGAGAGAGAGGATGGAGAGAGAGAGAGAGAGCCCCCAGAGAGATGAGAGAGAGGAGAGATGAGGTAAGAGGTGAGAGACGAGAGAGAGGCGAAGAGAGAGAGAGAAAGTAAAGAGAGAGAGAGGATGAGAGAGAGAGAGAGAGAGAGGAGAGAGAGAGATGGAAGAGAGTCAAAGAGAGAGAGAAAGAGAGAGAGAGAGAGATATAGAGAGGAGGGAGAGAGAGATGGGAGAGAGAGAGTGAGGAGTCCTGGAGGAAGAGAGACCTCAGAGTCAGAGAGAGAGAGTACGAGGAGAGAGAGAGAGAGTGAGAGAGATAGAGAGAGAGAGAGAGCGAAAGAGAACTATGGAAGAGGGAGGAGAGAGAGAGAGAGAGAAAGAGGGAGGGAGAGACAGAGAGAGAGAGAGAGAGAGAGAGAGGGAGCAGAGAGGAGAGAGATGATAGGAGAGATGAGAGTCAGAGAGAGAGAAGAGGAGAGAGAGCAGAAGAGGATAGAGAGAGAGAGATGTAAGGGAGGAAATGAGAGACTGAAGGAGGACTGGAGAGGGGAGGAGAGATGAGGAGAGAGAGTAGGCAGGGAGGCGAGAAGAGATGGAGGAGGAGATGGAGAGAGAGGAGAGAGACGACAGAGCGAGGAAGAGTGGGAATCGCGTTCGAGACGACATGAGAGAGATGCGTGAAAGGGGAGCCGTGAGAGGGAGAGAGGAGTGAGAGAGAGATGGAGAGTGGAAGGAGATTGCAGAGAGAGATGCCGTGAGAAGGGGGGACGAGGAGGAGAGTAGAGAGAGACGAGACGAAGGAGGAGGAGAGGGAGATTGGGAGCAGAGATGAGAGAGAGAGTGGAGAAAGAGAGTTGAAGGAAGAGAGAGCCCGCTGAGAGAAGAGAGTTGGAGAGGGAGAGAGAGGGGGAAGTGGAGGGAAAGACCAGTCAATTAGACAGATGATGCTTGAGAACGACAGAGAGAAGCGAGAGAGAGACAGATGAGCAGAGAGAGAGAGAGAGAGAGAGAGAGAGAGAGAGGAGAGAATAGATTTATAGCGCGGGAGACGACAGAGGGAGAGAGAGAGAGAGAGAAGAGAGATTTCCCCATTTCCCCATACATTTGCCAAAGTCGCCAAACGCACAAAGCCCAATGTGAAAATCTCCTGGAATAATGACTTTTGTATATATGTACATATATGTTACACTAAGTTGGTCAAATGGCCTGTTTCATGAAATGAGCAACAGAACTGCGTTGGTTTGTTTTTTTACGAAACAAGCCAATCTGTTGCCTGTTTCATGAAACAAGCAAAATAGTATTCGAAGACTGAACATTTGAATGTAAGTTTGCCTGTTTCAGCCCCAGCCCCTCCCCCCCCCCTCTCTCTCTCTCTCTCTCTCTCTCGCTCATTCTCTCTCTCTCTCTCTTCTCTCTCTCTCGCTCGCATTTCTCGCTCTTTCTCTCTCTCTCTCTCTCTCTCTCTCATTCTCGCTCTCTCTCTCTCTCTCTCTCTCTCTCTCTCTCTCTCTCTCTATCTCTCTCTCTGACGCACACACACACACACACACACATACACACACACACACTGCACACACAGGCAGACACACACATTGAACACATACACAGTCTCTCACTCACCCATACAAACATGTCACTGACCTGGGAGAGAAGGCCAACTCTACAGGTAGCAGTAGGCGGACATGGCCACATCAATCTAGCACCGCATCTGAACACTCGCTAGGTACCGCCAAACAGAATGTTGTAACAAAACTGGAGCCCCCCCCCCGCCAAAAAAAAAAAATGTTAACCAACCTTTTTGCAAAACAATGGCGGTAAATCAAGACAAATTTGGTGGTAAATCAATACAAATTCATTTGATCTATTTACCTTTGTTCACACGGCAACTTCTTCTTCTTCTTCTTCCCGTTGATCTGCCTCCTTCATCAAGTTGAAGATTCTGCCAATGTTGGAGAAAAAAACAACGGCCCCACACCAATGTCAGGGTTTGGTTCACTTTTGGGCTCCAGTTTAGTTCATTATGCTTTCAGTTACATTCACTATAGGATTGTAAGCCACAGCAAGCTAGCTAGCACTGTCACCGGCCCACCACTACAGCTGGATAGACGCTACTGGCCAACGAGACTCGAGTTTAATTAACCAAAGACACTCTCTATAGTCTAGGGTTTAACACAAGAGCCTAAGCAGGTAGTATAGGGAGGGTGACCGGTTCTATTCAGCGGACAGTAGTCATTACTGCATCAACCAGGCGACACATTTCAACACGACACGCGGCCACTCACAACACACACTGACTACCCCGTTGAGGAGAAATAAAACTGCATAATGCGAGAGAGAGAGAGAGAGAGACACACACATACACAGCAAGCACGTGGTTTAAGCTCACGGGATCATGAATCACACACATACATACACACACACGCGCGCGCGCGTGCGCGGACACACGCACACACACACATACACACACAGATATGTAACACTGAGGCATACTCGGTTTTGTTTGTTTTAGAGAGAGAGAGAGAGAGAGAGAGAGAGAGAGGAGAGAGAGAGAGAGAGAGAGAGGGGGGGGGGGGGATAATGAATTATGATTATGATAATAGAAAAACTCGCGTGTTTCAGATAGACCGCCCCTCAAGTCAACAACAGATAGGCCCAGCCAAATGACTCAATGAGCACAGTTGCTTTGAGTTCATTACACTTTGTTCGAGTACTTGCATGGTCACCAACCTGAACTCTCCGCTCGTTAGCCTAATACAGTGTACCCAAGATGATCACTTTTCTAGCCTACTCCTTGGCAGACAGACAGACAGACAGATAGACCGACCGATCACACAATTCCATCAAGACATGGTGATCACTTTTGTAGCCTACTCCTTATATTAAGTTATTATTACTATTACGGGATACAAAACTATAATGACTCGTCGATGCAGTTAACGTTTTCTTTTCATTCTGTAGAAAAAACCACAACAAATAAATAACAAAGCAATACGAAGCAACAACAACAAGAACCGAAACGCGCTCCACTCCACGTTGATTGTCAAGTCCTGTGACACTGCATGGTGTGTCAGATAATTAGGGGTGTTGGACCCGGCCCGCCGCTGTCTGACTGTGTAGTGAGCCACTGACCTAGTTGACGTTGCTATTATCGTACAACCATGCAAGCAAACGCGCGCGCACACGCACACGCACACACACACACACGTGTGTGCGTGCGTGCGTGTGCGCGCGCGTGTGTGCATGTGTGTGCGTGCGCGCGCGTGCGTGTGCGTGTGCGTGTATGTGTGCGCGCGCGCATGCGTGTGTGTGTGTGTGTCAAGTCAAGTCAAGTCAAAATCAAAATAATCTTTATTGAGGGTTAAAGAATAAGCTAACAAAAAGCTTTTTTTCATCCTGCCATCCTGTGTGTGTGTGTGTATGTGTGTGTGTGTGTGTGTGGTGTGTGCGTGTGCGTGTGTGTGTGCGCGCGCATGCGTGTGTGCGTGCGCGCGCGTGCGCGCGTGCGTGCGCGCGCGAGTGAAGAAGGAACAATGGTTTGTATCATTACAATGGGAACATGGCGCATAGTGCTTACTTGGCAAAATGATTAAGGCCTGTGTACACGTTAAAGTTTCTGTAGGCCTAAAGAAAATTTCAGTCAAATTTGCCCAGGAGACGAATAATATTCATAAACATTAACACTCGTCTCATGGGCAAAATGTGACTGAAATGTGCTTCATTTCATGAGATAATTGGCATGGGCTTCTTACCCGCCCATGGCTGTTTTTTTTTTTTTTACCCCGTTCTCCTCTCATGTTAACGTGTACACACACCTTAATTAATCAATAATTAATAGGTATGAGCGGATTTAATGTCAGTCACGAGCAGGGCCTAAACTGAACTGCGATAAATGGATTATTTTATCGGCCAGAAAGAGGTCGCAAATTGTTCACCCAGTTGAACTGAAAGAAAACAGCTAGGCTACATACCGACACGGTGGGATTCAGCTGATAGGTGAAGACGGGGTAAAAAGCCCATGGGCGGGTAAGAAGTCCATGCCAATTATCTCATGAAATAAAGCAAATTTCATGAGACGGAATGGCCATTCAAATTTACCCATGATGAGACAATTCGTCTTGGGCCAATTATCTCATGAAATAAAACAAATTTCAGTCAAATTTGCCCATGAGACGAATGTCAAATTTGCCCATGAGACGATTCGTCTCATGGGCAAATTTGACTGAAATTTGCTTTATTTCATGAGATAATTGGCATGGGCTTCTTACCTTACCGCCCTGGGCTTTTTACCCCATCTTCACCACTACTGATAGCTGAGCAAACAACAGGGAAGTCTTCAATACAGTGAATACATTAGAATACTCTGACACGGCGCTTTTCATCAACCAGCCTCGTAACGAAAGCTGGGGACGTTTCACAAGGGCTAGCGTTACGTTGCGCTCGCTCAAATCGGCAAAAACGGTCTAAAGAAACACCCTTCGTTTGCTGATAGTTCGCGTGACGTTTTGTTCTTGCCAAACACCGAGCAAGCGGCGAACTATCCGGAACTAGTAGGGGGTGAATACATTTTCTTGTCGTTGATTGGTCCATTAAAGTTTGTTTAAAATAATACTTTTTTTTGGACCAGTCAGACAAGAGCTTGTAATATTCTTCCGCAAACGTTTTCTAAAGTGTTTATTAGACCCCTTTTGGCGCAACAGCTATGCGACCGTCGTCTAGAGAAACTCGACCCTGGTTAATGTTTTCAGATAATTCTGTTTGTTACGGACTACGTGACTATCTATGTGACTGTCTATGTGTCTATGTTAACGCAATAGGAAGGACATAGGAGGCTCAAGTTTAGCATGCTTATAGGTATTTAGGATATCTAGGCCAAGTTCGAAAATGAAGGTCATTGGTCAAAGGTCAAGGTCACTCTGTCTGCCTTTATTAATTAAAAAAAAAAGGAATGCATGTATGCTGCTAAGGTAAATGTCAAAATGCATGCATATGCTTGCTTATTTTCACTCATTCATTGAAACAAAAATTGAAAAAAAAGAGAGATCAAGGTCACTGGAGCCGAAAATGCTGCCGCGCGAGATCCTCGTTGGCTCAGGGGTTACAGTAAAGTGCACGTGTAGACTGTGTGATCGGATTTTAGTTCTAGGGGTGTTTTTCTGTTTGTTCTTGCAAGACCACTGGACTCGAAAATGCTGCTGCGCGGCTGGTTGATATAGCGTTTTCACGCTCTAGTTTTTTTGGTTCCTTGTGATAAGAAGAATTAGTTTATGTGCTGTTACTTCACAACATTTGTGCTGTAACTTCACAACATTACTGCGATTCGCTGACACCCCCATTTCTGTATGAAAACCCAGCCGGACATATAGGTTAAGATCGAGGTGTAAACAATGACAGTATATTCAAATACACTGTCTTTGGCGTAAAATAAACGTATATTTGTACTCATTTGCATTTAGTCCTAAGAAATGTAATGGCATGATTATCTTAGTGCGCTACACTAGTGGCCAACGTTCTTTTCCCTATCAGGCACCATCCCTTTGGAATTCTCTGCCTTCTCCTCTCCGACACTCAAGCTCAGTCTCAAACCCATTCCAAAACCTATCTCAAAACCCAACTTCTTCCTGTCACACGCTAAATATTTGCTGCGCCCTTTTGTTCGGTTGCATATTCTTGTGTGCGCGTGAGGGGTGGGGGGGGGGTGGGGGGTGGGGGTGGGGGTGGGGGGGGGGGGGTTGAGATTGAATAGAAGGTATGTGTTGAGTGTCGGTGATGTGTCTGTGTGTGTGTGTGTGTGCGTGTGTGTATGTGTGTGTGTGTGTGTGTCCGTGTGTGCGCGTGTATGTGTGTGTGGTGTCTGCGTGTGGTATGTGTGTGTTTGTGTGTGTGCTCGCGCGCGAACGCGCGTGTGTCTATGTGCGTATCTTCTGTAGTGCAAGTATGTGTGTGTGTGTGTGTGCACGTGCGCGCGCGCGCGCGCGCGGGCGCGCGTTGTGTGTTTGTGTGTTTGTGTGTGTGTGTGTGTGTGTGTGTGGTGTGTGCAGCTTTATGTGTGTGTGTCCGTGCAGCCTAGTATTTGTGATTTATTGAATGAGAGATGAAGCGCGCGCGCGTGTGTATCATTGTGTGTGTGTGTGTGTGTGTGTGTGTGTGTGGGGGGGGGGGGGTCTGTGTCTGTGTCTGTCTGTGTGTGCTGCTTTGTGCATGTGTTGTTGCTGGTTTGTGTCATTCTTCAATACTATTTTTGTTGTCTGCTTATGTAGTCTGACTATTTTTGTTGCTTATGTAGTCTGACTATTTTTGTTGCTTATGTAGTCTGACTATTTTTGTTGTCTGCTTGTCTACTTATATTACACTTGTTTGTAAAGCGCTTTGGGATCATTTGAGGTAAAGCGCTATATAAATCTACTGTTAAGTTTACACGATGTCACCCAATTCTGTTCATGACATTCGTAACTGCTAGCTTTTCCGTATCATTCTCACATTACAATGGTCATGACAGAAAGGTTTTGGATCAGATTTATTATGGATCAGATAACGATTACACCGATTCACACGCAACACAGCCAGAGGCCGATAACGTTTTCTGGTCTGTTGGTGTAGGCCCACTCTCGTGTTGATAGGGCAGGTGGAGCCAGTGCGTATCTGGGTCCTATCAGCACCTTTACTTGGGCTGTTCCGTTGTGTAGTCTCAGTTCTATAAGAACGGGACTACATTACGATGGGGACGAGGGCTGTGCGTTTCTCTGCTGTCTGTGTGTGTGTGTGTGTGTGTGTGTGTGTGTGTGTGTGTGTGTGGTGTGTGTGTGTGTGTGGTGTGTGTGTGTGTGTGTGTGTGTGTGTGTGTGTGTGTGTGTGTGGGTGTGTGTCAGTGTGCGTCAGTGTGTGACCAAAATGTGTTACACTTCATAGCGCCTAAACACTGATCCAATCTTAACGCAACTTGGCAGAATTGTTCATTAGGGGGCCTAGATGCTGCCCGTGAGATTTGGAAGGGGCCAATAGCACAGTGAGAGTGAGAACTGATCGAGGGGGCTCCGAAAACAAGTGCTCATAGTTTCAAAACTGTTGGCGTTAGGCCACTACAACTATATAATTATTTTCGTGATCAGCATCATTTGGGGAACACAGTGGAAGACAAGTTGAAGGTAGGGGTGTTGCTGGTAGCTGGGATTACGTTTATATGGCATTGCGACATTTTGTTCAGCTTTTCATGAAAACTACAGCAGAGTACAAAAACACCCTCCTAAAAGCAGGTCCAAGGGGAAACACTCTTGTAAGACTATACCAGTTGACTGAGATTGTCTCCCTTGGTCGTAATGCTCTTTGCTACATATTCAACATGCACAGCGGCATAGTTGACATTGCGAAAAAAGAAAAAAAAGAAAAAAGAAAGAAAGATGTAGAAGTATGGATTAATGATGTGTTTTCCTCTAGCAATTTAATGTAAAAATTCTGACCATGATCAATACATAGATACACAATTAGCTACACATACCACACAACACTATGCAAACAGGAAAGATGTAACGCACACAATTTAGGAATACAGTATGTATGCAGAGCACGAACTTGCATGCATACACACAAACGCGTGCGCACGCACACACACCGAAACACAACACACACACACACCACACTCACATAGATGCACACACACACACACACGCACGCATGCACGCACGCACGCACGCACGCACACGCACACGCACACACACACGCACGCACGCACGCACGCACATAACACACACACATACGCGACACACACACGCACACGCACGCACGCACCACACACTAGCACACGCACACACACACACACACACAACACACGCCATGCGCACACCAGAAGGCTGGGTGTTGGCATGGAACATTCCTGGAACTAGGTGCTATCACCATAGCAACATCAAAATATAAAAATAAAACAGGCGTGGTCACACATACACACGATTAAGATTAAGATTAAAATAAAAATGACAGCTCCGTCGACAAGGGCAGTCACCTCTGTCTGCCTTTGTCTGTCTGTCTCTCCCTTTCTCTCTGTCTCTCTAAGCTCTCCGATTGCCTGTCTGTCGACCTGCCTGTAGGTCTGTCTGTCTGTCTGTCAGTGATTGTGTGGATTCTCTCAGAGATTTTAAAAAATTCCAAAAAAATAAAAACAAAAAACAATCAACAATACAGAGAGAGAGAGAGAGAGAGAGAGAGAGACGAGGAGAGAGAGACAGAGACGAGAGAGCGAGATATGCTCGAGAGAGAGAGAGAGAGAGAGAGAGCAACAGACATAGATAGGTGGATATATATATATATATATATAAATAGAGGAGAGAGAGAGAGACAAGCAGAGAGAGACAGCAGAGAGACAGAGACAGAGAGAGAAAGCAAGAGAGAGAAGGAGAGAGAGAGCTGAGGAGAGAGAGAGAGAGGAGGAGAAGGTGATGAGAGAGAGAGGAAAGGAGGAGAGAGACAGAGAAGCAACAGACATAGATCGGTGGATATATATTATATAATATATATAATAGAGAGAGAGAGAGAGACAGAGACAGCAGAGAGACAGAGACAGGAGAGAGAAGAGAGAGAGAGAGAGAGGAGAGAGAGGAGAGAGAGAGAGAGAGAGTACGAGAGAGAGAGAGAGAGAGAGACGATAGAGAGAGACAGACAGAAGGACACAGGGATACTACTACTACTACTACTACTACTACTACTACTACTACTGCTGCTACTGCTACTACTACTACTACTACTACGACAACTACTACTACTACTACTACTATACTACTTACTACTACAACGCCCTGAAGAAGCAGAAGAAGCAAGGATTGTCTCCTTATATTTGTCGAGACAAACTAGAGTGTAACGAGGCGGAGGGAATCGATGTCTTAGTGGTTCCTTTGAGGTCAAGGGATTGTCGTGTCCTCTTTTCCTCTCCTCTCCACCCACACTCACTGGCCTAGCAGGTAGATGTTCCAACACCTCAGTCAAGCTTCTCTCTGTCTGTCTGTCTGTCTGTCTGTCTTGTTTGTCTCTCTCTCTCTCTCTCTCTCTTCTCTCTCTCTCTCTCTCTCTCTCTCTCTCTCTCTCTCTCTCTCTCTCTTCTGTCGGACTATTGCCACGTCGGACCAATGCTACGTCGGAACAATGTCCACGTCGAATTTTCATTTTTTTTTTTGTTTTCAAAATCGTTCGCGTCGGAACATTGCCACGTCGGACTATTGCCACGTGTTGAATGTGTCGGACTATTTGCCACGTCGGAACTTAATGCGTCGGACTATCGAACCCTACCCATTAAAACATGTGACCATGTGACTTTAAAACCCCACCCAAAACAAACCCGCACATATAACATACTGAAGACAACTTAGTATAAACAGACCGAGTGTTAGGTTAAAATTATCGCTCGTCAGAGTTCAAAATCAGGGTGACAAATGTTGATCTGTTTGATGTACAGTGGAACCTACCTATTAAAGACCCACCACGTCACATATCAAAATCACGGCTTTCACGTGTTTTCCCTCTTATACCCAAGTAATAAGAAATCTTAAGAAATCTTCCTAGCATAAGAGGGAATGTGACACGTGACGTGGGGGGGGGTCTTTAAGATCTTCCATAGACTCCCCTCTAAGATGTGACCCATAACATTTTTGACAGGCCCCCCCCCCCCCCCATATCCGGACTACTAAGTGTCCACCACCCTATTAAAGATCCACCAGATCACGTGTCAAAAATCACGGGTTTCACCGGTGTTTTCCCTCTTACAAGCTGGAAATAAATCTTGTTTTGACCAAGTCTGACTCCCATATAAATGGCCCCAAACTTCGAACCCGACACATCAGTTTAAAGGGGCACCCTGACGGATGAGTTTTTTTGTAAGAAACACGTCGAGATCACCAGGAAAACACCCTTTACAGATATTTCAACACTCATTTTCCTCTGGTTTCCGAAAAATCAAACAGTCACATCGGCCATTTTTTCTTGGCGGAGGTGCTGGAAGTCAAATTCTTTCACCCAAAGAGAAGGCGTTTGTCGTCTCTTTTCTAATGGCCGCCAAATCGTTTGCACGAAATTTTCGCAACACAAACCTTTTTTTCCCCTTTTTATATTTTTGTTTGTGGCTAAGCCACAAACCTATAACTCACTTGTCGGTCGGTCGGTCGGTCTGTCGTTCCAAAATTGTCGCACATTTTGACAAAATTGTCGCACTTCAAATCGAGGCTACACTTCAAAATTAATTGAGGCCGCTCTTTAAAATGATGTATTTTAAAAGCGTACAAAATAATAAACATACGTAATACAGACACTACAACAGACACGACGAGTATGCGGTGCTTCTTTTGATGAGTATAAGTAGGATACATAGTTTTAAATGTTTTCCAAAAGATATAAAAAGTTACGAAATGGTGCAGAGATAACATTCTGGTTTACAGATTAAAATTATTGAAAATCCAGGGGAGGTAACTCATGATTGGAGTGGTAAAAATAGACCGCGTGCCACAAACTATTGCGATTTCGCGCTTGTTTTTTATACAGTTTATCTAAAGGAGTTTCGCTCACAACAAAGGAAACAGCTCCATTTTTTTGGGGACTGCACTACAAAACAAAAAGAAAACGCTTCAACCACAATGAGTGACCTCCACCCACCCCATCCAAAATGGCTACTCTCTCCGGCATCTCCGCCAAGGAGGAATCGCAGAATTTTTGACGGTTTAATTTCTAGGAAACCAGAACAAAGTGAGTGTTCCGATCCTTGGAAAGGCTGTCTTTCTGGTGATCTCGACGTGTTTCTTACAAAAAAACTCATCCGTCAGGGGTGCACCTTTAAAAAAAAGCAGCCTCAATTTGAAGTTGGGAAATTCGTATGTGGGTCACAGCAACCCAGAAAAGAACAAGGGACTTAATCGTGGTGCGTCACTGGGTCTCTAAGACGTTTGTTGCTGATTGTTCAAGGTCTTACTAGCGAGGGTCCACTGTAATTAAAACTCGCGTCAGGTGGGACATCGCGGAACATAAGTTTCATGGACTCCGCCGTGTAGTGAGTGTTTCCTTCTACTGTCCTACAGATCCCAGCAGTCCAAAAGGATGTGTCGGACGGAAATCGGTGACTCGCATGCTGCACAATAACTGTCGATCGGCCTGTAGGTCTCTCTGTCTGTCTTTCTCTGTTTGTCTGCTTCCCTCAGAGACACACAGAGATAGACACAGAGATAGACACAGAGATAGACACACAGAGAGAAAGGAGAGAGACAGAGGGAGCGACAGACATAGATAGGTGGATAGATAGATAGATAGATACAATAAAAAGTATCATCTTTATTGATAATCCTAAACATATTATTCATTTGTTATGTTTTTAATTAGACTACTTTCTACTCATTCTAGTCAGGCAAGACAAATCCAAATAAAAAAAAGATTGATGTTTGTTTAGCCGCCAATGTTTTGCGTAAGTCATGATATGTCTATTTCCGTATGTGATACGGACCCCTAACTTCCCACTAGTATCACACACCTGGAAGAGATTCAATATTGTAAACGATTTTAACCTCTTCAAGGCATACTAAACCAATGAGAGATGTCATTTTTTGGGTAGTAGAAACAAAGCTTGCTGGCCTCTCAACAGCAAGCAATACTCATGTGTGTTTCAAGATGGCAAACCAAGCAATGTGTCTTTCACAATGACCAACTTTCAGCCGTTACAGTACTGTGGAAGTTGTAGTTTATGTGCTGAATGGTTGTCATAATGAGTTGGAAGACTGTATTGGATACTAGGACAATGTTTGTGACCACAAGGGGGTGATTACAACCCCCCCCCCCCCCATTCCAAATGCTCAATTTTCCTCGCAGTCAAGGTGTTAACCTTTGCAAAACACCTTTTGTTTTGCAGCTGGATGATTATAACTTCAAAACAACATTTAATTTTAGCAAAAAGCATTCTTCTTTTTTTCATTGTGGTACATTTTGTATATCATGGCTATGACTTGCGGTTGCAAATTTGATTTGTTTTTTAAAAAAAAGAACACACACACACAACTGCTCCACCACACTGCTCCCCCTCCCCCTACACATATCCCGCTCCCCCCTCCTCCCCATCATCCCACCCATGTTTTATCTCCATCATTACACCAGTTATCAAGTAAAGGTCAAGTGGGAACCGGTGTCAAACAGCTTTACTGGAACCATTGAACTTTTTTTTACCCTTGTATGTCGGGCCATTGCCTGAAAGTAGAATAAGAAACTAAAGAGGGTGATGTATTGTGTGTGTGTGTGTGTGTGCGTGTGTGCGTGTGCGTGTGCGTGCGCGTGTGCGTGCGCGCGCGTGTGTGTGTGGTTCTTCCTGCTGAGTTCTGCTGAGTTCCTGTGGATGAAATGAACATAGTTTTAATCACAAGTTTTAGAGCTGAATTCTAATCCAGATCTTAATATGCATCGAGAGCACACACCATCTCCCTAACGTGATAAAGTACTGGACTTTGTACACCATATATGGCCCTGTCCATTTCTGGAAGAAGAAGAAGAACAAGCAGAAGAACAAGCAGAAGAACAAGAAGAAGAAGATTGTATTTATGAAGGTACGTAACTCATTCACCACATTGAGCGCAAGAGAACTTCATGAATAGATCTATACAAAAATACTTTCTTCGTTTAAAAACTCGAACACAAAAGTTGATTCAGATAAATATACCAACA
>CM065692.1:20994514-21009514 GCA_017654935.2 Phymorhynchus buccinoides
TCTTGCTCAGTAGTAGAGGCAGGTCTACATCAACTACTTCAGTTTCTATATTGCATTTCAGCTCTGATCTGCGCTGGTATAGTTGCTTTAACCCTTTCACCGCCAGCTATTTTTCAGCCAAAACATACCATTAAACTTAACAGGGTAAAGAAGAAAACAAATCTGCAATATTGGGAATTCCTCTGTGACATGCTTAACATTAGGCCTATTCTGACCTCCCAAAATTAAGAAAATAGGATCTTTGGATAACAGGTCCTGATTTGATGCCTTTTAATGACATGGCTGTCAAACCATTGTGGTGCTAAAATGCGACATTGGCGGTGAAAGGGTTAATGACTTCACTTTTTTTTCCATCACCAAATCGAAAGCCTTTTTCTACTTGAGGTTGTTTTGATTTCTTTCTTCTTTTTCTCCTCCAGTGTCTACACTTCTACACTGGAGGAGAAACATAATTTCTTTCCACAAACAGTCTTTGTACAAGCTATATCAATGATGGCGCATCTATATGCTTCTGTCATCAGAAATTCATTTTCAGGCTGTTGTTCTTTGGTAAATAGGGTCAAAATCTTCGCCTTCTTGTTCTACTTCATCATCAACCATTCTGACTTCCTCATATCTGTGTGGGCAATCCTTTGCCCAATGAAACACAGATTGGTCAGGTCAGGTTAGGTCAGAGAACGAGGACAATGTGTCCTTTCTGATTATATGTATTCTTTTTCATGATTGGCACGACTAGGACGCTTTTATATGTGTTAATCATATATATATTTCAATTGTTGAAGCTTGGGGTCTTTATTGAGGAGATTGTTGAACTGATTAAGGTTATGTGCCAACTTGATATGTGCTGGAAGAGAATTCCAGTATTTAGTGACTCTGTTACTAAAGAAATTCTTTCTAATGTTAGTTCTGCTGTATTGGGTTAGTAATTTCAAATCATTATTCCTAGTTTTTGAGTAATTAGAAAGTTGTAAGAAATGTTTGTTAGTAATATCAGAACTGATACATTTATTAAATCACCATGTTGTCGCCAATATTTTAGGAATGGTAAATTCAGTTTATGCAACCTGTCACCATAATCTTTAAAAAAAATGCTTTTACTAGTTTGGTTGCTCTCCTTTGAACACGTTCAATAGCCTGAGATTGACTTTTTAGGAAAGGATTCCAAATTAAGTTGCCATATTCCAAATGGGGTCTCACCAAATTTTATACAGATTTACAAACACATTCAGTCCTATAAAACTCCTCCTTATTAATGTTAACATTTTGTTTGCTTTATTAATTGCGGATGTTATATGCTTATCAAATTTCAGTTTGGGATAACAAATCACTCCAAGATCCTTTTCTTCTATACAAGATTCGAAAACGTGTCTGTCATTACCGTGTGTTATTTCGTACTCTGTTCGAGGATTGTTTAGGCCCAAATGCATGACTTTACACTTGCTTGCGTTGAAGTAAAGATTCCACTTTGCAGACCAGTCAATAAGTTTATTAATGTCATTTTGTAATTTATTAGAATTTTAAGATGAGTTGTATATTTTCGTGTTGTCTGCAAAGATTTTACAGACGCTTTGTACTTCGTCAGGTAGGTCGTTAATAAAAACTGTATATAAATAATCGGGCCAAGGATGCTCCCCTGTGAGATGCCACTTAAAACGTCTATGCCGTTTGATAACTTATCACCTGCCCATACTTTCTGAGTTCTACTTTTCAAAAAGTTTCTTCAAGCCCGTTCGCCCTAGCCTGTCCCATCAAACTCAAGTAACTGACAAAGCCTGCTTTTCTGACTTTATATCCTTTAGAAGTTTCCACACTTCAGCTTAATTCTTCCACGACTCATAGACAGTATCCGGCCCTAGGCTTGGTGGAATTTTGAAGTTCTGTCAAAGATATTCTAAAAGGGTAAGATGGACTACTTAAGAGCTCGGCGAACCGGGCTGATAGAGTTATCGTTAGCGGGAACAGTACACTATTCACAGTGGAGGCTATCCAAAAACTCAGACTGGAACTTGAATGGAGAATTCAACTGGCCTATCGACGTGTAAAATGTGTCCTGTTTAAAAGGGACATAACCAGTGTTTCTGTCCTCACTACTCATATAGGGAAAAGAGACCGGATGCTTATCTTCCCCTATACAAACTTTGGTGCTGTGCCATTTGATCGTCGTCATTGAACCACAGTCTGTTACCATGAAAACATAGGCCTACCTTTGCAAATCCAAATAGCCACTGTAGCTCCTTGCACTCCTCATGCTTCGTGTTCGATGGGTCTACAACTTCCGCCCCCATTGCACATCTCCTTTACTTCCGGGAAGATAACTCTAATTCACTTCACCATAGTGCTCCATATAAGTAGTCTACTCAGAAGCGTTATAAAAAAAAATCTGTGGGTAAAATCATTCTTTAGATTAGCATCTATTCATACCAAGGATGTGAGTGAATGAGTGAGTTAGTGAGTGTGTGTGCCGAAGTATGTGCACATGCGTTTGTATATCAGTATTTGTACATGTGGGGCTTATAACAAAAGCTATGTACGAACGTGATACATCATGACATAACTATACGTACAAAGCAAGATGGCAAACACCACATAAACGTACTCTCAGTCCAGTCTTTTCCCACTCTCACTTTATCATCGGCCCTTTCTAAGACAAGCGTTATTTGAGTAGATGGGAGTACAACAATGTTTACAATCAAACCGACACATCGCACAAATGCATTCGGTGAGAACTTACGCTAGCCTCTTTCACTCTAACTCTCAGTGAGTCACACCAGAGATAGTGGAGGGGGTTCTCTGGTCACTCACGTGGTTTTGAACCAAGTTTGGGCCCGCAAGTCATACACAAACATCATAACGCGAAATTGCAAAGATTACTGGCTGTGTGCTTAATTGAACCAATCAAATCTTGGCAACAGTTGTTTTTGGAAGTAGCAGTTGTGGGCTTTCTGGTGGCTCACTGACTTATTGTGAGGCTTTTTTGTTTCCTGTGTTGCTATGGTAATACTGACAGATTAATAAGCATTTTACAACAAAGATATTAGGTGACACATTTTCACTGTGCCTAATATCGTTTAAATCCATCCATTATCTTTGAACAAATCACTATCTTTGTAATATTCAATTTTGTTGTCGTTGCGATTACGTTAATATGGCTTGCTATTCTGTAAATCTGACACAGCGTGTCGCAACTGCAAGGGCTAAGGAACCATTGTTCCACATTTCATTACAATCGGTTCAGTGGTTTATGGCGCAATGGACTAGAACACATTAAAGTTACACACAGACTCACACACACACACACACACACACACACACACACACACACACACACACACACACACACACACACACACACACACACACACACACACACACACACACACACACACACACACACAACAACAACAACAACATACAGTATTTATACAGCGCTGAATCTTGATATAAATCAAATCAAAGCGCACACACACGTTAGCATTCAAAGCGCATTCAAACACAAACGCAATACAAAGCGAACACACACGGATAACATAAATGGAATATAGCAGAAACAGACCTAATGGCAAGAGAGAGAAGAGAAAGAGAGAGGAGCTTTAATGACGGGGGAACAGGTGGGTTTTGAGGTTAGCTTTGAAAGCAGAGAGGGTCGGTCGCTGACGGAGGGAGAGAGGAAGTTTGTTCCAGGAGGTCGGTCCTGAGACAGCAAAAGAGCGCCGACCAACAGTTGAAAGCTTATACCTAGGGATCTGGAGAGAAAGAGGGTCAGAAACTGAACGTAAAGTGCGAGCTGGCGTATAGATGGAAATATTGTCGCAGAGGTAAGATGGAGCAGCTTTATGAATAGATTTATAGCAAAGTGTGTTTAATTTATACTCAATTCTGTCTGCGACAGGAAGCGAGTGCAAAGAACGCAGAAGAGGGCTAACATGATCGAACTTTTTCTTCCTAAGGACAAGACGAGCAGCTGTGTTTTGAATACGCTGGAGACAAGATAGAGAAGAGACTGATAGGCCAGAAAGGAGAGAATTACAGTAGTCAATACGAGATAGGATGAGGGAAGTAACAAGCTTTGCTGTGGCTTCATCTGAGAGGTATTTACGAATATAGCCAATGCAACGAATTTGATAGTAGCAAGACTGACAGGTCTGAGTCAGGAAACTCTGCATGGAAAGAGTATTGTCCAAAGTGACACCTAAGTTTTTGACAGAGTCTGAGAGGGGAATGATATTGTTACCCAGTTGGATTGACTCTATGGAAACAGAGGCTAGTTTGTTTTTTGTCCCTACAAGCATTGCTTCGGTTTTTTCACCATTTAATTGAAGTTTATTTTGAACCATCCAATTTTGAATATCAATATAGCAGATATTACTTTCTGTAAGAATGGAATCTAGATCTTCAGGGGTTGTACTGTTTTGGAGTTGTGAGTCATCTGCATAGAAGTGATGTTTCATGTTGTGCTGGTCGATGACATTGGCAAGAGGTGACGTATACAAAGTAAACAAGACAGGACCAAGCACAGACCCCTGGGGGACTCCACAAGAAAGCCTAACCTGTTCAGACTGACGACCATTGACCAGAACTGATTGAAAACGATCAGAAAGGTAAGAGGAAAACCAAGAAAGAGCAGGGCCCTTAATTCCAAAAGTATGTTCAAGACGAGACAGAAGAATGGAGTGGTCTATGGTATCAAAGGCAGCAGAGAGATCAAGAAGTGTCAAAAGAGAGATTTGACCAGCATCAGAAGCAAGTAAGAGGTCATTGACGATTTGAACAAGGGCTGTTTCAGTACTGTGGTTGGTTCTATAGGCAGACTGATAAGGATGATGAAGATTGTTTGAGGATAAATGATCGTTAAGTTGTTTCAGGACAGTCTTCTTCACACACACACACACACACACACACACACACACACACACACACACACACACACACACACACACACACACACACACACACACACACACACACATATAGTAGAGGATTTTAAGTCTGTGGTAGCGCATCTCTGCTTTGTGTTTGCGGTAAAACTATGCATTTACGTTTACATGTTGCTAATTGTAGTTTTAATTTAATGGGGCTCCACCCAGCCCCCTATCGAAATAGGGGGTTCAGGTAGAGGGGTCCTTCTTGTATTCACGCATTCAGTTCATAGTTGTTGGTGTTAATTCGATCTTATTTGGTGTAATTACCTATTTCTCTAAATTATTTTATATTTATAGATTGTATTACTACTAGGAAATTTCATCTTATGTTGGTTAGGCTTTTTTTTTTTATCTTCCCCAATCGCTGAGTTAACCCTAACAGACCCCTTCACCCACTGACACATATTTCACCCCAAGTTGTCGTCAGTTTCTTGTTGTCTGCTACAAGTTATTGTCCTAAGTTATTTCCAAATTTTATTACTCCATACGCTGGAAATTATCTTCTCAAGTTGGGATTGTTTACAGTGAGGTCAGATTGAGTTTTATTGTTTGTGGCACAAGCCACAAACCTATAACTCACTTTGTGGGTCTGTCTGTCGGTCTGTCGGTCGGTCCAAAATTGTCGCATGCCACAAATGATTGCGAATCCGCGCTTGTTTTTTAGGTTAATTTGTTACTGAATTAAGTTTAACTGTTTTCATTTTATTTGTGGTAAACATTATAAAGCTTAATCTTTTTTGGACTCGATGTTTAGGTGCCTGTATGCCTAAATGTGTATGTCGTGTGTCTAGTTCTACTGAAATGATCTATGACAGCTCAAACGAACACTGTTTGGTGATCAATTACTGATTACTGAAAAACACAAAGTGCATATAAACTGTCATTTTCATTACTTGAACACCTTGAAATAAAGGCTGGGTTCCATAAACAACTTCAGGGTCCAGTTTAATGGATTGTTTTGACCCGAATCGAAAGCTCAAAACCAAATCTCGGTCTCAATTCTGAATTTAGATAGGTAACCTACCATCAAGTGTGACAGCCAAATAGGGTGCATCAGAAAAGATGCAATTTTCAGTGAAATGATGAAAGTTTTCGAAACATGATGCAATCTGAACGAAAGAAGAAGACTTGAATTAAATTGTTAGAAGGGTGTTTGCATGTTGAGTTGCTTTAATTTAAATGCATTGAAATGTGGAATCGATCACGCATGAAGTACACCTCCACCGTCATGACGTACGCATCTTCCACCGTTTGCGTGCTTTTTTAACACGAGAAATAACGATACGCAACGCATCTCATGCTCGACCGTGGACTCAAAGACAACCTACTGACAGGGAGACACGCAGCCCTTGTTCCTATTCCAATGTACTCCTGTTCTGTTAGAACTGGGAGTACAAATAGCACCCAACACAGTATTGATAGCCATATGAGCTGTGGGTTCATTGCTGTATACCCTTTCATCAGACATTAACACATCCGTGACCAGACATGACTGTAGCAGTATCACAGTAGAGGCATTATTTTGAACAGTGGTCTGTCTTGAAGCCGTAGCTTTCAAGCCTAGACAGAAGCTTTGCATGCGGTACAGTGTCAATGTTTTGGAGAAGTCCAAATCTACAATTATTATATCAGTCTGAATCATTTGATGACAACCTTTGCAGGAAAAAACCCTGTTGTATTTTGCAGGCGAAATCGAATAAAATACGTGGTTGAGGTTAGTGAGGACATAGTGCTGGTCACAGTGCTTCATCAGAGTAAGGGCTATAATATCCAAATGTTTGTTTTGTAACATTATCTACCCATCAAAAGTGAGGAAATCCTGATTATGTGAAGACTGCATTCGATTGGGGATGGGAGTGGGGTGTAGGATTGGAATTCTTTTCTTAACAAATGCAGGATCGAGCTTTGCATGTTGACTTAACACTCTTATATTATCAGCAGTGTTGTCCTGGTTCGTACCTTTTGGTGCAGTAGGCATTGTACCAGTGCTTTCTAGCTTTTGCTCATTGATCTATGAAACGAAATATTGTTAGAGAAAGAATAATGTAAAGGGAGACATGGGGCCCCTGTTGAGCTCGCTGTTATTGTTTCTTAACCAACACTGAGCTGGCAGGGAGCAACAACACCCTACAGCATTTATGCCGTGCTAAATCTTGATAGCACACAGGTTGAACCGTTGTGCAACGAGCTGATAGATTACAACTGAAAACATGTACATAATTTCAATACACCCAGACTGTTAAGTTGCCAAGTTCATGAAATTGACAAAACTAATACAGAGTCTATTTTATGAAACAGGCAATGTCGTGTACGAGTGCTAAAAATCTTAGTCACAGCTAGGTACCACACAAACAAATACACAACAAGTGCAAAGTGACGTTATTGTATTTAAAAGCTGTACTTGCTGGAAGAGTTTTAAGTCGAAAAACAATCGTTTTATACCAACAACAGCATGTAAAGCTTTACTTGATAAGCTTCCAACACATTTAGACCAGTTTGGAGTTGAACTATATATATTACACCCAAATAATTGTAACTACTCTCAACTATTATCTGTTTGCCTGCATAATTCCAGTTCTCACAGGTTTGAAATTAATAAAACCTCCATTTTTAAAGACGACAACCTTAGTTTTATCCATGTTCACAGAGAGACCCCATTTGTTGCAATAGTATTCCAAGCAATTTATTTTTCTTTGAAGATCTGCTATTGAGTCTGAGACAATGACAATGTCATCAACATACATTAAAAGTAATATACTGAGAGGGTCAGCAAAAACATCAATCCCTTTAGCCCCACAATTTTTCAGTTCTGCTTCAAGTTCTGATAAAAAGATTGAAAATAGCAACGGCCTAAGGATACAAGCCTGCCTAACACCAGATAGACATTCAAAATGTTCAGTGATACTACTTCCTAATTTCACTGCTGCTTTTACCCCTTTGTACATACTCCATAAAGAACGAAAGGTATTACCATGAATACCTCGCTGCAACATTAAAAACAACAATTTTGGTCTACCAATACAATCAAAAGCCCTAGAAGAGTCAATCTGCCATCTAAATTTGTCAAGTATTTTTGTACTAGTGCTTGCAAGGCCAAAATGTCATCCACAGTACTATATTCTTTGCGGAAACCTGCCTGAGCCTCTGGTATCACATAGATTTAATTACAGAAATTTGTCAAACGTTCACTCAAAACAGAGCTGTATAATTTACCAACAATGTTAAGCAAAGATATACCCCTATTATTTCCTACCTGAACTGAGCTGCCTTTTTATGCAAATGAAAAATGACAGCTTTTAACCAGGATTGGGGATACTCACCAGAAGCAAAAACGTTGTCAAATAGGGGTAGAAGGAATGTAATGTGAATATCAGTGATATGACGGAAAACAAATATGATGACAGACCATCGGGACCCGGTGCTTTGCCTGATTTGATTTTTTTCCAAAAATATTCATGATTTCAGCCTCAGTAATCGCATCATTCATGTTTGAGCTACACACGTTTAACAAGAATCAACATCACATAAAGTTAGAATCTTCAACTTCTTTATGAAAAGTTGGATCATTTGAGCTTCTTGCAAAATGAAAGAGCGATTTGAAATAATCCAACCATGATTGAGAAGATATGACACTGGATTTATTAGATTTAATACAAGTGAGGGCTTTTAGTTTCTGTGAAAATGCTTTTGAGTTATTACTGGTACAGGAATCGTTCAAATCTTTTTAAATCTTTTGATTATAATCAGTTTTTGCTCGCACAAGTCTTTGAATTGCTTTTTAGATACAAGATATTCCTCTAAGACTTCTTTAGAATCGGTTCATTGAAAAGCATTTAATACATCATAATTTATTTATCTGATTTACTTTCCTCACGTTCAGTATCCCACCAAACTGGTTGTGACTGAAAAACGGAGTTCTGCTTCTGCACTGGTTTTATAATTTTTCTGCAGCTTTGTGGATATAGAGACATGAATTTGACATGCTTCATCAACATTGGTATCTAGAGCATAAGTGAACCTGTCAAATTCAGACTTTTCATTGGACAAAAGATTTGTTAAAAATAAATCACAAAATGTATCTTTCCAACATATTTTTAAAATTCTTCTAATAGAATATCTTCTTCTGTCTGTACGTTTTGTTCAACATCTGTTGCACAAGAAAGAACAATTGGAAAGTGATCTGACTCACATCTGAGTCAAACAATGATAGTGAACAACTAAAATAATCAACAACACTTTTGCACCTGTTAGCAATGCACGTTATCTCACCCTTCTGATCAGATTGTGACAATAATATTAAGATCATGTTCTTTACAGAAATCGATTATTTGTTTTACCAAAACTATTTATAGAACTGTCCTTAGAGCATCAACTGATTTGAACTTTATCTCCAATTAGTTCATTTAAATCATCAAGTAGTGGAATATTAGTGTGATTAATTTCAGTGTCAACCTCAGAAAGATTTCCTGTACGGGCGTTAAAATCCACACACAAAAGCCATGGTAAGTCAGGGAATAAGTTCAGCATTTCAGACATATAACTATCAAGAATTTGAATCCCTTCAGTGTTATCTTCATTATATATAACAGATCTCTCTGGAGCCACGTAAGCAAAACAAGCAATGACATCCGATACACAGTTAAATACTGATTTACTTACTTTTAAGAACACGCAATCCTCAGTTGTTTCAAGTATCCTTTCCACAGGACTGGAAGTATCAATATGAACACATACTGTGACACCACCTTTCAACCGGATGGAGCGTGGGCAGAAAAACACTGTATAATCTAGAAATGCTTCTTGAATGTCACTCTTCTTACATGTTCATATTTCAGATAACGCAAATATCTTGAAATGTTCACAGTATGACTTCAAAGATTGACATTTAAGCTTACTAGTCAAACCTTGAACGTTCCAAGCCATTATCTTGAATTTGGAAGAACACTGTGGTGTGCCTGAAGTGTGTGACTGATTCGAACAAGAGTTTAGCTTCTCTGCATTAGTATCCGGTTTGGGGAAGGGAGGTACTCATGTTGCCTTTGATAATCCATCAACTTTAACATTATCATTAGCACAGGAAGGGTGACATTCAGAAATCTTTTCTCTATGCTTATCTGAAACAGTACTTGATAAAGAAAGAGAAAGAGAAAAAGGGGAACAAATCGGTATATTTCTTGATAGGAATGTTGGCCGGTCGAATCTTCTCCTGGGTTGTCGTTCTTTCAGCCCTTGTGTTGTTTGGTCATAGACGTAGGTTTTACCATCCATAACCAGAGAGTCAAACTTCAAGAAAGCTCGTTTCTTTTCTGATTTTGCCTGCTTCAGGAAGGGCACCAAAAGAGGACGAATCTCACAAACACGTTTTGAGAAATCTTCACCAATGAAGATTGATTTTCCTGCTTGACAGTCCTTCAGTTTCCTTTTATCATTCATGACTCGTTGCGTATCCTTGAATCTTGAAAAAACAAGCAATCATGGGAGAATCTGGATCATTTCTCAACCAACGAACACGCTCAAATTCAATGTTGTGTTCAATTTTCAGTTCCTTGTGAATAACATCTTGAACTAGCTGTTCACAATCATCCCAGGATTCCTGTGCTTTCTGTCGTTTCAAGCCGTTAAAGATGATATTTTTTCTTTTGGATCTTCCTTCCATATTATCTAGTTTTTTCTCTACATCTCCAACTCTGTCCCACAACTGTTGATTTTGATGCCTCAATTCATAATTTTCTTTCTGAAGATAGTTCACTGTCTTGGACAGCTTACCAACATCTTCGCAAATTCCAGAAATAGAATTACTGAGAGAGTCCAAACGACCAGCAACAGAATCAAAACGACCACTGAAATCATTTTTCATGCTGGTGAGAACCTCGAAAAGAGAGGAGAGCTGTGGTTCAGAATTTTGATTGTCTTTCTCATTTGGAGGCTTTGCTGGCGATGTTCCAAGAGTCAAGTTGTTTTCTGAACTGTGTAGGCGGGTCTGCTTGGCGTTCTTCAGTGGACCGGGGTTCGATTCGATATCGTTAGCCTATTGAAGAAGCGTCACCACCAGAGACACCAAGACCAGAGACAGTCTCATGCTTCGTGGCTCAAGAGTTTTCACAGCATATTCTCTAGCCCTTTTAGCACGCTTGGACATAAAATGCTGAAAATCCCCACTGAAAACTACCGCATTTGGCTCTGAAAGTCAGAGGACAAGACAGCATACTAAGCAAGTAACAACAAGCTTGCTTCTGTTGAAGTGAAAAACATCCCCTGTGTGTGTGCGTGTGCGTGTGCGTGTGCGTGCGTGCGTGCGTGCGTGCGTGCGTGCGTGCGTGCGTGCGTGCGCGTGCGCGTGTGTGTGTGTGTGTTTGTACACACACTTGTGTAGCCCCCATCCCCACATGGCCCCTCTCCCCTCCCCTCGAGATCCTTCCCCCACATTTTTAAGGGTATTAATTGCACTTGTCTTGACTAATTAACATTTGTTTTCTCTGAGATGTTGCTCAGAGTTTACCCCCCTAATTGTTTTCATCTTTAACCATATGTCATTACTAGTGTGTCTGACTATTTTGCTTTTCATAGAGTCATTCTGTTTTCCCCCTCACTCCTTGGTGCCATGATTGGGCAACCCACTTAGGGTCAGATATGGGTTTGATGCAATAGGCAGCGAACCCATTTTCGAACACCTTTCCCAGCATAGATACTTAGGGACATTTTAAGAAAACTCCCTCCTCTGCCCAATCACCCACTTCTTTTTCTCTGCAAGCATTGCTATTGATGAGATTGTACTAACTATTTCTAACCCCCACCCTCTCTCCACTCTCTCACCTCTCCCTCCCTCTTACACTACTGAACTGTATTCAACAACATTGAGTTTTGATTTTCTGTCTAAACCTGATCATTTGGAGACTGCTCGTCTGTGAAGAGGGGAAGTATTGTGTTTATCTATGTTGTTTGAAAAAGACATTTTTGTTGAAATATTACATGTTCTGTTTTGTCTCGTTCAATAAAATAACGTCACTTTGCACTTGTGTATTTGTTTGTGTGATACTTTGGTCAGTGACGTTGCAGTCTGTTTCAGTTTTATTTGAGTCACAGCTAGTTTACTATGTAATCACAGAGGGAAATAATGCATGCGACGGATGCCAGCGATCTGAAGAACGTTAATTAATGCTGATCACTTTGTCCCACCACTTTACTTCAAGTATGCGTGTGTGAAGGGCAACACTAACTACTTAGCCATTCTACGCACTTGACACTGAGTTCTCTTCGTTTGACTCTCAGACAGCTTCTATCATCATCCAGGTCGGAGAAACGTGCTACTGACATCTGGATTTGACAATACCGCATCGGAGAACCTGCATCCTGCATGAAAGAGAGGTAGGGAAAGCAATGCACAACAGACATACGTGAATGCTAAGACACAGCACCAGAACAGCCCAAGCTGTTGTAGGAGATAATGCGGATGCACGTGTTTCTCGCTTTGACCACAATAAAACAGAACGACCAAACACAGACAGTGTTGTGAAGGACGCAGAATACAATGGCTGCACAGTGTTTTATTAAAGGCAGACATACTGGAAACCAATGTCGTTTCATTTACTGTTTTGTTTTGGCCGTATTTCGGTAAAACGACGGACACGTTATTACGTATTGTTATTTTCGTTTATCAAATCCTTCTGCAATTTTTGTTAAACTGTCGGTCAAATCAAACGACATATGGGGAAAGGAAAATAAAATAAAAAAAAGCATTTGTGCAATTACAACAGTATTTACATCTGAATGGGGAAATCCTTATAAAAGTTACAAGAACGAAATATTGACTGAAACGCTAGTCATCAATTGAGTGAGTTATCGGAAACATACTTCTCTCAAAACTGCAAAAACTGAAATGAGCAGATTTGTATAAGTAATAAAAATACGATTTGATGCAACATCATTTTTTTTCATTAAGAAAATCGTCTGTTTATTAAAATACCAAGACAAACTTTGGAATCAGGAATGATGAAACCTATCACGTTTTCAAACTAACCTGAGCAATGCAGCACTCAGATCGTTTTCAACGAGATTACTGGGATGAGCTGAATCAACCCTATAGGAATGCAGCTAATTTCATTCGGGATGTAGGTGATCCAGTCATGGTTGTGTTTGGAGTTTTTGGAAATGTGATGATCATTCTGACCATGCTTCGTCTTCGTTCATCCACGTCCAGTGTTTTCTTCATAATTCTGGCCGTGTCTGACCAGGCCAATTTAGTAGCTTCTCTCCAGAATTTTCTCCGATTCATGTTTGAGTTTACCTACCTAAGGCATCAGGGTACCTGGCAGTGCAAAGTGTTCATGTTTATGATTCGCACATCAACACCTATATCGTCATGGATGCTGGTGTCACTCACCATGCTCAGGGCTGCCTCTGTGCTGTGGCCACTTCGTGTTGGTGCTGTGTGGACCAAGAGAAAGTCGTGGGGTGCTGCTGGTACAACGATTATCATTTTTACTTTGATAAATTGTCATTATATGTATGTATTTGATGTGCATTTGGGTCGCTGCCAAGTACCTTACTCAGGATCAGGAACGTACGGATGGTTTATGTTCACAATAGACACTTGGATTCGCCTGCTTCACTTTTGTCTCGTACCGTTCGTAATCCTGGTCATCAGCAACAGTGCTCTTGTGTACACTGTGGCCAGATCCTTAACGACAAACAAACGCCTTTCAACACAACAAGCCAGTCAGGATTCCAGACAACAGAAAGTGTCTTCCTTGACTGTCACTTTGATTGTGGCCAATACTGCTTTTTTCCTTCTGACTACGCCATTAGCTATATTTCTTTTATTGGAGGGCCAGGTCGATTGGTACAACCCCATTGAGAACGGACAGTTCTGGGTGTTTTACATGTGCAGCGACGTGCTGTCTGGCTTCAACCATGCTGTCAATTTCTACCTGTACTGTCTCACCGGCACCAGGTTCAGAGCAGAGTTCATGAACATGGCTGGGGTGGTTTATGGCGTGTTCTCTAAGACCAAGAAAGCCACCTGGCAAATAGCATTGGGTTTTAAGTGTTTTCTATAGGACCAAGAAAATGTGTTTAAAGCAGTGCTTGGAAAGGACATAACACTGAGGTCACCCTGGGCAGTTTTGACAGTCTACACATACAAGAACAATAATACTGTGTGTGTGTGTGTGTGTGTGTGTGTGTGTGTGTGTGTGTGTGTGTGTGTGAAGTCAATTCAAACATTTTATTTTAAAATGGTACATTGAATAACCAATACAAATATACTTTTTTGCATCAAGCCATATATAAGAAAAAATTTAAAACTAAAAAAGGAAAAACAATGCATTCACGTCTATTCATGCACACGCACTTGCAGATATATACCCACCCACCCAACTGTGACGAGGTAATGGGTTAAAAGGCTAAGTCCCTAGGGAAGACTTTAGAAAATTTGCCTTTAGCCCACTTCTCTAGGGTATGGGAGATGAGCAACTTTCCCGGCCCCTTTTCATCTAATAAATTTATATTTGTGCCCGGGTTCTGGCTCGTATGGTTGTAAGAAATACAAGTGGTTGAATTGCTCTAAATGGCAGACAGAGAGAAGTAGGGTTTTACATGAAATTACAAGACTCCCACTCTCATCAGTCTGACCAAAGGGTTCAGGATTATTTGACACTTGTATTTTATTTACTCCCAAAATCTGCATAAGATTATGCAACAATAATAATAAAGCAGCTCAATGGCGCCAAAACAAAATGTGAATGAAAAACAATGGAATCCGAAAGGATTTACAAGACTTTTGTCTTTCTAGAAGGTTAGCCCCTAGCGAGAAGGGTCACTAATCTTCATTGTCCGGAGGAAAGTTCAAATGATTGGCGCGGTCCGCTGGACTTAGCTGTTGTCAGGTTCCTCCGTGGTGATCGGCGAGTGCTGGGTTGGCTGGGCTTGCTCATCAGGTGAGAGTAGCTCCCAGTCGTTCCGGTTACGGCTTCGCGGGATGGCACGGTTCAGGCGTGGTCTCCTCGCGGATTCTGGGTGCGGGTCGTCTTGGCGGCGGTCCCGTCTTGGTGCTTGGTGGAGTCCGGGATAATCGTCCGGCCCA
>CM065692.1:21014514-21017014 GCA_017654935.2 Phymorhynchus buccinoides
TTAACCCTTCCCCTCCTGTTTCTACAATCCCTTCCATGCCACTTTAACCCTTCCCCTCCTGTTTCTACAATCCCTTCATGCCACTTTAACCCTTCCCCTCCTGTTTCTACAATCCCTTCCACACACTTTAACTACCCTCCTGTTTCTACAACCCCTTCCATGCCACTTTAACCCTTCCCCTCCTGTTTCTACAATCCCTTCCATGCCACTTTAACCTCCTGTTTCTACAATCCCTTCCATGCCACTTTAACCCTCCCCTCCTGTTTCTACAACACCCTTCCATGCACACCCTCCCCTCCTAACAACCCCTTCTTCCCCTCCTGTTTCTACTCCTGTTTCTACAATCCCTTCCATGCCACTTTAACCCTTCCCCTCCTGTTTCTACAATCCCTTCCTCCTGTTTCTGTCGATTTAACCCTGTCTGTATATCTATCTACTTCCCTGTCCTGTCTGTCTACAATCCCTTCCATGCCACTTTAACCCTGTTTTCCCCTTCTGTTTGTCTTAGTTACCTGTCTGTCTGTCCTTTTGTCTGTCCAATAGACTTTCTGTTCTTCTGCATGTCTAGCCGTCTTTCTGTCCCTTCCCCTCCTGTCTTTCTGCCTAGTTATCTGTATGTAATTCCTGTCTTGTTGTCTTTCTGTCTGTTTCTACAGTTTGCCACTGTATGACGTTCTGTTTCTGTCGTTCTGCCTGTCTAGTTGTTCCCCTCCTGTTTTGTTTTCTACAACTGTCTACAATCCCTTCCTGTCTTTCTGTCTAGTTGTCTACATGTCTTTCTGTTTGTCTAGTTGTCTAACCCTTCTGTCTCCCTAGTTATCTCTCCGGCTCCTTCCATGCCACTTTAACCCTTCCCCCCTGTTTCTACAATCCCTTCCATGCCACTTTAACCCTTCCCCTCCTGTTTCTACAATCCCTTCCATGCCACTTTAACCCTTCCCCTCCTGTTTCTACAATCCCTTCCATGCCACTTTAACCCTTCCCCTCCTGTTTCTACAATCCTTTAACCCTTCCATGTTTCTACAATCCCTTCCACTTTAACCCTTCCCCCCCTGTTTCTACAATCCCTTCCATGCCACTTTAACCCTTCCCCTCCTGTTTCTACAACCCCTTCCATGCCACTTTAACCCTTCCCCTCCTGTTTCTACAACCCCTTCCATGCCACTTTAACCCTTCCCCTCCTGTTTCTACAACCCCTTCCATGCCACTTTAACCCTTCCCCTCCTGTTTCTACAATCCCTTCCATGCCACTTTAACCCTTCCCCTCCTGTTTCTACAATCCCTTCCATGCCACTTTAACCCTTCCCCTCCTGTTTCTACAATCCCTTCCATGCCACTTTAACCCTTCCCCTCCTGTTTCTACAATCCCTTCCATGCCACTTTAACCCTCCCCCCCCCTGTTTCTACAATCCCTTCCATGCCACTTTAACCCTCCCCCCCCTGTTTCTACAATCCCTTCCATGCCCCTTGAACCCTCCCCCCCCTGTTTCTACAATCCCTTCCATGCCCCTTGAACCCTCCCCCCCCCTGTTTCTACAATCCCTTCCATGCCATACACACACACACACACACACACACACACACACACACACACACACACACACACACACACACACACACACACACACACACACACACACACACACACACACACACACACACGCACACACACACACACACACACACACACACACACACACACACACACACACACACACGCGCGCGCGCGCGCACACGCACAGAGCAGTGACAGTGGTTGATTTAGGATGATTACTGCCCTCGGCTCTATCGCCAGTTACTATTTTCAGTCACAATCATATCTGTATGTCCCTGTCTTTCTGTCTGTCGATTTGCCTGTCTGTATATCTATCTAGTTGCCTGTCTGTCTGTCTACTAGTTATATGTCTGTTTGTCTAGTTACCTGTCTGTCTGTCCTTTTGTCTGTCCAATAGACTTTCTGTTCTTCTGCATGTCTAGCCGTCTTTCTGTCTTGTTCTCTGTCTGTCTTTCTGCCTAGTTATCTGTATGTATGCCTGTCTTGTTGTCTTTCTGTCTGTCAGTTTGTCTGTATGACGTTCTGTCTGTCGTTCTGTCTGTCTAGTTGTTTGTTTGTTTGTTTGTTTGTCTAGTTCACTGTCTGCCTGTCTTTCTGTCTAGTTGTCTACATGTCTTTCTGTTTGTCTAGTTGTCTGTCCTTCTGTCTGACTAGTTATCTCTCCGGCTCTTTCCATGCCACTTTAACCCCCTCCCCCCTGTTTCTACAATCCCTTCCATGCCACTTTAACCCTTCCCCTCCTGTTTCTACAACCCCTTCCATGCCACTTTAACCCTTCCCCTCCTGTTTCTACAATCCCTTCCATGCCACTTTAACCCTTCCCCTCCTGTTTCTACAACCCCTTCCATGCCACTTTAACCCTTCCCCTCCTGTTTCTACAATCCCTTCCATGCCACTTTAACCCTTCCCCTCCTGTTTCTACAACCCCTTCCATGCCACTTTAAC
>CM065692.1:21024514-21026859 GCA_017654935.2 Phymorhynchus buccinoides
TTTCTACAACCCCTTCCATGCCACTTTAACCCTTCCCCTCCTGTTTCTACAACCCCTTCCATGCCACTTTAACCCTTCCCCTCCTGTTTCTACAACCCCTTCCATGCCACTTTAACCCTTCCCCTCCTGTTTCCCTTCCATGCCACTTTAACCCTTCCCCTCCTGTTTCTACAACCCCTTCATGCCACTTTACCCTTCCCCTCCTGTTTCTACAAACCCCCCTTCTCCTGCCACTTTAACCCTTCCCCTCCTGTTTCTACAACCCCTTCCATGCCACTTTAACCCTTCCCCTCCTGTTTCTACAACCCCTTCCATGCCACTTTAACCCTTCCCCCCTTCCATGCCACTTTAACCCTTCCCCTCCTGTTTCTACAACCCCTTCCATGCCACTTTAACCCTTCCCCTCCTGTTTCTACAACCCCTTCCATGCCACTTTAACCCTTCCCCTCCTGTTTCTTCTTCCATGCCACTTTAACCCTTCCCCTCCTGTTTCTACAACCCCTTCCATGCCACTTTAACCCTTCCCCTCCTGTTTCTACAACCCCTTCCATGCCACTTTAACCCTTCCCCTCCTGTTTCTACAACCCCTTCCATGCCACTTTAACCCTTCCCCTCCTACAACCCCTTCCATGCCACTTTAACCCTTCCCCTCCTGTTTCTACAACCCCTTCCATGCCACTTTAACCCTTCCCCTCCTGTTTCTACAACCCCTTCCATGCCACTTTAACCCTTCCCCTCCTGTTTCTACAACCCCTTCCATGCCACTTTAACCCTTCCCCTCCTGTTTCTACAACCCCTTCCATGCCACTTTAACCCTTCCCCTCCTGTTTCTACAACCCCTTCCATGCCACTTTAACCCTTCCCCTCCTGTTTCTACAACCCCTTCCATGCCACTTTAACCCTTCCCCTCCTGTTTCTACAACCCCTTCCATGCCACTTTAACCCTTCCCCTCCTGTTTCTACAACCCCTTCCATGCCACTTTAACTCCTGTTTCTACAATCCCTTCCTGCCACTTTAACCCTTCCCCTCCTGTTTTACAACCCCTTCCTACAACCCCTTCCATGCCACTTTAACCCTTCCCCTCCTGTTTCTACAATCCCTTCCATGCCCTTTAACCCTTCTCCTCCTGTTTTACAACCCTTCCTCCTTTAACCCTTCCCCTCCTGTTTCTACAATCCCTTCCATGCCACTTTAACCCTTCCCCTCCTGTTTCTACAACCCTTCCATGCCCTTTAACCCTTCCCCTCCTGTTTCTACAACCCCTTCCATGCCACTTTAACCCTTCCCCTCCTGTTTCTACAATCCCTTCCATGCCACTTTAACCCTTCCCCTCCTGTTTCTACAACCCCTTCCATGCCACTTTAACCCTTCCCCTCCTGTTTCTACAACCCCTTCCATGCCACTTTAACCCTTCCCCTCCTGTTTCTACAACCCCTTCCATGCCACTTTAACCCTTCCCCTCCTGTTTCTACAACCCCTTCCATGCCACTTTAACCCTTCCCCTCCTGTTTCTACAACCCCTTCCATGCCACTTTAACCCTTCCCCTCCTGTTTCTACAACCCCTTCCATGCCACTTTAACCCTTCCCCTCCTGTTTCTACAACCCCTTCCATGCCACTTTAACCCTTCCCCTCCTGTTTCTACAACCCCTTCCATGCCACTTTAACCCTTCCCCTCCTGTTTCTACAACCCCTTCCATGCCACTTTAACCCTTCCCCTCCTGTTTCTACAACCCCTTCCAACTTTAACCCTTCCATCCTGTTTCTACAACCCCTTCCACTTTAACCCTTCCCCTCCTGTTTCTACAACCCCTTCCATGCCACTTTAACCCTTCCCCTCCTGTTTCTACAACCCCTTCCATGCCACTTTAACCCTTCCCCTCCTGTTTCTACAAACCCATGCCACTTTAACCCTTTAACCCTTCCCCTCCTGTTTCTACAACCCCTTCCATGCCACTTTAACCCTTCCCCTCCTGTTTCTACAATCCCTTCCATGCCACTTTAACCCTTCCCCTCCTGTTTCTACAACCCCTTCCATGCCACTTTAACCCTTCCCCTCCTGTTTCTACAACCCCTTCCATGCCACTTTAACCCTTCCCCTCCTGTTTCTACAACCCCTTCCATGCCACTTTAACCCTTCCCCTCCTGTTTCTACAACCCCTTCCATGCCACTTTAACCCTTCCCCTCCTGTTTCTACAATCCCTTCCATGCCACTTTAACCCTTCCCCTCCTGTTTCTACAATCCCTTCCATGCCACTTTAACCCTTCCCCTCCTGTTTCTACAACCCCTTCCATGCCACTTTAACCCTTCCCCTCCTGTTTCTACAACCCCTTCCATGCCACT
>CM065692.1:21027359-21066784 GCA_017654935.2 Phymorhynchus buccinoides
TTTTTGGTCAGTGACCAAGGGGGTGTTTTCTTCCAAGAAGCTTTCCTTTTTTTTTTTCGACAACACAGGTTGACAACGAATTTGCAACCCTAGCAAAGCAGCAGATAACTCTCAGAAGAAGTGTCTAAACTTAGACAGGAAAGTCATCGTCTCTCATCTAAAAAAGTACCTCTTTCTTCACCCCTTTTATCCCTGTATATCAAAGGTATAGCAGTCACCATGTCATCTTTTTGTGTGTAACGAAAGCAGAATTAGAATGAATAATGTAGCCATATGTCAGTTTATCCAGTATTTCCAAAGGTACAGCAGTCACCATTTCATCTTTTGTGTTTAACGAAGCAAGAATTAGAATGAATTAATGTAGCATATCGTCAGTTTATCCCTGTATTTCAAAGGTACAGGCAGTCACATTTCATCTTTGGTGTGTAACGAAGCAGATTAGAATGAATAATGTAGCATAATCGTCAGTTATCCCTGTATTTCCAAAGGTACAGCAGTCCCCCATTTCATCTTTTTGGTGTAAGAAGCAGAATTAGATGAATAATGTAGCGGAATATCGCAGTTTATCACCGTATTTCACAAAGGTTACAGCAGTCACCATTCTCATCTTTTTGTGTGAACGAAGCAGAATTAGAATGAATAATGTAGAATATGTCAGTTTATCCCTGTATTTCAAAGGTACAGCAGTCCACCATTTCATCTTTTTGATGTGTAACGAACAGAATAGAATGAATAATGTAGCATATCGTCAGTTTATCCATGTATTTCCAAGGTACAGCAGTCACAATTTCATCTTTTTGTGTGTAACGAAGCAGAATAGAATGAATAATAGTAGCATATCGTCGTTTATCCCCTGTATATCCCAAAAGGTAAGCAATCACCATTTCATCTTTTTGTGTGTACCGAAGCAGACTTAGAATGAATAATGTAGGCATATCGGCAGGTATCCCTGTTAATATCCAAAGGTACAGCAGTCCCATTTCATCTTTTGTGTGTAACAAAGCAGAATTAGAAATGAATAACGTAGCATACGTCAGTTTATCCCTGTATACCAAAGATACAGCAGTCACCATTGCATCTTTTTTGTGTGTAACAAAGCAGATTAGGAATGAATAATGTAGAATATCGTCAGTTTATTCCCTGTATATATCCAAAGGTACAGCAGTCACCATTTCAATCTTCTTGGTGTAACAAAGCACGACTTAGAATGAACTAACGTAGCCTATCGTCAGTTATCCCTGTATATCCAAAGGAAGCAGCTCATATTCCATTTCATCTTTTGTGTGTAACGAAGCAGAATTAGAATGAATAACTGTAGCATATCGTAAGTTATACCTGCTATATATCCAAAAGGTAACAGTCAACCATTTCATCTTTTTGTGGTAACAAAGCAGAATTAGATTATGAAATAATGTAGGATATCGTCAGTTTATCACAGTATATCCAAAGGTAAAGCAGCCACCATTTATCTTTTGTGGTAACAGAAGCAGAATTAGAAGAATAAGTAGCATATCGTCAGTTTATCACTGTATATCCAAGGTACAGCAGTCACCATTTCATCTTTTGTGGTAACGAAGCAGAATTAGAATGAATAATGTAGCCTATCGTCAGTTTATCCCTGTATATCCAAAGGTACAGGCAGTCACCATTCATCTTTTTTGGACTAGCGAAGCAGAATTAGAATGAATAATGTAGGCATATCGTCAGTTTATCCCTGTATATCCAAAGGTACAGCAGTCACCATTTCATCTTTTGTGTGTAACAAAGCAGAATTATAATGAATAATGTAGCATATCGTCAGTTTATCCATATATCCAAAGGGTACAGCAGTCACCATTTAATCTTTTTGTGTGTAACAAAGGCAGAATTTCGCAATGAATAATGTAGATCTCGTCAGTGTACCCGTATATCCAAAGGTACAGCCAGTCACCATTTCTTCTTTTTTGTGTGTAACGAAGCAGAATTAGAATGGAATAATGTAGCATAATCGTCAGTTTATCCCTGTATTATCCAAACGGTACAGCAGTCCACCATTTCATCCTTTTGTGTGTACAAAGCAGCAATTAGAAGAATAATGTAGCTATCGTCCGTTTTATCCCTGTATATCCAAAAGGTAACAGCAGTCAACCATTTATCTTTTGGTGTAACAAAGCAGAATTCAGAAGAATATAATTGTGAGCATATCGTCAGTTTATCCTGTATATATCCAAGGTACAGCAGTCACCATTCATCTTTGTGGTAACGAAGCAGACTTTAGAATGAATTAATGTAGCATATCGCAGTTTATCCCTGTATATTCAAAGGTACAGCAGTCCACATTTCATCTTTTTGTGTGTAACGAAGCAGAATTAAGAATGAAAATGTACATATCGTCAGTTTATCCCCCTGTAATCTACCAAAGGTACAGCAGTCACCCATTTCATCTTTTTGTGTGTAACAAGCACGAATTAGAATGAATAATGTAGCAGATCGTCAGTTATCCCTGTATATATCCAAAGTACAGACAGTCACCATTTCACTTTTTGTGTGTAACGAAGCAGAATTAGAATGAATAATGTAGCATATCGTCAGTTTATCCCTGTATATTTCCAAGGTACAGCAGTCACCATTTCATTTTTTTTTGTTGTTAAACGAGCAGAATTAGGAAATGAATAATGTAGCAATCGTCAGTTTATACCTGTATTTCCAAGGTACAGCAGTCACTCATTTCATCTTTTTGTGTGTAACAAGCAGAATCTAGAAATGAATAACTTAGCATATCGCAGTTTATCCATGTATTTCCAAAGGTACAGCAGTTCACCATTTCATTATTTTTTGTGTGTAACGAGCTAGAATTAGATGAATATGTAGCATATCGTCATTTTATCCCTGTATTCCAAAGGTACAGCAGTCACCCATTTCATCTTTTTGTGTGAACGAAGCAGAATAGAATGAATAATGTAGCATAGCGCAGTTATCCCTGTATTATCCAAAGGTCAGCAGTCACCCATTTCATCTTTTTGTGTGTAACGAAGCAGAATTAGAAGAATCATGTAGATATCGTCAGTTTATCTGCTGTATATCCAAATGTACAGCAGTCACCATTTCATCTTTTCGGTGTTGTAACGAGCAGAATAGAATGAATAATGTAGCATACGCATTTATCCCTGTATATCCAAAGGTAAGCAGTCACAATTTCATCTTTTTGTGGTAACAAAGCAGAATTAGAATGAATAATGTAGCATATCCGTAAGTTATCCCTGTATTTCCCAAAGGTTACAGCAGTCACCATTCATTCTTTTTGTGTGGAACGAAGCAGAATTAGAATGAATAATCGTAGCATATCGTCGGTGAAATTTAAAAAAAATTGTATTCTCGATTTTTGGAGTTAATAACATAGTTCAGCTCTCTAATTTTTGTGACACCCTTCCACCAAAAGCTTGTATCTCTACGACGTCTATCTGGGGTAATTGAGTTGTGGAAATAGAAGAAAAGTAATAAGTTCAAAAATCAGATCTAGAAGGATAAAAAAACCTTGTATCTTCGTTATTTTAAAGTTTTAAAATTTGTTATTAAAAATAATGTTAACAAAATGCAGGACTAAATCTCGCAATGTCTTGAACACCATATTCAATCATAGTAATCAATTGTGGTCACCGTGGTTAATTTTTAAAACAGGTTTATTTTTCATTTTTCTCAAAACACCAAAATTGAGGAATACGAGGTTTATGAATTTCACAGACTGATATGAAGTTCTGCTTTCCCCCCTGTACTTTGCCACTGTAGCAACTGTTAGACTTTCAAGAATATTTTGTACTACATAGACTAATTTGGGGAAAATGTGTCTACAAATGCTCTTTTTGAAGAAGTGTGTGAGTACTGTATAGCAGCTGTTTTATAATTGTATTTGAAATTATTGCTTTAAAATATCACGAGGAATAATCTTGTTTTGTTTTATTTTTCTTTCATTGCTGAATGCTTTTGGAAGCAACAGTCCAGTCTGAATTTAGATCTGTCTTCTGCTATTTAATTTAGCTTGTTTTAATTAATATGTTCACACATCGTTCAGTTTTTGTTTGGTTGTGCTATATATGTGGGGCTACAGCTTGAATATATGTACTGGAGTCCATTTTTTTCCATAATTTTATTTGAAAATTAATTATTGATATTAACATCACATAATGATAATATAAATGGATGTTGACAAACTTAGAATTTTTTTTAGATTTAAAAATTGATTACTAACATCAAAATATTTTAAACGAATGTTTGCTAAGCATGGTGTTTGAATTATACTTATTAATTCATGTTGGTCTGGTATTAGCAGATACCCTCCGGGGGGTCGACCCACTTATCTCTTACATTTAAAAATGTCCCACATGTACCCCTGTTCCAGGCTTGTGAGGACGTTGTGATAATCTAGCTGGCATTTTCCTCAAGTTTGAGAATAGTTTGGCACCTAATTAACAAGACACTCTATTGTATCATTTGTATTACTTATTTTTTTTTGGGGGGAGCCAGATTTATGCTTTACTTTTCTTGCTATTATTCTTTGCTGATTTAAAGGCAAAGGATTCGTCAACCTTGAAGAATGGTGTACTCCAATCATAATAATGGGCATCTGTCATGTCCATGTTTTCTGCGTAATCTAATGTTGTTTGTGTCTGTTTGATTCATTTTACTATACGATTATTGCTTATGACTTTGGAGCGTATTTTCCTTTAGTGAGACTGGTTGTAATGATCTTTTTGTGATTTTTAAGTGTATTTGGAGAAATTGTATATGAAATAATATGGAAACTCAATGGGTCTACAATAGGATCTGTATGAATCGTGTCATGATGCGTTATCTTTTTTGGGGAGTTTAACCCAAAGTACTTCATGGCCAGTTCTATGAAGGTGTCTGCTTCTACTACTTACACATTATCTTAACACAGTGTGGGCATGAAAACCACCATGTTAAGGGACACACTGATGGCTGAGTCTTTTGCAAGAAACACACCTGCGGTGCCGAAATCTGATTCCTGAGGAAAGCACCGCCTTTTCTAGGATCTGTGATATGCAGCACACACCTTGCTCTGGTTTCCTTGTTATCTAAAACCGCTCAAATTGCGACGATTCCTTTTACATTTGGCGCATTGAGAGTGGAAGGTGTCTGGACAGTCAATTATATTTTCTTAGTAATGGCCGCCTGAGTTGACCAAACGTCGTTTGGCAAAAAAAAAAAAAAAAACGTGAAATGTCCACAATAAAAGCCTTTTTATTATTTTTATTTTTAAAATTTATATACAGTTTAGCCAAAAGGAGTTTTCACTCACAAACAGCAAAGGAAATTAGCTCCTTTTTGACAAAAAAAAAACCGCACTAGAAAGAAGAAAAGGCTTCAAAACCACCGCCTCCACCCACTCCATGTCAAAGGTGTGGGTTTCTTCTTTCCGGCATCGTTCTTATAATCCTCCATAGACGGTCGCGAAATTGCATATGTTTTTGGACGACGTTTTGATTTATAGGAAACCAGAGCAAAGGATGAGTGTTTCGCGGATCCTTGAACACTAAAAGGGCTGTCTCCTTCTGTGGTAGAATTTCGATGATTTTTTCTGCGTGCACAACACTTCAATCCGTCAGGGCACCACTTTTAAGTAAAAGATACTAAAAAGGATCTGTTGTCTATTTTCCTCGTAATTGTGGGATGTTAGGTACTTTGGTTTTTGTCAGAGAAAAAAAGCACCCTGGACTCAGAGCATCCGTTTCATCACAGCAAAGTATCCAAAGCGTCCTGTTACTAAGTGAGCTTGGTAGTCGGCTGTGGTTTACAGGGGTCTGAATTTACTCATGCAAGTCGTTCCGGCAGCATAATTATTGGCCGGAAGTTAAATAGAATAACTGTGCAATTTTCGATGCATTCTGAAGCTTCAAGGGAAGTAAATCTGTGTGCACACCATACCTTGGTCACTTTTAAACTCGCTTCGCCTCCCTTAGAGTTAGACTCACATTTTGCCTCTGGAACTTTGCTTTTTGTAGTGAGTTTGATGTGGGCGTAACCAATCGCTGTAGACAGTTTTTCTATATAAGAATCTCTCAGATAATAAAAAAAAGTCTGATATACCACTCCGGCCTCGCCTATGTCTAAACCTGATATGTAAAATACCTCTTAATTTTTCTTCTCTCATTTTCATCCTTTTTGTTCGATGTGTATGGATGATGTGATTTTGTGAGAGTTTTTGTATATTTAGTATCTAGTCGACAATCGATATTGCGATATCAAAATAGAATTAAATTGATTAGACCCACTAGGCAACCATATTATAGATGGGTGAGTAGTAAACAAATAAAATATATAAACAAAACAAGGGCAAACATAATTGCTCTTGGTAATAGTTATATGCATTTATAAATGATTAAAAAGCCTGTGTAATTGTGGGCCAGGAAAAAAATCTATGTACTTGTCATGTACTATGTACTGCTCATAGTGCAACTAACTTCAACCGCCTTGGTTATTTGTTGATTTTGTAAATCAATATGTGATTCTTAAATATAATATAATTTTATGCTTCACTTACATCAATTATATGGTACATTGTATTTTGTGTGAAACATTAGCAATTTAGAACAAGGACAGGAAAGTTGTTGAACTCAGAACTGCTATAAATCATTCAACAGTGCTATCTGTTGCTTCTATCCACTGTCTGTCTATTCTCTACCCTACTCTCCCTCCTCATGTTTATGGTCCATCGTACGTTCATCATGATTTTGAGTATACTTAAAGAAGTAATATTAACGACCAACATATTATAATAGTGCTTATTACTCCCTTGAGACGGGCTCTAAGAAAGCAAGCGCTCACAAAAAAGATTAAAAAATCTGAGCAGAAATACAACATAAACACAAGGCACTTATAAAGGACCAAACCCGAAACGAAACCACGATCACTACATTTACGTCACCCCCCACCCCCCCTTCACACTCCCCTAGAATCCAAACCATTACACTTTGGAAGGCTTTTGAAAAACTCAATAAAATTCATGCAATGGAATGGGTGCAACCATGCACGGGCATATATGTTATGTATGGACATATGCACAATTATACACAGACAGGCATACATGCACACACAGACACGCGCATGCAGTTCACAGGGTTCGTGGGGTCCTTTCAGGTGCTTTAAAGTGCTGTGAAATTGATCGGTCTTCAAAAGGCCTGTTAAGTCCTTTATATCAGCAAGGAGGTCCTTTCAAATCAGTCAAAGGTCCTTTTAAAATTGGTGCGGTCAGTTTAGATCCTTTAATCGGGCCAAAAAACAAAACTAAGTACCTTGTCATAAGAAATGAACTCCAAAAAATATATTAAATGAAATAAAATTTGCCAAAAATCGATCGCCTTCATATCTTTCGAGCAGACGATCTAATTTAAATAGTCACTGTAAATCCGGTCACGTGCACGAGATTCGGCGAGATATCTTATGCGCCATGTTGAAATTCTTCCCACATGCAAGGCTGCTTCAGTGCTTGTTTTCAAGTAAAAAAAGTGTAAAAATGTGCTGGAAAGTGTTCGTTTTCAGGATCGTTGGCTGAGAGAAGACATTTATAAGGACTGGGTCCGAAAAGTGATGGACAACAAACATGCAGTTCGTTGTGCATATTGTGAGAAAAAAAACATCAACATCTTGTCAATGGGAGAGTCGGTGCTGAAACAACACGCAAAGACTGAAAATCAAAAGAAAGCTGAAAGAAGGCACAAGGAACGGAATCGAGGTGCAATGTGACCGACTTTTTTTGTGGCAAGCAGCAAGGAAGTAACTGAGCTGTCTTAACAACAAATTAATCTGCTCAGCCAAAAAAAAAAAAAAAGCTCAGCCACAATCGTCGGCGTCTGGCTCTGCGCCCACCACGTCTGCAAGTACAAACTACAAACAAGGTTTAAATAGGTCTCTTAAAAAAAATTTGCTGGGTCCTTTATAGGTCCCTTTTTGGCACTCTTCAAACGTCCACACGAACCATGACTGTACACACATACACACACACACTCTCTCTCTTCTTCTCCCTCTCTCTCTCCCAAGTCTCTCTCTCTCTCCGTCCCTCTCATCTCTCTCCCCTCTCTCTCCTCTCTCTCTCAGTTTCATCTCTATCTCTCACTCTCTCTCTCTTTCTCTCTCTCTCTCTCTCATACTTAACTAACACTAAAACTAACAACTCAAGACACACATCCATGCATGCACACCCAGAAACCATCAAGCGATGCAGTAGTGCACAAAGCGACTCAATACACATGTATGACATTCCCAAACATAAGGGCTGTACTTTTGTGCACACTGCATTACCAGAGGTGGCCCTGGACGAGGAAAGGAAGAAGAGCAGTCAGATGTGCGCCAGGTTCTCTGCGTCTGAGGAGGAACGTCAGAAAGTGAGCGAAGAGCTCAACCAAACACAGCTAGTCAACCGCGACCTGATGGAGAGTTTGAGCATATTCAAGGTGAGCAGACATACTCCTTCACTTGTGGTAAACTCGTTTACTGCCAGCCAGTTTTCAGACTAAGCCAATCAAACTTGCCTAGTTAACCCTCTTACCCCCAGCTGCCCGACGCTAACCGTACTATGAAATCCCATGTCAAGGGAAATAACTTGCTTATTCACATCAGTAGGTACTTAAAAAAAAAAATTAAAAATATAATTTCAGTCTGAAAATGCATTGAATTATTTCTATTATGTTCTTGATACAGTCGACCCCCTCACGAACGGCCCTCTGAATTACGACCTCCCCTCTTTTACGACTTGAAATATGCAATGACGGATCGTTTTTCTTCTAAACTTGCCTCCTCATTTACAGACTCCCCCTCTAACGCGTTCTTCACGACCGTAAATCTTGTTGATTTTACGACCGATTGCAACACATTCTGACAATTATCAGTCGCAAAAAACGATGATATCTATCCTTCTCGGCCTCAGTTCGAGACCGACGCACAGCTGGGGTACCACTGTTGGGGAGGTCTCAATCTCGGTAAAAACGAACCGTTCTCATAGTATCCGAAATTGAAGAATTTAATCAGCGATATCACGATCTGACCACTAAATGTCACCACTTTAAACAACATGCACATGTGTCATCACTGAGCAGTTTATTATCAAAGTTTGAACTGAAACAGTCGCGATCACAAGTCGATCTTTACGAACTCTGTGCACACGTAGGCCTAAATGCGAAGTCAACTCCCATCTAGTTGAAACTAGGTGATCGGTCACACTCCATAAGTTGGAACTCAGTGAATGGTCTCACTTTAAAAAAAAACCAAAATAAGTTGAAAAGCAGCTCCTTTCCGTATAATCAAACTGATAAATCGGCGTTAGTACATGCACTGAAACACTCACTGAAATTGCAAACAAAACTCACAAAATCCGATAAATGAAAGCAGCTGGCGCATTAGCGTTTTGCCGTGATTTCGTATTTGCGGTGTGGCGCCGGCCGCCATTTTGTCAGCCGGGTGTTGTATTGCGCGGTAAAAGTTCGTACGCGTGTGTGCAAACTGTGATTGAAAATGAAACTGCCAGAGCGTAAAATGGCGAAAAATTAGGTCTGTACTGTTGTTAAATGTGTGTAGCCTTGTGTGTGAGTGCAACACGGGGGACCCGCCGTCGAGCACACTTTCTGTTTTCGCTCGTAGTGTTTCGTTTATTTTTTTCCAGACCCTCGTTTTCGTACTATTAGACTATAGATGTTTCATTCAAAGAATGACGGAAAGAAAGCATGTTTTAGTTTTAGTGTATGCATGACAGCATGCCGCTGTGCGTCATATACGGTGTAGTGAGTCACTGAGTGCATTGTTTTGGTCACCCCTGATTTAAGACCCCCCTCTTTTACGACCGATTTTTCGCGATTTTTTTAAGGTCTTAAAAGAGGGGGTCGACTGTACTCTCAAAATGTATCAAAGAAACACTAATTTCAAATTCATAATAATGATTACTTTAAAAAAAAACAAGAAGTCACATGTGACAGCAAAATGTGCAAAAACATAACACATAAATAAGGTGAAAAAGAATGTTCAAAAATCAATCAAGAAGGCTCCCAATTTTGAATCGGAGAACAGAATATTCAATCTACTACAGCTATGTACAAATAAAACTGCAAAACAATGTCCATGTGCAAAGATGGGCTTTGCAAACAGTGCAGCCTACAACAGATTCTCTATGATTTCTATACTGTAGCCATTCGGCTGATGGCATCCACTTTCGCAATAATTTTTTTGTGTCAGATCATCGATTTTGGTTTCGAGAGAGCTTCGCAGTCTGTTATCTAGGTCACATTTGCCCCCTACTTGTTCAATTTCTACAAGTTACCTCACTAAAAAGCCGTCAAAATCGCCGTAATGGGCGACGATATCGTTCAGCAGACGCCATAATTCTTCATCGGACAACTAAATTTTTATTGTTGAATTAAAAAAATCATAACTTTGTGAAAGCTCAATCAATTTTGACACAGTAAACTGCAAATGGCAGCGTAGGAAGTGGCAGACAGGCAAGTTCTCGCGCTGCGATATTCTCGCGTATGTAAACAGTACAATCTGTGGTCATTGTCGGCAAGTGCAAATTAGGCGCTAGCGGGCGCTCCGCGGTAACGGACCACAATTTTGTTACCGGGCGCTAGCGGTCGCTCCAGTGGTAGATGGGTTAAAGGGGAAAAAAGGTCTCTGCAGTACATGACAGATAAAATGAATCCTTCATAATCTCCTCAGTTTGCGAATAGTAATTCGTTGGATAAGAGAGCCTGATTGAATGCCTTTTTGTGGCATGGGTGCTCTATGAAGCTGGTGCAAAATTACTTTGATGTTGAAGTATGGATTGATTCAATTGCTTAAATACGTATTAAAGCTGCGAAAAATATCCAAATTAAAAAGGTGGTGCTACTGATGCAGTGCATTTAATCATTGTACATTGTAACATGTTTCTTGCCAACCATTTTATTTTTGTCCCCAATTGCCAAGCTGTAAGCTATATTCTTTGAATTTGCCGGATGTAATGTTACGGTTGATGCATGGAATATATTATTTGAACATTATAGAGGGTGCATACATTACCAGTAGCCTGAATTCAGCCTTTTTTGGGTTTTGTTATGGTTGCCTATATGAAGATACTATATACACACTGTACTTTGAAATGTGACATCATGCTGTTTCGGAGAACAATCAGGCATTTAATTGTTCGCTCCATGAAGATTGGTGTCTTAGCAATATAATATCATGCTGTTTAGATGTCACGGTTTGAGAAAAAAACATCTGACATTTTTTTTCATCCCTCTAACCAATGTCTCTCCACATGTTTATCCAAAGGATGAGGTGAGCAACCTGAAGACGGGAAATACAGACCTGAAGAAACAGCTGGAAGACCAGAGGCTGGGCAACGGTGAACTGCAAACAAGTTTGGAGGGGGTGAAGAAGGAGGTGGACGAGGAGAGAGCAGCCAACACTGACCTCCAGGCCACCCTCAGAGACCTTGAGCTCCAGCTAGAGCAGGAGAAAGGGGCCAATACTGACCTTCAGGTCACCCTCAAAAACCTTGAGCTGAAGCAGGAAGAAGAGGAAGCAGTCAACACTGATCTCCGGGCCACCCTCAAGAACCTGGAGCTCGAGCTGGAGGAGGAAAAAGGAGCCAATACTGACCTTCAGGTCACCCTCAGAGACCTTGAGCTCAAGCGTGAGGAGGAGGAGGTAGCCAAGACCGACTTGCGGGCCACCCTCAAAAACCTGGATCTCCAGCTGGAGGAGGAAAAAGGGTCAAATGCTGATCTTCAGATCACCCTCAAAAACCTGGATCTCCAGCTGGAGGAGGAAAAAGGGTCAAATGCTGATCTTCAGATCACCCTCAAAAACCTGGATCTCCAGCTGGAGGAGGAAAAAGGGTCAAATGCTGATCTTCAGATCACCCTCAAAAACCTGGAGCTGCAACTGGAAGAAGAGAAAGGGGCCAATACCGATCTCCAGGCTACTCTCAGAAACCTTGAGCTCAAGCAGGAGGAAGATGAGGCAGCCAACACTGACTTGCGGGCCACCCTAAAAAACCTGGAGCTCCAATTGGAGGAAGAGCACCAGAAGGCAGATGCTGCATGCAGGGAACTCAGCGTGCGTGTGGAGCAGCTGCAGGTAGGAATATTGTTAGGAAGGGGTGGGGGGTGTTTCTTTGATTTTTCAGCCAGAAAATGTGAAGTTTCATGATTTTGATTAATGATGAAATAGTGAATGTGCTTGTGCGTGCATGTATGTGCCTGTGGTGCATGTGTGTGGCACATGCATTCTTGCCCAACTTGTGTGGGCTTGTATGTGTTTCTTAACATCCATTCATTACAGAAGCTAATTCTTCAAATGGCTGTGAGTCATGAGAAACAGAAAAAGCTTGACTGAAAAGTGCAGCATTCATGAAATGAGGCTTTATACCAAAAATTCTCTGCCCCTGTCTCGCGACCTGAAATGCGAACGCCACCTACTTAAGATTATCGCCCTTGCCTGTCAGGAACTAGTAGTATATAGCCACAGAAAATTATCTGCTCCTGACTCATCACTAGGTGGCATGGGCAGTTCAGGCCTAAAATTATCACTCCTTTCGTGTCGGCAAGGAGTAGTATCAGGGCTCCCAGGGACCCCCATTTTGGGGTCTATGAAGTACTAAAATTCTAGAGGACCCTCTAAAAGAATGTGCAGGGGGTCCCAGGGATGCACTAGAAAAATTCGTTTTAGCGTTCACAATGTCATTAGGACCCTCTATCCCTCCTCTAGAACCCTCTATACTGTAAGTTGAAGGAGTCCCTGGGACCTCTTGTTTTGAGGGACGATTGGAAGCCTTCAGTATAAAGCCTCATTTAATGGTTCATTGTAATATATGGTGAATACTTTGTTTGACCGTCCTACATGGGGGTGATGACTGGTGCGTAGGTGGAGAACAAGCAGCACCAGTCACCATGGTTTGGTAGGACGGTCAAACAAAGTATTCACCATATATTACAATGAACCATTAAATGAGGCTTTATACTGAAGGCTTCCAATCGTCCCTCAAAACAAGAGGTCCCAGGGACTCCTTCACTTACAGTATAGAGGGTCCTAGAGGCGGGATAGAGGGTCCCAATGACATTGTGAACGCTAAAACGAATTTTTCTAGTGCATCCCTGGGACCCCCTGCACATTCTTTTAGAGGGTCCTCTAGAATTATAGTACTTCATAGACCCCTAAATGGGGGGGTCCCTGGGAGCCCTGATACTACTCCTTGCCGACACGAAAGGGTGATAATTTTAGGCCCGAACTGCCGATGCCCCCTGGTGACGAGTCAGGAGCAGATAATTTTCTGTGGCTATATACTACTAGTTCCTGACAGGCAAGGGCGATAATCTTAAGTAGGTGGCGTTCACATCTCAGGGCACGAGACAGGGGCAGATAATTTTTGGTATAAAGCCTCATTTCATGAATGCTGCACTTTTCAGTCAAGCTTTTTCTGTTTCTCATGACTCACAGCCATTTGAAGAATTAGCTTCTGTAATGAATGGATGTTAAGAAACACATACAAGCCCACACAAGTTGGGCAAGAATGCATGTGCCACACACATGCACCACAGGCACATACATGCACGCACAAGCACATTCACTATTTCATCATTAATCAAAATCATGAAACTTCACATTTTCTGGCTGAAAAATCAAAGAAACACCCCCCACCCCTTCCTAACAATATTCCTACCTGCAGCTGCTCCACACGCACGCTGAGTTCCCTGCATGCAGCATCTGCCTTCTGGTGCTCTTCCTCCAATTGGAGCTCCAGGTTTTTTAGGGTGGCCCGCAAGTCAGTGTTGGCTGCCTCATCTTCCTCCTGCTTGAGCTCAAGGTTTCTGAGAGTAGCCTGGAGATCGGTATTGGCCCCTTTCTCTTCTTCCAGTTGCAGCTCCAGGTTTTTGAGGGTGATCTGAAGATCAGCATTTGACCCTTTTTCCTCCTCCAGCTGGAGATCCAGGTTTTTGAGGGTGATCTGAAGATCAGCATTTGACCCTTTTTCCTCCTCCAGCTGGAGATCCAGGTTTTTGAGGGTGATCTGAAGATCAGCATTTGACCCTTTTTCCTCCTCCAGCTGGAGATCCAGGTTTTTGAGGGTGGCCCGCAAGTCGGTCTTGGCTACCTCCTCCTCCTCACGCTTGAGCTCAAGGTCTCTGAGGGTGACCTGAAGGTCAGTATTGGCTCCTTTTTCCTCCTCCAGCTCGAGCTCCAGGTTCTTGAGGGTGGCCCGGAGATCAGTGTTGACTGCTTCCTCTTCTTCCTGCTTCAGCTCAAGGTTTTTGAGGGTGACCTGAAGGTCAGTATTGGCCCCTTTCTCCTGCTCTAGCTGGAGCTCAAGGTCTCTGAGGGTGGCCTGGAGGTCAGTGTTGGCTGCTCTCTCCTCGTCCACCTCCTTCTTCACCCCCTCCAAACTTGTTTGCAGTTCACCGTTGCCCAGCCTCTGGTCTTCCAGCTGTTTCTTCAGGTCTGTATTTCCCGTCTTCAGGTTGCTCACCTCATCCTTTGGATAAACATGTGGAGAGACATTGGTTAGAGGGATGAAAAAAAATGTCAGATGTTTTTTTCTCAAACCGTGACATCTAAACAGCATGATATTATATTGCTAAGACACCAATCTTCATGGAGCGAACAATTAAATGCCTGATTGTTCTCCGAAACAGCATGATGTCACATTTCAAAGTACAGTGTGTATATAGTATCTTCATATAGGCAACCATAACAAAACCCAAAAAAGGCTGAATTCAGGCTACTGGTAATGTATGCACCCTCTATAATGTTCAAATAATATATTCCATGCATCAACCGTAACATTACATCCGGCAAATTCAAAGAATATAGCTTACAGCTTGGCAATTGGGGACAAAAATAAAATGTTGGCAAGAAACATGTTACAATGTACAATGATTAAATGCACTGCATCAGTAGCACCACCTTTTTAATTTGGATATTTTTCGCAGCTTTAATACGTATTTAAGCAATTGAATCAATCCATACTTCAACATCAAAGTAATTTTGCACCAGCTTCATAGAGCACCCATGCCACAAAAAGGCATTCAATCAGGCTCTCTTATCCAACGAATTACTATTCGCAAACTGAGGAGATTATGAAGGATTCATTTTATCTGTCATGTACTGCAGAGACCTTTTTTCCCCTTTAACCCATCTACCACTGGAGCGACCGCTAGCGCCCGGTAAAAAATCGTGGTCCGTTACCGCGGAGCGCCCGCTAGCGCCTAATTTGCACTTGCCGACAATGACCACAGATTGTACTGTTTACATACGCGAGAATATCGCAGCGCGAGACTTGCCTGTCTGCCACTTCCTACGCTGCCATTTGCAGTTTACTGTGTCAAAATTGATTGAGTTTTCACAAAGTTATGATTTTTTGAATTCAACAATAAAAATTTAGATGTCCGATGAAGAATTATGGCGTCTGCTGAACGATATCGTCGCCCATTACGGCGATTTTGACGGCTTTTTAGCGAGGTAACTTGTAGAAATTGAACAAGTAGGGGGCAAATGTGACCTAGATAACAGACTGCGAAGCTCTCGAAACCAAAATCGATGATCTGACACAAAAAATTATTGCGAAAGTGGATGCCATCAGCCGAATGGCTACAGTATAGAAATCATAGAGAAACTGTTGTAGGCTGCACTGTTTGCAAAGCCCATCTTTGCAATGGACATTGTTTTGCAGTTTTATTGTACATAGCTGTAGTAGATTGAATATTCTGTTCTCCGATTCCAAATTGGGAGCCTTCTTGATTGATTTTTGACTTCTTTTTTTATTTTTATTTTAGCACATTTTGCTGTCACATGTGACTTCTTTTTTTAAGTAAAGTAATCATTACCATGAATTTGAAATTAGTGTTTCTTTGATACATTTTGAGAGTACAGTCGACCCCCTCTTTTAAGACCTTCAAAAAATCGCGAAAAATCGGTCGTAAAAGAGGGGGGTCTTAAATCAGGGGTGACCAAAACAATGCACTCAGTGACTCACTACACCGTATATGACGCACAGCACATGCATACACTAAAACTAAAACATGCTTTCTCCGTCATTCTTGAATGAAACATCTGTGCGGTCTGGCTAATATACGAAAACGAGCGAAAACAGAAAGTGTGCTCGACGGCCCGTGTTGCACTCACACACAAGCTACACATAACAACAGTACAGACCTAATTTTCGCCATTTTACGCTCTGGCAGTTCATTTTCAATCACAGTTTGCACACACGGAACTTTTACCGCGCATACAACTCGGCTGACAAAATGGCGCCGCACACACCGCAAATACGAAATCACGGCAAACGCTAATGCGCCAGCTGCTTTCATTTATCGGATTTTGTGAGTTGTTTGCATTCAGTGAGTGTTTCAGTGCACGCACTAACGCCGATTTATCAGTTTGATAACGGAAAGGAGCTGCTTTTCAACTTATTTTTTTGTAAAGTGAGACCATTCACTGAGTTCCAACTTATGGAGTGTGACCGATCACCTAGTTTCAACTTGGGAGTTGACTTCGCATTTAGGCCTACGTGTGCACAGAGTTCGTAAAGATCGACACGATCGCGACTGTTTCAGTTCAAACTTTGATAATAAACTGCTCAGTGATGACACATGTGCATAAAAGTGGTGACATTTAGTGGTCAGATCGTGATATCGCTGATTAAATTCTTCAATTTCGGCATGAGAACGGTTCGTTTTTACCGAGATTGACCTAACAGTGGTACCCCAGCTGTGCGTCGGCTCGAACTGAGGCCGAGAAGGATAGATATCATACGTTTTTGCGACTGATAATTGTCAGAATGTGTTGCATCGGTCGTAAAATCAACAAGATTTACGGTCGTAAAACGCGTTAGAGGGGGAGTCGTAAATGAGGAGGCAAGTTTAGAAGAAAAACAATCCGTCATTCATATTTCAGTCGTAAAAGAGGGGAGGTCGTAAATCAGAGGGCCGTTCGTGAGGGGGTCGACTGTATCAAGAACATAATAGAAATAATTCAATGCATTTTCAGACTGAAATTATATTTTTAATTTTTTTTTTTAAGTACCTACTGATGTGAATAAGCAAGTTATTTCCCTTGACATGGGATTTCATAGTACGGTTAGCGTCGGGCAGCTGGGGGTAAGAGGGTTAACTAGGCAAGTTTGATTGGCTTAGTCTGAAAACTGGCTGGCAGTAAACGAGTTTACCACAAGTGAAGGAGTATGTCTGCTCACCTTGAATATGCTCAAACTCTCCATCAGGTCGCGGTTGACTAGCTGTGTTTGGTTGAGCTCTTCGCTCACTTTCTGACGTTCCTCCTCAGACGCAGAGAACCTGGCGCACATCTGACTGCTCTTCTTCCTTTCCTCGTCCAGGGCCACCTCTGGTAATGCAGTGTGCACAAAAGTACAGCCCTTATGTTTGGGAATGTCATACATGTGTATTGAGTCGCTTTGTGCACTACTGCATCGCTTGATGGTTTCTGGGTGTGCATGCATGGATGTGTGTCTTGAGTTGTTAGTTTTAGTGTTAGTTAAGTATGAGAGAGAGAGAGAGAGAGAGAGAGAGAGAGAGAGAGAGAGAGAGAGAGAGAGAGAGAGAGAGAGAGAGAGAGGGAGAGAGAGAGAGAGAGGGAGAGAGAGAGGGAGAGAGAGAGAGAGAGAGTGTGTGTGTGTGTATGTGTGTACAGTCATGGTTCGTGGGGACTTGGAAGAGTGCCAAAAAAGGACCTTTAAAGGACCAGCAAATTTTTTTAAAGGACCTATTTAAACCTTGTTTGTAGTTGTACTTGCAGACGTGGTGGGCGCAGAGCCAGACGCCGACGATTGTGGCTGAGCAGATTTTTTTTTTTTTTTTTTTTGGCTGAGCAGATTCATTTGTTGTTACAGTAGTACTTCTGCTGCTTGCAAAAAAGGTCGGTCACATTGCACCTCGATTCCGCCTTGTGCCTTCTTTCAGCTTTCTTGTGATTTTCAGTCTTTGCGTGTTGTTTCAGCACCGACTCTCCCATTGACAAGATGTTGATGTTTTTTTCACAATATGCACAACGAACTGCATGTTTGTTGTCCATCACTTTTCGGACCCAGTCCTTATAAATGTCTTCTCTCAGCCAACGATCCTGAAAACGAACACTTTCCAGGCATTTTTACACTTTTTACTTGAAAACAAGCACTGAAGCAGCCGCATGTGGGAAGAATTTCAACATGGCGCATAAGATATCTCGCCGAATCTCGTGCACGTGACCGGAATTACAGTGACTATTAAAATTAGATCGTCTGCTCGAAAAATACGAAGGCGATCGATTTTTGGCAAATTTTATTTCATTTAATATATTTTTTGGAGTTCATTTCTTATGACAAGGTACTTAGTTTTGTTTTTTGGCCCGATTAAAGGATCTAAACTGACCGCACCAATTTTAAAAGGACCTTTGACTGATTTGAAAGGACCTCCTTGCTGATATAAAGGACTTAACAGGCCTTTTGATGACCGATCAATTTCACAGCACTTTAAAGCACCTGAAAGGACCCCACGAACCCTGGTACTGCATGCGCGTGTCTGTGTGTGCATGTATGCCTGTCTGTGTATAATTGTGCATATGTCCATACATAACATATATGCCCGTGCATGGTTGCACCCATTCCATTGCATGAATTTTATTGAGTTTTTCAAAAGCCTTCCAAAGTGTAATGGTTTGGATTCTAGGGGAGTGTGAAGAGGGGGGGAGGGGGTTGACGTAAATGTAGTTATTGTTATTTCGTTTCGGGTTGTTCCTTATAAGTGCATTGTTTTGTTGTTTCTGCTCAGATTTTTAACTTTTTTGTGAAGCGCTTAGAGCCCCGTAAGGAGAATAAGCACTATTATAAGTTGTCATTATTATTATTATTAAGTACCAAATCATGATGAACGTGATGTACATAACATGAGGGAGGGAAGAGACAGACAGTGGAAAGAACAGATAGCATGTGAATGATTATGCAGTTCTGAGTTCAAACTTTCCTGTTTGTTTAAATTGCTAATGTCTACACAATACATGTACCATAAATTGATGTTGAAAGCATAATTATATTATATTTAAGAATCACTATTGATTTCCAAAATTCAAAAAAAGGGGGGAGGATATGAGCTAACATAAATGACAATACATAGATTTTTTTCCTGACACTATTACACAGGCTTTTTAATCAATAAAAATGCATTAACTTACCAAGCAATTATTTTGCTTGTTTGTTTATATATTTTATTTGTTTATACTCACCCACTAAAATGGGCCTGTGGGCTAATCAATTAATTCATTTGTATCGCAACGATTTTGAATTATTAAAAAAAACTCACAAATCACTCCATCCATACACACAAACAAAAGGAGAAATGAAGGAAGATTACAGGTTTTTACTTCAGGTTTAGACATAGGGAAGTGGTAGATCAGACTTTTTTTTATATCTAGACATTATATAAAAAAACTCTACACCGATTGGTTGCCCCACAACAAACCACTACAAAAGCAAAGTCAGAGGCAAAATTGTGGTCTAACTCTAAGGGAGCGGAGCGAGTTTAAAAGTGACCAAGGTATGGTGTGCACACAGATTTACTTCCCTTGAAGCAAATGCATCAAATTGACAGTTATCTATTAATTCCGGACATATATGGCCGGAACGACTTGAATGAGTTAAATTCAGACTGACTTACCAAGCTCCTGTACGGCGCTTTGATACTTTGCTGTGATGGAACGGATGCTGGAGTCCAGGGTCTTGTTTTCTCTGACAAAACCAAAGCACACATTCAGAAATAACAAAGACATTTTAGTATCATTTTACTTAAAGGTGGGCCCTGACGGATGAGTTTTTGCAAGAAACACATCGAAATCACCAGAAAGACAGCCTTTTCAAGGATCGGAACACTCACTTTGCTCTGGTTTCCTATAAATCAAACCGTCAAAACAGCAATTCCTCCTTGGCGGAGATGCCAGATAGAGAACCCATTTTGAATGGATGGGTGGAGGGTGGTTGAACCTTTTTCTTCTTTCTAGTGCAGTTTTTTTTTTTAATTGGAGCTATTTCCTTTGTTGTTGTGAGCGAAACTCCTTTTGGTAAACTGTATAAAATTTTTAAAAAATAAAATAATAAAAAGGCTTGTATTGTGGAAATTTCGTGCAAACGATTTGGTCTAACTCAGGCGGCCATTACTAGAAAAATAATTTGACTTCCAGCACCTCCGCCAAGAAGGAATCGTCAATTTGACTTCTAGGAAACCAAGTGAGTGCTGCAATCTCTGTAAAGGGTGTTTTCCTGGTGATCTCGACGCGTTTCTTGCAAAAACTCACCCATCAGGGTGTCCCTTTAAATGGTGGTTTTCATGCCCACTTGTATTAAGTAATGTGTAAAAGTAGAAGCAGACCCTTCATTCAACTGGATGAAGTACTTTGGTTTAACTCCCCAAACAAGATAACGCATCATGACACGATTCATACAGATCTATTGTAGACCCATTGGTTTCATTTTTTTATATTTCTCAAATCACTTAAAATCACAAAAATCATTAAACAGTCTCTAAAGGAAATACTCGCAAAGTCTACAAATATCTTATAAAATGAATCAACAGACAAAAATCTGATTGCAGAAACAGCAGACAGAGCCCATATATATATACAATTCTTCAAGTTGACGATCCTTTGCTTTAAATCAGCAAAATAGCAGAAAGTAAAGCATAATCTGTTCCCCCCAAAAAAATAAGTAATACAAATGAACAATAGATGTTGTTATTAGGGAAACTATTCAAACTTGAGGAAAATGAGTATCAACGTCCTCCAGCCTGGAACAGGTACATATGGGACATTTTTAAATGTAAAGATAGTGGGTCGACCCCGGAGGTACTGCAATACCAGACCAACATGAATTAATAAGTATAATTCAAACACCATGCTTAGCAAACATTCGTTTAAAATATTTTGATGTTAGTAATCAATTTTTAAATCTAAAAAAAATTCTAAGTTTGTCAACATCCATTTATATTATCATTATGTGATGTTAATATCAATAATTAATTTTCAAATAAAATTATGGAAAAAAATGGACTCCAGTACATATATTCAAGCTGTAGCCCCACATATATAGCACAACCAAACAAAAACTGAACGATGTGTGAACATATTAATTAAAACAAGCTAAATTAAATAGCAGAAGACAGATCTAAATTCAGACTGGACTGTTGCTTCCAAAAGCATTCAGCAATGAAAGAAAAATAAAACAAAACAAGATTATTCCTCGTGATATTTTAAAGCAATAATTTCAAATACAATTATAAAACAGCTGCTATACAGTACTCACACACTTCTTCAAAAAGAGCATTTGTAGACACATTTTCCCCAAATTAGTCTATGTAGTACAAAATATTCTTGAAAGTCTAACAGTTGCTACAGTGGCAAAGTACAGGGGGGAAAGCAGAACTTCATATCGTCTGTGAAATTCAAAAACCTCGTATCTCAATTTTGGTAGTTTTGAGAAAAATGAAAAATAAACTGTTTTAAAAATTAACCACGGTGACCACAATTGATTAACTATGATGAATATGTTGTTCAAGACATTGCGAGATTAGTCCTGCATTTTGTTAAAATTATTTTTAAATAACAATTTTAAACTTGAAAAGAACGAAGATACAAGGTTTTTATCCTTAACTAGATCTGAATTTTGGACTTATTACTTTTTCTTCTATTTCCACAACCTCATTTACCCCAGATAGAAAGTCGTTAGAGATACAAGCTTTTGGTGGAAGGTGGCACGAAAAATTAGAGAGCTGACTATGTATTTAACTCCAAAAATCGAGATACAAGTTTTTTAAATTTCACCGACGATATGCTACATTATTCATTCTAATTCTGCTTCGTTACACACAAAAAGATGAAATGGTGACTGCTGTACCTTTGGAAATACAGGGATAAACTGACGATATGCTACATTATTCATTCTAATTCTGCTTTGTTACACACAAAAAGATGAAATGGTGACTGCTGTACCTTTGGATATACAGGGATAAACTGACGATATGCTACATTATTCATTCTAATTCTGCTTCGTTACACACAAAAAGATGAAATGGTGACTGCTGTACCTTTGGAAATACAGGGATAAACTGACGATATGCTACATTATTCATTCTAATTCTGCTTCGTTACACACAAAAAGATGAAATGGTGACTGCTGTACCTTTGGATATACAGGGATAAACTGACGATATGCTACATTATTCATTCTAATTCTGCTTCGTTACACACAAAAAGATGAAATGGTGACTGCTGTACCTTTGGAAATACAGGGATAAACTGACGATATGCTACATTATTCATTCTAATTCTGCTTCGTTACACACAAAAAGATGAAATGGTGACTGCTGTACCTTTGGAAATACATGGATAAACTGACGATATGCTACATTATTCATTCTAATTCTGCTTCGTTACACACAAAAAGATGAAATGGTGACTGCTGTACCTTTGGAAATACAGGGATAAACTGACGATATGCTACATTATTCATTCTAATTCTGCTTCGTTACACACAAAAAGATGAAATGGTGACTGCTGTACCTTTGGATATATACAGGGATAAACTGACGATATGCTACATTATTCATTCTAATTCTGCTTCGTTACACACAAAAAGATGAAATGGTGACTGCTGTACCTTTGGATATATACAGGGATAAACTGACGATATGCTACATTATTCATTCTAATTCTGCTTTGTTACACACAAAAAGATGAAATGGTGACTGCTGTACCTTTGGATATATACAGGGATAAACTGACGATATGCTACATTATTCATTCTAATTCTGCTTCGTTACACACAAAAAGATGAAATGGTGACTGCTGTACCTTTGGATATACAGGGATAAACTGACGATATGCTACATTATTCATTCTAATTCTGCTTCGTTACACACAAAAAGATGAAATGGTGACTGCTGTACCTTTGGATATATACAGGGATAAACTGACGATATGCTACATTATTCATTCTAATTCTGCTTTGTTACACACAAAAAGATGAAATGGTGACTGCTGTACCTTTGGATATACAGGGATAAACTGACGATATGCTACATTATTCATTCTAATTCTGCTTTGTTACACACAAAAAGATGAAATGGTGACTGCTGTACCTTTGGATATATACAGGGATAAACTGACGATATGCTACATTATTCATTCTAATTCTGCTTCGTTACACACAAAAAGATGAAATGGTGACTGCTGTACCTTTGGAAATACATGGATAAACTGACGATATGCTACATTATTCATTCTAATTCTGCTTTGTTACACACAAAAAGATGAAATGGTGACTGCTGTACCTTTGGATATACAGGGATAAACTGACGATATGCTACATTATTCATTCTAATTCTGCTTTGTTACACACAAAAAGATGAAATGGTGACTGCTGTACCTTTGGATATACAGGGATAAACTGACGATATGCTACATTATTCATTCTAATTCTGCTTCGCTACACACAAAAAGATGAAATGGTGACTGCTGTACCTTTGGATATACAGGGATAAACTGACGATATGCTACATTATTCATTCTAATTCTGCTTCGTTACACACAAAAAGATGAAATGGTGACTGCTGTACCTTTGGATATACAGGGATAAACTGACGATATGCTACATTATTCATTCTAATTCTGCTTCGTTACACACAAAAAGATGAAATGGTGACTGCTGTACCTTTGGATATACAGGGATAAACTGACGATATGCTACATTATTCATTCTAATTCTGCTTTGTTACACACAAAAAGATGAAATGGTGACTGCTGTACCTTTGGATATATACAGGGATAAACTGACGATATGCTACATTATTCATTCTAATTCTGCTTCGTTACACACAAAAAGATGAAATGGTGACTGCTGTACCTTTGGATATACAGGGATAAACTGACGATATGCTACATTATTCATTCTAATTCTGCTTTGTTACACACAAAAAGATGAAATGGTGACTGCTGTACCTTTGGATATATACAGGGATAAACTGACGATATGCTACATTATTCATTCTAATTCTGCTTTGTTACACACAAAAAGATGAAATGGTGACTGCTGTACCTTTGGATATACAGGGATAAACTGACGATATGCTACATTATTCATTCTAATTCTGCTTTGTTACACACAAAAAGATGAAATGGTGACTGCTGTACCTTTGGATATATACAGGGATAAACTGACGATATGCTACATTATTCATTCTAATTCTGCTTCGTTACACACAAAAAGATGAAATGGTGACTGCTGTACCTTTGGATATACAGGGATAAACTGACGATATGCTACATTATTCATTCTAATTCTGCTTCGTTACACACAAAAAGATGAAATGGTGACTGCTGTACCTTTGGAAATACAGGGATAAACTGACGATATGCTACATTATTCATTCTAATTCTGCTTCGTTACACACAAAAAGATGAAATGGTGACTGCTGTACCTTTGGAAATACAGGGATAAACTGACGATATGCTACATTATTCATTCTAATTCTGCTTCGTTACACACAAAAAGATGAAATGGTGACTGCTGTACCTTTGGAAATACAGGGATAAACTGACGATATGCTACATTATTCATTCTAATTCTGCTTCGTTACACACAAAAAGATGAAATGGTGACTGCTGTACCTTTGGAAATACAGGGATAAACTGACGATATGCTACATTATTCATTCTAATTCTGCTTCGTTACACACAAAAAGATGAAATGGTGACTGCTGTACCTTTGGAAATACAGGGATAAACTGACGATATGCTACATTATTCATTCTAATTCTGCTTCGTTACACACAAAAAGATGAAATGGTGACTGCTGTACCTTTGGAAATACAGGGATAAACTGACGATATGCTACATTATTCATTCTAATTCTGCTTCGTTACACACAAAAAGATGAAATGGTGACTGCTGTACCTTTGGATATACAGGGATAAAAGGGGGTGAAGAAAAAGGTACCTTGTAGAATGAGAGACGATGACGTTTCCTGTCTAAGTTTAGACACTTCTTCTGAGAGTTATCTCTGCTTTGCTAGGTTGCAAATTCGTTGTCATAACCTGTGTGGTCAGAAAAAGGAAAGCTTTCCTTGAAGAAAACACCCCTTGGTCTGACCAATCCCCTCCCACCCTTATCACCCTCAAGACATACTTTTCTTACACACTCTTTTCGCTTGTTTTTTTTTACCTAAAGCCTTCAATGGGGCCTTATACCACTTCTTGGCGACACGCAAGGGAATTAATTTCATGACTGAATTGATTGCACCGCCTAGTGATGAGTCAGGGGCAGAAAAGTTTCAGTGGCTATATACATCATGACACGCAAGAACGATAATTTTATGTAGGTGGCACACATGTTTCAGTGCACAAGACAAGGGCAGATAATTTTCAGTACAGTGGTCGCCGCTTTATAAAGCCATTTTGGGACCGACGAAAAATGGCTTTAATGAGCGGCGGATTTAATAACCGGCGGTCCAGGATTACGTCATTTTCGAACTTTTTTTTATAGCTTCTCTTTTGTTTACGTCAGTCACACTTTCACACTTTCTTTCGTCATTTACACTTGCTTGAATCTAAACACAACTTCACAAGGCCTCTTAAACGATGTTGAACTTTGTACTGAAGGATCGGTTTGTGTATATTTTAATACTTACGTTTGGTTTGTATAACATAAAAAGAAAAGAAAAGAAAAAAGAACAAAATCGTGTGAGTTTTAGTCACAAACTATGTGATTTCTCTGAGAAAAGTGGCTTTAATAAGCGGCGGGGTGGTTTTATTAAGCGGCTTTTTTTAAAATACATAACATATAGTGAAAAATCCGGACCATAAGAAATCGGCTTTAATAAGCGGCTGGCTCTATTAACCGCGGCGACCACTGTATAAGTCCTCATTCTGTTAAATGTGGGACTGCTTCCTAAATCAAGGCATGTAGAGCACGTAACTTACTCCTCCAGTTCTTGTATGCGCTCCTCTAGCTCCGCCCTCTCTGCCTTCTCCTCAAACAGAACCTGTTTGGTCTTTGTGGGGGTGCCAGTGTCCCTGGTTGTGAAGGCTTCTCCCTTCAGGTTTCTGTGCCCACCAAGCTTAGCATTTCATGGGGGGAAATGTATTCATTGATCGTAACAGTTAAGCAACACAACAAGAAGCCTTTAGGTCAAGGGTGGGGCAGCATCTTTTACCATTAACTCCCAAAAGTATCATAGCACGTGTTGTAGATTGTTTTAACGCATCTTAGAAAAGACACAGGATAAATTGGTTCAAAATAACTGTGCCTTATCATCCAATAGAGTGGCTTAAGCAAATAGTAAAAGTCCTTCCTTTTGTTTTCAGTTATAAATGCACATGCATAACTAACAGCAAGTTGAATATTTTGATGCCTTTGCTTCAGCTGTAATATTCTTCTTCGTCAATTGCTCAGTTTTCTGTCATATTAGCGCAGAAGCGTCATGCTGCCATTGTGTGCCTAATGCAACTAAGAAAAATAAGGCCCAGCATGTTCGTTTTCGGCTGGAGAAAATCTTTGTTATGTAAAAGTTTCTTTAACAATGGCAAGAGAATGTACTAGCAAGACGGAAAAGATAGTAGATGACAATAAAAAAAAGGGAAAAGGCAGAGTCAAAGAGACAGATTAGAGGAAGCACAAGAACTTCCAGAAGGTGGGGGAACTAGTTGCACAAAAGACCCCCTTGTGGGGGGGGACGTAATTTTTATTTCATTTTCTGTAGATTTTTTGTTTTTGTTAGTTGATAAATAAAGATAAGTAAAAAGAGTTACTGTGCATGCTAAATAAAATTAGTTTAAAATCGATTAATGCACATGGAACCAATAAGATGATAGCAATTCACTTTTCCTTCTCCAAAACAAAATGCAGAACAGAAGCTGCGCCAGTAGTAGGCAAGTGGGGCAGAATTTTTTTTCCAAAAGCTACACTCAATCAATCAATATTAGCCAAATACATCCCACCAACATGCAACTAACGAAAAGAAACGACAATCCTACTCACTGCAGAGCTTCATTCATTAAGTTGGCTTTGATTTCCAGTTCCTTTTTGGCCGTCTCCTTTTCCACCTCAAGGCTGTCTCTGCAAAAATATATTGAACACACAAAATTTAGGGGGGGGGGGGCTTGTACCTTATAATATGATATACCTTATTATGGTCTAAAAAACCCGGGAATGCAACTACACTATAAAATCAAATTTCAAAAAAGGTGGCGCTGAGCTCTTGGCGACATTCTCTCCAGGTGGGAGCAGTCCGAATTTCACAAAGACAAGTCTCTGTGACTATAATAAGGCATGAAAGTGGATGAAGATCAAAAAAGAGGATATTTTTTCGGCCGAGAAATCCTTCCACCCGGATTTTCACCTAACGTCGGAAGTTTTGTTGAGCGCGGGGGGCAGGGGGGGGTGGGGGGCGGGCAGCAGAACGTTCCCAAAAAATTTTTTTCCAGCACAAACATCTTTCACGCATCATACAATGAGATTTCTTTTTCAGCAGAGAAAAATCCTTCCACCCGGATTTTCACCTAACGTCCGATGTTTTGTTGACGGGGGGGCACAACGTTCCCCAAAAAAATGTTCCAACCACCTTTTCACCTACCTCACGTCACAAGTTTTGTTCAGCGAGGAGGGGGGATAATCTATTCCAAAAATTTGGTCGGCACAAATAGCCTTCCACCCACATTTTCAGCTAACATCGCTACTTTTGTTGAGCGGGAGCTACTCATTTCGCCTTCCTTCGCACAATTGAAGCGAGTGAGCTAAAGCGACTTCCGGTTAACCAGTTTCAGAATCGCCAAATACAGACTTGTAGATATAAGAATACGGCAAGATCGGTCCTTTACGCGGAATTTTTTTTTTCCCGAAAAGTTTTGAAAAATGTCGCGGAATTCTTTCATGCCTGTATAATATACCAAATACATGTTCTAAAAACGGACCTGTTCTTTGTCAGTTCCTCCACCACGCCCTTCAGCTGTAGCTCCTCTTGCTGCAGAAGGTCCAATTGCTGCTGCATGCGGCCGCCAAACTCCTGGCTCTCCAGCAGCTCCTCCCGCAGGCATCTCTCAGACTCCCGCAGCTGCTGCAGCTGCAGCACAGCCTCCTGGTGCTGCGCCTGCTTGTGCAGCAGATCTTGTTCGGCCTGGGCCAGTTTCTGCTGCAGCTGCTCCAGACCCTGCTGCAGGCACCTGGGAGGCTAGCGAAGTGAAAGCAGCAGCTATGAGGATGAACTTGGGTCTGTATTGTCGTGGCAGCTACTTTCACTTTGCTAGGTGAACGGGTGCCATAAATAACTTTGGTAAAAGGGAGTTAATTGACAAGAAGTTTTTTCCCCCATGATTTGGTATTCCACTGCAATATTCCAGTTCACAAACCTTGCGGCGTTGCGGAGCAAACCAGTTCCAACCTTTGACCCACGTCCACGTTGCCGATTGGAGCGATAGTGGCCGAACCAGGTGCATCTGAAACAAGAGAATCAACAGAAAATATGGAAAATGAACAAAAAGTCACAAGAATTAAACACGAGTGTTTGTTTGCGTGTGTGTATATAACTACAGTGATGTCCCCATAGGCCCCAGTTATAGTCCTATTAACTCACTCGGGACAGACACTAGTGACGTAGCAAATGAAAATGAAGTTGGCAGGAGCTGTGCCGGTCGGGGTTCACCCCCGGTGAGCGCTTCGCTAGCCGGAAATTGGGGTCCAGCCTGGATACTACGAAAAAGCCTATGGCCAACTGTAATATACTGTCAATACATCGTTCTGCCAGACAGTTTGATCTGAAAATGAATTAAAAAAACCTGAAGATTTCATCCACTTTCTGGCAAAATTAAAAACTTGTCTGAAAACAGTGTAAAACTGAAAGAGCCTATGCACATGTATATAATATTATGTAGCATCAATGTGCTTACTTTATTGTCATTTCATCTTATACTCTCACTGTGAAACCCCCCCCCAAACACATTCTCCGGTGTGCTCACTTCAGACACATTCAGCAGGCTGCTGGCCTTGCAGGAATAATTCCCTGCATCTTCCTACCCTACCAACACGAGAGCAGCCCTATATATATTCACATTGTACATTGATGAGCGTGAAGCCCTCCCCAAACACATTCTCCTTTTGGAAAAAAAATGCTCACCCCTGAAACCTTCAGCAGGCTGCTGGCCTTGCAGGAATAATTCCCGGCATCTTCCTACCCTATCAACATGAGAGCAGCCCTATATAAATATATACTCACATTGCACATTGATGAGTGTGAAGCCCTCCCCAAACACATTCTCCGGCGTGCTCACTCCTGAAACCTTCAGCAGGCTGCTGGCCTTGCAGGAATAATTCCCCGCGGCTTCCCGCTATGCGATCTGCTGTGAACTCCAGCACGTGGGAACTGGACCTGGACTGTCTCTGACCGCTGGGCAAAACCTTCAAGGACAAAAAAAAAGAAGAAATAAAGTCCCCGAACATGTGGGGATACCGGGGGGGGGGGTCTTTCGTAGCATGAATAGTGCGCTCATATGACCTTCTGGAAGTTCTGGAAGAATATTGTAACTTCCATCTAAATATTCAACTTGCTCATGCATCTGCATTTGACTCTGCCTTTTACTATTTGCTTACCACTCATCTGGCACTATTATTTTGAACTAATCTATCCTGTGTCCATTCTCAGATGCCTTTTTCTATAAATTCTATACAAAGATTTTGCTTCCCACCGAAGTCGGCTTGCTGGTTGTGTTGCTATGTTACGTTAGTAGGCGCCATGAACGGCAGCATGACGCATCTTATACCTCATGTGAGGGACACTGGCACCCCCACAAAGACCAAACAGGTTCTGTTTGAGGAGAAGGCAGAGAGACGGAGCTAGAGGAGCGCATACAAGAACTGGAAGAAGTACAGACATGCCTTGATTTAGGAAGCGCCCACATTTAACAGAATACAGTGGTCGCCGCTTTATAAAACCGCGGTTAATAGAGCCAGCCGCTTATTAAAGCCGATTTCTTACGGTCCGGATTTTTCACTATATGTTATGTATTAAAAAAAGCCGCTTAATAAAACCACCCCGCCGCTTATTAAAGCCACTTTTCTCAGAGAAATCACATAGTTTGTGACTAAAACTCACACGATTTTGTTCTTTTTTCTTTTCTTTTCTTTTTTTTTTTGGCGTGAAAATATGTCATTGTGTCACTCAAGACATATTTATGTGCACGCTCACGTGTATCACGAAGCAACTGAGTTTAGAAAAGAATGTCAGTCAATAAAAACCAAAACAAAAGTTCAACATCGTTTAAGAGGCCTTGTGAAGTTGTGTTTAGATTCAAGCAAGTGTAAATGACGAAAGAAAGTGTGAAAGTGTGACTGACGTAAACAAAAGAGAAGCAAAAAAAAAAAAAAGTTCGAAAATGACGTAATCCTGGACCGCCGGTTATTAAATCTGCCGCTTATTAAAGCCATTTTTCGTCGGTCCCAAAATGGCTTTATAAAGCGGCGACCACTGTACTGAAAATTATCTGCCCTTGTCTTGTGCACTGAAACATGTGTGCCACCTACATAAAATTATCGTTCTTGCGTGTCATGATGTATATAGCCACTGAAACTTTTCTGCCCCTGACTCATCACTAGGCGGTGCAATCAATTCAGTCATGAAATTAATTCCCTTGCGTGTCGCCAAGAAGTGGTATAAGGCCCCATTGAAGGCTTTAGGTAAAAAAAAACAAGCGAAAAGAGTGTGTAAGAAAAGTATGTCTTGAGGGTGATAAGGGTGGGAGGGGATTGGTCAGACCAAGGGGTGTTTTCTTCAAGGAAAGCTTTCCTTTTTCTGACCACACAGGTTATGACAACGAATTTGCAACCTAGCAAAGCAGAGATAACTCTCAGAAGAAGTGTCTAAACTTAGACAGGAAACGTCATCGTCTCTCATTCTACAAGGTACCTTTTTCTTCACCCCCTTTTATCCCTGTATATCCAAAGGTACAGCAGTCACCATTTCATCTTTTTGTGTGTAACGAAGCAGAATTAGAATGAATAATGTAGCATATCGTCAGTTTATCCCTGTATTTCCAAAGGTACAGCAGTCACCATTTCATCTTTTTGTGTGTAACGAAGCAGAATTAGAATGAATAATGTAGCATATCGTCAGTTTATCCATGTATTTCCAAAGGTACAGCAGTCACCATTTCATCTTTTTGTGTGTAACGAAGCAGAATTAGAATGAATAATGTAGCATATCGTCAGTTTATCCCTGTATTTCCAAAGGTACAGCAGTCACCATTTCATCTTTTTGTGTGTAACGAAGCAGAATTAGAATGAATAATGTAGCATATCGTCAGTTTATCCCTGTATTTCCAAAGGTACAGCAGTCACCATTTCATCTTTTTGTGTGTAACGAAGCAGAATTAGAATGAATAATGTAGCATATCGTCAGTTTATCCCTGTATTTCCAAAGGTACAGCAGTCACCATTTCATCTTTTTGTGTGTAACGAAGCAGAATTAGAATGAATAATGTAGCATATCGTCAGTTTATCCCTGTATTTCCAAAGGTACAGCAGTCACCATTTCATCTTTTTGTGTGTAACGAAGCAGAATTAGAATGAATAATGTAGCATATCGTCAGTTTATCCCTGTATATCCAAAGGTACAGCAGTCACCATTTCATCTTTTTGTGTGTAACGAAGCAGAATTAGAATGAATAATGTAGCATATCGTCAGTTTATCCCTGTATATATCCAAAGGTACAGCAGTCACCATTTCATCTTTTTGTGTGTAACAAAGCAGAATTAGAATGAATAATGTAGCATATCGTCAGTTTATCCCTGTATATCCAAAGGTACAGCAGTCACCATTTCATCTTTTTGTGTGTAACAAAGCAGAATTAGAATGAATAATGTAGCATATCGTCAGTTTATCCCTGTATATATCCAAAGGTACAGCAGTCACCATTTCATCTTTTTGTGTGTAACAAAGCAGAATTAGAATGAATAATGTAGCATATCGTCAGTTTATCCCTGTATATCCAAAGGTACAGCAGTCACCATTTCATCTTTTTGTGTGTAACGAAGCAGAATTAGAATGAATAATGTAGCATATCGTCAGTTTATCCCTGTATATATCCAAAGGTACAGCAGTCACCATTTCATCTTTTTGTGTGTAACAAAGCAGAATTAGAATGAATAATGTAGCATATCGTCAGTTTATCCCTGTATATCCAAAGGTACAGCAGTCACCATTTCATCTTTTTGTGTGTAACGAAGCAGAATTAGAATGAATAATGTAGCATATCGTCAGTTTATCCCTGTATATCCAAAGGTACAGCAGTCACCATTTCATCTTTTTGTGTGTAACGAAGCAGAATTAGAATGAATAATGTAGCATATCGTCAGTTTATCCCTGTATATCCAAAGGTACAGCAGTCACCATTTCATCTTTTTGTGTGTAGCGAAGCAGAATTAGAATGAATAATGTAGCATATCGTCAGTTTATCCCTGTATATCCAAAGGTACAGCAGTCACCATTTCATCTTTTTGTGTGTAACAAAGCAGAATTAGAATGAATAATGTAGCATATCGTCAGTTTATCCCTGTATATCCAAAGGTACAGCAGTCACCATTTCATCTTTTTGTGTGTAACAAAGCAGAATTAGAATGAATAATGTAGCATATCGTCAGTTTATCCCTGTATATCCAAAGGTACAGCAGTCACCATTTCATCTTTTTGTGTGTAACGAAGCAGAATTAGAATGAATAATGTAGCATATCGTCAGTTTATCCCTGTATATATCCAAAGGTACAGCAGTCACCATTTCATCTTTTTGTGTGTAACAAAGCAGAATTAGAATGAATAATGTAGCATATCGTCAGTTTATCCCTGTATATCCAAAGGTACAGCAGTCACCATTTCATCTTTTTGTGTGTAACAAAGCAGAATTAGAATGAATAATGTAGCATATCGTCAGTTTATCCCTGTATATATCCAAAGGTACAGCAGTCACCATTTCATCTTTTTGTGTGTAACGAAGCAGAATTAGAATGAATAATGTAGCATATCGTCAGTTTATCCCTGTATATCCAAAGGTACAGCAGTCACCATTTCATCTTTTTGTGTGTAACGAAGCAGAATTAGAATGAATAATGTAGCATATCGTCAGTTTATCCCTGTATATATCCAAAGGTACAGCAGTCACCATTTCATCTTTTTGTGTGTAACAAAGCAGAATTAGAATGAATAATGTAGCATATCGTCAGTTTATCCCTGTATATATCCAAAGGTACAGCAGTCACCATTTCATCTTTTTGTGTGTAACGAAGCAGAATTAGAATGAATAATGTAGCATATCGTCAGTTTATCCCTGTATATATCCAAAGGTACAGCAGTCACCATTTCATCTTTTTGTGTGTAGCGAAGCAGAATTAGAATGAATAATGTAGCATATCGTCAGTTTATCCCTGTATTTCCAAAGGTACAGCAGTCACCATTTCATCTTTTTGTGTGTAACGAAGCAGAATTAGAATGAATAATGTAGCATATCGTCAGTTTATCCATGTATTTCCAAAGGTACAGCAGTCACCATTTCATCTTTTTGTGTGTAACGAAGCAGAATTAGAATGAATAATGTAGCATATCGTCAGTTTATCCATGTATTTCCAAAGGTACAGCAGTCACCATTTCATCTTTTTGTGTGTAACGAAGCAGAATTAGAATGAATAATGTAGCATATCGTCAGTTTATCCCTGTATATCCAAAGGTACAGCAGTCACCATTTCATCTTTTTGTGTGTAACGAAGCAGAATTAGAATGAATAATGTAGCATATCGTCAGTTTATCCCTGTATATCCAAAGGTACAGCAGTCACCATTTCATCTTTTTGTGTGTAACGAAGCAGAATTAGAATGAATAATGTAGCATATCGTCAGTTTATCCCTGTATATCCAAAGGTACAGCAGTCACCATTTCATCTTTTTGTGTGTAACAAAGCAGAATTAGAATGAATAATGTAGCATATCGTCAGTTTATCCCTGTATTTCCAAAGGTACAGCAGTCACCATTTCATCTTTTTGTGTGTAACGAAGCAGAATTAGAATGAATAATGTAGCATATCGTCGGTGAAATTTAAAAAACTTGTATCTCGATTTTTGGGAGTTTTCAGTTAGATACATAGTCAGCTCTCTAATTTTTCGTGCCACCTTCCACCAAAAGCTCGTATCTCTAACGACTTTCTATCTGGGGTAAATGAGGTTGTGGAAATAGAAGAAAAAGTAATAAGTCCAAAATTCAGATCTAGTTAAGGATAAAAACCTTGTATCTTCGTTCTTTTCAAGTTTAAAAAAAAATTTTATAAAAATAATTTTAACAAAATGCAGGACTAAACTCGCAATGTCTTGAACAACATATTCATCATAGTTAATCAATTGTGGTCAACGTGGTTAATTTTTAAAACAGTTTTTTTTTCATTTTTCTCAAAACTACCAAAATTGAGATACGTGGTTTTTGAATTTCACAGACGATATGAAGTTCTGCTTTCCCCCCTGTACTTTGCCACTGTAGCAACTGTTAGACTTTCAAGAATATTTTGTACTACATAGACTAATTTGGGGAAAATGTGTCTACAAATGCTCTTTTTGAAGAAGTGTGTGAGTACTGTATAGCAGCTGTTTTATAATTGTATTTGAAATTATTGCTTTAAAATATCACGAGGAATAATCTTGTTTTGTTTTATTTTTCTTTCATTGCTGAATGCTTTTGGAAGCAACAGTCCAGTCTGAATTTAGATCTGTCTTCTGCTATTTAATTTAGCTTGTTTTAATTAATATGTTCACACATCGTTCAGTTTTTGTTTGGTTGTGCTATATATGTGGGGCTACAGCTTGAATATATGTACTGGAGTCCATTTTTTTCCATAATTTTATTTGAAAATTAATTATTGATATTAACATCACATAATGATAATATAAATGGATGTTGACAAACTTAGAATTTTTTTTAGATTTAAAAATTGATTACTAACATCAAAATATTTTAAACGAATGTTTGCTAAGCATGGTGTTTGAATTATACTTATTAATTCATGTTGGTCTGGTATTGCAGTACCTCCGGGGTCGACCCACTATCTTTACATTTAAAAATGTCTCATATGTACCTGTTCCAGGCTGGAGGACGTTGATACTCATTTTCCTCAAGTTTGAATAGTTTCCCTAATAACAACATCTATTGTTCATTTGTATTACTTATTTTTTTGGGGGGAACAGATTATGCTTTACTTTCTGCTATTTTGCTGATTTAAAGCAAAGGATCGTCAACTTGAAGAATTGTATATATATATGGGCTCTGTCTGCTGTTTCTGCAATCAGATTTTTGTCTGTTGATTCATTTTATAAGATATTTGTAGACTTTGCGAGTATTTCCTTTAGAGACTGTTTAATGATTTTTGTGATTTTAAGTGATTTGAGAAATATAAAAAAATGAAACCAATGGGTCTACAATAGATCTGTATGAATCGTGTCATGATGCGTTATCTTGTTTGGGGAGTTAAACCAAAGTACTTCATCCAGTTGAATGAAGGGTCTGCTTCTACTTTTACACATTACTTAATACAAGTGGGCATGAAAACCACCATTTAAAGGGACACCCTGATGGGTGAGTTTTTGCAAGAAACGCGTCGAGATCACCAGGAAAGCACCCTTTACAGAGATTGCAGCACTCACTTGGTTTCCTAGAAGTCAAATTGACGATTCCTTCTTGGCGGAGGTGCTGGAAGTCAAATTATTTTCTAGTAAAGATGGCCGCCTGAGTTAGACCAAATCGTTTGCACGAAATTTCCACAATGAAAGCCTTTTTATTATTTTATTTTTTAAAATTTTATACAGTTTACCAAAAGGAGTTTCGCTCACAACAACAAAGGGAAAATAGCTCCAATTAAAAAAAAAAACTTGCACTAGAAAGAAGAAAAAAAGGTTCAACCACCTCCACCCATCCATTCAAAATGGATTCTCTCTGTGGCATCTCCGCCAAGGAGGAATTGCTGTTTTGACGGTTTGATTTATAGGAAACCAGAGCAAAGTGAGTGTTTCGATCCTTGAAAAGGTGCTGTCTTTCTGGTGATTTCGATGTGTTTCTTGCAAAAAAACTCATCCGTCAGGGCCCACCTTTAAGTAAAATGATACTAAAATGTCTTTGTTATTTCTGAATGTGTGCTTTGGTTTTGTCAGAGAAAACAAGACCCTGGACTCCAGCATCCGTTCCATCACAGCAAAGTATCAAAGCGCCGTACAGGAGCTTGGTAAGTCAGTCTGAATTTAACTCATTCAAGTCGTTCCGGCCATATATGTCCGGAATTAATAGATAGCTGTCAATTTGATGCATTTGCTTCAAGGGAAGTAAATCTGTGTGCACACCAATACCTTGGTCACTTCTAAACTCGCTTCGCTCCCTTAGAGTCTTTAGACCACAATTTTGCCTCTGACTTTGCTTTTGTAGTGGTTTGTTGTGGGGAAAACCAATCGGTGTAGAGTTTTTTTATATAAAGTCTAGATATAAAAAAAAGTCTGATCTACCACTTCCCTATGTCTAAACCTGAAGTAAAAACCTGTCAATCTTCCTTCATTTCTCCTTTTGTTTATGTATGTATGGCTGGAGTGATTTGTGAGTTTTTTTAATAATTCAAAATCGTTGCGATACAAATGAATTAATTGATTAGCCCACAGGCCCATTTTAGTGGGTGAGTATAAACAAATAAAATATATAAACAAACAAGCAAAATAATTGCTTGGTAAGTTAATGCATTTTTATTGATTAAAAAGCCTGTGTAATAGTGTCAGGAAAAAAATCTATGTATTGTCATTTATGTTAGCTCATATCCTCCCCCCTTTTTTTGAATTTTGGAAATCAATAGTGATTCTTAAATATAATATAATTATGCTTTCAACATCAATTTATGGTACATGTATTGTGTAGACATTAGCAATTTAAACAAACAGGAAAGTTTGAACTCAGAACTGCATAATCATTCACATGCTATCTGTTCTTTCCACTGTCTGTCTCTTCCCTCCCTCATGTTATGTACATCACGTTCATCATGATTTGGTACTTAATAATAATAATAATGACAACTTATAATAGTGCTTATTCTCCTTACGGGGCTCTAAGCGCTTCACAAAGAAGTTAAAAATCTGAGCAGAAACAACAAAACAATGCACTTATAAGGAACAACCCGAAACGAAATAACAATAACTACATTTACGTCACCCCCCACCCCCCCTTCACACTCCCCTAGAATCCAAACCATTACACTTTGGAAGGCTTTTGAAAAACTCAATAAAATTCATGCAATGGAATGGGTGCAACCATGCACGGGCATATATGTTATGTATGGACATATGCACAATTATACACAGACAGGCATACATGCACACACAGACACGCGCATGCAGTACCAGGGTTCGTGGGGTCCTTTCAGGTGCTTTAAAGTGCTGTGAAATTGATCGGTCTTCAAAAGGCCTGTAAAGTCCTTTATATCAGCAAGGAGGTCCTTTCAAATCAGTCAAAGGTCCTTTTAAAATTGGTGCGGTCAGTTTAAATCCTTTAATCGGGCCAAAAAACAAAACTAAGTACCTTGTCATAAGAAATGAACTCCAAAAAAATATATTAAATGAAATAAAATTTGCCAAAAATCGATCGCCTTCGTATATTTCGAGCAGACGATCTAATTTTAATAGTCACTGTAAATCCGGTCACGTGCGCGAGATTCGGCGAGATATCTTATGCGCCATGTTGAAATTCTTCGCACATGCGGCTGCTTCAGTGCTTGTTTTCAAGTAAAAAGTGTAAAAATGCCTGGAAAGTGTTCGTTTTCAGGATCGTTGGCTGAGAGAAGACATTTATAAGGACTGGGTCCGAAAAGTGATGGACAACAAACATGCAGTTCGTTGTGCATATTGTGAAAAAAACATCAACATCTTGTCAATGGGAGAGTCGGTGCTGAAACAACACGCAAAGACTGAAAATCACAAGAAAGCTGAAAGAAGGCACAAGGCGGAATCGAGGTGCAATGTGACCGACTTTTTTTGCAAGCAGCAAAAATACTACTGTAACAACAAATTAATCTGCTCAGCCAAAAAAAAAAAAAAAGCTCAGCCACAATCGTCGGTGTCTGGCTCTGCGCCCACCACGTCTGCAAGTACAACTACAAACAAGGTTTAAATAGGTCCTTTAAAAAAAAATTGCTGGTCCTTTAAAGGTCCTTTTTTGGCACTCTTCCAAGTCCCCACGAACCATGACTGTACACACATACACACACACTCTCTCTCTCTCTCTCCCTCCCCCCCTCTCTCCCTCTCCCTCTCTCTCTCTCTCCCTCTCTCTCTCTCTCCCTCTCTCTCTCTCTCTCTCTCTCTCTCTCTCTCTCTCTCTCTCTCTCTCTCTCTCTCATACTTAACTAACACTAAAACTAACAACTCAAGACACACATCCATGCATGCACACCCAGAAACCATCAAGCGATGCAGTAGTGCACAAAGCGACTCAATACACATGTATGACATTCCCAAACATAAGGGCTGTACTTTTGTGCACACTGCATTACCAGAGGTGGCCCTGGACGAGGAAAGGAAGAAGAGCAGTCAGATGTGCGCCAGGTTCTCTGCGTCTGAGGAGGAACGTCAGAAAGTGAGCGAAGAGCTCAACCAAACACAGCTAGTCAACCGCGACCTGATGGAGAGTTTGAGCATATTCAAGGTGAGCAGACATACTCCTTCACTTGTGGTAAACTCGTTTACTGCCAGCCAGTTTTCAGACTAAGCCAATCAAACTTGCCTAGTTAACCCTCTTACCCCCAGCTGCCCGACGCTAACCGTACTATGAAATCCCATGTCAAGGGAAATAACTTGCTTATTCACATCAGTAGGTACTTAAAAAAAAAAATTAAAAATATAATTTCAGTCTGAAAATGCATTGAATTATTTCTATTATGTTCTTGATACAGTCGACCCCCTCACGAACGGCCCTCTGATTTACGACCTCCCCTCTTTTACGACTGAAATATGAATGACGGATCGTTTTTCTTCTAAACTTGCCTCCTCATTTACGACTCCCCCTCTAACGCGTTTTACGACCGTAAATCTTGTTGATTTTACGACCGATGCAACACATTCTGACAATTATCAGTCGCAAAAACGATGATATCTATCCTTCTCGGCCTCAGTTCGAGCCGACGCACAGCTGGGGTACCACTGTTAGGTCAATCTCGGTAAAAACAAACCGTTCTCATGCCGAAATTGAAGAATTTAATCAGCGATATCACGATCTGACCACTAAATTTCACCACTTTTATGCACATGTGTCATCACTGAGCAGTTTATTATCAAAGTGTGAACTGAAACAGTCGCAATCATGTCGATCTTTACGAACTCTGTGCACACGT
>CM065692.1:21067284-21103548 GCA_017654935.2 Phymorhynchus buccinoides
TGCGAGAGTGGTTTGCCTGTTTCTTTCCCCAAGTTCATCAAAAGGACAGTTTCATGGTTCATTAAGTTCTGTCATTGATGGCCTGTGGAAGGCTGCTCAGTTTTGGGAACAAGTTTCATTCTTCAACTTGCAAAAGGCCCCCCACCCCCCCCACCCAGCCCCTGGGGACGCCGGGTCTTTCTTTTAAGCTCAGCCCACTCCAGAAGGAATTGTGTGTATCCCTGCTCCAAACTTCTTTAAAAGCTGCCCGTTCTCTTTCAGGCAGGCCGCGTCTCCACTTGAGGAGGCCCCGTCCCCAAATGTCCAACCTTTTGTTATCTGGGCCCAGTTGCTTCTGCCTTACAAGTGCAGTTTTCTTCCTCTCTGGCCTGTTCAGCTTGTGGGGTTTGTTCCCATTAAAGGGCCGGCGCCACCACCACCATTTCCATTGCAGCAAGGGTGAATACGGTTGATTTTTTGTACTTTCTTTTTCCTTGTTGTTTTCCGGACCGCAATAGTGGGATGCAGGGAGGAGGTTGAGTTCGGCATCCCCCCCTGAGTGAACTGAGCAAGCCCTCTATAGGATCACACTGCTCAACCTCCATAGCTCTATTCTACCCTGCCAGGCGGCTGTAGGGCATCCCACTATTGCGGTCGACAACAACAACCTATCCTACAATGTTTAGTGACTATAATTTATAACACAGTAAGAATATTTCTCCATAAAAACCTTCAAAAAAAATCGTTCCCAAAAAATTGAGTCCTTAAAAAGGGGAGGAATTTACGGGAGAAGGGCAATGTCTCCCAAGTTCTTCTTCTGGGAGTTTATAGTTCCCTTACCCAGCCGCTTTCGCCGTTATCTGGGGGGGACTAGCGATAAAAACATTAAAATATTTTTTCTAAGAGAAGGGGATTACATTTTTTAAAAAGGGGGGGGGGGGAGGAATGGGGGCCTTAGGTCGGTAAAATGTGTGTTTTGTGGTGTGTGTGTGATGCCTGTTGGCGTGGCGTGTTCGCGCGGCGGCGCGTATGGTGTGTTATCTGTGGGAGAGAGACAGAGAGAGAGACAGAGAGAGGAGAGACGAGAGAGAGAGAGGAGAGAGGACTCAAACTCAAAACATTTTAATTGATTTAGGGCCTTGTGCCGTATCCACATATTGGGTGTTAGGGGGGAGTATATAACATTTCCATAAAACCAGAAGAGAGAGAGAGAGAGAGAGAGAGTCTGTCCGTCTCTTTCTGTTTTGCTAATTTTTTATTTTATATTTTACAATTTATTTCGTTTTACTTATTTCATTATTTGTGTCCAGCATTTGTCTCTATGGGAATCATGCATGTGATATCTTTAACATCTTTAATTTAACGGCTTTTCTCTATTTTTACTGGTTTTAATGTTATTGGAATTTTGGTCGCTACTTTTTTAGTGAAAACCATGTTTTTTTGTATGTAAAGCTTGTGCGTTTGTGCGTGTGTGTGTGTGTGTGTTTGTGTGTGTCTGTGTGTGTGTGTGTGTGTTGGTGTTGTGTGTGTGTGTGTGTGGGGGGGACTGTGTGTTTGTGTGTGTGTGTTCGTTGTGTGTGGTTGTTGTGTGTGTTGTGTTTGTGTGTGTTTTGTTGTGTGGTGTGTGTGTGTGTGAGGGGACTGTGTGTGTGGAGGGACTTGTTGTGTGTTGTGTTGTGTGTGTGTGTTGTGTGTGTGTTGTGTTGTGTGTGTGTGTGTGTGTGTTGTTTGAGGGGACTCTTGTGTGGTGTGGTGTGTTGTGTGTGTGTGTTGTGTGTGTGTGTGTGTTTGTGTGTGTGTGATCTTGTCCTGTCTCTCTGTCTGTTGTTCTTCTGTTGTTTTGTTTAAATGGATTATGTATGTGTACCACTTATTCATTGTTACTCATGTTCCCAGCATGTTCTTATGGTTTAATAAAGTGACATTCTTCTATCACTGTTTGTTGGACTGCTTTTGTTCATGGTTGCTTTGGTTTTTTTTTTTTTTTACGGTGATGGTTATTTTTATTTAATGTTATTTGTATCTATAGTATTATATGGGACTCTTTTACCTACTTCTATCTCGCCAAGCACGCAATTATATTGGTGTTGTTTGGTGGGTGTGTTGTTTTATGTGTGTGTGTTGTTGTTGTTGTGTATTATGTGGTGTGTGTTGTGTTGTTGTTGGTGTGTGTGTGTGTGTGTGTGTGTGCCCATGGATGTGTGTTGTGTGCCATGGATTTGTGTTGTGGCTTGATTGCAGGATGTGTGTGTCGTCATGGATGCTTTGTGTGTGTGCATGGATGTGATGTCTCCAAGTTCATGCCTTGAATTTCGTTTTGATCATTTAGGTCTTAATTAAAATTTTTAAATATTTAATTGTTTTATAATTTGTATTATAATTTAAACATAATGTTTTATAATGCACTAATTTTAATGTTAAAAAATTTAAAATATTTGCTTTGTGTCCATGATCATCTTTTTTTTTTTTTTACTTGTACTTGTTTGTTCTGTTGTTTGCTTTGATGACGCCAGCCCAAAAATTTCCCTTTTTTATTGCACTGTTTTAAAAAAGGGACCAATAAAATGATTTGATTGATTGATTGCTTGAGTTTGAAGATTTTGAAATAGTATATATTTATGGTGTAGGTTTTAAAACTGGTTGTTTAAAAATTCTTAGTGCCCCAAAACCTTATTCCGGGCCCCCACATTATAGCTAAAAAGACCATAACCAAACTTATCCTTCGGGACCCCACCCATGTGATGACGCTGGGCCCAAAACTTTTTTCCCTCCGACCTCCCAGTGTTTGTTGGTGTCCACCTAGCCCCCCCCCCGGTGAATTTCCGCGTTTTTCCCCAGTCCTAACTATTATATTGACGTGTGTCAGACCCTTTTGTCCTCAGACGAACGAAAAGCTTGATTTTGTTGTTCCTGAACTAATCCACAAGGAGCTCCCATCATTATATGTTCAATGGCATTGAACAAACACGCATTTCCAATATTTTATTAATGGCTTGTTGCCACAGAATGTTGACCCACCCCCGCAGAAAACCACCCCACACATTACACGGCCTTTAAAATTGCCAGAAAAAAAGAAACGGGTAGGCCCTACATTCTATGTGGACCTTGTGCTTTTTAGAACCCGTTGACGTCGGTTATACTTTACTAGGGGCTTTTTGTTGGTAGGAATGTTATATGTCCACGGGAACATTTCGAATTCGGGAATAATTTCGGGAATTTTCCCGGGGAAAAAATCGGAATTCGGAATTCTCCGGGAAAATTCGATTTTCACCAGGGCTGGGGAAAGGATTTCGAATCTTTCCCCAGCCTTGGGAAAATCGGAGGAAATCGAGTAAAGCATGATGATTTTAACTCATTTATATTGGAGGGTAGAATCATGCAATTGTCCACTTTACAAAATTTAAAAAAACGGCCAAACAAAGATGCCAGAAAAGGCCATATAAAAAAAACTGATTTGGTGAAGGACGGGGGGTAAAAAGGGGGCCCATGGAAGTGTAAGAAAAAGGCCCCATGCCCAATTATCTCATGAAATAAGCAAAATTTTCCAGTCAAAAAATTTTGCCCCATGGGAGACGAAACGCTAAAAAAACCCATTTTTAAACCACTTTCGTCTCATGCCACCCCCAATTTACTGAAATTTGCTTAATTTCATGAGATATTAATTTGGGGCACCCCACGGGGTTTCCTGTTTACCCCCACCAGAGGCTTTTTAAACCCGTCTTTTACCCTACCTTCCTGGTGGGTTTAGGTGGGCCGATTCGCCAATGAGGCCTTTTATACTGAAAAATTATCTTCCCCTTGAAACTCGTCAATAGGGGCGGCCGCTTGCACGTAGGGGACCTAAAAGCCTGCACCGGCCTAGGGCATCCATTGTTTGCCCAAGGGGCCTTACTCTCTCTCTTAATTGGAGATCGCCGGTAGGCTCATCGTCTCTCTCTCCTATATCCCTCGTCGAATTCTCTAATGATTCTATCATCCGCATCTCACACTCATCTCTCATTCTGATCGCTCTCGTATCATCTATCCCACACCTTCTCTTCTCGTTGCTCTCTGTTATTCAGGCCATATCGAGTTCTCCTCGTCTCTCATCTCTTGGTCTCCTCTCCCAACCCGTCTATCTGTCTACTCGTCCATCTTCCTCTCCGGTCTTCTTCATTCTCTTTTATTCTCTGTCTCTGTCTCTTTCTACCCACTCTCTCTTCCTTCTCACGGTCCTGATCTTCTCTCTTTCCCCTCCCGTCCGCCCCACTTCTCTTCTATAACTGTGGTGGTGTTGTGCTTCTGGGGGGTCTATATATCCTATCACTTCTCTCCCTCCTTCTATCTATCTGTCTCTCCTCTCTCCCCTCCTCCTCTCTCCTCCTTTTCCTTCCTTTCTATCTTCCCCTCCTTCTATCTCTCATCTCCATTCACCCTCTCGTGCTATCTGGTTCTCTATATCCAGTCCTTCTCTCTCCATCCTCCTTTCCTCTCTCCTTCCGAATCTCTCCTCTCTTCTCTCTCATCTCTCCTCCCCTCTCTCTCTCTCATCCCCCTCTCTCTCCTCTCTCTCCTCTTCTTCTCTCCTCTCTCTCTCTCTCTCTCTTCTCTCTCTCTCTCTCTCTCCTCCTCTCTCTCTTCTCTCTTCTCTCTCTTCTCTCTCTCTCTCTCCTTCTCTCTCTTCTCTCTCTCTCTTCTTCTTCCTCTCTCTCCTTTTATTGTTTTCTTTCCTCTCTTTTTGTCTCTCTCTCTCTCTCCTTTTGTTTTTCTCTTCTCTCTCTCCTCTCTCTCCTCTCTCTCTCTCTCTCTCTCTCTCTCTCTCTCTCTCTTCTCTCTCTTCCTCTCTCCTCTCCTCTCTCTCTCCTCTCTCCCTTGTTCTGTCTCTTTTCTCTTTATTTTGTTATTGTTCTTCTCTCTCTCTCTCTCTCTCTGCTCTCTCTCTCCTCTCTCTCTCCTCTCTCTCTCTCTTCTCTCTCTCTCTCTTTCTCTCTCTCTCTCTTCTCTTCTCTCTCTCTCTCTCTTCTCTCTCTCTCTCTCTCTTCCTCTCTCTCTCTCTCTCTCTCTCTCTCTCTCTTCTCTCTCTTCCTCTCTCTCTTCTCTCTCTTTCTCTCTCCTCTCTCTCTCCTCTCCTCTCATCTCTTCTCTCTCTCTCTATCTCTCCTCCTCTCCTCCTCTCTCTCTTCCTCTTTCTCTCTCTCTCTCTCTCTCTCCTCTCTCTCTCTCTCTCTCTCTCTCTCTCGCTCTCTCAAATGTAATTCAAGTTTCTGTGTCTTTTGAAATAATTCAAAGATTGAAAAATGTTTTTACATTTTTTTTTTTTCTGCCCGTACTGTATTTTCGCCCAAATCGGCGGGGTTTCAAAAATATTGTCTTCCCTGTTTTCCAGGCCCACGAATAAGTTGTGTGAGGGGTACGTATGTGTTTAGTTTCAGGTTTTTCCCCCTCCCACCACCCAACTTTAGACTCCCAGCAGCATTCAGCCAATACATTTCCGATTTTTCGGGAGGACACACCTCCCAAATGAAGGATTTTTTTAAAACAGCAGGGAGGAATGGGGTCAGTAAAATCAGGAAAGAAGAGACCAGAAAGTCCCCCCCCCCCCCAAATGTGAAAAGACCCAGTCAAGGAGAGTGATAGATTTGAGGAAGTTACAAGTTACAGAAATTTCCAGAAGTGGGGGAAAACTATTGTATTGAAAATATTATCCTGTATCCCACATGGGTGGCGAAAATAATTTTAATTTAGCGCACTTTTTAGCCAATCCCTTTAGTTGGGCCCAGGCCAAAATCTGATGAAAAAGGGGGGGGGGGGGAGAGGGAGAAAAAATTTATAAAAAAAAAGAATATTGGATTAAATAAATTTTTTACAATAGGGCCATTCTCCCCTAAACTGGAGAATTCCTAATTCTCCTAAAGGGGGAGAATCCAAAATGATGTTGATAAATGATCCAAAAAGTAAAGGGACCGTTAGAAGGGACAATGCAATCCTCATTACCACCGTTAAGCCCATGAGAGAAAAAGTGGATTAACCCCCACATAATGGTGAGAGCACCAAGGGCTACATGAAAAATTGGTGTTTATGCTATTACAATTAGTTATGCGGGGATGTTTTAAGCCCATGACCCCAGCTCACATTTAGCATAGCATAATTCAGTTTTCCAAAATCCCCTCAAGACGGAAGAAGTGTAGCTGGCCATGTGGGGCCCTGGGTAAATAAAAAAACGGCCCCACTACACGTAATGTTTTCCTCCCCTAGCTGATGCACCCGGGGAAAATTTAAATTTCCAAAATCTACAAAAAATGTTTCAATCAAACCATTGATGACGTTCAATGTTGATTACTCTTTTCAGGCCCCACAAATTACTAGTACCGGTAACTAGAAAATTTCTTTTATGGCAAACTTTTTTGTTAAAAAAACATTCCCCTACTAACCAAAAGAAAATGTTTATTTTACTAAAACAGGTTGACGTTTACTGAATTATTTTGGAACACTAACATTTAAGTTTGCACAAAATTATTAATACTTTAAAAAATCTTCTAGACAATTTCTCCTAAATTTTTAAAAAACCATTTTTTTTGTGGATTTTGATTGATTTGATTTTTTCAAAAAACTTTGCTCAGGACCAAACTGAAAACAAAAAAAATAAGTCATTTGATATTGAGGGGGGGGACGCTTTAATAGGCCCCTGCCCCCCCCCCCCCCCGGAGGCCTAGGCTGATAAAGCCTTGGTTCCCCCCACCTATCTACATACCTTTACCATTGTTCAATAGTGCTTCCAGTGCTCAGCTTGTTTGGAGATTCCGGGGTTGTTGTTTTTAGCCCCAGGGGCCACGTCCCCAAACATATAGTGTAATCCAAAATTCTGGAGCTGGAGGATTGTTGTTAGTTGAAAAAATACACTTGGAAAAAGCAGGGGAAGGAGTTGATATCAGATGAAAAAATAGAGTTGAAATTTGGAAAAAGGGACTGTCCAGTCCAGTATTTTCTTTAGGGCTTGCTTCCTGGGACCCAGGATACAAAATTGTTGAAAAAACATTTATATGTAGAGGGGACTTGAATGAAAAAGGGTGTTTATTAAGTTGGGTTGGTGAGGTATAATAAAATTTTTTTAAATGAAAATATTGTTGATGCTGCTTTTGGTTATTGCCCAATGATGTTTGTGAGATGAGCGCAGAGTGATTTTAATGCATTAATTTACAATTTATAGTAGGACGGGAATTCTGTTCTTGTATTCCATTCTGTCCTGTGGGCAATGCCATATTGGTGATGTTAACATTGCCCCATCTGGCTTCTCCAATTTACAGTGGGGAACCTTCCTTTTATTTAAAGACCTCCCATATAAGGGGACTCCCTCCCATATGGACCACTTCTCTGAGGGGGACCATTGCCCTTCTTTGTAAGGTTTTATTTAAAATGGGACCTCCTTATAAGACCTTCCATTTGGGATGATTTTGAAGCTGGTAAGGTCTTATAAAGGGAAAATGGTTTCCCCACTGTTTAGTTTCTCAATATTTGAAACCAATTTGACTTGCCCCACCCACAGCAGGCTACGCCCGATTCTGGGGCTATCGCAGGTGGGCCCCAGTATTCGGGGGGACTAGGGGCAACATTTTAACCTCCCACAGTGTCCTTGGAAGCTGGAATGGAACCGCATCCCGCCATTCTTCTCCCAAGGAACCAGAATCCAGGGGGACCAAAACCTTCAGGAACCCAAAATGGTGGGACTAATTTATCCGATTTAATGAACAGGCTCTATACAACTTTCCTTTGTTAAACTAAACTTCAGGAGAAACAAACACTTAAGGAATGGAAAAAACAATAGTGTTATGCTTCGGAAACCCCAATTTTTTTTTTTTTTTCTTTCAAGCTATATTTTATGTTGTGTGTGTTTGTTTTTTTATAGATTGTTTTAATTTGTTATTAATGGCATGGCATTGTATTCTTTTTTTTCCCAAGGTTGTTCCTTAGCGCAGCTTTAGAATATTCATCCCTTGTTCATGAAAGAGTTTCTGCCTGGGACGAGAACAAAAATCTAGAATAACCAGCACCTTTAAGGCCACGTTAAAACCTGCTTTTCCCCATTAAAATCTTTGTTCAGCCGCCCCCAATTTTCATACCCCCCAATGGTTTTTTTTGTTGGTTCTTTTGCCCCAAAAAAAAGTCCAAAATGCAAAAACTGGGACATAATTTTGTTACATTGAAAAGGAAACTGTTGCCCCCCCCCCCTCCCCAAGAAAATGTGCAACAAAAGGGGACTAGGTATGACAGGGGGGCAAATGTAAGGGGGGGGCGGGGGGGGGGAAGAGAGGGGGGGAAACTGGGGACTGAAAAGGTGATATTTTTTTCTCCATAGAATGAGGGACCTACGGAATGGATGAAGTTAAGGAGAGGAAGAACCAAAAAAATTTGATGATTGCTTTATATTATCTATTGCCAATTTGGAACATTTTTTTTGGGCTGTTCCGAACTTAAGGGAAGGAGGCATTTCCCCACAAAGTGTTCTAAAAAAAAAAAAAAAGGAAGGACTTTTGGCACAAATTCTATCAAAAAGTAAATGGGGGGACCCCGTAAAATGGTTGCATTATTTGAAAAATTGTCAAAACTAATAAGCCGGACATGCGCACAAAATATGATAAAACAATTTTATATGCATAAAAGGGAAAGGAAAATAATTTTGGATTTTGTTGTGTGTTCCAGGATTGGATATTTTTCTTGGGGGCCTTTACCCCGTTTGATGAAGAGACTAAAGCTGGCTCTCCCATCCTTTTTAAGACAAATGTGGCGTACCATAGCCCGATGAGGTTTACCCCGAAGCATGGTTACCGCCTCTACCCCTATTCCCTAATTATTGTTAAAAAACTCTGGTGACTTTTTACTGGTTGTTGCCCCACTCGCCTCCAGGCATTGGCAGCCAGTATTGTTCCCACCCATCTTCGTATTTTACAAATGTTCCCATATGTGTTTCTGCTGACCGAGAGGACGTAAAAAAACCATACCCCATCATCCATCCCTTTCTATGTGCATTATTAGCGCCGCTTGACACGACATGTGAAAAAACAAACAATTTGTTGGCACACATTTCAGCTTTTCGATGCCTTAGGAGTTCTTCTGCCATTTCCCAGGCTATTTATGGCAATAATGGGTAAGGTACGTAGGTGCAGTTTTCACAAGTCTCCCCGCTTTGCGCCATATGCCGACACATTCCGATTCGGAGGAGCTAAGAGGAGGAAAAAGTTATTTGGAAAAATTGTTTTGAAAAAAATGCAACGAGAATGAGCCAATAAGTCAGTGCCCGGACGGATGCTAGTCAAAGCCAAAGAAAAAGACCCAAGTCAAAGAATGGCAAGATTATGGAGGAAGTAAAGCACAGAACTTTCCAAGATGATGGGGGAAAATTATTTTTCTGGAAAGATTCCCCGGGTATCCCCCCCACGGGGAGAGGGAACCTCGTAAAGGGAGGTGGATTCGTCCCAAGCTCCTCGTATGGAGGGCCACGAGGGCATCCCAACCCCCCACTGGGCCCCGGTGCCTCAGGAGTTTTTAAAACGGGGACTTATCTTCAGATAGTCCCCCAATTTGACTTATACCCATGGGAACAACTTTCCAGATGAAAATTAATTAAAACTCGTAATTAAAAGCTTTGATATTATTTTTTAGTCTCTTTTTAATACAAGTTATTAGGTTTTCGAAATTAAGGTTCAATAATAAGTCAATGGGACTATTAAATAAAGTGTCCCGTTTGAGGGGGAAAAGTCGTTTTATTCAAAGGATGGCGTTCATTTACAAAAAACCCCATCATTAGGCTTCTTACCTTTAGTCAGAAATACTTATTGCCTTTCACTACTCGGCATGTGTTGTAAAAAACAAACACAAATCGCATAATTTTTTTCTGTTTTATCTACCCCCCCCACCCCCCCCCTCCTTCCCCCCCCCCCCCCCCCCCCCCCCCGCCCCCCCCCCCCCCCCCCACCCCCCCCCTTTTTTGTGTGTGTTGTCCGATTTAGTTGAAATTTAAAGGAAGTTTGGCGGGGTGCTGCGCCCATGCCACACACACGCGCGCGGCAGGTTTTTCCCTGCTCCGCTCATGGTTTGTAACGCCTTGCTTGGAATGCTTGCTTTCATTCCATCATTTTAGATGTTTGTATCCTTTTTATCATGGTTTTAATATGAAGAGTGAGGGTGTGCTTTGGAGGAGACATGTTATGAATATTGTTATCAGCTTTCCATATTGTTTAATTGACTGTAGAAAATCCATGTTATTGAAATTAAAGAAAAAACTTGTATTTTGTGGGAATGCTAGCTTTGGTGTCTGGAAAAAAGGGGGAGGGGTTAAAGAAGAATTGGACAGTGGAAGGTTTATGTGGTTTTGTCCACAATACCTTTTTTTTTTGCAGTTTATTTGTAAGAAGCTGGATTAAAATAATGAAACGCTTGTTAAATGCTTGTTTAGGGCAATGATTGGTTGTATTACCTATGGTCGTGCATAATTGCTTCCCACATTACCGGTGAATAGTTAGACTGATTCAACTTTCCTATGTGTTGGCTGACCACTGCCATGGTCGTGCATATGCTTCCAACATTACCCGGTGGAATAGTTAGACATGATTTCAACTTCCTATGTGTTGGCTGACCACTGCCCGTGGTCCGTGCCATAATGCTCCACATTACACGGCGAATAGTTTAGACATTTGATTCACACTTTCCTATGTGTTGGGTGACCACTGCCGTCTGGTCGTGCATAATGCTCCCCACATTTTACCCGGTTGATAGTTACAAGACATGATTTTCAACTCCTATGTTTGTTGGACTGACCCACTGCCATGGTCGTGAATTAATAATGCTCCCACATTACCCGGTGTGATTAGTTTACCAGACATGATTCAAACTTCCTACGTGTTTGGCTGCCCGTGGTTTGTTGCCATAATGCTCCACCCATTACCCGGTGAATGTAGTTAGACTGGGCTGCCGCTGGGAAGTTGTGCTGTTGTGCGGTGACAATTTTCGAGCGCAGGATCTCGGGGGAGCAACTTTTGATTTCGGCTTTTCTTGGTCGTGTGGTTCGGTCCATTGCCCCGATTTCGGGGCAGTGTGGCGGCTGCCTTATGCATTGCTTTTTGTGCCAGTAGAAATGATAAATGACAAGGATCATGAACCCAATGGAAAATTGCTTACTCACAGCCAAAACTGTACATTGGAGAGAAGAGATGCTTCGAAAGAAGTGCTATGGAACAGATGGGTGACGATAAAAATTGTGGATTGGGGGTGCCCTTATTAATTGTTTTTGGTTGCTGTTAATTTTGATGATTGGTTTAATTTGGCTTTTCGTGTGGATTGATGCTTTGATGGACATTAGTTCACCATTTATTTTTATCATTTACTTATCCTCTTAGTTACATTTTTGCCCCATGGAGAGAACCAGCTAGGTTGTGAAATGGATTAAAGGAGGGAAAAGGGGGACAAAACCGGTGGAGGCTTTCTTTTAAGGAAGTGGGGCAACTTGTAGAATCCGAATGTTTTATTCATTGCACCCAGTGGAGGGGATGAGGGAAAAAAGATGGGGGTGGGGCAAGGCAGTTAGGAAAAAAAAAAAGGGTGTGTGTGTTTAAACAAGGCCCGCAAAAAAAAAAGCGTTTAACCCACGCCACACCCACCAGAAGCCATTTTACACATTTTAAGCTCGTTCATGGAGATTAAGTGCATGTGTGATGGGGAGGCGAGTGGTATATAAGGCGGTATTTTCGTTGCTAACTGACTTTCTCCTGTCTGATGTTTTGAAAGTAATATGTAACAACTTGAGCCAGGACATTCAGCTGGTTTCCTTATAATTATCAGTTTCTTATAATCAACTTTCAGGGTGTTATTTTTTAGTTTACTGCGTTGAACTTTTTCTTTCTTTTTTTTTTACTTTATGTTGTCTGAGTTAGTAATGTTATTGTTTGTGTAGCGTTTCTATGATAAATTCTGGCTATTCCAGGTCGATCTTTGACCAGAGTAGTTTAAACCTGGTAGACGATCTTCTTCAGCAAGCCATTTTGTGTTGTGTAAGCCTACTCCTAACGATGAACATGCAGAAATAACTATAGATCTCCTTACATGGAGCCTTAGTTGTGTGTGGAAGTTATTTATTTAAAGTTTCCGTTGTTATTCTACAGCATTCAGTATTAATTAGTTTATTCTTTTCAGTTTATTTACCGGTAATGCCCAAGATCGTAGTACTATGTATAGCAGATTTTTTTGATTTTTTTAATTTAATTTTTTTGTTCCCAAGGAACATAGCATAATTCAACAAAGAATGAGTTTGAGATGTAATAGTTTCAGGTATGGTAGTGGGGGCAAAGTGGTTTTCAAGGAAAATGGCGGGGGGTCCAGGGGGCCGAAAAAAATTCAATAAATCCCCTTCAACAAAGAATGAGTTTGATATATGGTAATAACAGGCATGGTAGTGGGGGCAAAGCGGTTTTCAAAGAAAATGGCTGGGGGTCCAGGGGGGTGAAGGAAAATTCAATAAAATTCAATAAATGAGAGTGAAATTTTCGCTTTTTCATGCTATTTCAATGCATTTTTTAATAATTTTTGTTTCAAACTGTTTCGCGGATTTTCTGCAATTCACGGAGGTCTACCATGCCTGTAATAAGACAGCAACATATCAATAAACAATAATGTACATGTTGTATATCTTTATATATTCCTCAACATATGAATAAAATATTGCTTTAAACAAAGGAATAATAAGAAACAGACATTTCCACGTATATCAAATTATTAATGAAACAATAATGTTTAGCAGATCTTGGTTTCAGTAGCACGGAGGCTGCCATCTTGGTGACAGTTTTTAACTGGACGCGCCTCTCTTTGGTCGCTAAGGGAAGGTTATAAAAGAAACAGAAATCCAGCATGATTGATTCTATCCATGCAGACCTCTCAAGCCGTAACACTATGGCATAAATCTTTTAGTGTAGGAATATGATTTCGTAGACAAAGAACAGGTAGTACTGATTAAACTTAGTAGGGTTATGGGTTTGATTGCACTGTAAACTAAGCTGCTGTGTCTATAATGTCTTAGTGACAGAGTGGTTCTATGCACTGATGCAAAATACGGAAAATGATTTGTCGTTAAACTTAGTTCGAAACTTGTCAAATTCTTCATTGTATTTTGTTCTTTGAGCGAGTTTGGTTTACTCAATATTGTTCTTGTAAGCCACTTTCTCAAAAAAAATTTTCTTTTTTTTGTATTTTCTTTACGTTCTCTTTTTTTTCCCCTTGAGCGGAAGGGTTTTTTCTAGTTTTTTTTTTCTTTAGATTCTTCGTTGAACTTTGTAAAGCCCTCACTTCCCAGTGATCGGCGGTTTTGGGAGCTTTGTAGGCAATGCACTTAACCATAACAGCTATATAATCCTGACAACGTAAACGCTTGTTAGTGTGCCGTCTGAGTCAACCGTGTTCTTTGAGATCGTGGTCTAGGCGAAGACGTGAACCCTACAATATATATTTTTAAATAACATGTCTTCTTACCAAGCTTCATAAATTAAAGCTTATCTTCAATAGGAATAATAACAAAAATGGATCGACACATTTTTAGTCAGAGTCAGTGTCAGTGTGTGTGTGTGTGTATACACGTGTCCTGTCTTATTTATTTGTATCACATGAAAGAGACAGACACACACAAGCTGATGGAAAAACAGAAAATCTTAGATTTTTTAACTCTTTCACCGCCAAAGTCGCATTTTAGCACCACAGTGATTGAACACGTATGTTGCGGCGAGTAAAAAGGCATCAAATTGGGGTTTAGTGAATCCAAAGACCCCTATTGTCTTAGTTTTGGAAGTAGGAGGATAGACCTTATTTTAGATCTGTGTCACAGAAGAATCCCCACAATACTGCAGAAGGATTTTGTTCTCTACCAGGTAAATTTCCCACCCTCCGGTAATGGATTTTTGAGCGGCTGAAATATGGCTGGCGGGAAAGGGTTAAATTGGCTGGAGCAGAAATGCATCAGACCCAAATATGATCACTCCAGCAAGCACAAAATCATCAAACAGACACCAATTTAATGACACCAGGAAGAATAAATAAAACACAAATACGTTCTTCCTTTTCATGTAAAAAAAAACCAACAATCCTGACACAGTTGGCACCATTTCTTTATAATTGATGTGACGAAAAGGTTCTACAAAACATCAAATCATTCATGAAAGAAACCCCAGCTGAATATATTTATTTAGCTTTTACAGTACTCATAACAGAACTTTAAAGGCAAATTTTGGAAAAGGTTACAACGAGCCAATCTTATAGAAAGTAAAAATGTAAGAATTTTTACATTACAACATAAAATATTTACTAAATATTGCTTTATTCATTTAGATAAGGAAACAAAATATTTTCAAGATCTATACTGGCAATTAATTCAATCTAAAGAAAACCAACATTTAAATCGAAAGAAGTGGAGGAAAAGAAGGAAAACCAATTTAATTTATCTTAAATCTGGTTATTATTGTTATCAATTTACAAACTGCAAACATTTTCTTAACATCACTTCTAAAAAGAATATGATACATAAAATACTAATTAAATACTTCATAGGGTGGGTGCAATGTCATTTATGTATGGCTAAAAGCTTCCGTTTCACCACCCCAAAAGAATACAATTCCCCCATAACCATGCTTTTTGTCCCACAATATGAGCACAATATGAAGTGAATATGTTTTTCCACACACAATGAGCATGCCATGATATGAAATGAATCGATCAGGTTTAAAAACAACAATTAAAACAAAATCTGATCAAACTTTTGAACAGTCTTAAATCTAAGGCGCTAGGCACATGTTCAGTTCAGCACTCAAACTGCAGTACCAGATCTCAATAGTTATAGTGCAATCATGGCACAGTGAACCAACGGCTTGAGAAACTGGCTGTTGTGGATTCCTAGGTGCTCTATTCCAGCTACTGATCACACAGCTTCATTGCAAGTCTTGTGCAATCCTCAGCAACCCCGCACCAGAAAATACTCTTGAGTCAGACCCGTTTCCTTGATTAGGCAAGTAACTGAGGAGGCAGTTTGGTCATGGGGGTTGTACAAACCCACAGTTTGAGCCATTCACTGCCTACCGATTATTTGTTACCTGTAAACAGAATGAAACAAACAACAAACAAGGTAAGATAACTAAAATGGAACAAAAATAACCAAACATAGACCAGTCATATTCGCAACATAAAACTTAACTCTTCTGCCGCCGTCGGCGGGTTGAACCGCCCGGTTTACTGTATACCGTTGCTAGCCATGGAGCGGGTTTGACCGCCAGATACTAGGGAAACCCCGGTGTCCCCCTTTGCACTATTTATATGAAGTGACATCACATCCTTTACTTCCGTGACATGCGCAGTTCGCTCAGGGAAAGCACAATCTTCCGCCATCTTCATTTGTAGGCTAAAATTTTGTAATTTTCAATCGATTTTCGTCGCGTTTTCGACAATGGAAACTGACGACTTTTGGCGTGATCCTCTACAAGATGGCGACGAAGCATTTACTGTGGAAGAAGTGGCAGAATCTGAACTTAGGCGAATAAAAAAGTGCATCGAAAGTGTTGAAACGATCTTGGGTTTGCAGCAGCAGATCGACACAGGTAATTTTCGTGATGATTCGAGCGAGTATTTTTTTTAATGAATTTTTAAAGTGATGTGTGTGCGAAAATCAGTGCAGTCGGCAAAAATTTTTTGTTGCGCATTAGCGGCAAAAATTACTTGGTGCGCAACAGTAAACAGTCTAAGTAATACTTGGTAGTAGAAGAGCTAAACAAATAAACAAAGCAATCAAAAGAATTGTTTAGAAATTATGTGCTTTTTTCCAATACAAATAACATGCTTCAAGGTAATTTGTTATCAACAAACACACACAAACTATTGCATCTGTCCAATCCACAATGTGATGACCGTGTTATAAAATCATCAAGTGAATACAATTTCAGTTAATACATGAAACCTGAGCCTTAATATCTGAGGACACAAAAATGTGTATTTGCATTTGCAAATAAATATCTATTAAAAAGACAAATTCTTGTAATCTATATACAGCATCCATGAATATGTGTTAAAAAAGACAAAATACTTGTAAAAAGTTGTGTAAACGGCACCCAATATCTTAATAAGAGTTAAGACAAACACTTGTGTACACAAAATCCATAAATATTTGTTACAACGACAAATGCATGTAAATATGAGCCAAAAAGACCTGTCAAATGTAAAAAAAAAACATCCGTAAATATCTCACAAAAAGATACATCTATTATAAAGGTAAGACTTGATTGCCTTGAACATCCAGAGCTGAGCCACTTAGAACAATAGAAGTGAAAAAAGCTGATCAGATATACAAGACCACAACGTTTCCCTTTTTCTTACTGAGCTTCAGGGGAGACCGGGGCACCTCCTCCGGCTGCCTGACCGCATGTTTCCCGGCGTGGGCCAGCTCCCCTTGCCTCCTGGGGACATTGTCCTCCTTCTTGGCCCCATGTTTGAAGGCCTGGGAGGGCTCGAAGGTCCTGCGGCCTTCCACGGTCTGGATCCTCTTCTCCAGTTTCTGCACGGTGCTGTGCAGCTTGTTGCACTTCTCCTTCAGGGCCTCCTTCTCCTGCACCCAGTCAACCAGGGTCGTCAGTGCAACGCTTGGGATGTTTGTGTCTACAATCGGGCTTACCGTATATTACGGACTATAAGGTGATACCAGGGTCGTCAGTGCAACGCTTGGGATGTTTGTGTCTACAATCGGGCTTACCGTATATTACGGACTATAAGGCGATACCAGGGTCGTCAGTGCAACGCTTGGGATGTTTGTGTCTACAATCGGGCTTACCGTATATTACGGACTATAAGGCGATACCAGGGTCGTCAGTGCAACGCTTGGGATGTTTGTGTCTACAATCGGGTTTACCGTATATTACGGACTATAAGGCGATACCAGGGTCGTCAGTGCAACGCTTGGGATGTTTGTGTCTACAATCGGGCTTACCGTATATTACGGACTATAAGGCGATACCAGGGTCGTCAGTGCAACGCTTGGGATGTTTGTGTCTACAATCGGGCTTACCGTATATTACGGACTATAAGGCGATACCAGGGTCGTCAGTGCAACGCTTGGGATGTTTGCGTCTACAATCGGGCTTACCGTATATTACGGACTATAAGGCGATACTTTTTTTTTTCTCAGACTGAGACCCCTGCGCCTTATAATGTGACTGATAACATAGTAAGAAAACATAATAACAAAATCTAAATTTTGTGTAAACTTTGGGGGGTTAGGTTAGGTACACTATAGTCACAGAGGTGTCTCTCTGTGAAATTCGGGTTGCTCCCACCTGGAGAGCGCGTCGCAGCCAAGAGGCGCGCCACCCATTTTTTTTTTTTGCATGCGATTTTTTTGTGTGACTGATGAGGAAGGAAGGGAGGGGGGTAAATTTTGACCAAATGACAACTTTTTCGTTGCCACTGGGTTTAAACGTGTGCTAAGTGCATGGGCACATGGGGGTGCGCCTTGTAGTCCATAAAAAACGGTAATCGTCCCTCTACATTCGCTATTTTCACAAAATTCATTACAGATAACACATAGGAGCAGTGGTAGGCTAGGCTTGCAAGTGAATGCATTAATAGTAGAAGGGAACAAAGGAACAACAGGGGTGCAAGAGCGAGGAGATCCAGAAACCTGAATCTACAATTCCTGAAAACCAGAAACTAAAAATGTTGAAACCAAAAACCTTAAATTAAACATTGTGAATACTGAAAACCTAAAACTGGATTTTGTGAAATTTCTTCAAAAATAGAAGCCACATTTCTGAGCACTTCAAAAACTGGAAGCCACATTGTTGGGTATTCCAATACCAGAAGCCACGTTTTCGACCACTGCAAACATCTGGAAGTTCTGTATGCGCTGGGAAAACCCCCAGCCCTGCATCCAACAGTAATGTGAATTTTTATTGCAAACATCTGGAAGTTCTGTATGCACTGGAAAAAAGACACCCAGCCCTGCATCCAACAGTAATGTGAATTTTTATTGCAAACATCTGCAAGTTATGTATGCACTGGGAAAAAACCACCCAGCCCTGCATCCAAATGTTAATTTTTACTGATATAATTGTTCATGGTTTGGGTTGGGGTTTTTCATCTTCAAACATTTTGACTTCAGCTAAAAATGAGAACTCTGTTTCATTGAACAACTGTTCCCCCGTGGGAATACCAGGGAGTCTTCTGTGCAGATAGTTCCCCCACCTGCTGGAAGTTCTGTGCTTGTAACTTCCTCTTTTGACTCTGCCTTTTTCCTGCTTTCTGTCATCTACTATCTTTCTGACTTTTTTGGCCCATTCTCCTGCCTTTTTCCCCATAGTTTCTTCTTTGAGCTCCTCCGAAATCGGAATGTGTCGGCTGTACGCAGCGGGGAGACCAGTGAAAACTGAAAACGGACACATACGTACCTATTGTGGCCTTATGGCCCAGGAACACAGAAGAAGAACAACTGTTAAATGACATCAACTTTATCCTTTTCTGGTTTGTACCCCACAAGACTGAAGTGGCCCATTCCCTATGAGGACTAAGTGCGGATGCGATGCTCACCTTCCTGCACTGCATGAACTCGTCCTTGAGCTTGTTGATGTACTGGATCTTCTGCCTCTGGTTCTGGTGGCCCAGCAGCTTGGCGTACTTGTCCATCATCTTGGACATCTCCGCCTCCGCCATCTCATTGCGACCTGTGAACAAACACACACATCCGTATGCACACACACATGTGTGCACGCACACACACACACATCCATCCATGTCATGGGCAGATCACATTTTTCAAATGCCTGATGAACACATCCTTTACGGAATCAAACTTGATACATGCAACTTTCAAGCATGGGTGCAACGACACAAAATGAAAAAACCCTGAAAGGCCGGGGTCCATGGGTAATGTCCCCCTGCAGCTGAAGCAAAAATTGATTTATTTATGAAGGTATTTTAGTTTGCTTTTTCCACAATTTATATTATACAAATGCTTATTTTAAAGTGTTTGAAAATTACAGTAGACACACAAAGATCTTGTTTGACAAATTTAAAAAAAAGAAGGAAATTCCTTTTCTTGTAAAATTAAAAAACAGGAAATCCTTGTGTACCAGGAAAAGTTGCACCCATGTTTAAGTCATTTTAGTAAAAACTGGTGGCGCCCCATTACAGAGTAATTCTGCAACTGGCATAAAATAGTAAGAAAAGCAACTACATACATATTGTGGATGATCTTAAAAATATTCCTAGCTCATAACCTGGGATTCATCAATCCATAGATTTGAAAAAGATTACTTTTCTACATGAAATCAACAGGTGTTCATGTGGTGGTCAGTTCACACACAAATATACTGCAAGCTTCTTCATATTCTAATAAGGTTGGTACTCAATTGCAAATACCATTGGAGGGAAAGAGGAAACAGGCAGTGTGAGTTTTCCACATCACCTAAATATATCTTGTGGATTTCCTGGTTTTAGCTTCAAATGACAGTCTATCATGAACTGGAAATGCTTATCTGCACAAAAAGAATAGCATGCCCATTTCATTACATTCTCATCAATAGTATTCTAACTCGGCATTTTTTCCTTTATGCTATGATTTAGTCAAATAAAACAGGCAGGGCTGAGACATTGACTTACCAACCAACAGGTTCCGTTCAGCGGCATAGGCATCTAGCTGCTCCAGGAAAGGCTCCACTCGAGCAAACAGATCCTCATATTTTTTTTTCCATCTGAAGAAAAAACACAGGACATCAGGTTTAACAATGTTTTTTTTCAAAAATATTTTTATTATCTATAAGCAAAGTTGATGATCTGATTGTAGAAATAGAAATAGACACGGGACCAGTGGGTGGATGCCTTCATGCCTCCATAAGGTTAGCTGGACAACCCCGCCCCCCTCCATACGAATCTCTCTCCCCGTGGGCGGATCCGGGGGTGGGGGGGGGTGGGTGGGGGGGGGGCTTTTCATAAAAATGTTTCCCCCACCTTATGGAAGTCCTGTGTGCTTGTAACTTCCTCTAATCTGTATCTCTCTTTGTCTCTGCCTTTTCCCTTTGCTTTCTATGAATACTTATATCTTTCTGACTTATTGGCCTAAAAAAAAAAAAAAAAAAAAAAAAAAACAAAAAAAACACTCTCTCTCTCTCTCTAAAAAAGATCTTCCAAATAATCGGAATGTGTCTGCTGTATTCATCGGGGAGAACAGTTGAATCTGAAAATGGACACATACGTACTTTACCCATTATGTCCTTTTGGCCTGGGAACGCAGAAGAGGAAAAAGACAATACAAAAAGATTACTGAATATATACTCTTTTCATAACTCCTGCTTATTAAAAAAAAAAGCACACAAAAAAAGCCTAAGTCAACAAACCATGGTTGTCTCACAGCTGCAGCAGAAGTTTTTTGCTCATCCTGTACTAGATCTTACACTAGACTTTTGGATAAGACGACGAAAACCAAGGTCCTGTGTGCTTACGCACTTTGTGCATGTTAAAGACCCAGTAGTGGTTAAACAAACCAAGCCCCCCTCTTCCCATTCCGTCACACATAGGGGGGGTAGAACTGATTTAGCGGCAACGTGCTCTCCAGTTCAGGGCAGCCCGAATTCCACAGACCAGATTTGAGAAAGACAATGCAGTGGAACCTCCCTATTTAGTATTAAGACCTTGAAAAATCAGCACCACAAAGGTCTTAACAGGGAGAAGTCTTAATAGGGAGGTGGACACTCAGTAATCCGGATATGAAGGGGAAAAATATCAGTGAAAACGTTTTGGGTCACATCTTAGAGGTAGTCTTGATAGGTAAGGTCTTAATCAGGGGTGTTTCACTGTTGGCAATGTCAACACACTACAAGTAAATTGCAATGCACTACACTCCAATGTGTGAAAGTAGAACGTTCTCTCAGTCCCGAAGTGACACGTTTCAATCTTCTTTGAATCTTCTCAAATCCTGAAGTGGTGACTGCATTAAAAATAATTTCTAACGTGTGTGTCTGTGTATACAGGATGGATGTGAATGGTGTCATAATTGCATGTCTATCATCTTGTTTTAAATAATCTATCCTCAATGTTGGCAGAAATGTTTGATTATTTTCAAGACCGTGGATTCATGATGACAAGAATGTCCAATCTTGAAGACTCTTTCTATCATCGGCTGTCTTCCAATCCTTGATTTCAGGAGCTTGCCTGAACATAACTTTCACCCATGCAATGCTCACTTATCATCTTCTGTATCCGAGGGCTGCTGAATCTCCTCTTCCAGCTGTTGGATCTTCTCAGACATCTCTCCGATGATCTTCTCGTAGTTCCTCCCGCTCTTCAAGGGCGGCCGCCTGCGCTGAATCCAGCTGCTTCTCCATGTCCGTCTCCAGCAGAGAGTGCTACTCCTGTTAGTCCTGTCAGACAACGCCAACCCAAACAATGGTAGTATTAAAGTATTAGGTACTTTATAGCCACAGAGGCATATCAGTGAAAATTCGAGTTGCTCCCACTTGGAGAGTGCGTCCGCAGACAGAAGCGCGCCACCACTTTTTTTCTTCTTTTTTTGTGCATGCGAATTTTGTGTGACAGCTGAGGAGGGAAACGGTGTGAGTGGAGGGGGGTAAATTTTGACCAAATGACAACTTTTTCGTTCCCACTGGGACTAACGGTTTAACGTGTGCTAAGTGCAGGGGAACGCGGGACCGCGGTTTATCGTCTCAGCCTAAAGACGCAAATGTGCACAATGTATGGCAAACAGACACAATCTGCGTCAATTACAAAGTACTTCGGGTCTGACGCTACTAAGAGTGAGATTGGCATAGAGCCTTACGCCTGATTGAAAGACTTGCTGAGTTTAATGATATCATAACTCTCTTTCTTAACACTCTGTCTGGATGAGCACCTAATACCCAAAGACCTTTAAAACCCCAGGAACTTCGTGAGTCCTGACGTCATTACAGTACGAGGCGTTATACTTTTTGATGACATCAGAAATTGATCTTTGTGATCGCGGATTAGTGGTGGTCTGAAGAAAAAGTGTGTAAGGACGCTTGAAAAATGCGCCCCCAAAAAGTTTGGGCGTTTGCGTTCTTTGTTTACTTGTCAATTATAAAGGATCTTTTTTTTTTATATTAGACATTCTGTTTGCATTGGCTTGTCACAATGAATTGTCAATCACTGAAATACTTTGTAGCCGTGGTCATCTTCCTGTCGGTAATAAAATAAATTGTATGTGCAGAAGTATACAACAACAGTGTGTGTAAACACAACCCAATTGGTGTGTATTAAAGTGGCAAAGAAATTTCTTTACTTTTTATCAAAAGATCAGATTGGCAGCAACCAAAGCTAGGTACTCCTTTATCATCTACATTAGGTTTCAGATTTTAAAATGTCACATTTCTCCTGTGTGTGCACAGTAAAAGGCCAACCATACACACACGAATCGTATCTGAGTGCTATGCGACTTTGACGAGGTGAGTCATGATTCACGTGAAATACCTCCGTCTAAAAATAATGCTGCTATTTTCGCTCACTATACTCAAGCAGACCCAGTACATGGATTTCACGTGAATCATGACCCACATCGTCAACATCGCATCGCATTCAGATACTATTCTTATGTCGTGTGGCTGGCCCTTAAAGACCCCCCACGTCATGTGTCACATTCCCTCTTATGCTTGGGAGATTTCTTACCAGCTATAAGAGGGAAAACACATGAAACCATGATTTTGACATGTGACATGCTGGGTCTTTAAGGGTCTACCTGTTGTAGTGTTCCTCCAGGGCCTCTTTCTCCACCTGCAGCTCCTCCAGGCTGTTCTGCTGGTCAGCCATCTCCTGCTCTTTGCTGCTCAGCATGGACTCTAGTTCTGCCACTGTGTTCTTCAGTCTGAAACACGTCACAACAGCATAACGAAATTGAACAAAAGGTGAATACTCTCTTTCTAATTAACTCCCCTCCACCAAAGTTGATTACGATACCAATCACCTAGCAGTTTGGACTGGGATTTAGTCATTCCACAGCAAGGGTTCAAGGCGGTGATACTGACTCCGATTGATTTTTTGTCAAAAGCCAGGTCAAACAACTTCTAAGCGATTCTGTCGTCTGCCTTAAATTCTAGTTCTTCCTCTGCTGTCTGGGACCATAATTAGAACCACATAAAACGTTGTATCTGGCGAACCGAACGCCGCAACCCACCCACGAAGAAATGGCTGCATGCACAATCTCCGAGTTTTCGGTAAAGCTTTTCCGGTCCAACTTTTTGAACACCAGATTAAGTTCCAGCATGACCTAGTCTTCTAATAAGTTCTAAACAAGATCGTTTCTCGGCCTTATAACAACAATTCGTGTTTAAAACCGGCCATGCCATACCAAAAGAAGCCACGAGTATTGGGAGTGGGAAAGAGGAGGAAGGGGGGGGTGGATCAGAAGGAGGGGGAAAGGGGCAGAAGAATATGTTTGCTAGATTCTGACTCGCTCAAACAGAGGCAGCAAGAACAAGGATCGTTGACTAAGAGTTTCGAAACTCCAACTTTTCCACATCAAAAGATCTGCAACAAACATTCGCTTCGTAAAATAGCGGTCAGTCTGAATGCTTTGGGAACTTAAAGGTTGTCAGCCAAAGAAAAAACCCACTGGGGTGTTGGTAACTAAAGCAATCAAAAAACCGGTCATTCTAACCAAGATTTTCGCAAAAAATTGTTCGAGTCGCACAGAAGCGGTAAAACTTTTAGGTCTGACTGCTTCGTAGATCATATCTCCATGGTTGTTGCAAGTTCAACATAGGAAAAAGCAGCAGCATGATGTCGTTCTTTTAGAGATATTAATCACATCATGTCAAAAAAAAAAAAAAAAACCATATGCAAAAGTGTGTGTACGGTTGGGTGTCTGTCAAACAGAACATCTCCCCGTAAAGCGAATCTGTTTGTCTCTCCCCCCCCTAGTCTCTCTCTCTCTGTCTCTCACGAAATGCATTTCCTGGTCATGCCCATGTGTTTGCCTGTGTGTTCACTGTGAAAAAAGCATGTGTGCTTAAAATGTATTTGCTAAGGCTAAAACTGATTATCATGTACTTAGGGTAAACCCCCCCCCCCGACTCTTTAAAAATAGGAAAAGGAAAATAAAGATTTTGCAAACTGAGTCCCTGGGACTCTCACATTTCACCCCTATGGGAAACACTGGTAGATGGAGAACAAACTGCAGAGAGAAAACTGTGACAAAAAAGGCGTGGACCCCGGCCTTTCAGTTTCAGGTAGAGACGAATATTGTTATAATAGGGACTCCATGTGCAAAATGTTTAAGATGAATGAGATGAGTGATCAAGAGTCTCAAGTAAACGATAAAAAATGACTGCGAACAAATTGAAATAGATGCTAAAAACCCACATGCCCCATATACATAAATGACAGAGAGGAATGCAAATTGATGTGCATAACCTCCTGTAAGATAAAGCTCAGGCTGGTACATCCACTAAGATAGAGATGGCGTTGACCATGTCAGGGGTGGCAAGGCAGAAACAAATCTCGGAAAAAATATGGACAGAGACAATACAGTCCCCACACACACCCTGCATATTAATGCAGCATAGCATATGTAATTGACATGATTAAATATACGTATCGTAAAGTCACAAAAGATAAGAAAGTTTTACCTCTGGTGGTATAGCAAAAACCGTTCAGATTTGGTCAACGAAGATTCAGAAATAATACTTCGTGCCTGGACAGTTCATTGCCCCCTAACCGCAGGATCCATTGGAATGAAAGATCGTTGTGGTATGAAAAGTCGTGTGTCATGCGTTAACGAAGGAAATAAATGGATTAAATAAAAAACCATCAACTTTTAAAATTACAGCAAGCAGACTGAGATGTTGGCACTAATCAAAAATAATAACCTATTATTGATATGTATAAGTTGGGGTGGCTTATCCTAATTCCAACGATCCTACAATATGCGTTACGATGTCTGATGGAGTCACTAATTTAGTAACATACTTTTAATGCATTCCTAAGGGTGGCTTCAAATCCCTGGGAAATAAAGTTGATGGTATGTACTCACGATTTCCGTATCAATTTCGTGCATGAGCAACGATTGGTTTTAGCACTAGAAGACTAGGTCACGCTGTGGAACTTTATTTGGTCTTCAAAAAGTTGGATTGGAAAAATTTTTTACCGAGTATGTTGCAATGCCGTGCCATTTCTTCGTTGTCGTGCTGGTTCGCTTTTCTCCAGATACAAGTTACAACTTCTTTAGTCTCTGATTATGGTTTGCCCCTCTAGATGCATGCGGAAGAACTTACAGCTTAAGTTCAGAAGACGACAGCAATCTTTGAAGTTGTTGACTGCTTTGAAGAAAATTCAATCGGTCAGATGACCGCCTGCCTGTCTAAAACTATCAGTCAAAATCAAAGGTTTATGCGTCAATGACCGAACCGACGCCAAAAATGAACCCTGCTGTCTGATGTTGTCTCGGTCTGTTGAAAAAAGTGTGCATCCCAATGGGACGCCCCCACAGAGCTGAAAAGTATAAAGAGAAACCCTAAAAATATTGTGCTTCAGGTAACCCTCATAAATAATCGTTATGACATATTTTATAGGCTGATTTTGACTACTCCTGATTTTGAAGATGGAATTATTATTCTTCGATCGCTCATACAGTTTCCTGTCACTGTGCCAGTTATGAGTGCAGATGCATTATGCTGCCGTTATGCACTTAGGTGGCGCTAATTTTCCCCTTGTGGCTAGCTTGTCGTAAGAAACACTACTAAAGGGTTTCAGACTGAAGAACACAGTGACAGTACTAGAGTCCATGATGAGCAGTAAAGAGCAGAAGATGACGAAATTGCAGATTGAAATGGCCTAGCTGCAGGTCTGTGGTTTGATGAATTAATGATGTATGGATAAGATGACGTATGAATGAAATGACGACATTGTGAATGAACTGGCCTACGAATGAAAGATGATGTTTTGTCCTCTCGGTCATAGACACATATGGGACATTTGCAATACAAAGATAGTGGGAACAAGACTGGCTACAATGCCCGGAGGCAGTGTTTCACCAGTAAAGTCCCGAGTTTCTATCAATATATTTAGAGATACTGTGTAGCGGTAACCACGCTTTGGATAAACCTCATCGGCTATGGTACCTTTTTTTCATTTTTATAAAATCTTTTTTCAAAACACCACCACCACAATGGGCTACTGTCTCTCTGTGATTGATCTTGCTAGCATAATATGGGGGACTCCCAATGGTGCAAGACATTTTTTTGAAATATACAAGTTTATTTATGTTTGTGAAAAGTACTGTATATCGCTAAGACGTTTGCATTGTTAGAATATAATGATTATTTTAAACATATTCATTTCTTAGTAAAGTTTCTACTAAAACCGCGTTACTAAAAGAACAAATCTCATAAAACTGACAACAAAAGTATTAAGGGATATAACTCTTGGCATGAGTCCTGTGCGAAAATAGGGGTAAGGTTGAAAAAGTGTATGGTGTTCAGTAACAAGCATGGAAACATACTGGGTTTTGTATCTTTATTATGCAGAACATAGATTATTTCATCTATTATTATAAAACTAGAATTATTTTCAGATGTTGAGTTTTTTTTTATGTGCATCGTGAACAATAACATTTAGGAAAATTTGTATCAGTACAACAATTTTCCAAAATTTCCTATTGACTATGGTTGGCCTTTGTATAAACTTTGACATAGATTCTAATGCGAAATAGGTTGTAGTATTAGGTAAATTTGTATTGAAAGTTGTAAGTCAGTTTAGTGTGTGAAATAAATCCAGTTTTCAGTAGACCCGATTTTACTCAAAAATTGCCCAACATTTGGACCATGAATTACAAGAAAAGTAGCACGGTGACCCCATTTTTAAAAAAGTTTTGACCTTAGGAGTATGTGTAGATTCTATGACAAAAATCTTAATCATTTGTCATCGTGGAAAGTAAATGGCTCGTATCCCCTTAAGCTAAAAAATACTGACGTCGGCTTGGGGAAATCTTTTTGAAAGTGTTTCTTGAAAAGAAGGCAGGAGAATGGACCGGTAAGGGCAGAAAGATAGTATGACAGTAAGCAAGGACAAGGCAGAGTCAAAGAGAGTGACAGATTAGATGAAGTTTACAAGCACAAACTTCCAGAAGTGGGGAAACTATTTATACAAAAAATAACGGTATCCCCACAGGAGGGGATGGGGGAAAGATGGAGTTAATAAATTATCTTTGCCACTTTAATACACACCAATTGGGTTGTGTTTACACACACTGTTGTTGTATACTTCTGCACATACAATTTATTTTATTACCGACAGGAAGATGACCACGGCTACAAAGTATTTCAGTGATTGACAATTCATTGTGACAAGCCAATGCAAACAGAATGTCTAATATAAAAAAAAAGATCCTTTATAATTGACAAGTAAACAAAGAACGCAAACGCCCATACTTTTTGGGGGCGCATTTTCAAGTATATTCCACACTTTTCTTCAGGCCCTATTGTGACACAAAGTATCAATTCTGATGTCATCAAAAAGTCAGTTATACAGATCGTTCCAGGCTAATGACGTCAACAATGACTTAAGCAAGTCCTGTGATTTAAAGGTCTTTGCGGTATTAGGTGCTCATCCAGACATGTGTTAAGAAAGGAGTTATGATATCTGAACTCAGCAAGTCTTTCAATCAGTCGTAAGGCCTATGCCAATCTCACTCTTAGTAGCGTCAGACCCGAAGTACTTTGTAATTGAAGCAGATTGTGTCTGTTTGCCACAATTGTGCCCCACATGAGTCTTTCGGATGAGACGATAAAAAAAAACACGAGGTCCCGTGTGCCCATGCACCTAGCACATGTTAATCACATTGGAAACGAAAAAGTTGTCATTTGCGGGTCAAAAAAAAAACAATGTACCCCCAGTCCCTTCCTTCCTCATCAGTCACACACAAAATTCGCATGAAAAAATAAGAGGAAAAAAATGTGGGGTAGGCGCGCTATTGTATACGACGCAGCTCTCCAGGTGGGAGCAACCCTCGATTTTCACAGAGGCGCCTTCTGTGGCTATGAAGTACCTAATACCTAATAATACATTGTTTGTGGTGGCGTTGTTTGACAGACTAACAGGAGAGCACTCTCTGCTGGAGACGGACATGGAGAAGCAGCTGTATTCAGTGCAGGCGGCCGCCCTTGAAGAGCGGGAGAACTACGAGAAGATCATCGGAGAGATGTCTGAGAAGATCCAACAGCTGGAAGAGGAGATTCAGCACAGCCCTCGGATACAGAAGAAGTGAGCATTGCATCCCTGGGTGAAAGTAATTTTAGGGTTGCTACTGAAATCAGTATTGGAAAAGAGCTGATAGAAACCCCCCCCCAGTCTCCAGGATTGGCCATCTTGTCATCCTGAACCATGATCTTATGAAATATCAAACAATTCTGCCAAAATCTGATGACAGATTAAAACAAGATGATAGACATGCAATTATAACACCATTCCTCATCCATCCTGTATACACAGACACACACATTAGAAATTTGTTTTTAATGCAGTGCAACCCACTTCAGGAAGTGAGAAGATTTCAGAGAGCCTTGAAAGTTGTCATTTCAGGATTTAGAGAATGCTTTGGGCTTTCACCCATTGTAGTGTAGTGCATTGATGTTATATTTATTTGTAGTGTGTTACATTTAACTAAAAAGCACAGTGAAACCTCCCTATTAAGACCTTTCCTACTAAGGCTACCTCTAAGATGTGACCCAAAACATGTTCACCGATATTTTTTCCTTTCATATCCGCACTACTGAGTGTCCACCTCCATACTAAGACTTCTCCCTGTTAAGACCTTTTTGGTGCTGATTTTTCAAGGTCTTAATACTAAATAGGGAGGTTCCACTGCATTGTCTTTCTCAAATCTGGTCTGTGGAATTCGGGCTGCCCTGAACTGGAGAGCACGTTGCCGCTAAATCAGTTCTACCCCCCCTATGTGTGACGGAATGGGAAGAGGGGGGCTTGGTTTGTTTAACCACTACTGGGTCTTTAACATGCACAAAGTGCGTAAGCACACAGGACCTTGGTTTTCGTCGTCTTATCCAAAAGTCTAGTGTAAGATCTAGTACAGGATGAGCAAAAAACTTCTGCTGCAGCTGTGAGACAACCATGGTTTGTTGACTTAGGCTTTTTTTGTGTGCTTTTTTTTTTAATAAGCAAGAGTTATGAGAAGAGTATATATTCAGTAATCTTTTTGTTTGTCTATTTCTTCTTCTGCGTTCCCAGGCCAAAAAGGCCCTAATGGGTAAGTACGTATGTTTCCGTTTTTCAGTTTTCACTGGTCCTCCCCGCTGCATAAGCAGACACATTCCGATTATTTGTAAGATTTTTTTAGAGAAAAGGCAGGCAGTGGGCCACTAAGTCAGAAAGATAGTAGATCATAGAAAGCAAAGGGAAAGGCCCGAGTCAAATAAGTGGCAGATTAAAGAGGAAGTTACAAGCACAGAACTTCCAGAGGTGGGGGAACTATTTTTATGAAAGCCCCCCCCCCGTATCCCCACGGGTAGAGAACTCGTGGAGGGGGCGGTTCGTCCAGCGCCCCATATGGATGCCAGTGAGGCATCCACCCACTGTCCCGTGTCTATTTCTATTTCTACAATCAGATCATCAACTTTGTCTTATAGATAATAAAATATTTTGAAAAAACATTCGTTAACCTGATGTCCTGTGTTTTTTCTTCAGAATGGAAACAAAATATGAGGATCTTTTTGCTTCGAGTGGAGCCTTTCCTGGAGCACTAGATCTATGCCCGCTGAGGAACCTGTTTGTTGGTAAGTCATGTCTCACAGCCCTGCCTGTTTATAGGACTAAATCAATAGCATAAGGAAAAAATGCCGAGTTAGAATACTATTGATGAAGAATGTAAATGAAATGGGCATGCTATTCTTTTTGTGCAGATATCATTTCCAGTTCATGATAGACTGTCATTTGAAGCTAAAACGACAGGAAAGCCACAAGATATATTTAGGTGATGTGGAAAACTCACACTGCCTGTTTCCTCTTTCCCTCCAGTGGTATTTGCCAATTGAGTACTCAACCTTATTAGAATATGAAGAAGCTTGCAGTATATTTGTGTGTGAACTGACCCACCACATGACCCCTGTTGATTTCATGTAGAAAAGTAATCTTTTCCAAATCTATGGATTGATGATCCCAGGTTTTATGAGCTAGGATATTTTTAAGATATCCACAATAGTATTAGTTTGCTTTTTCTTACTATTTTATGTCCAGTTGCAGAATGTACTCTGTAATGGTGCGCCACCATTTTTTACGAAAATGACTTAAACCTGGGTGCAACTTTTCCTGGTGTACAAGGATGTCCTGTTTTTGAATTTTACTAGAACGCAAGTCCTTTTTTAAATTTGTCAAACAGATCTTTGTGTGTCTACTGTATTTTTGTCCAAACACTTTACAATAAACTATGTATAATTAATTTGTGGAATAAGGAAACTAAATACCTCATAACATCATTTTTTGCTTCAGCTGCAGGGGACATTACCCTGACCCTGCCTTTCAGGGTTTTTCATTTTGTTCGTTGCACCCATGCTTGAAAGTTGGCATGTATCAAGTTTGATTCCGTAAAGGATTGTTCATCAGGCTTTTGAAAAATGTGATCTTGCCATGACATGGATGGATGTGTTGTGTGTGCGTGAGCACACGTGTGTGTGCATACGGATTGTTGTTGTTCACAGGTCGCATGAGAGTGGCTGAGGCGAGAGATGTCCAAGATGATGGACAAGTACGCCAAGCTGCTGGGCCACCAGAAACAGAGGCAGAAGATCCGTACATCACAAGCTCAGGACCGAGTTCATGCAAGGGCAGGAAGGTACATCGCATCGCACTTAGTCCTCATATGGAATGGGTCCACTTCATTCCTTGTGGGTACAACCAGAAAAGGATAAGTTGATTGTCATTATCAGTTTTCTTCTTCTTGTTCCTGGGCCATAATGCCACAATAGGTACGTATGTGTCCGTTTTCCAGTTTTCACTGGTGTCCCCTCGCTGCATTCAGCCGACACATTCCGATTCGTAGGAAGCTCAGACAGAAGAAAACTATGGGAAAAGGCAGGGAATGGGCCAAAAGTCGAAAGATAGTAGATGACAGAAAGCAAGGAAAAAGGCAGAGTCAAAGAGGAAGTTACAGCACAGAACTTCCAGCAGTGGGGGAACTACTGCACAGAAGACTCCCTGGTATTCCCACGGGGAACAGTTGTTCATGAACAGATCTCATTTTTAGCGAAGTCAAAATGTTTGACAGATGAAAAAACCCCAACCCAAACCATGAACAATTATATCGTTAAAACTTAACATTTGGATGCAGGGCTGGGTGGTTGTTTTTCCAAGTGCTACATAACTTGCAGATGTTTTGACATAAAAATTCACATTACTGGTTGGATGCAGGGCTGGGTGTCTTTTTTCCAGTGCATACAGAACTCCAGATGTTTGCAATAAAAATTCATCATTACTGTTGGATGCCGTGCTGGGGGTTTTCCCACGCATACAGACTTCCAGATGTTTGCGTGGTCGACAACGTTTCTTCTGGTATTGGAATACCCAACAATGTGGCTTCCAGTTTTTTGAAGTGCTCAGAATGTGGCTTCTTTTTTGCACAGAAATTTCACAAAATCCAGTTTTAGTTTTCAATATTCACAATGTTAATTTAAGGTTTTTGGTTCAACAATTTTAGTTTTCTGGTTTTGTCAGGAATTGTAGATTCAGGTTTCTGGATCTCCTCGCTCTTGCACCCCTGTTTGTTTCCTTTGTTCCCTTCTACTAATTAATGCATTCACTTGCAAGCCTAGCCTACCACTGCTCCTATGTGTTATCTGTAATGACTTTTGTGAATAGAGAATGTAGAGGGACATTAACCGTTTTTATGGACTACAAGTCGCACCCCATTGCCCATGCACTTAGCACACGTTAAACCAGTGGCACGAAAAGTGTCATTTGTCAAATTTCCCCCCCTCCCCTTCCTTCCCTCATCAGTCACAAAAAATCGCATGCCAAAAAAATAAAATTGGGTGGCGCGCCTTTGGCTGTGCGCGCTCTCAGGTGGGAGGCAAACCGTTTCACAGAGACACCTTGTGACTATAGTGTCCTAACCCTAACCCCCCAAAGTTTACACAAAACAAATTTAGATTTTGTTATTAAGTTTCCTACATGTTATCAGTCACATTATAAGGCGCAGGGGTCCTCAGTTGAAAAAAAAAGTTCGCTTAGTCCGTAATACTACGGGTAGGCCCGTATTGTAGAGCAAACATCCCAAGCGTTGCGACTGACGACCTTGGTATCGCCTTATAGTCCGAATATGACCGGTTAAGCCACTGTTGTAGCCACACAAACATACCAAGAAGTTGCACACTGACGACCTGATTCGCCTTATAGTCCGTAATATACGGTAAGCCCGATTGTAGACGCAAACATCCCAAGCGTTGCACTGACGACCCTGGTATCGCCTTATAGTCCGTAATATACGGTAAGCCCGATTGTAGACACAAACATCCCAAGCGTTGCACTGACGACCCTGGTATCACCTTATAGTCCGTAATATACGGTAAGCCCGATTGTAGACACAAACATCCCAAGCGTTGCACTGACGACCCTGGTATGACCTTATAGTCCGTAATATACGGTAAGCCCGATTGTAGACACAAACATCCCAAGCGTTGCACTGACGACCCTGGTATCACCTTATAGTCCCGTAATATACGGTAAGCCCGATTGTAGACACAAACATCCCAAGCGTTGCACTGACGACCGTTGACTGGGTGCAGGAGAGGAGGCCCTGAAGGAGAAGTGCACAACAAAGCTGCACCGCAACGTGCAGAAAATGGAGAAGACGGATCCAGACCGTGGAAGGCCGTCAGGACCTTCGAGCCCTCCCAGGCCTTCAAATCATGGGGCCAATAAGTAGGACAATGTCCCCAGGAGGCAAGGGGAGCTGGCCCAAGCCGGGGGAGGATAACATGCGGTCAGGAAGCCGGAGGAGGTGCGCCCGGTCTCCCCTGAAGCTCAGTAAGAAAAATAGGGAAAACGTTGGGGTCTTGTATATGCTGATCAGCTTTTTCTCATTCCTTATTGTTCTAAGTGGCTCAGCTCTGGTATGTTCGAGGCAATCAAGTCTTACCTTTATAATAGATGTATATCTTGTTTGTGGTGAGATATTACGGATGTTTTTTTTTTACATTTGAAAGGTCTTTTTGGCTCATATTTACATGCATTTGTCGTTGTAACAAATATTTATGGATTTTGTGTACACAAGTGTTTGTCTTAACTCTTATTAAGATATTGGGTGCCGTTTACACAACTTTTTACAAGTATTTTGTCTTTTTTAACACATATTCATGGATGCTGTATATAGATTACAAGAATTTGTCTTTTTAATAGATATTTATTTGCAAATGCAAATACACATTTTTGTGTCCTCAGATATTAAGGCTCAGGTTTCATGTATTAACTGAAATTGTATTCACTTGATGATTTTATAACACGGTCATCACATTGTGGATTGGACAGATGCAATAGTTTGTGTGTGTGTGTTGATAACAAATTACCTTGAAGCATGTTATTTGTATTGGAAAAAAGCACATAATTTCTAAACAATTCTTTTGATTGCTTTGTTTATTTGTTTAGCTCTTCTACTACCAAGTATTACTTAGACTGTTTACTGTTGCGCACCAAGTAATTTTTGCCGCTAAGCACTGATTTTCGCACACACAAAAGACGATCACTTTAAAAATTCATTAAAAAAAATACTCGCTCGAATCATCACAAAAATTACCTGTGTCGATCTGCTAGCTGCAAACCCAAGATCGTTTCAACACTTTCGATGCACTTTTTTATTCACCTAAGTTCAGATTCTGCCACTTCTTCCACAGTAAATGCTTCGTCGCCATCTTGTAGAGGATCACGCCAAAAGTCGTCAGTTTCCATTGTCCGAAAACGCGACGAAAATCGATTGAAAATTACAAAATTTTGTTAGCCCTACAAATGAAGATGGCGGAAGATTGTGCTTTCCCTGAGCGAACTGTGGCCGCATGTCACAGAAAAAGTAAAGGATGTGATGTCACTTCATATATAATAGTGCAAAGGGGGACACCCACAGAGGGTTTCCCTAGTATCTGGGCGGTCAAACCACGCCCATGGCTAGCAACGGTATACAGTAAACCGGGCGGTTCAACCCGCCGATGGCGGCAACCCGCAGAAAGAAGTTAGTTTTTAAGTTTTTATGTTGCGAATATGACTGGTCTATGTTTGGTTATTTTTGTTCCATTTTAGTTATCTTACCTTGTTTGTTGTTTGTTTCATTCTGTTTACAGGTAACAAATAATCGGTAGGCAGTGAATGGCTCAAACTGTGGGTTTGTACAACCCCCATGACCAAACTGCCTCCTCAGTTACTTGCCTAATCAAGGAAACGGGTCTGACTCAAGAGTATTTTCTGGTGCGGGGTTGCTGAGGATTGCACAAGACTTGCAATGAAGCTGTGTGATCAGTAGCTGGAATAGAGCACCTAGGAATCCACAACAGCCAGTTTCTCAAGCCGTTGGTTCACTGTGCCATGATTGCACTATAACTATTGAGATCTGGTACTGCAGTTTGAGTGCTGAACTGAACATGTGCCTAGCGCCTTAGATTTAAGACTGTTCAAAAGTTTGATCAGATTTTGTTTTAATTGTTGTTTTTAAACCTGATCGATTCATTTCATATCATGGCATGCTCATTGTGTGTGGAAAAACATATTCACTTCATATTGTGGGACAAAAAGCATGGTTATGGGGGAATTGTATTCTTTTGGGGTGGTGAAACAAGCTTTTAGCCATACATAAATGACATTGCACCCACCCTATGAAGTATTTAATTAGTATTTTATGTATCATATTCTTTTTAGAAGTGATGTTAAGAAAATGTTTGCAGTTTGTAAATTGATAACAATAATAACCAGATTTAAGATAAATTAAATTGGTTTTCCTTCTTTTCCTCCACTTCTTTCGATTTAAATGTTGGTTTTCTTTAGATTGAATTAATTGCCAGTATAGATCTTGAAAATATTTTGTTTCCTTATCTAAATGAATAAAGCAATATTTAGTAAATATTTCATGTTGTAATGTAAAAATTCTTACATTTTTACTTTCTATAAGATTGGCTCGTTGTAACCTTTTCCAAAATTTGCCTTTAAAGTTCTGTTATGAGTACTGTAAAAGCTAAATAAATATATTCAGCTGGGGTTTCTTTCATGAATGATTTGATGTTTTGTAGAACCTTTTCGTCACATCAATTATAAAGAAATGGTGCCAACTGTGTCAGGATTGTTGGGGTTTTTTTACATGAAAAGGAAGAACGTATTTGTGTTTTATTTATTCTTCCTGGTGTCATTAAATTGGTGTCTGTTTGATGATTTTGTGCTTGCTGGAAGTGATCACACATTTGGGTTCTGAGGAATTTCTGACTCAACATTAACCCTTTCATCGCCAGCCATTTTCAGCCAAAAAATTCCATTACATTGACCTGGGTAGAGAACAAAAACCATCATTAGTATCTCGTACTCGCAAACTTGCAGTATTGGGGATTCTTCTGTGAAATATATAAAATAAGGTTTATCTTTACTTCCTATAACTAAGACAATAGGGTCTGTGGATATGGACCCCAATTTGATGCCTTTTTAGTGACATACTTGTTCAATCACTGGTGCTTAAATGCGCTTTGGCAGTGAAAGAGTTTAAAATCAAAGATTTATGTTTTCCATCAGCTGGGTGTGTGTTGTCTCTTTCATTGTGATACAAATAAATAATACAGGACACGTGTAATACACACACACACACACTGACACGACTCTGACTAAAAAGTGTCGATCCATTTTTGTGTTATTATTCCTATTTGAAGATAAGCTTTTAATTTATGAAGCTTGGTAAGAAACATTTATTTAAAAATATAATCTTGTAGGGTTCACGACGTCTTCGCCTAGACCACGACTCAAAGACACGGCTCTATGACTCAGCGGCACACTAACAAAAGCGTTTACGTTGTCAGGATTATATACTGTGTTAGTGCATTTGCCACAAACAGCTCCCAAACCTGCCGATTCAAGGGAGGGGGCTTAAAATCAAAAGATCTAAAGTAAAACAAAACTCGCTCAAAGAAACAAAATACATGAAGAATTGGAGAAGTTTCGAACTAAGTTTAACGACAAATCATTTCCGTATTTTGCATCAGTGCATAACCCTCTGTCACTAAGACATTATGACCAGCAGCTTAGTTTACA
>CM065692.1:21104048-21132817 GCA_017654935.2 Phymorhynchus buccinoides
TTACAGTTACACAGGGCTAGCTAAGTGTTGGTCTTCTGGGTTGTTGTGGAATTTTTTGTGGGGGACCATTATTGCAACTGGGGTGAAGAGGTCGAAGGAGATACGAAAATGTATAATATAACGAAAAATCAAGATGCATTACAAAAAGACTTAGATTCATTGGTTAGGTGGTCAGAAACATGTTTTTGAGCATGACTTTGATTTAGTTTTTATAACCGAAACGTGGCTCAAAAGTAATGGACATGAACCTAAACTAAAGCAGCAAACTCCCCCTGGCTACAAAATTAAATCCTTCCCCCGTTCTTCTTTAGGTGGGGGCCTCGCTGTACTGTATAGGGACGTGTTAGATAAATTCCTTTCCTTCAACACAACCCTCCCCTTCCCCCATCTGTCTTTCGAGGCTGTAGAAGTTGTTCTTAGCATGTCTGGTCAATCTGTTGTCTTCTCCTGTATCTATCGCCCTCCCCCTAGCAGAACTAACAATCTCACCGATTCAATGTTTCATCCCGAATTTGAAGCCCTCCTTGACTCCTATTCTCTGAACCGCAGTCCTCTTATTGTGCTAGGTGATTTTAATTTTCACTTCGACAACCAACAGTCCTCTCACACAAAGCGTCTCTGCCTCTCACTTGCTAACCACTCCCTCTCTCAGCTTGTAACTGAGCCTACACACAACAAGGGCCACATCATAGACTGGCTAATCGCGCGTGATTCCGACCAACTTGTTTCATCAGTGTCAGTGTCTAAGATCCTTTCCTCTGACCATTTTGCCGTCCTCGCCAGTCTTAATCTTTCCAAAACTCCCAGAAATAAACGTACGGTCACACGCCGTAATCTCAAGTCTATAGATATTCATACTTTTAGTTCAGAGGCAACAGAACTCCTTTCTAACGTGAGTATTTCCGACGACCCTGCCTCGACTTTTAATTCTACTATGAGTAACTTGCTTGATAAACACGCTCCCCCATCCACTCGTGTTGTGCCTGATCGTCCCTGCGCTCCCTGGTACACGCCTGAACTTAGAGTAAGTAAACGCACTAGTCGTAAGGCTGAGCGTCAGTGGCGGGCCTCAAAACTAGAAATACATCGTCAGATATATCAGTTTCTTCGTAACATCTTCACTCTTCTTCTGGCCAAGGCAAAAACAAGCTATTTTTCATCTAAAATTCTTGAAGCCAACACAACAAAGGTCCTGTTCTCCACCATGTCTGATCTCCTAGGCAACAAGAAATCAAGTCCTCTGCCATCAAATATCAGTCCTGACAAACTGCCAGAAACCTTTTCCTCCTTCTTCTCCACCAAGATTATCGATCTACGATCAAAAATCGACTCCATGCCTTTTCAACCAACTATTCCAGACCCATCATTCACTGGTGTCCCCCTTCTCTCTTTCAAGCCGGTGTCTGAGACCGAAGTTCTTTCTACTTTGAAAGAAATGCATTTTAAATCATGTGATCTTGACCCCATCCCAGCCTCTCTTTTCTCACAAATCTATCAACACCTTCTGCCATCAATCACCAACATCATCAATTCTTCTTTAGTTTCAGGTGTGTTTCCTTCTGCTTTCAAAACCGCTCTTGTAAGGCCCCTTCTCAAGAAGAACAATCTGGATCCTAATAATCTGAAGAACTACAGACCTGTATCTAACCTCCCTTTTCTCTCCAAACTCCTTGAGAAGACTGTCCTGAAACAACTTAACGATCATCTATCCTCAAACAATCTTCATCATCCTTATCAGTCTGCCTATAGAACCAACCACAGTACAGAAACAGCCCTTGTTCAAATCGTCAATGACCTCTTACTTGCTTCTGATGCTGGTCAAATCTCTCTTTTGACACTTCTTGATCTCTCTGCTGCCTTTGATACCATAGACCACTCCATTCTTCTGTCTCGTCTTGAACATACTTTTGGAATTAAGGGCCCTGCTCTTTCTTGGTTTTCCTCTTACCTTTCTGATCGTTTTCAATCAGTTCTGGTCAATGGTCGTCAGTCTGAACAGGTTAGGCTTTCTTGTGGAGTCCCCCAGGGGTCTGTGCTTGGTCCTGTCTTGTTTACTTTGTATACGTCACATCTTGCCAATGTCATCGACCAGCACGACATGAAACATCACTTCTATGCAGATGACTCACAACTCCAAAACAGTACAACCCCTGAAGATCTAGATTCCATTCTTACAGAAAGTAACAACTGCTATATTGATATTCAAAATTGGATGGTTCAAAATAAACTTCAATTAAATGGTGAAAAAACCGAAGCAATGCTTGTAGGGACAAAAAACAAACTAGCCTCTGTTTCCATAGAGTCAATCCAACTGGGTAACAATATCATTCCCCTCTCAGACTCAGTCAAAAACTTAGGTGTCACTTTGGACAATACTCTTTCCATGCAGAGTTTCCTGACTCAGACCTGTCAGTCCTGCTACTATCAAATTCGTTGCATTGGCTATATTCGTAAATACCTCTCAGATGAAGCCACAGCAAAGCTTGTTACTTCCCTCATCCTATCTCGTATTGACTACTGTAATGCTCTCCTTTCTGGCCTATCAGTCTCTTCTCTATCTTGTCTCCAGCGTATTCAAAACACAGCTGCTCGTCTTGTCCTTAGGAAGAAAAAGTTCGATCATGTTAGCCCTCTTCTGCGTTCTTTGCACTGGCTTCCTGTCGCAGACAGAATTGAGTATAAATTAAACACACTTTACTATAAATCTATTCATAAAGCTGCTCCATCTTACCTCTGTGACAATATTTCCATCTATACGCCAGCTCGCACTTTACGTTCAGTTTCTGACCCTCTTTCTCTCTAGATCCCTAGGTATAAGCTTTCAACTGATGGTCGGCGCTCTTTTGCTGTCTCAGGACCGACCTCCTGGAACAAACTTCCGCTCTCCCTCCGTCAGCGACCGACTCTCTCTGCTTTCAAAGCTAACCTCAAAACCCACCTGTTCCCCCGTCATTAAAGCTCCTCTCTCTTTATCTTCTCTCTCTTGCCATTAGGTCTGTTTCTGCTATATTCCATTTATGTTATCTGTGTGTGTTCGCGTTGTATTGCGTTTGTGTTTGAATGCGCTTTGAATGCTAACGTATGTGTGCGCTTTGATTTGATTTCTATCAAGATTCAGCGCCGTATAAATACTGTATGTTGTTGTCTGTTTTTTAATGCTTCAAAATGTAAAATCATACATTTGGGAAAAAGTAATCCACGCACAGACTACAAAATGCATAACAATGGTGTAGAAAACGTTATAATGAAATGCTCTGAGGAAAAAGACTTGGGAGTAATATTTGATGATAAACTGAAATTTGATGAACACATTCACAGTGCTGTGTGTAAGTAAAGCAAATCAGAAAATTGGTATAATTAAACGAACGTTTTCTTTCTTGGACAAGGACACTTTTTTATGCTTGTACAAAGGTTTAGTAAGACCTCATTTAGAATATGGAAATTGTATTTGGTATCCAGGTTTAAAGAGACAGTCAGCTTTGATAGAAAAAGTACAGAGACGAGCAACTAAGTTAGTACAAGGTCTTCAAAATGTTTCTTATTCAGACAGGTTGAAAGAATTAAATTTACCTACATTAAAGGCAAGGAGAATTAGGGGTGACCTAATTCAAACTTATAAAATATTTAATAGTGTAGATGACCTAAATGTACATGACTTATTCACAATATCAGATTTTGACAAAACAAGGAACAGTACCGACAAAATATTTATTCAACACTGCAGGACTAATAATAGAAAATTTTATTTTACTAACAGAGTTGCACCTGTATGGAATAAATTACCACCTAACATGAAAAGAGCACAGAATACTAACATTTTTAAAAACCTTCTCGACGAATGGAATGACTATAAGGCAGTTATGTATGATTACGATGAATAATATTAATAAAAACTGAGTGTGCGACAGACCGAGACAAACAACTAAATAAAATAAAAGATGGGACAGGAAAGCCTTACGGCTATGTTTTGAGTCCCTAAATCCTAATCCTAATCCTAGGAGAGAAAAAACACCCAGAGCTCTATCTAGAGAAAGAATGAAAGAGACTAGAGAGAGTGTGTGTTTTCTTTTGGTGGGTAGACAGCCAAACAAGTGGCCAGACAAGGACTATTCAACGGTACCCAGCATGATGTCGACCCAACGACTACCACAGAAAGCTATGATCTGCAGTCTGGACGCCAATGATTTTTTTGTTCAAGTTTTGAACTCACTGCTACTCCTATCCCTTTCTGCAGGTCGGGATAGGGTTAGACAGGGATACTCCCGGATAGGGTTAGGATATAACGCCCAGGAAAGGGATAGGATTAGGGTTGGGGTTAGAATTAGAAATGAAAACAAAAAGTCAAGACAAAATGGCCGCTTGACGTTGCCATTATCCAATGAAATTGCTTAAAGTAGTTGGAGTCCAGATTGCAAATAGCTTACTGTACGACTACCTACCCAAGGGTCTGATGTTTGTTTAGTGCTCTGCCAGCAGCCTTCTGAAGAAGGCTTTGGTAGAAGGGGCCTGGACGGTCTCTGGGTGTAGGGTGTTCCATTCTCTGATGGCACAGGATCAAGAAGGAGGCGCTGTGCTGCTGGGTGCAGCAGGGTATCCTGCTGAATTGCTCTCTGTGTCCTCTTCTTGCCCTTGCAGCAAAGGGCTGCAGATCTCCGTGCCTGACATGGAGCTGACCTTTGATGATTTTGTAGAAGGTGTTTTTTGCAGCGAGGGCCACTCCAATTTGTCACGCTAGATGTGGGTTGGTAATCGTTCATGATGAAGCGTGCTGCTCTTCGTTGGACCTTCTCGATGTCATTGATGTTCTTCTGCGCAATGGGATCCCACACACTAAAGGCATACTCAAGGTGTGGGCGGACAAGAGTTTTGTAGGCCAGTTCCTTGATGAAGCTTCTGATGAAGCCGAGGTGGTGTTGGCTTTGCCCACAATGATGTTGATGTGGGTGTCCCACTTTCCATCATCCTGCAATGTGACCCCTAGGTACTTGGTGGAAGCACTCTCTGCAGCTCTTGGTGTGAGTCACAGTGACTATTTGAATTAGTATTTCTAGTTTTATCTAAACTTAGTGCCAAAAAATTATTGTAGCAGCTCAATGTCTTCTATATGGTTAAAGATTTTATAGTATTAGTATGTACACACTTCAGTGAGATCATCTCTCACTCATATCTTTTAGTGAAGGCAGTTCCAGAAAATTCAATCTTTCTTCATAAGTCATATTTTTGCACACTTTTACTAATTTAGTGACTCATTTTTTGATTTTTTTCAAATACAATACTTAGTTACAATACTTTGTCATATGAATACTCTTTACCATAGATTTTCAAAACAGCTCTAAAAACCTACTAATTTAAATAATTTAGTTACTCATTTTTTGATTTTTTCCAATACAATACTTATAATATTTCAATACTTTGTCATACTCTTTTAGTCTTTACCATAGATTTTCCAACCAGCTCTGAAAACCTACCTATTCAAATTGCACTACAGCCTTTAGGCCACATTACTTTTAAAGTTTTATTCTCAGCTCCCCCCCCCCCCCCCCCCCTTACGTTAGTTGACTGTCTGTGTGTTGGCTGTCTAAAACAGTTGTTAGTGTGAGCACATCTATGTTTTTGCTTATGTGTGCTAGCGAGAGAGAGAAAGATGAGGGATGAGAAAGGGGGTGAGGGAGAGATAGAGAGAGCATGATGGTGCTTTATTCAACAGTTGTAGCATGTTTTTTGTGTTGGGTGGGGTGGAGTGGTGGTGGTGGTGAGATGTGTGTGTGCGTGTGCATAGTTGCACGTGTGTGAGCGATCATGTCTTTGTTGAACTTCTTGTTTTGGAATTTTTGTTAAGCGTATTATAGAGATCCTCTTTGGTGGGTGGAGGAGTGCGTTATATCAATGCTTTATTAATATTGTTATTAATGTTATGATCTATCATCTAATGCAATTTCTGCCCTGATTTCTGCATTTTTTGTTTCTTGGCTGATTTTGCATAAGCTGCATACGGTTTGAAAAACTTTGGCCCCATATACATCACTGTTATTAGTGTTAAGATGTTCTTTAAGAAGTGATAGTAGTAATAGTAGTATAAGAAGAAGACTCCCCATTACAACTGCAGTTTGTTTTAATAAGGGCAAAAATAATTTGTGCAGTTATGTCAGGAAAAGTGATTCCGGTGCGGGTTGCTTTGAGAGCTCGCCCCCTGATCCCGAGAGAGGAGAATGAAGGCTGTCAGACCTGCCTGTGGTTCAACTCGGATGAGCCGCAGGTGGTTTTGGGCAAAGACAAAGCCTTCACCTTTGACTACATCTTTTCCCCGAATCACAACCAGCAGGATGTCTACGAGAAATCAGCCCAGAAACTGGTGAAGAGCACCTTCAAAGGTCAGACAATCTTCAACTGTTTTTGCTGTCATTGCTTTAACTTTAAGTTTCTTTTTTTTTTTTATGCGTATAAATACTAACTCACACTAATAGTATGTCTTTATCGCGATCCATCCCATGTGCTCAAAGTTGGCTTCTGTTTTTCGTTTTGGATGCTTGCCTGTTGTATCGACCCCGGGCTAGCAAATGAGGACAGGAGCAGACTGTTATTCCAATTGGAAAAGTTCAGCTTGTTATGAGGGAGAGGAGGGAGAAATTTGCAAGTGTGGTCAGCCAGTCAGAACACCAAAGTGTGGCTAACCTTGTTTTCGAGCCATAGGCAGTTATAATTATTATAATGTGGCAGATAAGTCACAGTGGCTGCAAGTCTTGTCCTTATTTGAAACTGAAAGCAGTGTTTTGAGTATGTCATGTGACTTAATGATTTGTTTATTGCTTTCATGCCTATCACCCAATTGACTACGGCATGAGATTTTTCAACCTTTACCGTAGGCTGATTTCAGCCTTTTTGATGGCCCCAGAGTTAATTTTTTAGATCAAAAAGTGATCAACTGAGTATCCACAGGAAAATAACCCTATGCAAGTACGCTTTTGGAAAAAATCCAGTAAAATTTGCTTAAGTCAAAATTGAAAGGACTGAAAAAGTGAAATTTTATTTTGAGATAGCCAATATTTCAAGGTAGAGATTATTATACTGGGACCCAAAAATTATTGTGAATTATCCAGTGTTTTTGAGTTATTCGTTTTTGAGTTATCAGTTCTCTACTGTAGTATGTAATCATGAAAGTTGGCTCACAAATGAAAAAGTCATATCTACTAATCTAACCAATGTTGGTGTGTCTACATGTGCTGCTTGTACGCATGTAGCAAATGTAGTTTGTGTGTCTGTGTGTGTGTTAAAGAGAGAGATTTTGTAAGAGAATAATTATATTATTATTTATATATTACTAGAGAATGTGACCTTCAAGTTCAACCTGTGACATGACATGTGCTAATTAAATAAAAACTGTTGTTGTGTACCACTGACAGGGTACAATGCGACAGTGCTGGCCTACGGGCAAACGGGCAGTGGGAAGACGTTCACGATGGGGGGCTGTTATGAGGCCTCCCTCAACCAGGACGAGGAGGCCATGGGCATCATCCCCAGAATCCTCAGGGACCTCTTTAGCGGCATTGCAGAAAGAAGCGATTACACCTTCAAAATCACAGTCTCCTACCTTGAGGCAAGTTGTTCACTAGAGTTCTGTTTTGTGTGGATTACAAAGTTTGTATGCGATTGAAACAAGGCCTTTGGGGCAGTGGGTGGATGCCTCGTGCCTCCATACGGGGAGCTGGACGACCCCGCCCCCTCCACGAGTCTCTCCCCGTGGGGATACCGGGGGGGGTCTTTCGTAAAATTAGTTACCCCACCTGTAAGTTCTGTACATTGTAACTTCCTCTATTCTGCCACTCTCTTTGACTCTGCCTTTTACCTTTGCTTTCTATCATCTACTATCTTTCTGACTTATTGGCCCATTCTCCTGCCTTTAAAAAAAAAAAAAAAAATCTTCAAATAATTTTTCTCCTTTGAGCTCATCCGAAATCGGAATGTGTCAGCTGTACGCAGCGGGGAGACCAGTGAAAACTGAAAAACGGACACATGACAATACGTACCTTACCCAGTATGGCCTGGGAACGTAGTAGAAGAAGAAACAAGGGAGAAGGAAGGTGGCAGAGTGGTTAAGACGTTCGGTTGCCTGCCTATTCAATGCGTGAATGATCCGGGTTCGAATTCCAACCTCGCCTTTTTTCCCCCAGTTCATCTAAAAAATCAAACTGGACGTTGAGTCCTTCAGATGGGTCCTGATTTAAAGAAAGTCTAACCCATGTGTTTTACGCACGTAAAAAAACAACCATGGCAGTTAAAAGTTGAGAGCAGGGAAAAATCCCGCTACCTTGTAAGAGCCAAATTGATACTGATAGCTAGGTTTCCCAAGTCACCCCCCCCCCCCCCCCTCTCTCACACACACACTCTGCCCCCCCCCAAACAAAAAAAGAGAAGAAAAAAAAAGAGTGGTGCTGCTTTTTTACCAGTGACATGCTCACCATGTGGGAGCAACCCAAATTTCTGTGACTAGAAGTAGAAAACATACCAAATACCAATGTGTGTGTGTGTGCACATTCGCTTGTGTTTGTGTGCTTTCGCTTGTTTGTGTGTGCTTTCGCTTGTGTGTGTTTTCTTTCAATACTTTTAAGAAGCTGTTTCTCCTGTTCTCAGTACTATTGCCCAAGGTTTGCCACATGTTTTTCTTCTTCTTTTTTTTTGGTGTTCAGATTTACAATGAAGATTTATTGGACCTTTTATGCCTGCCGTCACAGAGGCAGCCATTGTCTATTCGAGAAGAACTTAATGGTGAAATCAAGGTATGTCCCAAGCATGCTTTTTTTTGGTTTCAGTACAACTGTTTGTGAAAATTAGATTGATGTCATAACTGTGCAAACTTGCTTGTTCAGTTTTTGCTTGTTAATTTGTTTGGGGTGAGATGTTATCCATGGTGTTTGTGCATGTTTTTTTTGTTCCTTTTGGATAAGACTGTAAAATGGTTAAATAATACATTATCAATGAAATTGTATTGTTTGGATGCAGAAGAGCAAGTTTTCTTTTACCTGGCGTCTAGCCTTAAGTTTGATTTACTGCATATGAAAAGAAAGTAATGTGTAAGGGTCCACATTTACTGTTAACTTAAAAGCTTATACAAGCACTTCTACAAACACTTGTGCACAGTTTTTTTATGCATTTTGAGTAACTATTTAAAAAATCTAAAAAATCTTGCATAGTCGTAACAGGCACCCCGGTATAGCGGACACCCCAGTTGTTGTTTTCGTTCCCCAGCTTAAACGCTCTGGGGGCACACCCAGTGCCATGTGAACATTTTGCATGGCCTTGGGTGGGAAGATTACGTGTATGGCTGCTTTTAAATGGCCCCGCCACATTGGCGGCCATACTCCGAATTCAGGGGACTTTGTTCCATTCATGAAGCCACCCACACATTCACTCCACATTCACTCCACCCGTGGAGTGACAACAACCAACAATTTTTTACGGTGTGTAGGGAGAACTGCCACTGGTAAAGAAAGCTTCCATCGGGCACAGACGCATCATTTTAATATTGGCCATGGGTCAATTTCACTTGCATCACATGTACAGACAGTGAATAGCCATGGACCCTTGGCCGGTGGACACCCCAGTAATCAGGACAGTTTTATTCAGTCTCTTCTTCTTATTCAATATTTATTACTAAAAGAGTCTCCAGTACAGCGACCACCTCACAATTACGGACAGTTTTGGCCAGTCTGTAGGGTGGTCGCAATAAATTGAATAATGATGATGATGAAATTATGCTTAACGTCCTCCGGTCTGGAACAGACACATATGGGACATTAGTAGATATTATAAAGATGGTGGGAACGATCCTGGAGGCAGTGCAACACCAGGAAAGTCCCGATTTTTTTTTTTAACAATACAGATGTGTAATATAGTTGCAATAATGAGGTTCGACTGTGCTTTTATATACAACTCAGTATGTATTTCCAAAATTCTTGGTGAATATTTAATTAATATTGTAACTTTAAAAAAACGAATTATCGTTGTGTTGTACAGATCAAAGGGCTGAAGGAGGTTGAAGTGGGTTCACTGGAGGACACTCTACAGTGCCTGTCACAGGGCGCACGGTTGCGCACCACTGGAGCCACTGCCATGAACGACACCTCCAGCCGCTCCCACGCCATCTTCACCATTCACATCGAAAAGAGCAAGAAGGAGGACATGTCAGTGTGTGTGTGTATACATGTGCGTTTGTGTGTGGCTCCCACGCCATCTTCACCGTTCATATCGAAAAGAGCAAGAAGGACAAATCAGTGTGTGTGTGTTGTTCTTCACTTCTGTTTTGACGTCCTTCCACTAAAAGTGATTCAGACAAAACTATATTGTGTGTGTGTTTTTGGTGTGGCTGAGTTGTGAGTAGATGTGTCTGTAAGTGAGAATGTGTAAGAATATAATAAGTATTAAGTTAGTGATGTAATCAATACCCCCCACCCCACTCACCCAATTAAATAAAGTTTATCTTCACTTAAAAAATACAACAGATAATGAACAAGGTTAAAGAAATAATACTAATTGAACTACTTAATAAACATTATTAGTGTGTTTGTATTTGTGTGTGTGTATATGTATGTGTGTGGCTTCCACGACATCTTCACTATTCACATTGAAAAGAGAAAGGACATGTCAGTGTGTGTGTAAGTGTGCCAGCATGACTCCATGAGTGAAGGTAGTTCATAAATGCTCCTGGAACGAAAATTATAGTTCCTCCGGAACAATAGTCTTACAAGATTAAAGGTATTACCAGCTGGTACTGATGGCAGACTGAAATATGGTGAAAGATATCAGGCATCAGAGGATCTGTACATTTCAGAGGATTAAGAATTTCTGACAGAGGATTGGCTTCTCTTACAGAACTAGTCAGATTTTGCCTATCTTTTCTGTTAAATAGCATTTTAAAGTGATTCCTTGCTATATTAACATTAAGCCTTTTTGGTGGTGTTGGGAACTCATTTCAGTGTTGTCCCACTTCGATCTAGGGTCTTTATGGCCCTTTACTGTGGTTTACAGAAGATTGGACTTCATATTATTCTGATGCCTGGATATGCAATACTAACCACCACCATGCCTCCCCACGTGCACAGACACTCACACACATACACATTGGAAACATGCGGCCACCACTTCAGGAGTGGAGAAGTGTTGTTCAGGAATGGCAAGATTCAGACTCAGAGACCATTGAAATGTATCATTTCAGGGATGAGAGGATTTTTCACTTTCACCCATGTGCCAGTCAGTTAAATTGTGTTCATACATGACTTCCAAGTTCGGATAGCAGAGGGGTAAAGATCTTCCTCTGCATAACACTTGATTACCCGGTAATGCAGAACACACAGTAAAGGGCCCAATAAAGACCTAGACCGGAGTGGACCAACAATGAAATGAGTTCCCAACACACCAAAAAGGCACTTACGTTAATAAGCAAGGAATCACTTTAAAATGTTATTTAACAGAAAAGATAGGCAAAATCTGAAACTAGTTCTGAAGAGGGAAGTCAATCCTCTGTCAAAATTCTTAACCTCTGAAATGTACAGATTCCTGATGCCGGATATCTTTCACCCATATTTTCAGTCAGCCATCAGTACCAGCGGTAATACCTTTAATCTGTAAGGGACATTGTTCGAGGAGGAACTATAAATTTTCGTTCCAGGAAGCATTTATGAACTACCTTCATCATGGAGTTCATGCTGGCACACTTACACACACACTGACATGTTCCTTTCTCTTTCAATGTGAATAGTGAAGATGGTCGTGGAAAGCCAAACACATACATATACACACACACAAATACAAACACCACTAATAATGTTTATTAAGTAGTTCATTAGTATTTATCTTAAAAACTTGTTCATTGTCGGTTATATTCTTTAAGTGAAGAAAACTTTATTTAATTGGGTGAAGTGGGGTGGGGGGTATTGAATTACATCACTAACTGAATATCTTATTATATCTACACATTCTCACTTACAGGACACATCATACTCACAACTCAACCACACCAAAAACACACCACAATATAGTTTGTCTGAAGCACTTTTAGTGGAAGGACGTCAAACAAGAAGTGAAGCACAACACACACACACTGATTTTGCCTGTCTTGCTCTTTTTCGATACGAACGGTGAAGATGGCGTGGGAGCCACACACAAACGCCACATGTATAGACACACACACTGACATTCCTCCTTCTGCTCTCCCCCTTCGATGTGAATGGTGAAGATGGCGTGGGAGCGGCTGGAGGTGTCGTTCATGGCAGTGGCTCCAGTGGTGCGCAACCGTGCGCCCTGTGACAGGCACTGTAGAGTGTCCTCCAGTGAACCCACTTCAACCTCCTTCAGCCCTTTGATCTGTACAACACAACGATAATTCGTTTTTTTAAAGTTACAATATTAATTAAATATTCACCAAGAATTTTGGAAATACATACTGAGTTGTATATAAAAGCACAGTCGAACTCATTATTGACGTATTAACATTTGTATTGTTAAAAATTCGGGACTTTCCGGTGTTGCACTGCCTCCAGGATCGTTCCCACCACCATCTTATAATATCTAGTCTACTAATGTCCCATATGCGTCTGTTCCAGAACGGAGGACGTTACGGTTAAGCAGACTTTTTCATTCATCACATTATTCAATTTGTTGCGACCACCCTACAGACTGGCCAAAACTGTCCGTAATTGTGAGGTGGTCGCTATACTGGAGACTCTTTTAGTAATAAATATTGAATAAGAAGAGCAGAGACTGAATAAAACTGTCCTGATTACTGGGGTGTCCACCGGCCAAGGGTCCATGGCTATTCACTGTCTGTACATGTGATGCAAGTGAAAATGACCCATGGCCAATATTAAAATGATGCGTCTGTGCCCGATGGAAGCTGTCTTTACCAGTGGCAGTTCTCCCTACACACCGTAAAAAATTGTTGGTTGTTGTCACTCCATCCACGGAGTGGATGTGAATGTGTGGGTGGCTCCATGAATGGAAACAAAGTCCCCTGAAGTCGGAGTATGGCCGCCCATGTGGCGGGGCCCTTTAAAAGCAGCCATACACGTAATCTTCCCACCCAAGGCCATGAGAAATGTTCACATGGCACTGGGTGTGCCCCCAGAGCGTTTAAGCTGGGGAACGAAAACAACAACTGGGGTGTCCGCTATACCGGGGTGCCTGTTACGACTATGAAATTAACAAGCAAAAACTGAACAAGCAAGTTTGCACAGTTATGACATCAATCTAATTTTCACAAACAGTTGTAATGAAACCAAAAAAAAGCATGCTTGGGACATACCTTGATTTCACCATTAAGTTCTTCTCGAATAGACAATGGCTGCCTCTGTGACGGCAGGCATAAAAGGTCCAATAAATCTTCATTGTAAATCTGAACACCAAAAAAAAAGAAGAAGAAAAACATGTGGCAAACCTTGGGCAATAGTACTGAGAACAGGAGAAACAGCTTCTTAAAAGTATTGAAAGAAAACACACACAAGCGAAAGCACACACAAACAAGCGAAAGCACACAAACACAAGCGAATGTGTGCACACACACACACATTGGTATTTGGTATGTTTTCTACTTCTAGTCACAGAAATTTGGGTTGCTCCCACATGGTGAGCATGTCACTGGTAAAAAAGCAGCACCACTCTTTTTTTTTCTTCTCTTTTTTGTTTGGGGGGGGGCAGAGTGTGTGTGTGAGAGAGGGGGGGGGGGGGGTGACTTGGGAAACCTAGCTATCAGTATCAATTTGGCTCTTACAAGGTAGCGGGATTTTTCCCTGCTCTCAACTTTTAACTGCCATGGTTGTTTTTTTACGTGCGTAAAACACATGGGTTAGACTTTCTTTAAATCAGGACCCATCTGAAGGACTCAACGTCCAGTTTGATTTTTTAGATGAACTGGGGGAAAAAAGGCGAGGTTGGAATTCGAACCCGGATCATTCACGCATTGAATAGGCAGGCAACCGAACGTCTTAACCACTCTGCCACCTACCTTTCCCCTGTTCTTCTTCTTCTTCTACTACGTTCCCAGGCCATACTGGGTAAGGTACGTATTGTCATGTGTCCGTTTTTCAGTTTTCACTTGTCTCCCCGCTGCGTACAACTGACACACTCCGGTTTCGGAGGAGCTCAAGGAAGAATAATTATTTTGAAGATTTTTTTTTTTTTTTTTAAAGGCTGGAGAATGAGGCCAATAAGTCAGAAGATAGTACATGATTGAAGGCAAAAGGTAAAGGCAGGTAGTCAAAGTAGCAGTGTGGCAGAATAGAGGATGAGTTCGCAATGTACAGAACATGTCACCGAGGTGGGGTAACTAATTTTACGAAAGACCCCCCCTGTATCCCCACGGGGAGAGACTCGTGGAGGGGGCGGGGTCGTCCAGCTCCCCGTATGGAGGCACGAGGCATCCACCCACTGCCCCAAAGCCCTTGTTTCAATCGCATACAAACTTTGTAATCCACACAAAACAGAACTCTAGTGAACAACTTGCCTCAAGGTAGGAGACTGTGATTTTGAAGGTGTAATCGCTTCTTTCTGCAATGCCGCTAAAGAGGTCCCTGAGGATTCTGGGGATGATGCCCATGGCCTCCTCGTCCTGGTTGAGGGAGGCCTCATAACAGCCCCCCATCGTGAACGTCTTCCCACTGCCCGTTTGCCCGTAGGCCAGCACTGTCGCATTGTACCCTGTCAGTGGTACACAACAACAGTTTTTATTTAATTAGCACATGTCATGTCACAGGTTGAACTTGAAGGTCACATTCTCTAGTAATATATAAATAATAATATAATTATTCTCTTACAAAATCTCTCTCTTTAACACACACACAGACACACAAACTACATTTGCTACATGCGTACAAGCAGCACATGTAGACACACCAACATTGGTTAGATTAGTAGATATGACTTTTTCATTTGTGAGCCAACTTTCATGATTACATACTACAGTAGAGAACTGATAACTCAAAAAAACGGATAACTCAAAAACACTGGATAATTCACAATAATTTTTGGGTCCCAGTATAATCTCTACCTTGAAATATTGGCTATCTCAAAATAAAATTTCACTTTTTCAGTCCTTTCAATTTTGACTTAAGCAAATTTTACTGGATTTTTTCCAAAAGCGTACTTGCATAGGGTTATTTTCCTGTGGATACTCAGTTGATCACTTTTTGATCTAAAAAATTAACTCTGGGGCCATCAAAAAGGCTGAAATCAGCCTACGGTAAAGGTTGAAAAATCTCATGCCGTAGTCAATTGGGTGATAGGCATGAAAGCAATAAACAAATCATTAAGTCACATGACATACTCAAAACACTGCTTTCAGTTTCAAATAAGGACAAGACTTGCAGCCACTGTGACTTATCTGCCACATTATAATAATTATAACTGCCTATGGCTCGAAAACAAGGTTAGCCACACTTTGGTGTTCTGACTGGCTGACCACACTTGCAAATTTCTCCCTCCTCTCCCTCATAACAAGCTGAACTTTTCCAATTGGAATAACAGTCTGCTCCTGTCCTCATTTGCTAGCCCGGGGTCGATACAACAGGCAAGCATCCAAAACGAAAAACAGAAGCCAACTTTGAGCACATGGGATGGATCGCGATAAAGACATACTATTAGTGTGAGTTAGTATTTATACGCATAAAAAAAAAAAAGAAACTTAAAGTTAAAGCAATGACAGCAAAAACAGTTGAAGATTGTCTGACCTTTGAAGGTGCTCTTCACCAGTTTCTGGGCTGATTTCTCGTAGACATCCTGCTGGTTGTGATTCGGGGAAAAGATGTAGTCAAAGGTGAAGGCTTTGTCTTTGCCCAAAACCACCTGCGGCTCATCCGAGTTGAACCACAGGCAGGTCTGACAGCCTTCATTCTCCTCTCTCGGGATCAGGGGGCGAGCTCTCAAAGCAACCCGCACCGGAATCACTTTTCCTGACATAACTGCACAAATTATTTTTGCCCTTATTAAAACAAACTGCAGTTGTAATGGGGAGTCTTCTTCTTATACTACTATTACTACTATCACTTCTTAAAGAACATCTTAACACTAATAACAGTGATGTATATGGGGCCAAAGTTTTTCAAACCGTATGCAGCTTATGTAAAATCAGCCAAGAAACAAAAAATGCAGAAATTGCATTAGATGATAGATCATAACATTAATAACAATATTAATAAAGCATTGATATAACGCACTCCTCCACCCACCAAAGAGGATCTCTATAATACGCTTAACAAAAATTCCAAAACAAGAAGTTCAACAAAGACATGATCGCTCACACACGTGCAACTATGCACACGCACACACACATCTCACCACCACCACCACCACTCCACCCCACCCAACACAAAAAACATGCTACAACTGTTGAATAAAGCACCATCATGCTCTCTCTATCTCGCCCTCACCCCCCCTCTCATTCCTCATTTTAATAATAATAATAATAATGGGAATTTATATAGCGCTCTTTCTCACATGAGCTCAGTGCGCTTTACATTGATAACAAGAACATTAAATTTAAAGGCAAACAAATAATTAATCATTAGAAAGTAAAATAAGCACGATGCTTACACACAACGTTCTCTTACTTCCTTACTCACACACACACACACACACACACACTCACACTCACACACACACACACACACACATATACACACACATGCATGCGCACACGCACACTCGCACACAATTAATTATACAAGTAAAATAGTTACAACATGAACATTCTAAGAAGAAACATAGAGACCACATTCACATTCCCAATTTTTCTCTCACTCTCGCTAGCACACATAAGCAAAAACATAGATGTGCTCACACTAACAACTGTTTTAGACAGCCAACACACAGACAGTCAACTAACGTAAGGGGGGGGGGGGAGCTGAGAATAAAACTTTAAAAGTAATGTGGCCTAAAGGCTGTAGTGCAATTTGAATAGGTAGGTTTTCAGAGCTGTTTTGAAAATCTATGGTAAAGACTAAAAGAGTATGACAAAGTATTGAAATATTGTATTGGAAAAAATCCAAAAATGAGTAACTAAATTATTTAAATTAGTAGGTTTTTAGAGCTGTTTTGAAAATCTATGGTAAAGAGTATTCATATGACAAAGTATTGTAACTAAGTATTGTATTTGAAAAAAATTAAAAAATGAGTCACTAAATTAGTAAAAGTGTGCAAAAATATGACTTATGAAGAAAGATTGAATTTTCTGGAACTGCCTTCACTAAAAGATATGAATGAGAGATGATCTCACTGAAGTGTGTACATGCTAATACTATAAAAAAATCTTTAACCATATAGAAGACATTCAGCTGCTACAATAATTTTTTTGCACTAAGTTTAACTAAAACTAGAAATACTAATTTAAATAGTCACTGTGACTCACACCAAGAGCTGCAGAGAGTGCTTCCACCAAGTACCTAGGAGTCACATTGCAGGATGATAAAAAGTGGGACACCCACATCAACAACATTGTGGGCAAAGCCAACACCACCTCGGCTTCATCAGAAGCTTCAAGGAACAGGCCTACAAAACTCTTGTCCGCCCACACCTTGAGTATACCTTTAGTGTGTGGGATCCCATTGCGCAGAAGAACATCAATGACATCGAGAAGGTCCAACGAAGAGCAGCACGCTTCATCATGAACGATTACCAACCCACATCTAGCGTGACAAATTGGAGTGGCCCTCGCTGCAAAAAACACCTTCTACAAAATCATCAAAGGTCAGCTCCATGTCAGGCATGGAGATCTGCAGCCCTTAGCTGCAAGAGCAAGAAGAGGACACAGCGAGCAGTTCAGCAGGATCCCCTGCCGCACCCAGCAGCACAGCGCCTCCTTCTTGATCCTGTGCCATCAGAGAATGGAACGCCCTACACCCAGAGACCGTCGAGGCCCCTTCTACGAAAGCCTTCTTCAGAAGGCTGCTGGCAGAGCACTAAACAAACATCAGACCCTTGGGTAGGTAGTCGTACAGTAAGCTATCTGCAGTCTGGACTCCAGCTACTTTAAGCAATTTCATTGGATAACAGCAACGTCAAGCAGCCATTTTGTCTTGACTTTTTGTTTTCATTTCTAACCCTAACCCCAACCCTATCCATTTCCTGGGCGTTATATCCTAACCCTATCCCTGTCTAACCCTATCCCGACCTGCAGAAAGGGATAGGAGTAGCAGTGAGTTCAAAACTTGAAAAAAAAAATCATTGGCGTCCAGACTGCAGATAGCTTTCTGTGGTAGTCGTTGGGTCGACATCATGCTGGGTACCGTTGAATAGTCCTTGTCTGGCCACTTGTTTGGCTGTCTACCCACCAAAAGAAAACACACACACTCTCTCTAGTCTCTTTCATTCTTTCTCTAGATAGAGCTCTGGGTGTTTTGGTGGGTTTTTTCTCTCCTTCGACCTCTTCACCCCAGTTGCAATAATGGTCCCACACAAAACATTCCACAACAACCCAGAAGACCAACTAGCCCTGTGTAACTGTAAGTTTTACCTGTCCACTCTCTGTAAGTGTAACTACTACTAGTACTAGGAAAGTCTAAAGTAAACTAGTGTAACTGTAACTTACAGTGTAAGGATATGGGACAAACAAGGAACAAATTTATTGGTGCTGTCTACTCAAGCAGTCTAGGGGCTATTATGTTCGAATCATTTGATAATCAAACTGGTTCGGCGCTTTAAACTAATGACGCAACTGGACTCTTCAGACGAGTTCAACAAATACTCTAATTCCCTGACAAGTTTCTTACCGTTCACTTATTTCGGCTCTGAAGAAATCGTCCCCTTCTTTCGTTTGAAACTTGCTGCATAAAACGAGCTTTTCCATTGGTCAATCTTTGGGATTTCAGAATGCTCTCCCCTGAGTTGTGACACTTTTTCACCTTCTCCTCCTCACCCCCCCCTACCGCTTCTGTGTCTGTGTGTGTGTGTGTGTGTGTGTGCGTGTGCGTGCGCGTGCGTGCGTGCGCGTGCGTGTGTGCATGTGCGTGCGTGCGCGCGCGCGTGTGTATGTGTGTGTCTCTGTGTGTGTGTGCGTGTGTGTGTGTGTGTGTGTGTGTAGCCTATGTGTGTTTGTGTGTGTGATATATAGGTCATTGGTGTGTGTGTGCTCTTCAATTCAATGTCTATATTCTCTTACTTGATTTTATGCAAAGATGGTGGGAACGATACTGGAGGCAATGCCCGGAGGCAGTGCAACTCCAGTAAAGTCCCGATTTTTTTAAATTATACAGATAGGTGTAGCGGTAACCACGCCTCGGTTAAACCTCATTGGCTATGGTACCGCCACGCTTATTAAAATAACTTTTTCATACTTAGATCAGGATACTTTCCTGCATTTATACAAATGTTTAGTTAGACCGCATATAGAATATGGTAATGTTATTTGGTATCCCAAATTAAAAAGACAATGAACATTAATAGAGAAGGTGCAAAGAAGGGCAACTAAATTAATTGATGGATATAACTATTCGTATAGAGAGAGAATGGAACGCCTGAATCTTCCAAGTTTGAAAGCAAGAAGAATAAGAGGTGATCTAATACAAAGTTATAAAATATTTAATAATATTGATGATTTAAATAGGGGAAGACGGGGTAAAAAGCGCATGGGCGGGTAAGAAGCCCACCCCAATTATCTCATTAAATAAAGAAACTTTCAGTCAAATTTGCCCATGAGACGAATGCTAGACATTAACGCTCGTCTCATGGGCAAAATGTGATTGAAATTTGCTTCATTTCATGAGATAATTGGGGTGGGCTTCTTACCCGCCCATGCGCTTTTTTACCCCGTCTTCCCCTACAACATAATTTTTCAAACTAACAAATTATGACAGAACAAAAAATAGCACTGATAAAATATTTATTGAATATTGTAAAACTAACACAAGAAAATATTCTTTTACTAACAGAGTTGCACCTTTATGGAATCAACTAACAACTAACATTAAGAGAGCACCTAATACTAACAGCTTTAAAAATGAGCTCGACCAATTACAATTTTATAAAGACATAATGTATGAATACGATGATTAATTCAACGCAAAAACCTGAGTGCACAATATACCTTGAGTATGTAAAAATAAAAATAAAAACACAAAGATGGAACTTTGAAAGCCTAACGGCTATATTTTTTCGTCCCTATTTCTAATCTAATCTAATCTATCATCATGTTTCTGGAAAAGTTGGCAATGGGAAGTTTTTCAAACATCTGCAATGTAAAAATAATAAAAATAATGATAATTTCATATTTTCTCACCACACATATATAGGCCTACGTGTTATGTTGGGAGTAACATTTGTTTTGAAAGCATTAAGTTTAAGTTTATATAAACTGTTATACATCTATATTATTACTAATTCGGGACTTTCCTGGTGTTGCACTGCCTCCGGGCATTGCCTCCAGGATCGTTCCCACCATCTTTATATCTACTAATGTCCCATATATGTCTGTTCCAGACCGGGGGACGTTAAACAGATTTTCATTCAAGTGTAATCTACACAACAAGATAAATCAGCTTCAGCCGGGCTGTGTGCACACATATTAATACGTGCAAATTCCGCCCGCAGAGACCCATGCGCAATCCTCAAAAAAAAATCAGGAAGTAAGAAGACCGGTGTGCCCATTACACGTGGAAATCCATCCGTAATCTATAATGAAAATCCGTTTAACGTCCTCCGGTCTGGAACAGACACATATGGGACATTAGTAGATATTTTAGGATTTTTAACGATACAGATGTATTAATCCGTAATCGCATCCGCTTATTTCTTATAGAGTACTAACAGGTTTGCACGTTGGTTGGGTACTTTACAAAACAGTGGAAGAAAACGTGGAAGTTCCGAGAAGGCGGCATATACAGATGGCATTTTTATGCCATCTGTCAAGATAAATTAACCAGTGTTTGTATTTGCCGCCTGAGGGCAAAGGGCGAGAAGCAGGAAGGAGTTGTCTGGCATCTGTGGCCGTAGAGCCTTCCATTCTTTTTTCTCCTTTCCAAGCTGCTTCGGCCTACAAGCAGCCAGTTTCCTCCCTTTTTATCTTCGCCATCCCCGTGGGGATACTAGGGGTCTTTTGTAAAAAATAGTTCCCCCACCTTCTGGAAGTTCTGTGCTTGTAACTTCCTCTAATCTGCCTCTCTCTTTGACTCTGCCCTTTTCATTTTGCTTTCTATCATCTACTATCTTTCTGACTTAATGGCCCATTCTCCTGCCTTTTTTCAACAAAATCTTCCAAATAATGTTTCTTTTTTGAGCTCCTCTCCGAAATTGGAATGTGTCGGCTGTACGCAGCAGGGAGACCAATGAAAACTGAAAACCGGACACATACCTCACCGATTATGGCCATATGACCTGGGAACGCAGAAGAAGAAGAAGAGTCTTCGCCAAGGAAGTTATGTTTTTAGAACTTCAATGAATCTCAGCAATACTGAACACATGGAATGTTCTTCTTTTCGTCACACAGGAATCATTTTTTTAATTATTCAAGTCGCCAATCTGTCAATTATTAGCATAAGTGACAACCCCGTGAACAGATACTGATGACTTTAAAGGAAAATGACCCAACTAAGATATAAAGACTACATTAAAAGTTAGTGCCTATCAACTTCTTTGGTATACCAGTCAGTCATGCATGCACGCGCACACGCACACACACATTGGACACACACACACACACACACACACACACACACACACACACACACACACACACACACACACACACACACGCGTGATATTCTCAGCAACATCTGAGAGATAGAGAGAGAATGGGGGCCGGGAGAGAGAGAGAGAGAGAGAGAGAGAGAGAGAGAGAGGAGAGAGAGAGAGAGAGAGAGAGAGAGAGAGAGAGAGAGAGAGAGAGAGAGAGAGAGAGAGAGAGAGAGAGAGAGAGAGAGAGAGAGAGAGAGAGAGAGAGAGAGAGAGAGAGAGAGAGAGAGAGAGTTAATTTATCGTGAAATTTGATGCTCAACTTGGCCTGGGTCTGTGAAGTTTTAGGATGGTACAGAAAGGGCAGCCGTCATTCCCCAATCCCGCTCCTACCACCACCACCCCCTCCACCCCATTTCCCACCCTGACCTCTGAACGTTAGGGTTAGGCCTAACCCTAACTTAGGATTAAATATCCACAAATCAGTGTAAGCAAGGGTCACGATTAACCAAACAAAGTGTTAGGTAGCCCCTTACTAACCCTATGTAAGGGTTACACTGAGCCTAATTTCAGGTTAAGCTAACCTAACTTAAGTTTACGCTAACCCTAAGTTAGGGTTACGCTAACCCTAACTTAGGGTTGAACTAACACTAATTTAGGCTTAATTAGCACTTTCCAGCCCCAAGCTAGGAGTACATTAACTTCAACAAATGATCACGGACACTAAAATAAGGTTATAATAACCCTAAATTAGGATTAAGCTAACCATATCCATAAATAAGCGTAAGCAAGGGTCACATAAAGCGAAGCAAATGAGTCAGATAGCCCTTACTAACCCTAAGTAAGGGTTACACTAACCCGGGTTTCGGGTTAAGCTAACCCTAACTTAAGGTTATGGTTAGGGTTACGCTAACACTAACATAGGGTTACATAGCTATAAATACATGTATGCAAAGGTCACATAAAGCCGAGCAAAGGGTCTGGTTTGCCCTTACTAACCCTAACTAAGGACTACAATAACCCTCAATTTCGGTTAAGCTAAACCTATCCCTAACTTAGGGTGAAACTAACCCTAGTTTAGGGTTAATTAGCCCTTACCAACCCCAAACTAGGAGTATATTAACTCCAATATAGGTTTAAATGTTTAGGGTTAGCGTTAACTAACCCTAACTTAGGGGAAATATCCAGAAATCAGTGTAAGCAATGGTCACGTTTAACGCAATAAAGTGTTAGGCAGCACTTACTAACCCAACTAACTCTAATTCCAGGGTTACGCTAACTCTAACTTAGGGTTACGCTAACCCTAACTTAGGGTTTCGCTAACCCTAACTTAGGGTTACGCTAACCCTAACTTAGGGCAGAACTAACACTAATTTAGTGTTAATTAGTCCTTATTAACCCCAAACTAGGAGTACATTAACTCTAACAAATGGTCACTGACACTAAAATAAGTTTATAATAATCCTAAGTTAGGGTTAAGCTAACCATAACTTAGGGTTAGGGTTACGCAAACCATAACGTAAGGTTAAATATCCATAAATAAGTGTAAGCAAGGGTCACGCAACTAAGTGTTAGGTAGCCCTTACTAATCCTAACTAATGGCTACACTAACCCTAATTTCGGGTTACGCTAACCCTAACTTACGGCTATGCTAGCCCTAACTTAGGCGGGTTAAGATAACACTAATTTAGTGTTAATTAGTCCTTATTAACCCCAAACTAGGAGTACATTAACTCTTAGTAAATGGCCACTGACACGAACATAAATTTATAACAATCCTCAATTAGGGTCAAGCTAACCTTAACTTAGGGTTAGGGTTAGGGTTAAGCTAACCCTAACTTAGGATTAAGTATCCACAAATCAGTGTAAGCCAGGGTCACGTTTAACCAAACAAAGTGTTAGGTAGCCCTTACTAACCCTATCTAAGGGTTACACTGAGCCTAATTTCAGGTTAAGCTAACCCTAAGTTAGGGTTACGCTAACCTTAACTTAGGGTTAAACAAACACTAATTTAGGGTTAATTAGCACTTTCCAGCCCCAAGCTAGGAGTACATTAACTCCAACAAATTATCACGGACACTAACATAAGGTTTTAATAACCCCAGGGTTAGGGTTAGGGTTACGCTAACCCTAACTTACGGTTAAACAAACACTAATTTAGGGTTAATTAGCACTTTCCAGCCCCAAGCTAGGAGTATATTAACTCCAATCTAGGGTTAAAACAGCCTTTTCTAACCATAACTTAAGGATACAATAACCCTAATTTAGGGCTTAGCTAACCCTAAGTTAGGGTTAGGGTTAGTCGCTTAGGGTTAGCGTTAACTAACCCTAACTTAGGGGAAATATCCAGAAATCAGTGTAAGCAAGGATCACGTTTAACGCAACAAAATGTTAGGCAGCGCTTACGAACCCAACTAACTCTAATTCCAGGGTTACGCTAACCCTAACTTAGGGTTACGCTAACCCTAACTTAGGGTTAAACAAACACTAATTTAGGGTTAATTAGCACTTTCCAGCCCCAAGCTAGGAGTATATTAACTCCAATCTAGGGTTAAATAGCCTTTTCTAACCATAACTTAAGGATGCAATAACCCTAATTTAGGGCTTAGCTAACCCTAAGTTAGGGTTAGGGTTAGCGCTTAGGGTTAGCGTTAACTAACCCTAACTTAGGGGAAATATCCAGAAATCAGTGTAAGCAAGGGTCACGTTTAACGCAACAAAGTGTTAGGCAGCGCTTATTAACCCAACTAACTCTAATTCCAGGGTTACGCTAACCCTAACTTAGGGTTAGGGTTAGCGCATTAGGGTTAGCGTTAACTAACCCTAACTTAGTGGAAATATCCAGAAATCAGTGTAAGCAAGGGTCACGTTTAACGCAACAAAATGTTAGGCAGCGCTTACTAACCCAACTAACTCTAATTCCAGGGTTACGCTAACCCTAACTTAGGGTTACGCTAACCCTAACTTAGGGTTAAACTAACACTAATTTAGGGTTAATTAGCACTTTCCAGCCCCAAGCTAGGAGTATATTAACTCCAATCTAGGGTTAAACAGCCTTTTCTAACCATAACTTAAGGATACAATAACCCTAATTTAGGGTTTAGCTAACCCTAAGTTAGGGTTAGGGTTAGCGTTTAGGGTTAGCGTTAACTAACCCTAACTTAGGGGAAATATCCAGAAATCAGTGTAAGCAAGGATCACGTTTAACGCAACAAAATGTTAGGCAGCGCTTACGAACCCAACTAACTCTAATTCCAGGGTTACGCTAACCCTAACTTAGGGTTAAACAAACACTAATTTAGGGTTAATTAGCACTTTCCAGCCCCAAGCTAGGAGTATATTAACTCCAATCTAGGGTTAAATAGCCTTTTCTAACCATAACTTAAGGATGCAATAACCCTAATTTAGGGCTTAGCTAACCCTAAGTTAGGGTTAGGGTTAGCGCTTAGGGTTAGCGTTAACTAACCCTAACTTAGGGGAAATATCCAGAAATCAGTGTAAGCAAGGGTCACGTTTAACGCAACAAAGTGTTAGGCAGCGCTTACTAACCCAACTAACTCTAATTCCAGGGTTACGCTAACCCTAACTTAGGGTTAGGGTTAGCGCTTAGGGTTAGCGTTAACTAACCCTAACTTAGGGGAAATATCCAGAAATCAGTGTAAGCAAGGGTCACGTTTAACGCAACAAAATGTTAGGCAGCGCTTACTAACCCAACTAACTCTAATTCCAGGGTTACGCTAACCCTAACTTAGGGTTACGCTAACCTTAAGTTCTTAGGGTGTAAACAAACACTAATTTAGGGTTAATTAGCACTTTCCAGCCCCAAGCTAGGAGCATATTAACTCCAATGTAGGGTTAAATAGCCTTTTCTAACCATAACTTAAGGATGCAGTAACCCTAATTTAGGGTTTAGCTAACCCTAAGGGTTAGGGTTAGCGTTTAGGGTTAGCGTTAACAAACCCTAACTTAGGGGAAATATCCAGAAATCAGTGTAAGCAAGGGTCACGTTTAACGCAACAAAGTGTTAGGCAGCGCTTACTAACCCAACTAACTCTAATTCCAGGGTTACGCTAACCCTAACTTAGGGTTACGCTAACCCTAACTTAGGGTTAAACAAACACTAATTTAGGGTTAATTAGTACTTTCCAGCCCCAAGCTAGGAGTATATTAACTCCAATCTAGGGTTAAATAGCCTTTTCTAACCATACGTTAAGGATACAATAACCCTAATTTAGGGTTTAGCTAACCCTAAGTTAGGGGTTAGGGTTAGCGTTAACTAACCCTAACTTACTCTAACCCTAACTTAGGGTTAGGGTTAGGGTTAGGGTTAGGGTTAGGGTTAGGGTTAGCGTTTAGGGTTAGCATTAACTAACCCTAACTTAGGGGAAATATCCATAAATCAGTGTAAGCAAGGGTCACGTTTAACGCAACAAAGATTTAGGCAGCGCTTACTAACCCAACTAACTCTAATTCCAGGGTTACGCTAACCCTAACTTAGGGTTAGGGTTAGGGTTAGGGTTAGCGGTTAGGGTTAGCATTAACTAACCCTAACTTAGGTGGAAATATCCAGAAATCAGTGTAAGCAAGGGTCACGTTTAACGCAACAAAATGTTAGGCAGCGCTTACGAACCCAACTAACTCTAATTCCAGGGTTACGCTAACTCTAACTTAGGGCTACGCTAACCCTAACTTAGGGTTAAGCAAACACTAATTGAGGGTTAATTAGCACTTTCCAGCCCCAAGCTAGGAGCATATTAACTCCAATCTAGGTTTAAATAGCCCTTACTAACCATAACTTAAGAATACAATAACCCTAATTTAGGGTTTAGCTAACCCTAAGTTAGGGTTAGGGTTAGCGTTTAGGGTTAGCGGTAACTAACCCTAACTTAGGGGAAATATCCAGAAATCAGTGTAAGCAAAGGTCACGTTTAACACAGCAAAGTGTTAGGCAGCGTTTACTAAACCAACACACTCTAATTCCAGGGTTATGCTAACACTAACTTAGGGTTAAACAAACACTAATTGAGAGTTAATTAGCAATTTCTAACCCTAAACTTAGTGCGTAAATAAGCACTTAATCTAGGGTAGAATTAGCACTTTTCCAGCCATACCTTAAGGATACAATAACCCTAATTTAGGGCTTAGCGTTTAGGGAAAAATTAACTAACCCTAACTTAGGGGAAATATCCATACATCAATGTAAGCAACGGACACGTTTAACGCAACAAAGTGTTAGGCAGCGTTTAATAACCCAACTAGGGTTAGGGTTAGGGTTATGCTAACCCTAACTTAGGGTTACGCTAGCCCTAACTTAGGGTTGAACTAACACTAATTGATGGTTAATTAGCACTTTCCAGCCCCAAGCCAGGAGCATATTAACTCCAATCTAGGTTTAAACAGCCCTTACTAACCATAACTTAAGGATGCAATAACCCTAATTTAGGGCTTAGCTAACCCTAAGTTAGGGTTAGCGTTTAGGGTTAGCGTTAACAAACCCTAGCTTAGGGGAAATATCCAGAAATCAGTGTAAGCAAGGGTCACGTTTAACGCAACAAAGTTTTAGGCAGCGCTTATTAACCCAACTAACTCTAAATCCAGGGTTACGCTAACCCTACCTTATGGTTACGCTAACCCTAACTTAGGGTTAAACAAACAATAATTTAGGGTTAATTAGCACTTTCCAACCCCAAGCTAGGAGTATATTAACTCCAATCTAGGGTTAAATAGCCTTTTCTAACCATACGTTAAGGATACAATAACCCTAATTTAGGGTTTAGCTAACCCTAAGTTAGGGTTAGGGTTAGCGTTAACTAACCCTAACTTACTCTAACCCTAACTTAGGGTTAGGGTTAGGGTTAGCGTTTAGGGTTAGCATTAACTAACCCTAACTTAGTGGAAATATCCACAAATCAGTGTAAGCAAGGGTCACGTTTAACGCAACAAAGTGTTAGGCAGCGCTTACTAACCCAACTAACTCTAATTCCAGGGTTACTCTAACCCTAACTTAGGGTTAGCGTTTAGGGTTAGCATTAACTAACCCTAACTTAGTGGAAATATCCAGAAATCAGTGTAAGCAAGGGTCACGTTTAACGCAACAAAGTGTTAGGCAGCGCTTACTAACCCAACTAACTCTAATTCCAGGGTTACGCTAACCCTAACTTAGGGTTACGCTAACCCTAATTTAGGGTTAAACAAACACTAATTAAGGGTTAATTAGCACTTTCCATCCCCAAGCTAGGAGTATATTAGCTCCAATCTAGGGTTAAATAGCCTTTTTTAACCATAACTTAAGGATACAATAACCCTAATTTAGGGTTTTACGCTAACCCTAACTTAGGGTTAGGGTTAGCGTTTAGGGTTAGCGTTAACTAACCCTAACTTAGTGGAACTATCCAGAAATCAGTGTAAGCCATGGTCACGTTTAACGCAACAAAATTTTAGGCAGCGCTTACTAACCCAACCAACTGTAATTCCAGGGTTACGCTAACCCTAACTTAGGGTTAAACAAACACTAATTGAGAGTTAATTAGCAATTTCCAGCCCCAAGCTAGGAGTATATTAACTCCAATCTAGGGTTAAATAGCCTTTTCTAACCATAACTTAAGGATACAATAACCCTAATTTAGGGATTAGCTAACCCTAAGTTAGGGTTAGGGTTAGCGTTTAGGGTTAGCGTTAACTAACCCTAACTTAGGGGAAATATCCAGAAATCAGTGTAAGCAAGGGTCACGTTTAACGCAACAAAGTGTTAGGCAGCGCTTACTAACCCAACTAACTCTAATTCCAGGGTTACGCTAACCCTAACTTAGGGTTACGCTAACCCTAACTTAGAGTTAAACAAACACTAATTGAGGGTTAATTAGCACTTTCCAGCCCCAAGCTAGGAGTATATTAACTCCAATCTAGGGTTAAATAGCCTTTTCTGACCATAACTTAAGGATACAATAACCCTAATTTAGGGTTTAGCTAACCCTAAGTTAGGGTTAGGGTTAGCGTTTAGGATACAATAACCCTAATTTAGGGTTTAGCTAACCCTAAGTTAGGGTTATGGTTATAGCGTTTAGGGTTAGCATTAACTATTCCTAACTTAGGGGAAAAAAGAAAAAGAAAATGCTACATAAATT
>CM065692.1:21133317-21168424 GCA_017654935.2 Phymorhynchus buccinoides
GTCCCTTTTTTTTTTCCTCTCCACTCCTTTTCCCTTTCCCTTTACACAGAGAGAGGAAGGGAGGGAGAGACAGAGAGAAAGAGAGAGACGGAGACAGATAGAGAGAAGGAGGGGGAGAGAGACCGAAGGCGAGAGGAGAGAGAGAGCGAGACAGAGACAGTAGAGAGAAAAGGAGGGAGAGAGGAGAGAGGAGGACACACAGAGAGAGGAGGGGAGAGAGACAGCGATAGAGAGGAAGGAGGATAGAGACAGAGACAGAGACAGAGCGAGATCACAGAGAGGAGTGGAAGGAGGGACGAGACAGAGGAGAGAAAGAAAGAGAGAGAGAGAGAGAGAGAGAGATGAGAGAGAGAGAGGAGAGAGAAGGAGAGACAGTAGAGAGAGAGAAGAGAGAGAGAGGGACAAGATAGAGAGAGAGCAAAAGAGATAGAGAGAGAGAGAAGGAAAGAGGGAGAGAGAGGAGACAGAGAGAGAGAAAGAGACGCGTTCAGAGAGAGAAGTAGGGAGGGGGAGAGAGGAGGGAGAGAGAGTTCGAGACAGAGGGAGAGGAATGAGAGACAGAGAGGAGAGAGAAGAGCCGAGTGCGAGGAGGAGAGAGAAGACAGAAGACGAAGTGATAGAACAGAGAGAGACGAGATAAGAGAGGAGCGAGAGAGAGAGAAGAATGAGAGAGAGGAGAGAGACAGATGAGAGAGAATGAGTGAGAGACATAGAGAGACAACATAGTGGAGGGACAGAGAGAATTTAGGGAGATAGAAAGAGAGAGAGAGAGAGAAGAGAGAGAGCGAGATAGCAGAGAGAGAGAGAGAGAGAGGAGAGAAGGAGGGAGAGAGAGACAGAGATAGATACACAGAGAGAGGGAGAGAGAAAGGGAGAGACAGAGAGAAAGAGAGAGACGGAGACAGATAGAGAGAAGGATGGGGAGAGAGACAGAAGGAGAGAGAAAAGGGAGGGAGAGAGAGAGACGGAGACAGAAAGAGAGAGAGATAGAGATAAAGAGAGAGGAGGGAGAGAGAGACAAGTAATTGTAGTAGTTGTATAGTAGTAGTAGAGGTAGTAGTAGTAATAGTAGTAGTAATAGTAGTAATAGTAGTAGTAGTAGTAGTAATAAGAGGAGTCGTAGTAGTAGTAGTAGTAGTCGTAGTAGTGTAGTAGTGGGAGCGGGTAGTAGTAGTAATGGTGGTGGTATAGTGCTAGTAATAAAGAATGCTACTTTTTTTTATGGGCGAAGAAATTTCATGATCGGCATTTAAATTCTTCGCTCATGAAAAAAAAGTAGCAGTGCGAACTGCTACTTTTTTACATGCAGCAACACGATGTGACAAGTAATTGTAGTAATTGTATAGTAGTAGTAGTAGCAGTAATTAGTAATAGTAGTAGTGGTAGTGGTAGTATGTAGTAATGTAGTATAGTGCTAGTGATAGTAATAAAGACTGCTACTTTTTTTTATGGGCGAAGAATTTTCATGATCGGCATTTAAATTCTTCGCTCATGAAAAAAAGTAGCAGTGCGAACTGCTACTTTTTTTACATGCAGTACACGATGTGACAAGTAATTGTAGTAGTTGTATAGTAGTAGTAGTAGTAGTAGTAGTAGTAGTAGTATAGTATAGTAGTAGTGGTAGTGGTAGTTGTAGTAATGGTGGTGGTATAGTGCTAGTAATAAAGACTGCTACTTTTTTTTTATGGGCGAAGAATTTTCATGATCGGCATTTAAATTCTTCGCTCATGAAAAAAAGTAGCAGTGCGAACTGCTACTTTTTTACATGCAGTACACGATGTGACAAGTAATTGTAGTAGTTGTATAGTAGTAGTAGTAGCAGTAGTAGTAGTAGTAGTAGTAGTAGTATTGGTAGTAGTAGTAATGGTGGTGGTATAGTGCTAGTAATAAAGACTGCTACTTTTTTTTATGGGCGAAGAATTTTCATGATCGGCATTTAAATTCTTCGCTCATGAAAAAAAAGTAGCAGTGCGAACTGCTACTTTTTTACATGCAGTACACGATGTGACAAGTAATTGTAGTAGTTGTATAGTAGTAGTAGTAGTAGTAGTATTAGTAGTAGTAGTAGTAGTAGTAGTAGTGGTAGTGGTAGTAGTAGTAATGGTGGTGGTATAGTGCTAGTAATAAAGAAGAAAAGCTACTTTTTTTTATGGGCGAAGAATTTTCATGATCGGCAATTAAATTCTTCGCTCATAAAAAAAAGTAGCAGTGCGAACTGCTACTTTTTTACATGCAGTACACGATGTGACAAGTAATTGTAGTAGTAGTAGTAGTAGTAGTATTGTAGTAGTAGTAGTAGTAGTAGTATTAGTAGTAGTAGTAGTAGTAGTAATGGTGGTGGTATAGTGCTAGTAATAAAAACTGCTACTTTTTTTTTATGGGCGTAAGAATTTTCATGATCGTCATTTAAATTCTTCGCTCATGAAAAAAAAGTAGTGAGTGCGAAACTGCTACTTTTTTACATGCAGTACACGATGTGACAATTAATTGTAAGTAGTTGTATTAGTAGTGTAGTAGTAGTAGTAGTAGTAGTAGTAGTAGTAGTGGTGGTAGTGGTAGTAGTAGTAATGGTGGTGGTATAGTGCTAGTAATAAAGACTGCTACTTTTTTTTATGGGCGAAGAATTTTCATGATCGGCATTTAAATTCTTCGCTCATGAAAAAAAGTAGCAGTGCGAACTGCTACTTTTTTACATGCAGTACACGATGTGACAAGTAATTGTAGTAGTTGTATAGTAGTAGTAGTAGTAGTAGTAGTATAGTAATAGTAGTAGTAGCATAGTAGTAGTAGTAAATGGTGGTGGTATAGTGCTAGTAATAAAGACTGACTGCTACTTTTTTTTTTATGGGCGAAGAATTTTCATGATCGGCATTTAAATTCTTCGCTCATGAAAAAAAGTAGCAGTGCGAACTGCTACTTTTTTTTTTACATGCAGTCCTTCTCAACCTTGGTACAGAAGTTGTAAGGGTCAACTACTTATTTTATTTTTTAAGGCGAGTAAAACACTATAGTGTTCTCTTAATTCTATTTTTTTTTTTTTTTTCTTAAATTTCATGATCGGCATTAAATGTCTTCTTTCATTCCGCCATCCTGCTTTTTATTCTTGAACTGAGTGAAAGGTAGAACCCCGCCTCTTCCCGCTGAAAGGCCATAGTAAAAACGACTAAGGCTCCTTTTTTGTAAAGCATCGTTCAAGTAAATAAAAAAAAGCTTTTCTTGACAATTCACAATTCTTCAAAAATACTAGAGTAAAACAATACAAAATAGATAAAACAAATATTTATTTTTCCTAGCAACGACATTGCACGACAGCGCATGCGCAAATATCCGAAGTATGCGAAGAATTCAAAAGATTACTTCCGGCGAATTCTTTACACGAGCGACCTATTTTCATACGACAGCTGCCACTTCCGAAATGACTTCCAGAATCAGAAACAAAAGCACAGGAGACAGACTCAAGCGCAAAATGTCATAGACTTTTGCTGTTTTACCATATCTGCTTATTTCTCTGTTTTTTCTTCAGTCCTCTAATTTCAGGTGGAAAAACACTGTTTTTAAAATGAGCTTCCAGTTCCACAGTGTGCAGACTTTTGTTTGTTGTTGAAGGGAGCCAAAGAAAGAGTCTTTGACTCTGTGAAAGAAGATTTATAGGGGAGATAACTTTAGGAAAAGGGAAAGAGGGCAGATGAGAGAGAGAGAGAGAGAGAGAGAGAGAGAGAGAGGTGCACATGAAAAAGGTAAAGATGTGCCACCCCTCCCTGCATTTCTCGGTTAATTGTATTTTTCCGTTTTTGCCTTTCTTACCATACATAAAGCTGTATTTTAGGAACATTTTCAGCTAATTCTCTTTTTAGAATACTAACCCTAACACTAGCCCTAAAGGGAATCAGTAATAAGGTCGAAAATACATTTAGTCCTAAGGTCGAATATGCATTTCGTCCTAAGGTAGAATATACATTTCGTCCTAAGATCGAAAGTGCTCAGTTCGTCCTAAGGTCGAATATACATTTCGTCCTAAGATCGAAAGTGCTCAGTTCGTCCTAAGGTCGAATATACATTTCGTCCTAAGATCGAAAGTGCTCAGTTCGTCCTAAGGTCGACTATGCCATTTCGTCCTAAGATCGAAAGTGCTCAGTTCGTCCTAAGGTCGAATCTACATTTCGGCCTAAGGTCGAACGTACATTTCGTCATAAGGTCTAAAACATGTACATTTCGGCCTAAGGTCGAAATTCTGCCATCAGTCAGTCTTTTTCATTTCATAAAAAAACGCAAAATGCAGGACCCTGGCAACAAGTGCCATGAATGTCGGTCACCCATCTTGTCTGTCATCAGGGTGTTCGGAATGGGTTAGAGGGGTTAGTGAAGGCTCCTGTGGATCAGGCAATCATGTGGCAATCATCGGATCATCGCCAATCATCTGACGGTTTTGGCAGAAAATGCACTTTTTTTAGGGGTTTTTAAGTAAGCCGAAAAAGACTATTCTTTTAACTTTATATTTCAATATTAGTATGTTCATATCGGATTTAATAATAAACTTAATTGTCCACTTAATTTTGAGTCTGAATTGTCACTTCGGTCTCTCTCTCTCCCTCCCTCTCTCTCTCTCTCTCTCTCTCTCTCTCACTCTCTCTCTCACACTCTCTCTTTGTGTTTGTGTGTGTGTTTATACAAAACAATTGTTACGCCCAGAGCTGAGCACTTTCGACCTTAGGACGAAATGTTGCAGTCGACCTTAGGCCGAAATGTATATTCGACCTTAGGACGATCTGAGCACTTTCGACTTTAGGACGAAATGTTGCAGTCGACCTTAGGACGAAATGTACACTACTTTTTTTTTCGACCTTGGTCCGATCTGTGTATCATTCGACCTTAGGAGGAAATGTATATTCGACCTTATTCCTGTGACCCGCCCTAAACCTAACCCTACCCCCCCACTATGTACTGCAGTACACCGCGATTTGTCACAGTTGTGATTCGTTGCGTTTTCCCCGTCTTATAGGGTGGGGGTAGGGGTAGGGTTAGGGATAGGGTTAGTATTCCAAAAAAGGTTATTAGCTAAAAAGGTTCCTAAAATACAGCTTTATGTATGGTAAGAAAGGCCCAAAACGGAAAAATACAATTAACCGAGAAATGTAGGGGGGGGGGGGGGGTGGCACATCTTGACCTTTACCCAAATGAAGATAATATGGATCCTTTTATTTATTAATGATGCCCCACATGGCCGAAAGGCCCAAGAGGGCGTAAAACATTATTTTCTCTCTATTTATTAACATTCAAAAGTTGTTTTGCAGTGATACAATTATGGAAACTATTTTTTTCCTTTCATTAGTGTATTTTGAAAAATAATTTTGTTTATGCATTTATTTTCAAATTATGGTTGTAATTGCTGTTGGTGGTGGTGTTGTACGTATGTCATCATTCTGCTGTTGTTTGGTTTCTCAAAATGTTCTCTTTTTCTATAAAAAAAAAAAAGAGTAATGTTTTGTGTTCTTTTATAAGCAAATTAAATTAACATAATTAAGTTTAGAGCTCACTGATTAAGTCATCAAAAACCGTCATAGCTGTGCCAATCGAACACAAAAATTTCTAAGTTGAGGATGCAAGGTCGTGAGGCCTAGTTGTGCTACTTCTTTTGTTCACCCCATCTAAATTTAAAGTAACTAGCAATTGCCCCGTGGCAGTTTTTAACCCCATGGCAGTATTGAACAATACTGGAGGCAATGCCCGGAGGCAGTGCTAAACCAGTAAAGTCCCGATTTTTTAATAATACAGATACGTGTAGTGTCATCCCCTTGTAATCTCCACTGCCCCCCCCCCCCCCCCCCCCCCCACAACTCCATCCATCCCCCCCACCCCCCCCCTACCCCCCCCCACCCATAACCAGCTGGCTGACCTACTCGTCACCCCAGCACGTGTGAACCATGGTCTCATGCCCACAGCAGTCCCCCCCCCCCCCCCCTCTTAATAACAGCACGTTTGGACATATGTTGTTTCGCCTAGTGAGCGAAACTGTAAATTGGTGCATATCGCATTTATGAACGGATGCTGTTCAAAGTTCCTACCAAGCTTTGCCCGGGTCATAGCAAGCCTGACAGCAAATTTGAGGCGATTCGGTTAAGAAACGGCGGAGTTATTCGTGAAAAGGTGAAGCGGCGTCTAGCGCGCACGTTTCTGAACCGATTCGCTTCCGGTTTAGCACACGGATAGTCCCCGGCCCCGGTCATCTTCCTGCCATATGCGAAGGCAATCGGCCCAGAAACGCCGGAGATACGTGACGGGCGCCGAGAGGCCGCGGATGCGCGTTTCGCGCATTTGCGAAACCGCGCAAATGACACAGCCGCCTCGGTTGCCGTTGCCATCGCCCCGTGAGGGCTCACAGCAAATTTGAAGCGATTCGGTCGAAAAACGGCGGAGTTATAAGGCCCGTTTCGTGTTTCAGACACACAGACGGACAGTTGGCTTTTTACTATATGATGATGTCCCATATGGCTTCGGTCGAGAGGATGTGAAACAAATAAACCTTATGTATTTATTTTCAAATTATGGTCGTAAATGCTGTTGGTGGTGGTGTATGTTATCATTGTGCTGTTGTTCGGTTTCTCAAAATGTTCTCTTTGTTTTTAACGTTGTGTGTTTTGTGTTCTTTTATAAGCAAATTAAATTAACATAATTAAGTTTAGAGCTGACTGATTAAGTCAACAAAAACCATCATAGCTGTGCCAATCGAACACACAAAAATGTGAAATACGCAAGGTCATGAGGCCTAGTTGTTCTTCTTTTGTTCTTATATTGAACAAAACAATTTGTGTGTGTTCTTTTATAAGCAAATTAAATTAACATAATTAAGTTTAGAGCTGACTGATTAAGTCAACAAAAACCATCATAGCTGTGCCAATCGAACACACAAAAATGTGAAATACGCAAGGTCATGAGGCCTAGTTGTTCTTCTTTTGTTCTTATATTGAACAAAACAATTTGTGTGCATATCTAGCAACAATACCTTAACTTTTTTTAATCGTCTATTTTTGTATTGTCTTTTTTTAATTTTTACCTAAAGCTCTCTTTCTCTCTCACATTTAATATTACAGTGGAACCTCCCTTATAAGACCCTTGTGTGAGGCCATACATGAGGCAGCAAGCCTTGCATGTTTCGGACAAGCGAGACCCGATTCCTGGGATCAGCTGCTATGCCTTTAAGACCTTCTTTTGGATGATGTTTTCAGGTCTTAAAAGGGAGATTCCACTGTATTAGCATCATCGTCAGCACACCAGGGACAAATTGTGCCAAGTTTCATGATGATAGCGCAATAGTTTAGGGTACACCAGGGACAATTTTCACAAGTTTTATTGATAATGTTACTTTAGGATATGGCAATTTGATTTGTTGACGGACAAATATGCCTCTCTTCGAACTGGGCAAACAAAAACAAACAATGATGAAAGAATGAAGAATGTGTTTGCTGTGTGTGTGCGTGCGTGCCTGTGTGTGTTGGTTTGCTTATGTGTATTTGTGTGTGTGTGTGTGTGTGTGTGTGTGTGTGTGTGTGTGTGCACACGTGCGTGCATGTGTGTGTTGGTGTGCTTGTGCATGTGAATGAGTGTGTTCATGTGTGTCTGTGCGGGTGTGTATGTACTTATGATTCAAATATATTTCTTTCTTACCCCACCCCTCTCTCTCAAAGGAAAAGTCAGAGAAAGCAAATATTATAAGCCAACAACATTTATTTATACCACAAGAATGTACACAGATCTAAAAAATGGTGTAAACCAGTAAAAGCATTTTCAGGAAGTCAATTGAGGTCAGTTTGGTAACAGCACCATCAAGAATAAGAATGTCAGCAAAAACAAGATGTCATAAAGGCATTTAATTTTTATCATGCTACATTAGATCATGATCAACGACATCAACATTTTAAAAACATTGCATTCAAGAATGGCAATATAACATCAAAATAAGACGGAATGCTATACCAATAAACTCCCTGCAGAAAGACATCTCTTTTTTTCCAAGATGGAGATCATGATCAACGACATCAACATTTTAAAAACATTGCATTCAAGAATGGCAATATAACATCAAAATAAGATGGAATGCTATACCAATAAACTCCCTGCAGAAAGACATCTCTTTTTTTCCAAGATGGAGATCATGATCAACGACATCAACATTTTAAAACATTGCATTCAAGAATGGCAATATAACATCAAAATAAGACGGAATGCTATACCAATAAACTCCCTGCAGAAAGACATCTCTTTTTTTCCAAGATGGAGATCATGATCAACGACATCAACATTTTAAAAACATTGCATTCAAGAATGGCAATATAACATCAAAATAAGACGGAATGCTATACCAATAAACTCCCTGCAGAAAGACATCTCTTTTTTTCCAAGATGGAGATCATGATCAACGACATCAACATTTTAAAACATTGCATTCAAGAATGGCAATATAACATCAAAATAAGACGGAATGCTATACCAATAAATTCCCAGCAGAAAGACTTTTTTTTTCAAGATGGAAATCATGATCAGCAACATCAACATTTTAAAATATCACATTAAAAAAATGGTCATGCAACGTCAAAATAAGATGGAAAACTACACCAATGAACTCCCAGCAGAATGGAACTTTTTTTTTCAACATAAAGATCATAATCAACATCAACATTTTATAACACCATATGGACCAATGGCAATTTCATGAAAAATAAAACCCAAGATGTTAAAAAGTCAAATTTTTGGTCATTCGAATAAAATAGTAACACTTACTAGGGATAAGATGATCAACACAATGTGACATACAAGGTAAACATTTTATTCATCAAGAAACGGTCGGATTACAGACAGTGCTAAAATCATACTGAAACACCATTTTCATGATTTTGCAGCCCACAAATGATCAACTGCATCAGCGGTTCAATGGTCAACCTACGGCGATATTTTTCACGCCAGAGGGCAGTCAATGCACCAGGGGCTTATCACGCGATTTTCTTACTTGGGCGTAGTGAGAGAGAGAGTGATGGTAGGACCACTCACTGTCTCTCTCTCTTTCTTTATCCCCAACTAATAATATAGAGAGGATTAGCCCCACACGAGCGTCATGCCCTCTGGCGTGAGAAAAATCGCACTAAGTTTCTCATTAACCTTCCTGGCTGTGCTTTCTGACCCTACTGAGTGTTGCTATGTTGTTGTTGTTATCGCACCCTGGCTAAAAGGCTCCAGGGATCATCCCAACAGCCGAAGCACTTGAACACTATGGTACAAATGCACCAGCTAGGGATGAGAACATTTCGTGTGTAACCGTTTTTTATTACTCCACCACATGGGCAGCATCACTCCGACTTCGGAGGAGTGTTGCTATGAATATACATTTAGATCACGATAAACAACATCAACATTTCATTACATTACATCCAAGAAAGGCAACAAGCTAGAAAGCTTCATCAAAGAACACCAATACTGATAAAAGGGGGAAAAGCAAATTAAAACTTGGCATCCCACATTATCTTTAGAAGAAAACAGTGGTGGATTTCTTCTGAAAGTGCAAAAAAGGAAGAAATCCAAGCCTGACAATGTTACAACAAAAATCAACAAGGAGAAATAAGTTCCGTAAATTAAAAATATGAACAGAATAAAACACAAACGCACACACACACCACTCAAATTTCTTTGTAAAAATGTAAAATTTTTGGTCATTCAAATAAAATAGTAACACTTACTAGGGATAAGATGATCAACACAATGTGACATACAAGGTAAACATTTTATTCATCAAGAAACGGTCAGATTACAGACAGTGCTAAAATCATACTGAAACACCATTTTCATGATTTTGCAGCCCACAAATGATCAACTGCATCAGCGGGTCAATGGTCGACCTATGGCGATATTTTTCACGCCAGAGGGCAGTCAATGCACTAGGGGCTTATCACGCGATTTTCTTACTTGGGCGTAGTGAGAGAGAGAGTGATGGTAGGACCACTCACTGTCTCTCTCTCTCTCTTTATCCCCAACTAATAATATAGAGAGGATTAGCCCCACACGAGCGTCATGCCCTCTGGCGTGAGAAAAATCGCACTAAGTTTCTCATTAACTTTCCTGGCTGTGCTTTCTGACCCTACTGAGTGTTGCTATGATGTTGTTGTTATCGCACCCTGGCTAAAAGGCTCCAGGGATCATCCCAACAGCCGAATCACTTGAACACTATGGTACAAATGCACCAGCTAGGGATGAGAACATTTCGTGTGTGACCGTTTTTATTTACTCCGCCACATGGGCAGCATCACTCCGACTTCGGAGGAGTGTTGCTATGAATATACATTTAGATCACGATAAACAACATCAACACTTCATTACATTACATCCAAGAAAGGCAACAAGCTAGAAAGCTTCATCAAAGAACACCAATACTGATAAAAGGGGGAAAAGCAAATTAAAACTTGGCATCCCACATAATCTTTAGAAGAAAACAGTGGTGAATTTCTTCTGAAAGTGCGAAAAAGGAAGAAATCCAAGCCTAGCAATGTTACCCCAAAAAATCAACAAGGAGAAATAAGTTCCGTAAATTAAAAATACGAACAGAATAAAACACAAATGCACACACACACTCAAAGTTCTTTGTAAAAAGAAAGTATGAAGTGTGTTGAATCCATTTCTATTAACATTACAGAAAACTAACAAGAAAACATATGTCCATGAAGTATAAAGAAAGGGAACAGAATAAAAAAACAAAATTAATTCCAAATACTTGCAGACGCTGACACCTTTGAAAAGTGACTAGAATGATGTTTTCATCACTACGCACATTTACACGTGTTTCGTGATTCATCATACTCAAAACTAACAACACACACACACTGTGACATGCACACACACATTTTCGCTTCCAGACAAAAATAACTAACAAGAAAACATATTGAAATATAAAGAAAGGGAAAAGAATAAAAAAACAAAATTATTTTCAAATATTTGCAGACACTGACACCTTTCAAAAGTGACTAGAATGATGTTTTCATCACTACACACATTTACACGTGTATTGTGATTCATCATACTAAAAACTAACAACACACACACACTGTGACATGCACACACACATTCTCGCTTCCAGACAAAAATAACTAACAAGAAAACATAATTATGTCCATGAAATAAAAGAAAGGGAACAGAATAAAAAACAAAATTATTTTCAAATATTTGCAGACACTGACATCTTTCAAAAGTGACTAGAATGATGTTTCCATCACTACACACATTTACACGTGTATCGTGATTCATCATACTCAAAACTAACAACACACACACTGTAACATGCACACACACATTGATAAATCTATCCCAAAGATTAAAAAAACACAAAATAAAAAAACCACAACGGAAATGCTTGGTGGAACGAAGAATGCGAAACTGCAAATGAAAAGAAAAAAGAAAGATTTAAGGCATATTGCAAAAAGAGATCAGCAAGCAATCACAAAAAAATGAAAGAGGCTGGTAAGGAAAGTGATGATGCAATAGAAAATGCACAGATACAACACTGGAATGTTTTTTGCAACACTGATCAATCAATCAATCAATCAAAATATTTATTGTCTTTAAAACATAAAGAAATTCTTTGTCTGGCATGCACATAAAACACATATACAAATAGAGACAATAAGACAATATACAGTAAATACATCATCAAGAATTAAATTACAATACAATATAAGACACACACACACACACACACACACACCCTCACACACACACACACACACACACACACACACCACCCCCTCCCCTTCCTCACAACATATTTTTCAAAAACTCCACCCTCAATCATGCCTTTCCCCCCTCACACACACATAGAGAGAAAGAGAGCTAAACAAACAATTTGTATAAAAGTAATAAGGACAACAAACAAAATTTATAAAAGGGGCTACATAAAAACAAGGTTTAGATTATAAAAGCCAATGCTGAATACTAGAACAATGTAAAATAATGTATGCTAAAGTCAACACACATTCACCCTGGCTCTCTCTCTCTCCCCCCTCTCTCTCTCTCTCTCTCCCCCTCCTCCTCTCCCCCCTCCCCCAATCTCTCTCCCTCTCTCCCCCCCCTCTCTCTCTCACACACACACAGAGCTTAAACCAACAATTTGTATAAAGTAATAATGGGACAATATGCATAAAACAAAATTAAAATGAATAACATCCCAAGCATAATACACAAAAACAAAGTTTAGATTATAAAAACCAATACTGAATACTAGAACACTGATGTTAAAGATTGTAAAGATATAGGGAAAGTATGGGAAGAACAAAATGGATTTACATCACCTCAGTATCCAATAAAAAATAAATAACAATAATCTTCCTAATGCTCAGGAGAAGGCAGAAGCCTTTGAAGACATGTTTGCCAATGTTAGCTGCCCTGAGGGTCTGACAGATGCTGACAGAAATTATAGAGAACACGAGGAAAATTATGAAGGATATGGCGATCCAACACCAGACAATAGCAATTGTATTAATGCTCCGATCACTATACAAGAACTAAAAGAAGCCATAAGATCAATCCCCATCAGAAAATCATCAGTTGGTTTAGATGCAATATCCAATCAGATGCTAAGAAATTTACCAGAAAATTTTATTATTTTTCTTCACGCCTTATTTAGTACATGTTGGAGCAATGGTGAAATGCCAAAAATATGGAAACAGACAATCGTTGTTCCGATTCACAAACAAGGCAAGTGTAATAATGACATTAAAAATTATAGGCCAATTGCATTAACATCACATGTATGCAAACTTTCAGAGAGAATTGTTTTGAACAGACTTGTGCATTATTGTGAAAAAAAGACGTAATTCCTATTAATCAAGCTGGCTTTCGTAAAGGGCAATCAACGACGGAAATTTTAGTAAAATTGTCCACAAACATAAAGAAACAATTTGCTAGATGTAAATGTGTATTAGCCACTTTTTTCGACATAAACAAAGATTACGATCAAGTGTGGCATTTCCAGCTCTTCAATAAACTTAAAAACATTGGTCTATATGGAAACGTATTCAATTATGTAAAAGATTTTCTGAGAGACAGGGTAATTCAAACTAGAATAGGAACATCATATTCAACGAAAAGAAATTTATCGATGGGAATCCCTCAAGGGTCAGTTTTAGCTCCTCTTCTTTTCACCATATTAATGTATGATCTGTCAAATAAGTTATCAAATAACGTTGTATTAGTTCAATACGCAGATGACATATGCCTGTGGATGGAGGTAACTCTAAAAAAGAAAACCCCACAGCGTAGCATAAACCACAACAACAAAATATATCAACGAGAGCTTGACAAAATGGAGAATTATATGAAGTTAAATGGATTAAGCTTATCTATTGAAAAAACAAATATTGTTTTCTTTAATAGTGGTTCTAATCTGGATAAAATACCTACATTTACATTGGGTAACACGCCTCTCAAATATGTTACCAAAGTTAAATTTTTAGGAGTTTATTTCACGTCAAAATTAACATGGAACGTTCATATTGAATATTTATTAACAAAGACGCGAAAAACGTGTATCTAAACAAAAATGGGGACAAGATTCATCTACGTTGATAACTCTGTGTAAAGCTTTAATGAGATCGAAATTAACATATGCACAAGAAATATTTTTTAGCGCTCCAAACTATTTGTTAAAAAAACTACAAAGCATTGAATGCAAGGCTTTAAAAATAGCACTAGGTCTCCCAGTGCATGCATCGTCAACTCGTACATATTATGAGGCTCAAATGCTTGCATTAGAAGAATACAGAGACTTCACATGTTGTAAATTTGTCTTAAAACATGCAGTTGTTAAAACACATATTGCTTCAGAAATAAAAATCAGGTCAGATATTGATTTTCCTAAAAGAGCTAAGACAATATCTTCTCAAGTCACTTTAGCTACATGCACATCAAAAACTATAACTGACTCTGGTCTTTCCACTGACATAGGTGCTGTATCTGTCAGACCATCAGTGTTTCCTATACCACCATGGGAACTCCACAAAGCGCATTTTGATATTGACCACACAAATATAAAAAAGATGAAAACATCAATATGCTATGCCAAATGTCATATTGAAGAAAACTACGCCAAATATTAAAAAATATACACTGATGGTTCATGCATAGATAGAAAAACAGGATGTGCATTCTTAATACCAGACTTAAAAATAGAGAAATGATTTTACATTGGTTTAAACAAATCGATATTTACAGCAGAATTAACTGCAGTACTTATGGCGTTACATTATCTTATTAACTTTCCAAAAAATATATGTCAAGTTCTTTTCTTTGTAGATTCAAAATCAGTTATTCAGGCATTAAAAACATTACAGCTACACACTAGACCTGAAATGATTATTGAAGTCAGTTGTTTGATACACATGCTTATTGTACGAGGTACTCAATTAACATTTTGCTGGATACCATCTCATTGCTCTTTTTATTACAATGAAAAGGTAGACAGGGCAGCAAAACATGGAGCTAAACATGGTTTTCATTCTGAATGCCTTGATTTCCTCCTATCTCTGCACGAACAGTGCAACTTACTTAAGTTGCACATTTTGAAAAAATTCCAATATAACATTAAAAATCGCGATAATCAAGAACAATTCGATATTAAAGGTATTAAACATAATTTTAGTGTCAGTAGAAAGTTACTTGCTTTAATGTATAAATGGAAACTAGATGCCTTTAAAACAAAATACGTTAAAAGCATAGTTTGCATATGTGGAAACAAAATAACTAATAGTCATATTCTATCATGTAATGACCTAAAGACATTTTTTATTCCTGTCTTGTTGCAAAATAGCGCTTGTAGTATTTTTAAATCAACAGCCTTAACGTATAAGTTTTTCGTTAATTTAGAAAGCAGTCCAATAGGGAAGTACTTGTAAATAATATCCATTATATTACTATTAGGTGGGTTATGATATTGGGTGGGTTTTTTTCGGGGTTTTTTCTCTTTCCCTTATCTTAGAACTCGGTTGCATAGATAATTATTTGTAATGTGCTTCTATTGCTATTATTGGATGATGGGCAGGGGGGGGAGGGTGATGTGTGTCGGGTGGGGGGGGGTGGGGTGAGGGTGGGGGGGGGTAATGTTGGGTTTTGTTTTCCAGTTGGGGTGATTTTTGTTTTTACTGTTACTGGTTTTATTCCTATCTTATGTGGTTTATGTATTACTTCTACAGTTCAGTCCTATCCATTCACATTGATTGTGCATACACTTGCATGTATCCACTTTGATATTTCACAAACATATACACAAATTCACATGCACGCAACCACTTTAACATGCATACATTTTTTTTCATCTATTGTTTCTTATTTTTTATTGATTGATTGATTTTTTGGGGGTCTAATGTCACACACATTCTCGCTTCCAGACAAAAATAACTAACAAGAAAACATGTCCATGAAATATAAAGGGAACAGAATAAAAAACAAAATTAATTCCAAATATTTGCAGACGCTGACACCTTTGAAAAGTGACTAGAATGATGTTTCCATCACTACGCACATTTACACGTGTCTCATGATTCATCATACTCAAAACTAACCACACACACACACTGTGACATGCACACACACATTCTCGCTTCCACACAAAAATTCAGGAATGTTAAAACAATGAAAGACAAATTCACATGTTTTCAAAAATTCCTAGTGTAATATCGTCAAACAAAATTGTAATGTCACATAATAGATCTTTGCCAAAATGTCACAAGACAGATCTTTGCAAAAACGTTACATGACAGATATTTGCAAACAATATTGAATGCCAAAATGTCACATCACAGATTTACATGACAGATCTTTGCAAAAATGTTGAAAAATATTGAATGCCAAAATGTCACAACACAGATTTACATGACAGATCTTTGCAAAAATGTTGAGTGACAAAATGTTACATGATACATCTTTGCAAAAATGTTGCACAACAGATCTTTGCAAAACATGTTGAGCATGGTTTTAAACAAAATGTCGGTCAAATCATCCAACACATCAATGCACAATGCAGATCTTTTGCAAAACTGTCACTGTTGAGTATTAACACTGGGCATAGTGGCACAAAAGATAACTTGCAAAATGCCACAAAATGCTAATATACATTACTGGACATATTGCACGACAGATGGCTTAGCCTGGACATATTCAAGGGTTAAACCTGACAATTTTCAAAAAAAGGAAATGGAGCAACACTCACACGAAGCTGAGCACCTCAATTTAAAGCAATTTGGACGCATAAACAGAACGGCAATCAGGTTTTCCCTGTTTTTTTGCAGGGTGGTTTTTTTCGTTGCATAACTTTGTTGAAAATAATATTTTTGTTTAGATTTCGTTAAAAAACAATATTTCAAAAAAAAAAGGATTTCCTTCCTGAGACGAAAGCAGTTTAAGCCATGCATATTAGATGATAAAATGCCATTACCACTGACATAAAATGCCATTATCACTGACATAAAATGCCATTATCACAGGCATGAGCAACTTAGGATGAGCATTTTGTTTTGTTTTTTACTGCCAGGGAGTAATCAAACCAGTAGGGACTTAGTGTGTGATATAGTTAGTTGGGCATAGTGAGAGAGAGAGAGGGAGATGAATTCCTCCCTCTCTCTCTCACTACGCCCAACTAAGAAGATCACGGGCTAAGCCCCTACTGGTTTGATTGCCCCCTGGCAGTCAAATCAGCAGTAGATGCCATTATCATGGTAGATAATGCTTGGGTGGATAATACTAGATATTTGAGATTCAAGATTCTTTAATCAGCCAATGCACATTGAGTGTACAAAATAAATCATTTTTGGTTTTGCAAAAACAGGCAAACAAACAACAACGGAAACATGTAGTGCATGGATGGATAACCAATGCATCATTATAAATGTATAACAAATATATGACTACGAGGGCCTCTTATTATATTTTGCAATGTGAAGATTATGATTGTTACAAAAGGGTAAATAGTGTCATGAGATAGACCATTATCACAACACTTATACTTATGTTGCAAATTTTCCGCCTTGTCATAGCCGTTGAGCAAAGCAAAACGTCCAACAATGTGAATGTTGATCCAAAGCTGTGAAAATCTCTTTAATTCCGAGATTTTCTGTCTATAAAGATGTGCATTTATACTCAAGAAGAGACATTCAAACAAATGCATTAGATGTTTATAAATTGTTTTGAGACCTTGCACAATCAGATATTAAAGTTCACAATGGGCTCAAGAATTTTCAGTAAAGCAGAAGAATGTTAAAAAAAAAGTGACCGTTACAATCATCAAGTGACTGCTGCGACTGTTAAAACCATAGTCAATACAAAGCCTGTTGTAGAAAATGATCTCTGGACAAGTGCTGATGAGATGGAAAACATAATGAGCATTTCATCAGGAAGCCTTGATAAAACCTTGCTAGAACACCCGAGTATGTGGAAATATTATAATCGTTGAGTGCCCCAGTAGTTTCTCTGCTCTTAAAAAAAAAAAGGGAGGCTTTGGCGAAGGAAGATGCTTGAGAGTTTGCTGAGGGCGTTATCTTTTACATACCCCAGTCAACCTGGTGCCATAACTGTTTGGTTTGAAGAATATTATAGTGTGTGTGTGTGTGTGTTTGTGTTTGTGTGTGTGTGTGTGTGTGTGTGTGTGTATGTTCTAGTTAGGGAAACCTCTAAAATCTTGACAAGCCAGAAGGAGGATGCACACAGCCAATTTTCCACATTATAAAATATAGTAAGAAGCCCTCGCATGGTAACAGATTCAGGTTATATAGTTATGCATCTCTTGCTCTCGTTCTAACTTAGTCTTACTTTCAGACACATGCCAATTCCCCAGGAAAGTGAGCTAACTGAATGTTGATTGGCTATTATGACAGCATGTTTCTAGCCTCACTGCAACACACACAGGCACACGTGCACACACACAAATACATAATTATAAGCAAACCAACACACACAGGCACGCACGCACACACACAGCAAACACATTCTTCATTATTTCATCACAGCAGCTTTGTCTGCGTTCCTTTGCACCTCTGCAACGTCTAGAGCCTCATCTAGACGCTGCCTTAGATTCGGAGGAAGGTTGGAAAAGAAGTCAGAAACCATCTTCTCATCCTGTAACGGGAAGTTATAAAAGGGAAAAAAGATATGACAAATTAATGATGATGATGATGATACTGATGAACCACTAGAACTCTCAAATCACCCCATAGAATCTCAAATCATGCGTGAGATTTACCCTTTAAAACCTCAAGTAGGTGGTCAGATGATGCATTAAAGTATGTGATCGCACTAGGAATTTTAAAAGTCTTATTCTACCCCTTCCCCCTAACCAACGACCTGTGTCAGAATCTGTAATTTGAATTTACAGCCTTCAAGAGTTTCGATATCTTTTTCTAAAAATCTGTAATACTCTTTTACAGATATTTTGCGCACTTCTTCTACCCAGTCTGTCTGCCAATTCATTCCAATAAATATCACAATGTGACGGAACCCAATTAAAGACCAAGCCAGAGGCCTTTTGAATGAGAAAATGAAATGACTGATTTTGATCATAACAGACCTGTTTACCCCAAATCTTCACTGTCTGAGTAATCCCAAGCTCTGAAAACAGTAATTTTAGGCATCTGTCCGTAATTTTGCTGTCCGAGAAATCCTTTCACCAGAATTTTTCGCTGCCGTCAAACCTTTTGCTGAGCAAAGGCGGAGGGGAGGGGGGAGGGGGGGGGGGCCGTACACACATGCTACATTCCCATCCAAACCAAACTTCCACAACTGCCGAAATTTTGTACTTCGTATCTAGAAAAATGGCGGCATGGAGAAATAAACCGGAAGTATTCATTCAAGGGACATCACTCGAAGTGATACCTTTGACACAGCTGTTTCGGGAGGAACATTTAGTTTATCTATATTTTCAGAAGTTGTTTCAAGCCAACTTTAGTTTACCATAAGTTGCTTTTCATAAATTACAATCACGAATATGTTGTAGTCAGTGGATATTGCTAGATGTTCACTCATGGGCAATTTTATTTATGTTTGTGTATTATTCAAGAACATTTTCTACTAAATATGTTGCATGATACTGCTCAACAAAAATAAGTTTTTACCATAAATCTGATGGAAGAAATATATTAAAAATACAATGAAGAACATACAGCCCAAATATTTTTACAAGCAAAAGCTTGGTGCAGTTTTTATCTAAGATTTCTAAATTCAGTCTTTTAACTAAATAGCTTGATTTTGTATGGGGTGGAACAGCTGTGTTGATAGCAGATGACAGAGTAGCAAGTACGGCTCAAATGCCTTCTTTTGATTTCTTCTTCTTCTTTTTTTTCCGCACTCGTTCAGCGGAAATGCGGATTGCTTTGTTGCTGACCGTAATAGCGTAATCGGAGGTCTCAAAACGTAATAATTACGGACAAATCCGTAGGAAAAACAGGTCTGTTATTAAGTCAAATCTGTCTCTAAACTTTATGGGTTTAAGTGTAAGATTTTGAGTCAACACAGAAAACAACAACTTTAAGTTAAGCACAATCATAATATAGGAATGTTGATGCATCGCAAAGCCATGAGAATGGCTACCAGCTCTGTCGTGAAAATAGAATGTCGCTCTAATCATAATAATAAGGAAATTGTATATATTGCCCATCCTACTATGTAGACTACAGGGGGCTTTATATACAATAGAAATGGAACACACACACACCCCACCCCACCCCCTCTTTCACCAATATGAAATGACTTTTCTATATTAAGTCCAGAAATTACAAACCCAGCGTCTGCAACATAATTGTTAATCAAAGAATCATCAGCATAATTTATACCTTTAAATGGTTAGGATTACTTGAATGAATATGGGAAGGAAATGAAATAGCCAGAAGATGAGAATTATGTTGTTATCGTATCCTGGCCTAAAGACAGAAGACTCCAGGGATCACCCCAACAGCTGAAGCACTTGAACACTATGGCACAAATGCACCAGCCAGGGATGACAACATTAGGTGTGTGACCGTTTTTATTACCCCGCCACGTGGGCAGCTACACTCCGACTTTGGAGGATATGAGGATTATCGCTCTTTCTTTTTTAAATCATCATTTGACATGTCAAAATCTGCTCTCTTAAGTTCCCATGGACGAATAGGAGATGTAATCAAACGTTTAGCTACATCTTTACTTTTTAATTCTGATCTTGTTTGAATGTTTGGTATAAGTGGCTATTATTGACAAAAATGTTACTTTCCTTGCTCTTTTTGGAAACTGAAAATCTGATCTAAGGTTGCTTTCATTGACGCTAACATTTTCAATTGCACTCCTTATTAATTTATGGTAATGATGACGAAGGCGATGATGATGATGATGATGATGATTATGGTGACACAAGAAACTTACTCCTCGGAAGTATGTTGACTGGGAAATCGTGATGTTCCTTCTGCAAAGTACAGGAAATTATATACCATTTAACACATCAATCAACATCAAACACGTCCATTTCATCAACACACAAACACAACAGAATAGTTCAATCCATCTTGATCTTCTTCTACGAATCAATCGCTTAAACTGGTTCCTGTCAAGTATGAGCGCAGATGCGTCATGGTGCCATTATGCATCTAAGAAATAATTAGGCCCAGCAAGTCTGACTTTAGCTAGAGGAAATATTTTTGAAAGTGTTTCTTGAAAAAAGACAGAAGAACGGACCGGTAAGGCAGAAAGATAGTAGATGACAGTAAGCAAAGCGAAAAGGCAGAGTCAAAGAGAGAGACAGATTAGAGGAAGTTACAAGCACAGAACTTCCAGGAGGTGGGGGAACTATTTATACCAAAGTGCTCCTGGTATCCCTGCAAGGGGGGATTGAAAGTAAAAAACATAATTTCCTAAAAAAAGCACTTTTATCACCTGACAGGCATCCACAATATGGCAAGCCATATCAACACTCTCCCAATCACCATTTTCAGCTCTTCCCTGCTCCCTTACCCCCTCCCGGTGATCTTACGTTTTCCTAAAAATAACATTTGTACCTACACACACGTGCATACATACGGAGAGGAAGAAAGGGGGAGGGTAAAAGGAAAAGAAACACAAGGGACATAGAGAAAAGAGGGGGGAAAGGAGTGAGTGAGTGAGTTAGTAGACAAATGAATTAAAGGGAGAGAGCTAAAGAAGAGGGGGTGGGGGTGGAGGAGGTAGAAGACAGACAGACAGAGACAGAGTTTATTGTAGAAGTTATTTGTCAAACAAAACCAAAAACCAAACTTACAAAGGGCACAGCGGACTGTCTGGTTCAATGAGGGGGGGGGGGTCAAGGCTCTATTCTTCTTAGTTCGTCCTGCTTGCTTTTCACCTCACACTGCACCCTCTTCGCGTTGTCGAGCATAGCTGCAACATAACAAATCGTAACAAGTCCACATTAAGACATTAGGTTAGGTTAGGTTAGGTTAGGTGCATTTTAGTCACAGAGGCGTCTCTGTGAAATTCGGGTTGCTCCCACCTGGAGAGCGTGTCGCAGCCAGAGGCCATCGGTGCTTTTTCTTACAAACTTCTATTCATGGACAAAATCTCCCTGTATTTGACCATGACTTTCAACTTTCAACCTCTTTAAAACACACATGGGTATGTGGGAAGAAACTGGGTGGTCAGTGGGGAGTACAACAGGATGAGAGAAGAAGCGTGGTTACTGCTACACATATCTGTATTATTAAAAAAATCGGGACTTTACTGGTTTAGCACTGCCTCCGGGCATTGCCTCCAGTATTGTTCCCACCATCTTTAACGGGTTGAGAGAAGAAGATGGAAGGAGGGACACAGACAAAAGTAATAATATAATATTTTGCGGACCCGGCACTCACGGTACGGGTACTAGGCGTTGCCGGTACTAGGCGTTGCCGGTACTAGGCGTTGCCGGTACTAGGCGTTACTAGGCGTTACCGGTACTCGGAGTTGCGCTAGTATACATAAAATAATATTATTTAAACAAAGCCCTGTTCATAACTACAAAATGTGAAACAATATTACAATATTATAAGAAAAGAAACAAAATTGCAAGGGAAATCAAAGTTCATGAGCTACGTTATTGCACAAACACACACACTAATAGAGAAGCACACAGTCGCTAGGTAATGTATTATGTCAAATACTAAATGCTCGAATAAACGATTACTTAGAATCAAACAATCTGCTAGCAAAAGAACAAGCCGGTTTAGAAAAGACCATAGGACTTCAGATAACATTCTCATTTTAAACAGTATAGTAGACTATACATTAAAATCACGTAGCAGTAGTTTATATGGATGTTTTGTCGATTTTCAAAAAGCATTCGATAACATATCACACAAAGGATTACTTATAAAATTTAAAAAAATTGGTATTCAAGGTAAATGTTTTAATCTGATTAAAAGTATGCACACAAATGCACAAATTTGCTCATCCAGCAAAAATGGGATTCCTCTCCATTTATGTACGAAGAGGAATTTTACAAGGAAACTCCTTAAGCCCCACATTATTTAATATATTTATTAATGATATAATTATGTGGTTTCCAGACGTAGATTCACCAAAAATTAGCCAATCAGAAAATAAAAGTATATCTTTACTATATGCAGATGACCTCATACTTCTTGCAACATCTAAGCATGGTTTACAATTAAAACTTGATAAATTACACATATTGTAAAGAGTGGGAAAACTAAAGTGTTAATATTTTCAAAAACAGACCCCAAAACTAGAATATTATTTAGATGTAGCACAACAATCATTGAAACGACAGATCAGTACAAGCTAAGACTGTACAGGGGAAGATAAACATCCGGTCTCTTTTCCCTATATGAGTAGAGTTGAGAACTGGTTCAAATTTTCGAACTGGTTTTAAACCGGTTTTTTCTCTCTGAACCGGTCTTTTCGAACCGGTTTTTTTAACCAGTACTCGCATCAGTAGTTTCACCTATGCAAACATATTTATTTGTCAGAATATTCACACACGAACGCGCACACACATACACACACACTCAACTAAAAACTTAGCTAAACTCCAACAAACATTTTAATGACGGGGCCATCTGCCCGTGTCAAAGGAAGGTGAGGGTAGGGGTGTAGTTGAAAAATATAATAATCATAGGGAAAATAATTAAACCAAAGCAAAAACAAAACGTCATATGGCGGTTGGAGTGTGAAGGATGGTGGCACATTCACAACGCAATGAACTAGCTTTGAGAATAATCAGATATGTAGCGGGAGGATAAGGAATACAAAAGTATAATAATCTTAATTATGTACCTGAACAGATAAACAAAATGAGAAGAGAAAATCTTTCACAATGCAAGGAAAAAATATCACACACGAGCGCGCGCGCAGGCACACACAGTCACACACGCACATGCACGCACACACATTCTCTCTCTCTCAGTCCCAGGGCTGGGTGGAGAAAAGCTGTTATTGCTACTCTCTTATTCTTACAACAGTAATGACATATTCTATTTTTAGACAATATCTTCAGTAAGCGCATTCATTTTAATCGAACAATAACTACTGAATGCACATTAAGCAGTTTATGAAGCGTGATATAGGGTTTTTACGCCCTCTTCGGCCTTTCGGCCATGTGGGACATTGGGGATTTACTTTAGATGCCTGTAAGTGTGTGTGTGTGTGTGTGTGTGTGAGAGAGAGAGAGGCTGAGAGAGAGAGGCTGAGAGAGAGAGGGGGGGGGTTGTGTGTGTGTGTGTGTGCGTGTGGGTGTGGGTGTGTGTGCGTGTGTGTGTGTGTGTGTGTGTGTAGATCAAAACATTTTCGAACATATTTGCTCATCTTCTTAGCATAAGAATTTATAGAAATTAAATTAAATAAACTTAAAAAGACATTGTTTTATTGTTCCATTCACAGTTCTCTTGGTGATTAGTCATGTTTGTTGTTCCACTACCCTGATTGATCGCACTGACACATTGCAAGCACAAAGAAATACTTTCTACAATCACTCCATCACTCTTTCGATTTTTTTCTCAGGAGAAAATGCCTCCAAATGTTCGTTACTGTGTTGTATGTCTAATCTTTGGCCATACTTACTCCTTACAACACCAGACAACTAGAAACAGCTACTCTTGGTTTACAAACACCCAATCTGCGCTGAGATTCAGTGTTGTTCTTTGAAAAGAATGCGTTATTCTAAGAAAAACTTACTTTCAGTTTGCAGTTAAAAAAACCGGTTCACAGCAACTCGAACCGGTTTTTTGAACCGCGAAATTTCAAGACCGGTTTTTCGGTTCAAACCAGTTTTTTCCCCCACCTCTATATATAGTAGTGAGGACAGAAACACTGGTTATGTCCCTTTGAAACGTGACACATTTTACACATCGATAGGCCAGTTGAATTCTCTGTTCAAGTTCCAGTCCGAGTTTTTGGATAGCCTCCACTGTGAATAGTGTACACGTCCGCACTAACGATAACTCTATCAGCCCGGTTCGCCGAGCTTTTAAGTAATCCATCTTACCCTTTTAGAATATCTTTGGTACAAGTACCTAGGAATTATATTTCATAAATCAGGAAAACTTGATATAGCATCTGAGCATCTTAGCAAGCAAGAAAATAAAGCAACACACAGCCTTAAAAGAATGATTAAAAATGAAAACATAAATGTTCAAGTTATTTTAAAACTATTTGATAGTCTTATCTCGCCAATATTAACTTATGGTGCAGATGTTTGGCTACTATTTACCATAAAATTAGATGACAACTTTAACTTAGAAAAGTTATTCACCCAATGCCTCTCAAATAAATTACAGCATGAACATATCCAGCATAATTTTTTAAAACAAATTTTAGGGGTTCATAAAAAAAAAGCTATAAATTTAGCGGTTATTGGAGAGCTAGGTAGTTTTCCTGTTAGTTTAACATCAATTTGTCAAATTATAAAATTCTGGCATCATATCTTAGAATCCAAACAAGACTCTTACATAAATGTCATTTACAATTAAATGTTAAACAATGAAACTAGTCAGGAACCGTGGGTTAAATTCGTCAAATATATCTTAAACGCCCTTGGATTGACACATATCTGGAACAACCAATACACGTTTAACATAAACAAATTATGTCATGTAATTCAAAATAAACTAAAGGAAGAATATATTTCATTTTGGAGAAAAAGAAAATCTGAGACACAATCAAAGCTAGTGAATACAGAACTGAACCATATTTGACAAATCCTGTAACCTCTTCGCTGCTATCATGTTTTGCTATAGGCTATGCTAAGGACATTTTCAGACACACAAAATCACGCCAGTGGTTTTCTTTTGCTTATACACACCCACACACACACTCACACACACATACTACACCCACACACACACACACCCCCCCCCCCCACACACATACACACACACACATCTGGGCCACACACAATGACGAACCACCACCTACAGCGGGGATCTGGGAGCCTATTAAACCTTAGAAAGAAGGATTTTCGCCAATGCGGCACGTAACCACATGACAGACGAGAACAGAGCCTCACAGCGGATTCTGTGACGAGGTGAAGAGTTAACAACTTTAGGGAAACTAAGAACTTCATGCCATGACCTTAAAATAGAAAAAGGTAGGCATTCTAATATACCTAGAGAGAAAAGGCTATGTTTACAATGTAATGAAGTAGAAGATGAAACTCATTTTTTAGACAATTGTACAAAGCATACGGAAATAAGAATACAATTTATAAAACTCGTTGAAGAAAAATACAATATACATAATGTTACACCTAGCAAATTAATTACAAATGACGACCTTGTAAGTGAGCTTGCAAAATATATACAGTTGTTTCAATCAATAGCCTCAATTGCCTGAAGGAGTAGCGCAACCAGTACAAAGAAAGAAGAAAAAACAGAAGTATTTAACAAAACATGTTCCGCAATTGAACTTTTTGAATTGTTATTATTACCGTTATTGTTATTTTATTAGTGTCATATAAAACCTTGTATTGGTTTTAAAGGGCAATAAATATTGATTCTGATTCTGATTCAGTCACACAAGCCATTCCAGACTGAAGGAGCACAGTGTGAAAAAGAGGATTCTCCAAAGGATTTTGTTTTAACACGAGGAGTAGAAAGCAGGCGTGAATCGGAAGAAGATCTGAGCCGGCGTGCAGGGGTGTAAGTTTGAATGATGTCGATAAGATATTGAGGGGCAGTGCCATTGACAGAGTTGAAGGTGAGGCATGCAACTTTGTATTGAAAGTGAGCAGAAATAGGAAGCCAGTGAAGAGTAGTGGGGTAATGTGTACTTTCCTTTTAGTTTTGAAGATCAGTCTTGCTGCTGCATTTTGAACTTTTTGAAGTGTATTAGAGTTTGAGGGCAGCCATGTAACAAAGAATTGCAATAGTCGAGCCTAGATAGGACAAGAGAGCAAATAATGGTAAGAAGATGGTAGATGGAACTGATCTTTCGTAACTGTAAGAATGCAGCTTTGCAGAGGCTGTTCACGTGGGGTTTTCATTGAAAGGTGGGAATCAATAGTTACACCAAGATTTTTTACAGAAGGTACAAAATCAACATCACAGTCACCAATTTTGATCGAGGAAGGTAAGGAATTACCCACAGAGAGTCTGTTAGAAGAAAGGATAATGGATTCAGTTTTGTTATCATTCACTTGGAGTTTATTTGTACTCGTCCATGTCTTGACATCACCAACACATCCTTGAATAGTCTGGAGAGAAGAGTCAAAATCAGAGATAGATGTTTCCTTGTAAAGCTGGTTGTCGTCTGCGAAAGCATGGTGATTTACAGTGTGTTGCTTGACAATGTCAAACAGAGGTTGCATGTACAGAATGAAGAGGACAGGTCCTAGGACGGATCCCTATATCCATATATTAACTGAACATGACACACAGCTGAAATAACTTATCAAATCAACAACTGAACAGAACTAACAGCTGAAATTACATCAGCAACTCAGTATGACAGAAAACTGTTTATTATTTATAATTTATAATTGATTTTCTACAATAGCAAAAAGTAAACTTATGCAAGATCAGGGGGTATGCTGTAGACAGGCGGGTAATATATCCCCTCTTGTCTTCCAGCTCAATGACGTTGAGTATGAGATTAATGCGTGCACACATGGGGGGGTGGGGGTATGCTGTAGACAGGCGGGTAATATTGGTAATATATCCTCTCTTGTCTTCCAGCTCAATGACGTTGAGTATGAGATTAATGCGTGCACACTACGAGGTTAATTAATGCGTGCACACATGTGGGGGTGGGGGTATGCTGTAGACAGGCGGGTAATATTGGTAATATATCCTCTCTTGTCTTCCAGCTCAATGACGTTGAGTATGAGATTAATGCGTGCACACATGTGGGGGTGGGGGTATGCTGTAGACAGGCGGGTAATATTGGTAATATATCCCCTCTTGTCTTCCAGCTCAATGACGTTGAGTATGAGATTAATGCGTGCACACATGTGGGGGTGGGGGTATGCTGTAGACAGGCGGGTAATATTGGTAATATATCCCCTCTTGTCTTCCAGCTCAATGACGTTGAGTATGAGATTAATGCGTGCACACATGTGGGGGTGGGGGTATGCTGTAGACAGGCGGGTAATATTGGTAATATATCCCCTCTTGTCTTCCAGCTCAATGACGTTGAGTATGAGATTAATGCGTGCACACATGTGGGGGTGGGGGTATGCTGTAGACAGGCGGGTAATATTGGTAATATATCCCCTCTTGTCTTCCAGCTCAATGACGTTGAGTATGAGATTAATGCGTGCACACATGTGGGGGTGGGGGTATGCTGTAGACAGGCGGGTAATATTGGTAATATATCCCCTCTTGTCTTCCAGCTCAATGACGTTGAGTATGAGATTAATGCGTGCACACATGTGGGGGTGGGGGTGGGGTGTAGGGAGGTGGGGTTTAGGGTGGGGGTGTTTGAAGGGAGGTGGGTGCTAGTGTGTTGTGTTATGAGTTATGTATTCATTTTTATAGATGTATGGTGAGGATACGTGAACCAGTCTGTTAGAAATGTTTGTGTGAATGGTGAGTGAAAAGCACATTGAGTTGCTTAGCAAGATTCTGCACTATACAAGCATTATAAATTATTATTATTATTAAATATTGCTCTTACAAACAATTCATGATCACTTAGAGATACAATTTTGATGAAAAAAAATTGTTTGTTTCTTACCTTTATCTTGAAGTTTTCTCTTCTTTGGCCTCTTCCCTTTGGCCTCGTTCAGCCGAGTTCCTTTCACCCTCTCGCATTGTCTTTGGGCGTTGTTCTGCCGGGATTTTAATACACCCATGATCAAATCCATCTCGTCTGGGGAAGAAATAAATGTATGAATCAATCAAAAGTAGAAAAAATAGATAAGTGAGGGTTTTAAAAAAAAAACCACACAACTCAAGTCTTCAAATTCTCAACACCATGCTGTCACACGATGTCTGAGCAAGTCAAACTTTTCGTTTGTTTCAGTTAACATGATCTGTCTGTTTCAGTTAAATGTACTCACTTTGTCTCATTCTCATCTTTTAGTTATTGAAATTTATTTCTTGATTAAATTTACTGTTGATAGAGTTATCTTGGTTTTTGGAATAACAGCCCCCCATGGGGATACCGGGTGGGGGTGGGGTCTTTTGTACAAATAGTTCCCCACCTTCTGGAAGTCCTGTGCTAGTAACTTTCTCTAATCTGCCACTCTCTTTGATTCTGCCATTTCTCTTTGCTTACTGTCACCAACTATCTTTCTGCCTTACTGGTCCATACTCCTGCCTTTTTTTTTCAAGAAACACTTTCAAAAAGATTTCCTCCAGCCGAAGTCGGACTTGTTGGACCTAACTATTTCTTAGTAAGGTGCATAATGGCAGCATGACGCATTTGCGCTCATAATTGACAGGAAACTGAGCGATCAAAAAAGAAGAATGGAATGACAGGAAAAAAGTATTAATAAATGATTAATCAGTAAATGCAATATTTTGATCTTGATCTTAGTCGAACGCGCCACACTGTGGCATTGGTTTTTTTAATAACAATTTTGATATATTGAAGGGGTTGGGGTGGGGGTTTATCCTAAAATTTACATGATTGCCTAATTATGGGGCTGTTTGTTACGTGCGCCAGCCTCGTTTCAGAAGCGGTTGGCTCAAGAACAAGAACTTGAAGAACGAAGAATTATGATTAGGGCATCAAGTGGCTGCTGGATGTGGCATCACACTGGTGACTGGCTAAACGGGCACTGTTTGGCCAGGTCACTCAGTTTTTAGGATTTTATCTGTTTATTTTTAGATGCTCTCCCCAAGTTTCATCGACGTTATGCCACACAGTGGCCCTTTCGACTATATATCCTGATCCTGATTTGCAGAATTAGGCAATCATGTAAATTTGTGATTAGCCCCTACACCCACCCGCTTCAACATGTTGAAATTATTAATAAAAACAAAAACAGAAACACTAATGACTAACTCAAAGATCGGCAGCCTAACTTTACATGTTAGGTCAACAGAGAGTTGGTCTTCTACATTTAATCGTATGTGAGTTGATTACAGCAAGGCCTGCCTGGAATTAGCATCTCCAGCCTCTGTTCAGACACATGTCTTTATATTTTGGAATGTCATCCAATTGCAGTCTAAATGAAGACTTTGGGCATGGGACAGTATACTCATCCCCAATAGGAAGAAAAAGAAAAAGAAGAAGTTGAGGGCGTGTCCAACTAGCACAACCACAAAAACAACACACATGCGCTATTAATGGTCTGAATGAAGATCGGTGAGCGTGGGACAGTCTAAACATCTCCAACTGGAAGAAGAATGTGTGCTCGCATGTTTGTCAGTTTGAATGCCAGTCAACTCAGCCTTTTACCAGGTCGGCCTCGTGCCAACTCGGCCCTGGGTGCAAGTCAACTCGGCCTCAAGCCCTGGTCATTTCGTCCTCGGGTTCACTCGTCTACCAGGAAAAACATACATATGGCTCTATCTGTGTCAATGATAATTATTAGCGTTAATATTTGATTAATCAAACTTAACCCTTTCGCCGCCAGCCATTTTTCAGCAAAAAAATACCCTTAAACTTAAATGGGTAGAGACAAAATAAAGAGAGTTTTTCTAAGCAAAGACACAGAGAGGCATGAGAGAGACATGAGGCCTAGACTTGAGAGAGAGAGAGAATTAAGAGAGAGAGGGAGGGAGGAGGGAGGGAGGGATTTGAGTCTTTTAGAGACAGAGAGTGAGAGAGAGAGAGAGAGAGAGAGACGAGAGAGAGAGAGGCACAGAGAGAGCAAAAGAGAGAGAAATAGAAAGAGAGAGAGAGAGACAAAGACAGAGAGAAGAGAGAGAGGAGAGAGAGAGAAGAGAGGAGAAAGAAAGAGAAATGAAGCGATTCTGTTCACTAGTTCACGAGATAAAGCTGGGGGGAAATTACATAGCCCAAAGAAGGAAATTTCGGAGAGAGAGAGGACAAACTTCAGAGAGTCAAGAGTCAGCAGAGTGAGGATTAACAAAAGAGAAGCTTCCTTTTCAAGCTGTCTACCCCTCTGCCAATTTTAATTAAAGAGATAAGTTTTTACAGTAGAGAGAGAGAGAGTCGAGACACAGACAGACACACACACACACACACTCTGGCCGGGTAATAAAAAGAGAGAGAGAAAGAGAGAGACAGAGAGAAACACACAAAAATATAGAGTATGTTGAGGACGAGAGAGAGACAGAAAGAGAGTTTTTCTAAGAAAGACAGAGTGAGAGAGAGAGAGAGAGAGAGAGACACACACAAAAAAAAACGTATGTTGAGGACCAGTTGGTTGGAAACGAGGACCAGTTGACTCATTGGGCGAAGCCAAAACGACCAAAATAAGCGGGTTCGAAATGACATTAGGCCGATCTAACCGGTGTTGCATACAGTACCTAACCCATGAAATAAATAAAAGACGATCGACGGTAAAAGTTCAAAGAGTTTTACTAAAACATGGCTGTCATCACCCACAATCTGTTTGGCCTTTTGCAACACACGTCTGTCATACAACTCTTGCAAACTATTTTGCCTCTCACCTATGCCTGGTTTGTTGTGGGAAGCTATTCGGACAAGGGGCCGGGGTATCCGTTTTCCATCAGTTTGTGAGGATGGCATCCTTGGAGGGTAGGCATCCACCTGTTGGAAATATCCCAGATTTGAAAATCCTACCACCATCACAACAGTTAAGTTTGACTGGTAGTATCATACCACCGAGTGGTTACCGAAGTGAATATGCAGTAGCCGTCATAAAAGATGATTTAGTCACCTTTCCTCAAGGTTATAGGATGACGGCTACTGCATCTGGAATAAGAACAAACTAACACAGGGTCACTGTCTAATAAATGCCCTTCATTCATTCAAATTGTTTGCTGTTAGGAACAGATTCACCCCTAAATATATTCAGACGTCTTGTCACTTGTGGCAGGCAGGAAGATTCATCATTAAACACTGAGAAGTTAGAAATATTTTTCTAATACAGTGGAATCCGTTTGATTGGCCATCGGATAATCAGCCAAAGCCGCTTAATCGGCCAATTTCCTCTGGAACGGAATTTTTTCTTCTTAAGCATGTGTTATTTTGTTCGTTTTTACGGCCAAAGCTGAAATCTTCAATTTCGCTTTATTGGCCACTTTTTCTCTCTAATGTTTCCTCTTTACCCCCCTCCCCCCCTTTTTTGAGAGGGAGAACCAACAGAGGCAGAGAGAGAGAGAGAGAGAGAGATAGAGAGAGAGAGAGAGAGAGAGAGAGAGAGAGAGAGAGAGATTGATTGATTGATTGAATTTTATTTATAGAGGGTAATAGAGTAAGCAATAACATGCTTTTTTACATCCAGCCCTCTGGACAGAATACATTTATAAAAGTGAGAGAGAGAGATTTAGATGAGAGAGAGAGAGAGAGAGAGAGAGAGAGAGAGAGAGAGAGAGAGAGAGAGAGAGAGAGAGAGAGAGAGAGAGATTTACTCGTTTAAAGCAGACTCCCTGCAAACCAAAGTCAAGAGTGAAACTAACATTACCATGACTGGCCAATTTGGCCAGAATTTGAAAAGGGAAAGAATTTGAAATTGAACTGCAACATTTAATTTTGACGTCATTGCTTTTGACTTGCATCATACAGTATCTCGATGTTCGTTTTATCGTCCGATTCGCTTTATCGGCCATATTTTTCCTGGTCCCGAAAGTGGCCGATTAAGCGGATTCCACTGTACTTATTTATTTTTTGTTTGTTTGCGTGGGTGATTGTTTATATCATCCGCCATCCAACATCAGGCTCTTTGCAGACCCTGTAATAATGACACAGGCAGACCATGAAACCCTGCGAGGCGACCTGAAGAGACTGGAAACATGGGCTGAAGGGTGTGGCACGAGATTCAACGCTAAGAAATGCTACATTATGAGGGTGCTGTATAGATCATCATACTTATACCAGCTGGGAAACCACATACTGCAACAGGTTGACACCTACCCCTACTTCGGAGTAGAGTTAAGTAACAACTTGTCCTGGACAGCCCACATTTAACCCGTTGACTGCGCAGGACGAATCCGCTCGTCCTAGAATGGGCGTTTCCGGCTTGACTGACAATGCTGACGAGTCCGTTCATCCCCGTCACATGCGTTTATATAGGCAAGGTTAAAGGGCCAGCATCGCGCTGTTGGAGAAAACAAATTGTACAGCTGAAAAGTAGAGTTGTTTCCCCTTTCGTTTGGTACCTATTATGGGATACCTTGCCGCAAATTTGCGTGCGTACACGACCTGTTTTCATCAAGTTTGAGCGAAGTAGACTTCACTGAGTTTTGACAAAGTAGGATAGCATCGAAACAGTGGTATAATGCTAATGAAGTTTTGACAATTCTGCAAGATATCGACTCTGATGACGAAGATTTCAATCCAGATAACACTGAGATATGGGCTAAAGAGTACACACACTGTAGTTCTCACTCGGCACAAACAATCTAGTCCAGCACTGCGGGATTGACTTCCAGCCTAGTAGGCTCAGCAGTCAACAGGTTAAATACAGTGGAACCTCCCTTATAGTTATAAGACCTTCAAAAATAATCCAAAATGAGGTCTTATAAGGGAGGTAATTTTAATACTTACAAAGAAGGGCAATGTCTCAGAGAAGTAGGTCTTATATGGGAGGGAATCTTATAATTGAGAGGCCTTATAAGGGAGGTTCCACTGTATATATATATTCATAGTTCTTACTCTTTTTTCTCTTGGTCTTTTCTATCTTCCTTCCTTCTCCTTCAGGCATTTCCGTAGATCTTGTTGCTCTGTCGATGGGGTGGGGGTGGAGGAAAATGGGGGAGAATAAACAAGATTGCCAAGAAATCAAACGCCAGTCTGGGCATGCTTTGAAGGAATCTACGCTTCTGTCCTGAAAACTGCCGAAAGATCGCTTATGTCTCACTTGTTAGATCCCTCCTGGAGTATAGCTCCACCGTCTGGGACCCATACACGCAAGGCGAAATCAACAAGTTAGAAGGCATCCAGCGAAGGGCAGCCTGGTTCATCAAGCGAGATTACCGGTCCTGTAACCAAGGCTGTGTCACTGCCAAGCTTCAAGACTTCAACCTGCCCCCATTGCAAGAAAGGAGAAGGCAACAATAAGATAATAGAATCTTAGAAGGGCACCTACCTAGCATTGAGGGCAGGCAGAAAAATACCTAATATCGGCACAAAACAAAAGACTCATCAGACCAACAAGATCGTAAAACCATGAAAACAAAAACATTGTCGAACAATTCACAAGAAACAAACGGGCGCTGCTACAAACAACATTCAGCCCTCAAAAACAACAATGTTCAGAAAACAGCGTTTTTTCCCAGAACATCCAGGGAATGAAATGCTCTCAACGACAGTGTTGTTTCCACTAGTTCTGTGGAGGCTTAGTTTTAAGAACCTCCTCCACCAGACCCACAACCAGATGTAAACAACACCCTTCCACACCCTTCCCCCAATCCCCACCCCTCACCCCATTCTCCCCCATTTTCCTCCACCCCCACCCCATCGACAGAGCAACAAGATCTACGGAAATGCCTGAAGGAGGAAGATAGAAAAGACCAAGAGAAAAAAGAATGGGGAATGAAAGATCAAGAAAGAAAAACAAAGAGTCAAGAGGAAGGAAGAATCGAGAAGAAAGATCAGGAACAAGAACTGAAGAAGGAAGATCAAAGAACAAAAAAGAAAATATTAACTATAATACTTGCGTAAACCTGACCAAGTCGCAACACACGCCTTGTCGCTCGGTCAAAATCTGTCGCTCGTTCAAATCTTCCGCCCGGCTACTATGAGAGTGTGTATTTGCGACATTGAGCAAGAACCCCAAAATTCACTTTTTTACTAGGGTTAGAAATATGGTTAGGGTTAGGGTTAGGGTTAAGGTAAATGGTTTCAAGTACAGAAAAAGTGAAATTTGAGTGTTGTCCGCAGATACAGACTCTCATAGTAGCGAGCGACAGATTTGCACTAAAACGAGCGACAGATGTGCACGACGACAACACTTGCAACCCCTAACCTCAACCTTAACCCTTAACCGCTAACCCGATTTTGCCCAAATTCTAAATTGTCCAAGCTTTTGACCCCTAGTATCCACCTGTAAATTTTCATGTTGATATATCCAAGCGTTATCGATTTATCGCTGTCACAGACAGACAAACAAACCGACAAATTTGAACACGGAACGGACTGTAAGGTAGGTAGGAATAGGCTGATGGAGGGCTATGCATAGGCCTCTCGGCCCTTATTATGCCCCTTCTCAATGAATTTGACTTGACAAAAATTTATTTAGTGGTTTGAGTTCTTTAAATCAAAAAACACAAAAAAAAAAAAAAACTAATAAAAAGATAAATCTTTAAGAGAATGGCTTTTTTATATATTTTTTTTTATTCATCAAAACATTTAAATTTTGTTATCACAAGTTGGGGTTTTCGTCCAAAAGATTTTTGATTTCATTAATGCTATGTGCATTCTTTATGTTAATTGGTAGATTATTCCACATCTGAACAACATGGTTAGTAAAAAATATGTTACTTGCGGCGACGAGGTGTTAGTATTTGATCTGTTAAGAAACAATTTACCATCACTATTTTTCCTTTGCTTGTGTCTC
>CM065692.1:21168924-21216424 GCA_017654935.2 Phymorhynchus buccinoides
CCATAAATATAATGATCCCCTTACAATATTTACCCAACCATAACACTTATTAACCACCTCCATGCATGCAGTTATCTCACTAAAATCAATAATACTCCTTCAATTATACTAAGCAGCAATAACACAAAACGAAACAATAACAACCACAAACTAACTGTAGCTCACGCCCACAACGTCACCCAAGGCAAAAACAATTAATTGCTGCCAAACAATGACTAAAATAAAAAGAATCTGCACTCAATCAAGCAAATGACTAGTACAAACTTAGTTTACTAACCTAAACTAGGTTAGTCAAACCTATAAAAGCATAACTTACCCTATTTGTGGAATAGGGGTTCTAGATAAATCTTTAGCAGTCGTTGGTCTCACAACCGTCAACAAAAATGCTATCCAATCAAAGGATTGGAAACAAAACACTTTATGCTATCAACCAATGAAATACATTTTTAAGACTATCGCCCTTGACCTTCGTTAAAGTGGAGTACTTTGTATTTTATCAAATAAAAGGGAGTACCCATTATCGCACCAACGGGGTTACATATACCTCCCTGACAAACAAATGTTGTCCTCGACATTTAGTAAATATAAGACAGAGATAGCCTTATGATGGATACATGTCGAAATTAACTTATATTGCCAACGTGTATTGAAACACACTAAGCGAAATGTTCTCTATATAATACATATTCATACTTATTCACACGCAGACCCTGCAGGAGCCGGGATTGCCTCACAACAGAAATTAACTATAAAAAATCCAAAACACACACAAATGAATAATGATATGACCGGTTCCTTGTCAGTCAATAATGATATTCTGAAATAAAGAAATATTAAGCCATATTTCTAATCTTTATCGGCACTTTGTCTCATAGGATTCTATCCACAATCACTTTCGCCATCCATTCTGGCATGTTCTTAAGTTCATCTGATTTACTTAGTAGGTAGCTAACACTGCACAACCAATCTGGCTGTGACCCCTGTTGTGGCATCACACAGTCTTCTGGAGGTTGATCTTGGCACCTTCTTGACCGACGAGGAACCGGTACAGGTAGGTTCTTCGTCTCCCCCCCAACTCCCACTCTGTCAGGTTGTGACGCCTGTTGAAGCATCACAAAATCGCCCGACTTCATCCAAGGAGGTTGATTCCGGTGCCTTGTTGAATGGCGAGGAACCGGTACAGGTAAGTTCTGCCCATCCCCGCCATCTCCCTCACAGTCAGTTACAGTTAGTTCATGTGGCTCTGATGTGGACTCGTCACTCTGATCTACATTCTCTTGTAGATCTTCCTCTCTTTGATGCTCCTGGGTACCCGTCCCTTCTCCAGCTGCCCTCTGTTCTTCAGAGTCTGACTGGTGCTTCTCTGAAGCAGTTGGTAGAACTGCCTCAACCTCAAAGTATTGTCCATAGTCCACCATCAGTCCATCTTCCTCACTGCTGTCCTCCGTGTCTGTTGTTTCACGGTTGTCTTTCAGTTTATGTTGTCTATGAGCTCGTGTCTTGTGGAGTGGAGACTTCTTTCTGCGTGGCTGCTCCTTGACCGGTGTAGGCCTTTCCACAATGCCACCCAGTGGCAAAAGCAGGTTCCTATGCAGCGTTCTCTTCTTGCCAGTTTTGTCTTCCCTCTGAACGACATATACAGGTATGTCTGTGTTGGGTTGATCCAAGACCTGGTAAACGTCTTCTTCCCATTTGTCCGACAATTTGTGCTTACCATCAAAAGCTACAATTCGAACCAAAACTTTGTCACCAATTGTCACTGTTGAACCCCTCACTTTCCGATCATACAGTCTTTTCTGTTTCTCACGGGATTTATCTGCCGCAACTGTAGCCAGTTCAAAAGACTTCTTCAATCGCGAACGTAAAGACTCCATGTAACTCGATAACGAGAGTTCTTCATTGTCCCCACTGTTCAGTCCAAATGCCGAATCAACTGGCAACCGAGGTTCTCGCCCGAACATGAGGACGAAAGGAGAAAACCCTGTGGATTCATGTCGCGTACAGTTGTAGGCATACACGAGTGGTCCAATATGGCCCTTCCAGTCTTGCTTTTGTCCAGGTTCCAGCTTTCCTAGCATGCCCAGGAGGGTCCTGTTGTGACGTAAGTGTCCCGCGCGATTGCCCTTTCTTTATTTCTTATCTACACGAGACCCCCCTATTTCTCCCAAAGATAACCCCCACCCTCTCTTTTCATTTCTCGACCAACCGCCACGTTAATTGCCCGGCTGATCAAAGTGAACGACGAATAACGCATTATCTCTTTGAACCCCGATCTACTTACCCATCACAAGAAAGTGACAACCACAGTCTGTTGTTTGAACTGCTTCCTTTCCGTGTTGGAGAAGGAAGCGAATGTCTGGCATGTGATAATGAATCTGCGCGTGATTGTTCTGTACATGCTGAACATCATCTTGTGATGACTCCAAGGCTAGGTAATCCAATGACAGGCTAATTGTTTGAAAGTGAAGGCTATAATTGGCGTAGTGAGAAAACGTTTTTCACACAAGACGCTGAAACCTAGCTAGAGCAACATTGCAGACTCACCCTCTCCCAGCCAGTTATAGCCCAACAGTGAGTATTATTGATGGCAGGTGATTGAGATCTGGTTTGTTTGACCCTAGTTTTGATCTAGATCCTATGTTCAATGATGAATAAGGAGTAGATAGATATGTTATAGAAAAGAAGTGGTAAACATTCTGATCTATTTAGGTGCACTGATTATTTGTGTGTGTGTTTTTTTGACTTTAACACTTTTGGTACCAGAACCGGAGTTTATGCCTACTAACCCTTTTGTCTATTTTTAGTAGGAAACCTATGGGCCGCAATCTTGCACTTTATGATACCATTCCTTTCCAGGTGTTGGATGGAGAGTGATGTTGTCTTGATCACCTTTTATGTTTTACTGATCTCAGTTTGTTAACTGAAATTCAGTTTATTTATTAACTAGTGCTATTGTACAAGGGAAGCCTTCAAGCCGGTTGGGATTCACTAATTCCCTGCCGACTGAAGCCCCTTGTCTCTAAGCCATAGAGAACACCCACCTTCTCCTGTGATTATCAGCAGGGCATCGTGGGCAGGAAGATTACCCCTGCCTCACAAGCACCAAGACGGGAAAGACGCCCCGCACCCAGAATCCGTGAGGAGACCACGCTTGAACCGTGCCATCCCGCGAAGCCGTAACCGGAACGACTGGGAGCTACTCTCACCTGATGAGCAAGCCCAGCCAACCCAGCACTCGCCGATCACTACGGAGGAACTTCAACCACAGCTAAGTCCCCCGGACTGCGCCAATCATTTGAACTTTCCTCCGGACAATGAAGAGAATTAGTAACCCTTCCTGTTTGGGGCTAACCTTCTAGAAAGACAAAAGTCTTATAAATCCTTTCGGATTTCATTGTTTTTTTATCCATATTTTGTTTTGGCGCCATTGAGCTGCTTTATTATTATTGTTGCATAATCTTATGCAGATTTTGGGAGTAAATAAAATACAAGTGTCAAATAATCCTGAACCCTTTGGTCAGACTGATGAGAGTGGGAGTCTTGTAATTTCATGTAAAACCCTACTTCTCTCTGTCTGCCATTTAGAGCAATTCAACCACTTGTATTTCTTACAACCATACGAGCCAGAACCCGGGCACAAATATAAATTTATTAGATGAAAAGGGGCCGGGAAAGTTGCTCATCTCCCATACCCTAGAGAAGTGGGCTAAAGGCAAATTTTCTACTTGAAAATTTAACACACTAAAAGTCTTCCCTAGAGGCTTAGCCTTTTAACCCATTACCTCGTCACACTGTTGAAGTGTTCACACATCCCATTGCCCATGGGGTGATAAGGTGTTGTACGAGACTTGGTGCTCCCAAAGATAACACACAGTTCTTTTATGATTCTGCTCTCAAAGTTTGCACCTTGATCAGAGTGCAGACGACTGGGCATACCATAATGAATAATGAAGTGGTTGAAAAGGGCCTCAGCTGTTGTGCGTGCTGTTTGGTTGCGTGTTGGAACAGCAAGCGCAAATCTGGTGAAATGATCTGTGATCACTAGCACATGCTGGTAACCTCCTTTGGATGACTCCAAGGTGAGGTAATCCATGCACACTAAGTCTAAGGGACCCGTACTGACTGCGTTGACCAGTGGAGCACGGTTGTTGGTGGGAGTTTTCCGGCATAAACAGCGCGGACACTGCTGAATCCATTTCTCAACATCTCTGGACATTCCAGCCCAGAAAAATCTGTCTCGCAGAAGACTCATTGTCCTATCCCGGCCTGGGTGGCCCGCATTGTCATGCATACTGGCTAGCACGTGGCTGATGTACTTTTCTGGTAACACTAGCTGTTTTCTTGGTTGGTCACTAATATAAACAGTCCTGTGTAACACACCATTGATAAGTTCAAACTGAGGGTGCCTCTCTAAGTCATCAATCAGTGATTTCACCGCTGGGTCCTGTCTCTGAGCTGCTTGCAACTGGTCAGTAGTCAATGTTGGCAGGCTCATGCCTGCTGGTAGGCCATTATCGTTGATATCCACCACCTCTGCTGTTGCAGATAAACACTCTACATAAGCGACTGGCTGCAAACTTTTACAGACTACTCTCACTGACTCCACAGGTACATGCTGCACTTCCTGGCGTGACTTCTGCAACTCAGGTAGATGAGATAAAGCATCTGCATCTGCGTTGTTAAGGCCAGAACGATAACGAATGTCAAAGTCAAAGGAAGCCAGTGCTGCCAACCATCTATGACCCGTAGCATCCAAACGAGCAGTGGTCAACACATAAGTCAAGGGATTATTGTCTGTGTACACTGTGAAAGAATTTCCATAGAGATAGTCTTTAAACTTGTCAGTGATGGCCCACTTTAGAGCCAAAAATTCCAGTTTGTGGGCTGGGTAGTTTCGCTCACTCTTGCTAAGTCCACGACTAGCATACACAATAACCCGTTTCATCCCCTCTTGCTCCTGACAAAGCACTGCTCCTAGGCCGGAACCACAAGCGTCAGTATGCAGCTCAAATGGCTTGCTGTAGTCTGGGAAACCAAGGATGGGTGGTGATGTTAGACACTTCTTCAGCTTGTTAAATGCAGACTGTTGATCTGGGCCCCAGACCCATTTACTGTTCATCTTAACACTCTTCTTTAACTTCTTCTTTGCTTTTGGAACAGGTATGAGATCAGTCAGTGGTTTCGCAATTTTGCTGAAGTCTTTTACGTACCGCCTATAATACCCTGCAAACCCTAAGAACTTGCGCACTTCTTCGGGACTTGTAGGAGTCGGCCAGTTCACTACTTTGTCACATTTTTCTGGATCTGCTTCAATGCCTTTTGCTGAAACAATGTGTCCCACATATTTGACCTTTTCTTGACAGAATGAGCATTTCTTTGGATTGAGTTTGAGTCCACAATCTTTCAGACGCAGAAGAACACGCTCCAGATGATCCATATGCTCTTCAAAGGTTTGTGAAAAAATAATCACATCATCAAGAAACACCAAACATATTTTGAGATGCAAATCACTCAAACAGTCCTCCATGACTCTCTGATAGGTTGCAGGTGCATTAACTAAACCCATGGCGAGTCTGTTGAATTCGAAAAAAACTAATGGAGCCACCGTAAAGGCTGTTCTCTCACGATGTTCTTCAGCAATGTCGATTTGGTGATACCCACTCTTCATATCTATCACTGAAAAATATTTTGCACCGGCCAGGCTGTTCAGTATGTCTTCGATGCGTGGTAGTGCGTATGAGTTTTTAACAGTGCGAGCATTCAGCTGACGGAAGTCAACACACAGTCTCAGAGACCCATCCTTCTTTTTCACTAACACCACATTAGATGACCATGGGGAATGGGAGCGACGAATCACGCCACTGTCAAGGAGTTGCTGCAAGTGATTTTTGACTTCTTCATACATTCCTGGAGGGATGAACCGATGTCGTTCCTTGAAAGGGGTTGGATTTGTGAGGTGGATCTGATGCTCTATGCCGGTGATATGACCCACATCTGCCTCATTTTTCACGAAGCAGTCAGGATAGGATTTGAGCAAATTCTCTAACTGTTCAACCTGTTCACTGTTCAAGCTGTCAGATGAAATTGTCACTTTATCCATGTATGTGGAAACTGGCCGTATTTTGCCGACTAAGTCTTCACTGCTTGCTCTACTCACTGGCTGAAGTTCACATAGTACAGCATGAGGAGGCACTACTACAGTCTGTGTTGTAATATTTGAGACGTGAACATCAACTAAACCTGTCTTTCTCCCTAGATAGTTCACCACAGTTGGCGCAACATCTAACAAGTTCATGCTTGAAGTACTCTGAACTGTTTGCAGTAAAGCACACGTTGGCTTGTAGTCTATGGTCTGATCTAACACACCTTGTAACACTACTGAACTGTTTGGTTCTATGACAATGTTGTGGTTCTCTCCATTCTTAACAACTGCAAGTCTATTCTTACTTCTGTTGAGCTCTTTCTCTCGTAAGGACATACATCTGTAAGACAAATACCACGGTGTGTGAAGTTTGGCTACCTGAAGAAAGCGATTCCCATGCGCATTCTGTGTCATGTTCATGAATTGCTCTAATACATTGGTTCCTAACAACACAGGGACCTTGTTGCTGTAGTTGCTATCTGGCACCACAAGAAAGAGACAAGAAACACTGTTCTGATCATTCAGTCCAGATCCCGGAGCTTGCACTGCTGCTTCGATGTACCCAGAATAAGGTAAAAGTTCACCATCAGCACATTCAATGTTGAGTAGATCATGAAGCGGGTTGATAGGAAGGTGCTGTAGCGTGCTCTTGTAGAAAGTTTCAGACACTGTAGACACAGTGGCCCCGGTGTCCAACAAAGCTGTTGTGTTGGTACCCTCAATAAGCAGGTTGACATGTGTGCTGCTGCCAACCAGAGTGCTGTCCAAAGGCGGGCTAGCATTCTTGCTGTCTACAGATTGCCCTCGTCTGCAGACCCGCGGCAGTTTAAAGGATGTCTGAAGTGATGTCGGGGGAACATTTTCAGTTGGAGGGAAGAATGGATTTTGTGTCTTCTGATTCAGTTCATGCATTAGCGACCTTATCTCAGTGGACAGCTTGTTGAGTTGAGCCTCCACATCAGCACTTGCAGCACTTACTCTCACTGTCGCTCTGACTTTTGGCTTAGACTCTATTTCAAACTGTCGTACTGCTTTTCTCAACTCATCAACGTCTGTGATGTTGTCAAATTTATGTGCCGTCCTATCCTTCAGATCCTGTCTTAGACCACTCCAGAAAGTGCATCTAAGCGTTTCATTAGCTTTGGTCTTCTCTATTTCACCCAGTTCAACTGCTTTTCCAAGAATATCTTCGAGACGGCAACTCCACTGGGCAACGTCTTCTCCTTCTTGTTGTCGCGCACTATAAAATTCCGCTAGCACTGACTGTTTGGAATGGACGGTTCCGTACAAACTGTCAAACTTGGCCTGCAGTTCAGCCAAGGTCACCTTTGGCCCAAGTCTCATTGCCACTCTGGCAGCCTCTCCCCGCAATGATCGACGGATGGTCTCCAGTATGGCCTCTTCGCTGTACAATTCTTTCAGGCAAGAAATCTCGTATTTCCACAGATCAAAGGTTGCCTCTGACTCCTTTCCCCCACTGCCACTGAATGGGGAGATCCTTGGCTGGTGAGGCTGGTGGTGGATTACTTTTATATTAGTCTGTCTTTGATGTTCGTCCTGTTCTTCTCCTGCTGCTTTTTCTGCTACAAAATCTTCCATCCATCTGATAAAGTCAGTGGATGAATCTGCTTTCGGGGAAATACCTAGAGCCCTTACTGCCTCTATAACTTTTCTTTCTTCATTTGATAGCTCCATGGTTGAGTCCTCTCTGGAGCAACACACTATTGGGCGCCACTTGTTACAGAATTACTGGTTCTTGTGACAGGATCACGCAAACACTAAAAAAAACCTCTTGGGACTTGGGTTCAGCTTCTCCGGACTTTAATTCACAGAAAGAACTCATATAAAAACGATGGAGATGAAGATTGATTATCAGATTGATGAGGTGTGATATGAAGACAGGTATAAGTAGAGAAGCAGAGGAAAAAGTAGAAGAAAACCCTGCAACACACACAACCAAACACAATCCTTAATCATAATGTCCCAATAAAACCAAATATTAAAGATGATGGTAAAACAATCTTGTGTCATAAGTGTGTGTGCTGTACGCTTGCTGTGTGAGTGATGTGTGTGCATGCATAAATGTGTTAACCGTCACAAACTCTAAGCCCATAAATTAATGATCCCCTTACAATATTTACCCAACCATAACACTTATTAACCACCTCCATGCATGCAATTATCTCACTAAAATCAATAATACTCCTTCAATTATACTAAGCAGCAACAGCAGCAATAACACAAAACAAAACAATAACAACCACAAACTAACTGTAGCTCCCGCCCACAATGTCACCCAAGGTAAAAACAATTAATTGCTGCCAAACAATGACTAAAATAAAAAGAATCTGCACTCAATCAAGCAAATGACTAGTACAAACTTAGTTTACTAACCTAAAGTAGGTTAGTCAAATCTATAAAAGCATAACTTACCCTATTTGTGGAATAGGGGTTCTAGATAAAACTTTAGCAGTCGTTGGTCTCACAACCGTCAACAAAAAAATGCTATCCAATCAAAGGATTGGAAACAAACACTTTATGCTATCAACCAATGAAATACATTTTTAAGACTATCGCCCTTGACCTTCGTTAAAGTGGAGTACTTTGTATTTTATCAAATAAAAGGGAGTACCCATTATCGCACCAACGGGGTTACATTATGTACAAGTCTCTGATGTGGCACAGTGTCAAAAGCTTTGCATAGATCTAAATAAACAGCATCAACGGGCACACCATCATCCAGCGAGGGCATCCAATCATTAATCGTCACCAACAACTGTGTGATACATGAACGACCTTTAGTAAAACCAAACTGGTCTTTTGAAAGCAGATTATTTTTTGTCAAATGTTCACATAAGGCGTCACGAATAAATCCTTCAAAAACTTTACAAACAATTGACGTCAAACTCACTGGACGATAGTTGCCCGCAAAACTTTTGTCTCCTTTTTTAAAAATTGGTTTAACCTCTGCCTCCTTCCATCTTGCTGGCAATGTACCCTCTTTAATAGTCCTATTGAACAAATAGGTAAAAGGTAAGGCTAGTTCAGATGCTAATTCTTTAATTATTCTGGGATGAATTTCATCAGGCCCAGGGGACTTGTCAACCTTCAAACCCTCAAGTGCTTTTTGCATTTGGTCTTGACACAGTTACTGAATCAATAACAGAGCTACATTTAGTGTCAAAGTTAGGTAATGAACTATCAGTTTCTCGGGTAAAAACATTACTAAAAAATACATTTAAAACTTCAGCCTTATCTCTGTCACACTCAGTATAAGTGCCATCTTCTTTTTTAAGTCTAACTATTTTGTCTCTAGGTTTAGTTTTATTTGAAACATAACGATAAAATGCCTTTGGATTATGTTTAGCTTGATTAGCTAGTTTGCGTTCTTTGTCTTTAATATGCTTTCTAAATGCCCCTTTTACTTGATTTCTTGCTCTGGCATATGTTTTATAATTTTCAATAGTTCTATATTTCTTATATGTTTTAAAAGCTTTTCTCTTCTTTCTAATCATATCAAGAAGTGATGATGGAATGGGGTCTTTTTTATTAGTATGTGTATGGGTAGGAGATATTTTGACTCTTGGGACAAATTTATCACAGGCTTATAAATGCTGTTGGTGTGAGATGAAAGTGTTAATTCTTTCTTTTGAAAACTGTGTTCTGCCTGAAATTCTGATCGCCTGCTGTCTTTTTTCCCCTTCACTATTGGTGTCTCTGTCCACTGCTCTCTGCAGTAGGAACTATACTATACTCTATTCACGATGGCGACGCTCTGTCGCGTTTGAGACCGTCGTCTGCTAGGCCAAATCTGAAGATGACAAGAGTTATTTCCCTTGTTTATTAAGGATCACCGAGTCTAAGTAAAAGGACGCTCGTTCAACGGACCGTGTTGTTGAAGTTTAGTTGAAATTGGCTCGAAATAAAGAGCCCAGGATGATGGAAGAGGAAACACAAATTAATGCGTGCCATTTCAAAGGCTTTTGGTATGCAGAAAGTGAATAAAATTAATGCAAAGCGCTACAGAGACATGGAAGTGAGGATCATGCTGAGTGAAAGAAATGTCTAAAGTTCATTTCCGTCTTGACTGGGTAGTCGATTAAGTGAAATTTTATTTCCTGAAAAAATCCAGGTGCATAACAGGGGTTTGGAGGCCCGTTATCGAGCTAACTGAAGCTCATTGAGGTTGTGATGGCGGTTTCTAACGGTTCATGGGGAGAACCATTAGCCTTGGAGTGCCACTTTAAGCAGTTTGCACCAAGCGATACGTACCGTACACAAAGCGGCAAGCAAAGTGGAAGTCGTACAAGGATGCGCGCGCAGCGATACATTTAATAGCATCGCTCATTGGCTAAACAGATAGCCTACGAAATCAACATTGCCCATGCGGTGGACAGTGCCTATGCCGTTGGCTTTTCGCGAAGGTGTCTCCATTTCAGACGAGCGCTGTTTTCAAGTAACGACTAAAATATTCCCATTTTGTTGATTAGAAAAAGGTAAGTTGACGAAAACAATAGTTTGAATAACATATAAGAGTGAAAATATGGGATTTTGATTAGACTACATCAGTACATGCCACCATCGCGCTTTTTATTGTCTACTTGAATTAGATTTTTTTCCTTCTCGCAAACTCAAGATTATGACCGGTCATGTCACGCACGTGTCATGATACCTTTCTGCTCCTGTTTCTGTGTGTTATCCTAGTCAAAAGGGACACTTGTGGCAATTTATGGACATAAACTAGGGGAAATAATGGTCAGAACTGACTTTGTCAACTATATTGGAAGAAGAAGGAAGAAGAGAGCGCCTATGCCTATTCCCTACTCTGATTATCTTTTTATTTATTACCAGTCGCGAAGCGAGACTGGTATTGTTTTATTGGATTGGATTTTAGTCAGTTACATAAACATGACCTCAGATGTTCAACATTTAGCACAATTGGGTAAAAGCGATCATGACTTACTATACTTCCATTTATATATTCCTAGACAAGAACCAGTAAACGACCCTCACTATAAATATGATCTAAAGAATGGCAACTATACAAAAATAGGAGAAGATATGGAAAAAGTAAATTGGTCAAACATTAAATTTGAGAATGTTAATGAAACTGGGGAAAATATTTAAAGTAAAATCCTAAATTCTATGGATATGCATTGTAGCGTGCAAATCTGTAGCTCGCTACCTATGACAGTGTATTTGCGGCATTTTGCAACATTGAGCATGAACCACAAATTTCACTTTTTCCAGTTAGGGATAGGGTTAGGGTTAGATACATGGTTCAAATACGGAAAAAGTGAAATTTGTGAATGTCGCAAATACACACTCTCATAGTAGCAAGCGACAGATTTGCACGAGCGACAGATGTGCACGCGACATGCATATTCCCAAAATAAATGTCAATGAAACAAAAAGATACAGCCTTTATGGTTAAATGGGAAAGCTTTTAAATCAGTAAAGAAAAAATATAATGCCTTTCAAAGATATTTAATGAGTGAGTCTGGAAACGTTTATTTGAAAAGGTTGAAAAAGAGAAGAAAAGTAAAAATAAATGCAAAAGGGAATATTTAAAATATATCAAGAAAAGAGACAAAAGTAAAAAACTTACTAAAAAGGCAAAGAAAGATTATGAGAGGAAATTAGCCTGAGGTCAAATTAGCCAGTGAATGCAAATCTAAACCTAAATACTTTTGGAAGTATGTGCAAGAAAAACTAAAAACATCAACAGGGATAGGAACATTGAAAAATGAAAAGGGGGAAACAGTCACATCAGATAAAGACAAAGCAAACACATTAAACTCTTTTTTTCCGAGCGTTTTCACAAGAGAAGATATTTCTAATATTCCTAATGTAGATAGGGAATCCAAATCCAAAGGGAACACATTAATAGATATAGATATTGAGGTGGAGACAGTTAAAAAGAAACTTAAAGAACTGGATACTTCTAAAGCTCAAGGACCTGACCAGTTACCAGCCAGAGTTCTTAAAGAGATAGCTAATGAGATAAGTGAACCATTAACTAAACTATTTAATTTGTCTTTGGAACAGGGAGAACTACCAGATGATTGGAAAAACGCAGAAGTTATAGCTATTTTTAAGAAAGGCACTAGAACAGATCCTGGAAATTATAGACCAGTAAGCTTAACATGTATAACTTGTAAGATACTTGAATCAATTATAAGGGATAAAGTTGTTCTTTATTTTAAAGAAAACAAACTATATTCAGATTGCCAACATGGTTTTAGGCGCAGAAGGTCGTGTGTTACGCAATTACTTCAAGTCATGGAAAATTTTACAAAATTGTTAGATATAGGAGAGAGTATATATATAGGAGAGACTATAGATATAGTGCATCTTGATTTTAAAAAGGCGTTTGATTCCGTGCCACACGAAAGATTATTACTTAAATTGTCAGCATATGGAATTGATGGTAGACTTTTACAATGGATTAGAAGCTTTTTAACAAATAGAAAACAGAAAGTAAGAGTAAGTAAATCATACTTGGAACAAGCAGAAGTAATTAGTGGTATTCCCCAAGGCAGTATTTTAGGCCCAGTCCTATTCACCATATTCATAAATGACTTGCCCGATGAAGTAAATAGTGAATGTAAGATCTTTGCTGATGACACAAAGCTATATAATACATCTGGTAATAAAGAATTACTACACTCAGATTTACACTCTCTACAAGCATGGTCAGATAAATGGAATTTATATTTTAATGTCCAAAAATGCAAGGTAATGTACATAGGAAGAAAAAACCCTAAACATGATTATTACATGAAGCCAAACTGCACAACAAGTAAAATTAATATGTGAAATCGAGAAAGACTTGGGAATAACTTTTGATCCATCTTTGAAATTTCATGCACATATATATATGATATACAGAAGGTAACCAGTAAAGCTAACCAAGTAATGGGATTAATCAAAAGATCATTTGACTATCTTCATAAAGATATATTTGTTAAATTATACAAGGCTATGGTTCGACCTCGCATAGAATATGGCAACTGTATATGGCATCCTAACCTAAAAAGACAATCAATAATAATTGAAAAAGTTCAGAGAAGAGCCACAAAATTAGTTAAAGCATGTAAAAATATGTCTTACGAGGAACGTTTAAATTTTCTATAATTACCATCTTTGAAGGGAAGAAGACTTAGAGGGGACCTTATTCAAACCTATAAAATTGTACATAATCTTGATGATATAAATTTTAATGACTTTTTCATAAAATGTACAGTAGACAAAGCAAGAAATAGTGATGGTAAATTGTTTCTTAACAGATCAAATACTAACACCCGCAAAAACTTTTATGCTAACCATGTTGTTCATATGTGGAATGATCTACCAATTAACATAAAGAATGCACCTAGCATTAATGAATTCAAAAATCTTTTGGACGAAAACCCAACTTTGATAACAAAATTTAAATGTTTTGATGAATAAAAAAAAATATATAAAAAAGCCATTCTCTTAAAGATTTATCTTTTTATTAGTTTTTGATTTAAGAGACGCAAACCACTAAATAAATTTTGTCAAGTCAAATTCATTGAGAAGGGGCGTAATAAGGGCCGAGAGGCCTATGCATAACCCTACATCACCTACCTACCTACCTACCGTCCGTCCGTGTTCAAATTTGTCTGTTTGTTTGTCTGTCTGTGACAGCGATAACTCGAGAACGCTTGGATATATCAACATGAAAATTTACAGGTGGATACTAGGGGTCAAAAGCTTGGAAAAGTTTGAATTTGGGCAAAATCGGGTTAGCGGTTAAGGGTTTGGGTTGAGGTTAGGGGTGCAAGCGTTGTCGCGTGCAAATTTGTCGCTCGTGCAAATCTGTCGCTCGCTACTATGAGAGTGTGTATTTGCGACATTCACAAATTTCACTTTTTCCGTACTTGAACCATTTACCTAACCCTAACCCTAACCCTAACACTATCCCTAACCCACGAAAAAAGTGAAATTTGTGGTTCATGCTCAATGTCGCAAATACACACTCTCATAGTAGCGAGCGACAGATTTGCACGAGCGACAGATTTGCACGAGCGACAGGCGTGTGTTGCGACTTGGTCAGTTTACGCAAGTATTATAGTTAATATTTTCTTTTTTGTTCTTTGATCTTTCCTTCTTCAGTTCTTGTTCCTGATCTTTCTTCTCGATTCTTCCTTCCTCTTGACTCTTTGTTTTTCTTTCTTGATCTTTCATTCCCCATTCTTTTTTCTCTTGGTCTTTTCTATCTTCCTCCTTCAGGCATTTCCGTAGATCTTGTTGCTCTGTCGATGGGGTGGGGGTTGAGGAAAATGGGGGAGAATGGGGTGAGGGGTGGGGAGTGGGGGAAGGGGGTGGAAGGAAGGGTGTTGTTTACATCTGGTTGGGGGTCTGGTGGAGGAGCGAGCCTCAGTTGGTTCTTAAAAGCCTCCACCGACCCAGCGGAAACAACACTGTCGTTGAGAGCATTCCATTCCCTGGATGTTCTGGGAAAAAACGCTGTTTTCTGAACATTGTTGTTTTTGAGGGCTGAATGTTGTTTGTAGCAGCGCCCGTTTGTTTCTTGTGAGTTGTTCGACAATGTTTTTGTTTTCATGGTTTTCCGATCTTGTTGGTCTGATGAGTCTTTTGTTTTGTGCCGATGTTAGGTATTTTTCTGCCTGCCCTCAATGCTAGGTAGATGCCCTTCTAAGAAGAAGAAGAAGTTCTATTATCTTATTGTTGCCTTCTTTCTTGAAACGGGGGCAGGTTGAAGTCATGAAGCTTGGCAGTGACACAGCCTTGGTTGCGGGACCGGTAATCTCGCTTGATGAACCTGGCTGCCCTTCGCTGGATGCCTTCTAACTTGTTGATTTCGCCTTGCGTGTATGGGTCCCAGACGGTGGAGCTAACAAGTGAGACATAAGCGATCTTTCGGCAGTTTTCAGGACAGAAGCGTAGATTCCTTCAAAGCATGCCCAGACTGGCGTTTGCTTTCTTGGAAATCTTGTTTATTCTCCCCCATTTTCCTCCACCCCCACCCCATCGACAGAGCAACAAGATATACGGAAATGCCTGAAGAAGGAGGAAGATAGAAAAGACCAAGAGAAAAAAGAAAGAACTATGAATATATATACAGTGGAACCTCCCTTATAAGGCCTCTCATTATAAGATTCCCTTCCATATAAGACCTACTTCTCTGAGACATTGCCCTTCTTTGTAAGTATTAAAATTACCTCCCTTATAAGACCTCATTTTGGATGATTTCTGAAGGTCTTATAGCTATAAGGGAGGTTCCACTGTATTTAACCCGTTGACTGCTGAGCCTACTAGGCTGGAAGTCAATCCCGCAGTGCTGGACTAGATTGTTTGTGCCGAGTGAGAACTACAGTGTGTGTACTCTTTAGCCCATATCTCAGTGTTATCTGGATTGAAATCTTCGTCATCAGAGTCGATATCTTGCAGAATTGTCAAAACTTCATTAGCATTATACCACTGTTTCGATGCTATCCTACTTTGTCAAACTCAGTGAAGTCTACTTCGCTCAAACTTGATGAAAACAGGTCGTGCACGCGCGCAAATTTGCGGCAAGGTATCCCATAATAGGTACCAAACGAAAGGGGAAACAACTCTACTTTTCAGCTGTACAATTTGTTTTCTCCAACACCGCGATGCTGGCCCTTTAACCTTGCCTATATAAACGCATGTGACGAGGACGAACGGACTCGTCGTCAGCATTGTCAGTCAAGCCGGAAACGCCCATTCTAGGACGAGCGGATTCGTCCTGCGCAGTCAACGGGTTAAATGTGGGCTGTCCAGGACAAGTTGTTGCTTAACTCTACTCCGAAGTAGGGGTAGGTGTCAACCTGTTGCAGTATGTGGTTTCCCAGCTGGTATAAGTATGATGATCTATACAGCACCCTCATAATGTAGCATTTCTTAGCGTTGAATCTCGTGCCACACCCTTCAGCCCATGTTTCCAGTCTCTTCAGGTCGCCTCGCAGTGTTTCATGGTCTGCCTGTGTCATTATTACAGGGTCTGCAAAGAGCCTGATGTTGGATGGCAGACGATATAAACAATCACCCATGCAAACAAACAAAAAATAAATAAGTACAGTGGAATCCGCTTAATCGGCCACTTTTGGGACCAGGAAAAATATGGCCGATAAAGCGAATCGGACGATAAAACGAACATCGAGATACTGACGTATTATGCAAGTCAAAAGCAATGACGTCAAAATTAAATGTTGCAGTTCAATTTCAAATTCTTTCCCTTTTTGTGGTGTGTGTGTGTATATATGTGTGTGTTTTGAGTCTGGATACATACACTGTACATGTAATTAAAGACGAATCGTTGTGTTAAAAACAACAATTTTATTTTGATTACAGATGTACATGTAGATTCATTAAAGTCTCTCGCTCTCTCCCTCTCTGGCCAAATTGGCCAGTCATGGTAATGTTAGTTTCACTCTTGACTTTGGTTTGCAGGGAGTCTGCTTTAAACGAGTAAATCTCTCTCTCTCTCTCTCTCTCTCTCTCTCTCTCTCTGTTGTTCTCCCTCTCAAAAAAGGGGGGAAGGGGGGTAAAGAGGAAAAATTAGAGAGAAAAAGTGGCCAATAAAGCGAAATTGAAGATTTCAGCTTTGGCCGTAAAAACAAACAAAATAACACATGCTTAAGAAGAAACAAATTCCGTTCCAGAGGAAATTGGCCGATTAAGCGGCTTTGGCCGATTATCTGCTGGCCAATAAAACGGATTCCACTGTATTAGAAAAATATTTCTAACTTCTCAGTGTTTAATGATGAATCTTCCTGCCTGCCACAAGTGACAAGACGTCTGAATATATTTAGGGGTGAATCTGTTCCTAACAGCAAACAATTTGAATGAATGAAGGGCATTTATTAGATAGTGACCCTGTGTTAGTTTGTTCTTATTCCAGATGCAGTAGCCGTCATCCTATAACCTTGAGGAAAGGTGACTAAATAATCTTTTATGACGGCTACTGCATATTCACTTCGGTAACCACTCGGTGGTATGATACTACCAGTCAAACTTAACTGTTGTGATGGTGGTAGGATTTTCAAATCTGGGATATTTCCAACAGGTGGACGCCTACCCTCCAAGGATGCCATCCTCACCAACTGAGGGAAAACAGATACCCCGGCCCCTTGTCCGAATAGCTTCCCACAACAAACCAGGCTTAGGTGAGAGGCAAAACAGTTTGCAAGAGTTGTATGACAGACGTGTGTTGCAAAAGGCCAAACAGATTGTGGGTGATGACAGCCATGTTTTAGTAAAACTCTTTGAACTTTTACCGTCGATCGTCTTTTATTTATTTCATGGGTTAGGTACTGTATGCAACACCGGTTAGATCGGCCTAATGTAATTTCGAACCCGCTTATTTTGGTCGTTTTGGCTTCGCCCAATGAGTCAACTGGTCCTCGTTTCCAACCAACTGGTCCTCAACATACGGTTTTTGGTGTGTGTGTCTCTCTCTCTCTCTCTCTCTCACTGTGTCTTTGCTTAGAAAAACTCTCTTTCTGTCTCTGTCTCGTCCTCAACATACTTATATTTTTGTGTGTTTCTCTCTGTCTCTGTCTTTCTGTTTCTTTTTATTACCCGGCCAGAGTGTGTGTGTGTGTGTGTCTGTCTGTGTATCGATTATCTTAAAAACTACTGTTTGGATTTTGATTAAAATTGGCAGAGGGGTAGACAGCTTGAAAAGGAAGCTTCCTTTCGTTAATCAACACCGTGCTGACCTTGACCTTGAAGTTTGACCTTGAAAACCGAAATTTCCTTCTTTGGGCTATGTAATTTCCCCCCAGCTTTATCTCGTAAACTAGTGAACAGAATCGCTTCATTTCTCTTTGTTTTCCTGTTTCTCTCTGCCTCTCTCTTTCTTTCTGTCTTTGTCTCTTGATCTCTCTTTCTATTTCTGTCTTTTTGCACATGTGTGCCTCTATCTCTCCGTGTCTATCACAATGGTTTAACACCCATGTCACTAAAAGACATCAAATCAGGGCCTGTTATCCGAAGACCCTATTTTCTTAATTTTGCGAGGTAAGAATAGGCATGTTCATGTTGTACATGCCACAGAGGAATTCCCAATATTGAAGATATTTATTTTGTCTCTACCTATTTAAGTTTAAGGGTATTTTTTTGCTGAAAAATGGCTGGCGGCGAAAGGGTTAAGTTTGATTAATCAAATATTAACGCTAATAATTATCATTGACACAGATAGAGCCATATGTATGTTTTTCCTGGTAGACGAGTGAACCCGAGGACGAAATGACCAGGGCTTGAGGCCGAGTTGACTTGCACCCGGGGCCGAGTTGGCACGAGGCCGACCTGGTAAAAGGCTGAGTTGACTGGCATTCAAACTGACAAACATGCGAGCACACATTCTTCTTCCAGTTGGAGATGTTTATCCTGCCCCACACTCACCGATCTTCATTCAGACCATTAATAGCGCATGTGTGTTGTTTTTGTGGTTGTGCTAGTTGGACACGCCCTCAACTTCTTCTTTTTCTTTTTCTTCCTATTGGGGATGTTTAGACTGTCCCATGCCCAAAGTCTTCATTTAAACTGCAATTGGATGACATTCCAAAATATAAAGACATGCGTCTGAACAGAGGCTGGAGATGCTAATTCCAGATAGGCCGTGCTGTAATCAACTCACATATGATTACATGTAGAAGACCAACTCTCTGTTGACCTAACATGTAAAGTTAGGCTGCCGATCTTTGAGTCTGTCATTAGTGTTTCTGTTTTTGTTTTTATTAATAATTTCAACATGTTGAAGCGGGTGGGTGTAGGGGCTAATCACAAATTTTCATGATTGCCTAATTCTGCAAATCAGGATCAGGATATATAGTCGAAAGGGCCACTGTGTGGCATAACGTCGATGAAACTTGGGGAGAGCATCTAAAAATAAACAGATAAAATCCTAAAAACTGAGTGACCTGGCCAAACAGTGCCCGTTTAGCCAGTCACCAGTGTGATGCCACATCCAGCGGCCACTTGATGCCCTAATCATAATTCTTCGTTCTTCAAGTTCTTCTTCTTGAGCCAACCGCTTCCGAAACGAGGCTGGCGCACGTGACAAACAGCCCCATAATTAGGCAATCATGTAAATTTTAGGATAAACCCCACCCCAACCCCTTTAATATATCAAAATTGTTATTAAAAAAACCAATGCCACAGTGTGGCGCGTTCGACTAAGATCAAGATCAAAATATTGCATTTACTGATTAATCATTTATTAATACTTTTTTCCTGTCATTCCATTCTTCTTTTTTGATCGCTCAGTTTCCTGTCAAGTATGAGCGCAAATGCGTCATGCTGCCATTATGCACCTTACTAAGAAATAGTTAGATCCAACAAGTCCGACTTCGGCTGGAGGAAATCTTTTTGAAAGTGTTTATTGAAAAAAAAGGCAGGAGTATGGTGGACCAGTAAGGCAGAAAGATAGTTGGTGACAGTAAGCAAAGAGAAAAGACAGAATCAAAGAGAGTGGCAGATTAAAGAAAGTTACTAGCACAGGACTTCCAGAAGGTAGGGAACTATTTGTACAAAAGACCCCACCCCACCACCACCCCACCCGGTATCCTCATGGGGGGGCTGTTATTCCAAAAACCAAGATAACTCTATCAACAGTAAATTTAATCAAGAAATAAATTTCAATAACTAAAAGATGAGAATGAGACAAAGTGAGTACATTTAACTGAAACAGACAGATCATGTTAACTGAAACAAACGAAAAGTTTGACTTGCTCAGACATCGTGTGACAGCATGGTGTTGAGAATTTGAAGACTTGAGTTGTGTGGGTTTTTTTTTAAAACCCTCACTTATCTATTTTTTCTACTTTTGATTGATTCATACATTTATTTCTTCCCCAGACGAGATGGATTTGATCATGGGTGTATTAAAATCCCGGCAGAACAACGCCCAAAGACAATGCGAGAGGGTGAAAGGAACTCGGCTGAACGAGGCCAAAGGGAAGAGGCCAAAGAAGAGAAAACTTCAAGATAAAGGTCAGAAACAAACAATTTTTTTTCATCAAAATTGTATCTCTAAGTGATCATGAATTGTTTGTAAGAGCAATATTTAATAATAATAATAATTTATAATGCTTGTATAGTGCAGAATCTTGCTAAGCAACTCAATGTGCTTTTCACTCACCATTCACACAAACATTTCTAACAGACTGGTTCACGTATCCTCACCATACATCTATAAAAATGAATACATAACTCATAACACAACACACTAGCACCCACCTCCCTTCAAACACCCCCCCCCTACACCCCCACCTCCCTACACCCCACCCCCACCCCCACATGTGTGCACGCATTAATCTCATACTCAACGTCATTGAGCTGGAAGACAAGAGGGGATATATTACCAATATTACCCGCCTGTCTACAGCATACCCCCACCCCCACATGTGTGCACGCATTAATCTCATACTCAACGTCATTGAGCTGGAAGACAAGAGGGGATATATTACCAATATTACCCGCCTGTCTACAGCATACCCCCACCCCCACATGTGTGCACGCATTAATCTCATACTCAACGTCATTGAGCTGGAAGACAAGAGGGGATATATTACCAATATTACCCGCCTGTCTACAGCATACCCCCACCCCCACATGTGTGCACGCATTAATCTCATACTCAACGTCATTGAGCTGGAAGACAAGAGAGGATATATTACCAATATTACCCGCCTGTCTACAGCATACCCCCACCCCCCCATGTGTGCACGCATTAATCTCATACTCAACGTCATTGAGCTGGAAGACAAGAGGGGATATATTACCCGCCTGTCTACAGCATACCCCCACCCCCACATGTGTGCACGCATTAATCTCATACTCAACGTCATTGAGCTGGAAGACAAGAGGGGATATATTACCAATATTACCCGCCTGTCTACAGCATACCCCCACCCCCACATGTGTGCACGCATTAATCTCATACTCAACGTCATTGAGCTGGAAGACAAGAGAGGATATATTACCAATATTACCCGCCTGTCTACAGCATACCCCCACCCCCCCATGTGTGCACGCATTAATCTCATACTCAACGTCATTGAGCTGGAAGACAAGAGAGGATATATTACCAATATTACCCGCCTGTCTACAGCATACCCCCACCCCCACATGTGTGCACGCATTAATCTCATACTCAACGTCATTGAGCTGGAAGACAAGAGAGGATATATTACCAATATTACCCGCCTGTCTACAGCATACCCCCACCCCCCCATGTGTGCACGCATTAATCTCATACTCAACGTCATTGAGCTGGAAGACAAGAGGGGATATATTACCCGCCTGTCTACAGCATACCCCCTGATCTTGCATAAGTTTACTTTTTGCTATTGTAGAAAATCAATTATAAATTATAAATAATAAACAGTTTTCTGTCATACTGAGTTGCTGATGTAATTTCAGCTGTTAGTTCTGTTCAGTTGTTGATTTGATAAGTTATTTCAGCTGTGTGTCATGTTCAGTTAATATATGGATATAGGGATCCGTCCTAGGACCTGTCCTCTTCATTCTGTACATGCAACCTCTGTTTGACATTGTCAAGCAACACACTATAAATCACCATGCTTTCGCAGACAACAACCAGCTTTACAAGGAAACATCTATCTCTGATTTTGACTCTTCTCTCCAGACTATTCAAGGATGTGTTGGTGATGTCAAGACATGGACGAGTACAAATAAACTCCAAGTGAATGATAACCAAACTGAATCCATTATCCTTTCTTCTAACAGACTCTCTGTGGGTAATTCCTTACCTTCCTCGATCAAAATTGGTGACTGTTATGTTGATTTTGTACCTTCTGTAAAAAATCTTGGTGTAACTATTGATTCCCACCTTTCAATAAAACCCCACGTGAACAGCCTCTGCAAAGCTGCATTCTTACAGTTACGAAAGATCAGTTCCATCTACCATCTTCTTACCATTATTTGCTCTCTTGTCCTATCTAGGCTCGACTATTGCAATTCTTTGTTACATGGCTGCCCTCAAACTCTAATACACTTCAAAAAGTTCAAAATGCAGCAGCAAGACTGATCTTCAAAACTAAAAGGAAAGTACACATTACCCCACACTCTTCACTGGCTTCCTATTTCTGCTCACTTTCAATACAAAGTTGCATGCCTCACCTTCATCTCTGTCAATGGCACTGCCCCTCAATATCTTATCGACATCATTCAAACTTACACCCCTGCACGCCGGCTCAGATCTTCTTCCGATTCACGCCTGCTTTCTACTCCTCGTGTTAAAACAAAATCCTTTGGAGAATCCTCTTTTTCACACTGTGCTCCTTCAGTCTGGAATGGCTTGTGTGACTGAATCAGAATCAGAATCAATATTTATTGCCCTTTAAAACCAATACAAGGTTTTATATGACACTAATAAAATAACAATAACGGTAATATAACAATTCAAAAAGTTCAATTGCGGAACATGTTTTGTTAAATACTTCTGTTTTTTCTTCTTTCTTTGTACTGGTTGGCCTACTCCTTCAGGCAATTGAGGCTATTGATTGAAACAACTGTATATATTTTGCAAGCTCACTTACAAGGTCGTCATTTGTAATTAATTTGCTAGGTGTAACATTATGTATATTGTATTTTTCTTCAACAAGTTATATAAATTGTATTCTTATTTCCGTATGCTTTGTACAATTGTCTAAAAAATGAGTTTTATCTTCTGCTTCATTACATTGTAAACATAGCCTTTTCTCTCTAGGTATATTAGAATGCCTACCTTTTTCTATTTTAAGCTCATGGCATGAAGTTCTTAGTTTGCATAACATCTGTTTTTGGTTAAAGTGTGTTAACCTCTTCACGAAGGCTGTTCGTCACAGAATCCGCTGTGAGCAATGCTCTGTTGACAATCGTCGTTCGTCATGATTCAATGCTTTCTCTGTTACGTGCCGCATTGGCGAAAATCCTTCTTTCTAAGGTTTAATAGGCTCCCTTTGCAACTCTCCTTCCCCGCTGTAGGTTTCTTCTGGTGGTTCGTTCATTAGAAGGGTGTGTGGCCCAGATGTGTGTGTGTATGTATGTGTGTGGGGGGGGGGGTGGTGTGTGTGTGTGGGGTGTTAGTATGTGTGTGTGAGTGTGTGTGTGGGTGTGTATAAGCAAAAGAAAACCACTGGCGTGATTTTGTGTGTCTGAAAATGTCCTTAGCATAGCCTATAGCAAAACATGATAGCAGCGAAGGGGTTACAGGATTTGTCAAATATGGTTCAGTTCTGTATTCACTAGCTTTGATTGTGTCTCAGATTTTCTTTTTCTCCAAAATGAAATATATTCTTCCTTTAGTTTATTTTGAATTACATGACATAATTTATTTATGTTAAACGTGTATTGGTTGTTCCAGACATGTGTCAATCCAAGGGCGTTTAAAATAGATTTGACGAATTTAACCCATGGTGACTGACTAGTTTCATTGTTTAACATTTAATTGTAAATGACATTTATGTAAGAGTCTTGTTTGGATTCTAAAATATGATGCCAGAATTTTATAATTTGACAAATTGATGTTAAACTAACAGGAAAACTACCCAGCTCTCCAATAACCGCTAAATTTATAGCTTTTTTTTTATGAACCCCTAAAATTTGTTTGAAAAAATTATGCTGGATATGTTCATGCTGTAATTTATTTGAGAGGCATTGGGTGAATAACTTTTCTAAGTTAAAGTTGTCATCTAATTTTATGGTAAATAGTAGCCAAACATCTGCACCATAAGTTAATATTGGCAAGATAAGACTATCAAATAGTTTTAAAATAACTTGAACATTTATGTTTTCATTTTTAATCATTCTTTTAAGGCTGTGTGTTGCTTTATTTTCTTGCTTGCTAAGATGCTCAGATGCTATATCAAGTTTTCCTGATTTATGAAATATAATTCCTAGGTACTTGTACCAAAGATATTCTAAAAGGGTAAGATGGATTACTTAAAAGCTCGGCGAACCGGGCTGATAGAGTTATCGTTAGTGCGGACGTGTACACTATTCACAGTGGAGGCTATCCAAAAACTCGGACTGGAACTTGAACGGAGAATTCAACTGGCCTATCGATGTGTAAAATGTGTCACGTTTCAAAGGGACATAACCAGTGTTTCTGTCCTCACTACTTATATATAGAGGTGGGGGAAAAAAACTGGTTTGAACCGAAAAACCGGTGCTGAAATTTCGCGGTTCGAAAAACCGGTTCAAGTTGCTGTGAACCGGTTTTTTTAACTGCAAACTGAAAGTAAGTTTTTCTTAGAATAACGCATTCTTTTCAAAGAACAACACTGAATCTCAGCGCAGATTGGGTGTTTGTAAACCGAGAGTAGCTGTTTCTAGTTGTCTGTTGTTGTAAGGAGTAAGTATGGCCAAAGATTAGACATACAACACAGTAACGAACATTTGGAGGCATTTTTTCCTGAGAAAAAAATCGAAAGAGTGATGGAGTGATTGTAGAAAGTATTTCTTTGTGCTTGCAATGTGTCAGTGCGATCAATCAGGGTAGTGGAACAACAAACATGACTAATTACCAAGAGAACTGTGAATGGAACAATAAAACAATGTCTTTTTAAGTTTATTTAATTTAATTTCTATAAATTCTTATGCTAAGAAGATGAGCAAATATGTTCGAAAATGTTTTGATCTACACACACACACACACACACACACACCCACACACACACACCCACACACACACACACAACCCCCCCCTCTCTCTCTCAGCCTCTCTCTCTCTCAGCCTCTCTCTCTCTCACACACACACACACACACACTTACAGGCATCTAAATGTAAATCCCCAAATGTCCCACATGGCCGAAAGGCCGAAGAGGGCGTAAAAACCCTATGATCACACTATCATTCATAAACTGCTTAATGTGCATTCAGTAGTTATTGTTCGATTAAAATGAATGCGCTTACTGAAGATATTGTCTAAAAGTAGAATATGTCATTACTGTTGTAAGAATAAGAGAGTAGCAATAACAGCTTTTCTCCACCCAGCCCTGGGACTGAGAGAGAGAGAATGTGTGTGCGTGCATGTGCGTGTGTGACTGTGTGTGCCTGCGCGCGCGCTCGTGTGTGATATTTTTTCCTTGCATTGTGAAAGATTTTCTCTTCTCATTTTGTTTATCTGTTCAGGTACATAATTAAGATTATTATACTTTTGTATTCCTTATCCTCCCGCTACATATCTGATTATTCTCAAAGCTAGTTCATTGCGTTGTGAATGTGCCACCATCCTTCACACTCCAACCGCCATATGACGTTTTGTTTTTGCTTTGGTTTAATTATTTTCCCTATGATTATTATATTTTTTAACTACACCCCTACCCTCACCTTCCTTTGACACGGGCAGATGGCCCCGTCATTAAAATGTTTGTTGGAGTTTAGCTAAGTTTTTAGTTGAGTGTGTGTGTATGTGTGTGCGCGTTCGTGTGTGAATATTCTGACAAATAAATATGTTTGCATAGGTGAAACTACTGATGCGAGTACTGGTTAAAAAAAAACGGTTCGAAAAGACCGGTTCAGAGAGAAAAAAATGGTTTAAAACCAGTTCGAAAATTTGAACCAGTTCTCAACTCTACTCATATAGGGAAAAGAGACCGGATGTTTATCTTCCCCTGTACAGTCTTAGCTTGTACTGATCTGTCGTTTCAATGATTGTTGTGCTACATCTAAATAATATTCTAGTTTTGGGGTCTGTTTTTGAAAATATTAACACTTTAGTTTTCCCACTCTTTACAATATGTGTAATTTATCAAGTTTTAATTGTAAACCATGCTTAGATGTTGCAAGAAGTACGAGGTCATCTGCATATAGTAAAGAAGATATACATTTATTTTCTGCTTGGCTAATTTTTGGTGAATCTACGTCTGGAAACCACATAATTATATCATTAATAAATATATTAAATAATGTGGGGCTTAAGGAGTTTCCTTGTAAAATTCCTCTTCGTACATAAATGGAGAGGAATCCCATTTTTGCCGGATGAGCAAATTTGTGCATTTGTGTGCATACTTTTAATCAGATTAAAACATTTACCTTGAATACCAATTTTTTTAAATTTTATAAGTAATCCTTTGTGTGATATGTTATCGAATGCTTTTTGAAAATCGACAAAGCATGCATATAATCTACTGTTACGTGATTTTAATGTATAGTCTACTATACTGTTTAAAATGAGAATATTATCTGAAGTCCTATGGTCTTTTCTAAAACCGGCTTGTTCTTTTGCTAGCAGATTGTTTGATTCTAAGTAATCGTTTATTCGAGCATTTAGTATTTGACATAATACATTACCTAGCGACTGTGTGCTTCTCTATTAGTGTGTGTGTTTGTGCAATAACGTAGCTCATGAACTTTGATTTCCCTTGCAATTTTGTTTCTTTTCTTATAATATTGTAATATTGTTTCACATTTTGTAGTTATGAACAGGGCTTTGTTTAAATAATATTATTTTATGTATACTAGCGCAACTCCGAGTACCGGTAACGCCTAGTACCGGCAACGCCTAGTACCGGCAACGCCTAGTACCCGTACCGTGAGTGCCGGGTCCGCAAAATATTATATTATTACTTTTGTCTGTGTCCCTACTTCCATCTTCTTCTCTCAACCCGTTAAAGATGGTGGGAACAATACTGGAGGCAGTGCCCAGAGGCAGTGCTAAACCAGTAAAGTCCTGATTTTTTAATAATACAGATATGTGTAGCAGTAACCACGCTTCTTCTCTCATCCTGTTGTACTCCCCACTGACCCCCCAGTTTCTTCCCACATACCCATGTGTGTTTTAAAGAGGTTGAAAGATGAAAGTCATGGTCAAATACAGGGAGATTTTGTCCATGAATAGAAGTTTGTAAGAAAAAGCACCGATGGCCTCTGGCTGCGACACGCTCTCCAGGTGGGAGCAACCCGAATTTCACAGAGACGCCTCTGTGACTATAAATGCACCTAACCTAACCTAACCTAACCTAATGTCTTAATGTGGACTTGTTACGATTTGTTATGTTGCAGCTATGCTCGACAACGCGAAGAGGGTGCAGTGTGAGGTGAAAAGCAAGCAGGACGAACTAAGAAGAATAGAGCCTTGCATTGAACCAGACAGTCCACTGTGCCCTTTGTAAGTTTGGTTTTTGGTTTTGTTTGACAAATAACTTCTACAATAAACTCTGTCTGTCTTCTACCTCCTCCACCCCCACCCCCTCTTCTTTAGCTCTCTCCCTTTAATTCATTTGTCTACTAACTCACTCACTCACTCCTTTCCCCCCTCATTATGTCTACTAACTCACTCACTCACTCCTTTCCCCCCTCTTTTCTCTATAGTCCCTTGTGTTTCTTTTCCTTTTACCCTCCCCCTTTCTTCCTCTCCGTATGTATGCACGTGTGTGTAGGTACAAATGTTATTTTTAGGAAAACGTAAGATCACCGGGAGGGGGTAAGGGAGCAGGGAAGAGCTGAAAATGGTGATTGGGAGAGTGTTGATATGGCTTGCCATATTGTGGATGCCTGTCAGGTGATAAAAGTGCTTTTTTTAGGAAATTATGTTTTTTACTTTCAATCCCCCCTCGCAGGGATACCAGGAGCACTTTGGTATAAATAGTTCCCCCACCTCCTGGAAGTTCTGTGCTTGTAACTTCCTCTAATCTGTCTCTCTCTTTGACTCTGCCTTTTCGCTTTGCTTACTGTCATCTACTATCTTTCTGCCTTACCGGTCCATTCTCCTGCCTTTTTTCAAGAAACACTTTCAAAAATATTTCCTCCAGCCGAAGTCAGACTTGCTGGGCCTAATTATTTCTTAGTTAGGCATAATGGCAGCATGACGCATCTGCGCTCATACTTGACAGGAACCAGTTTAAGCGATTGATTCGTAGAAGAAGATGGATTGAACTATTCTGTTGTGTTTGTGTGTTGATGAAATGGACGTGTTTGATGTTGATTGATGTGTTAAATGGTATATAATTTCCTGTACTTTGCAGAAGGAACATCACGATTTCCCAGTCAACATACTTCCGAGGAGTAAGTTTCTTGTGTCACCATAATCATCATCATCATCATCATCATCGCCTTCGTCATCATTACCATAAATTAATAAGGAGTGCAATTGAAAATGTTAGCGTCAATGAAAGCAACCTTAGATCAGATTTTCAGTTTCCAAAAAGAGCAAGGAAAGTAACATTTTTGTCAATAATAGCCACTTATACCAAGCATTCAAACAAGATCAGAATTAAAAAGTAAAGATGTAGCTAAACGTTTGATTACATCTCCTATTCGTCCATGGGAACTTAAGAGAGCAGATTTTGACATGTCAAATGATGATTTAAAAAAGAAAGAGCGATAATCCTCATATCCTCCAAAGTCGGAGTGTAGCTGCCCACGTGGCGGGGTAATAAAAAACGGTCACACACGTAATGTTCTCATCCCTGGCTGGTGCATTTGTGCCATAGTGTTCAAGTGCTTCGGCTGTTGGGGTGATCCCTGGAGTCTTCTGTCTTTAGGCCAGGATACGATAACAACATAATTCTCATCTTCTGGCTATTTCATTTCCTTCCCATATTCATTCAAGTAATCCTAACCATTTAAAGGTATAAATTATGCTGATGATTCTTTGATTAACAATTATGTTGCAGACGCTGGGTTTGTAATTTCTGGACTTAATATAGAAAAGTCATTTCATATTGGTGAAAGAGGGGGTGGGGTGGGGTGTGTGTGTGTTCCATTTCTATTGTATGTAAGGCCCCCTGTAGTCTACATAGTAGGATGGGCAATATATACAATTTCCTTATTATTATGATTAGAGCGACATTCTATTTTCACGACAGAGCTGGTAGCCATTCTCATGGCTTTGCGATGCATCAACATTCCTATATTATGATTGTGCTTAACTTAAAGTTGTTGTTTTCTGTGTTGACTCAAAATCTTACACTTAAACCCATAAAGTTTAGAGACAGATTTGACTTAATAACAGACCTGTTTTTCCTACGGATTTGTCCGTAATTATTACGTTTTGAGACCTCCGATACGTTATGGTCAGCAACAAAGCAATCCGCATTTCCGCTGAACGAGTGCGAAAAAAAAAGCAGAAGAAATCAAAAGAAGGCATTTGAGCCGTACTTGCTACTCTGTCATCTGCTATCAACACAGCTGTTCCACCCCATACAAAATCAAGCTATTTAGTTAAAAGACTGAATTTAGAAATCTTAGATAAAAACTGCACCAAGCTTTTGCTTGTAAAAATATTTGGGCTGTATGTTCTTCATTGTATTTTTTATATATTTCTTCCATCAGATTTATGGTAAAAACTTATTTTGTTGAGCAGTATCATATAACATATTTAGTAGAAAATGTTCTTGAATAATACACAAACATAAATAAAATTGCCCATGAGTGAACATCTAGCAATATCCACTGACTACAACATATTCGTGATTGTAATTTATGAAAAGCAACTTATGGTAAACTAAAGTTGGCTTGAAACAACTTCTGAAAATATAGATAAACTAAATGTTCCTCCCGAAACAGCTGTGTCAAAGGTATCACTTCGAGTGATGTCCCTTGAATGAATATTTCCGGTTTATTTCTCCATGCCGCCATTTTTCTAGATACGAAGTACAAAATTTCGGCAGTTGTGGAAGTTGGGTTTGGATGGGAAGTTAGCATGTGTGTACGGCCCCCCCCCCCTCTCCCCCCTCCCCTCCGCCTTTGATCAGCAAAAGGTTTGACGGCAGCGAAAAATTCTGGTGAAAGGATTTCTCGGACATCAAAATTACGGACAGATGCCTAAAATTACTGTTTTCAGAGCTTGGGATTACTCAGACAGTGAAGATTTGGGGTAAACAGGTCTGTTATAATCAAAATCAGTCATTTCATTTTCTCATTCAAAAGGCTTCTGGCTTGGTCTTTAATTGGGTTCCGTCACATTGTGATATTTATTGGAATGAATTGGCAGACAGACTGGGTAGAAGAAGTGCGCAAAATATCTGTAAAAGAGTATTACAGATTTTTAGAAAAAGATATCGAAACTCTTGAAGGCTGTAAATTCAAATTACAGATTCTGACACAGGTCGTTGGTTAGGGGGAAGGGGTAGAATAAGACTTTTAAAATTCCTAGTGCGATCACATACTTTAATGCATCATCTGACCACCTACTTGAGGTTTTAAAGGGTAAATCTCACGCATGATTTGAGATTCTATGGGGTGATTTGAGAGTTCTAGTGGTTCATCAGTATCATCATCATCATCATTAATTTGTCATATCTTTTTTCCCTTTTATAACTTCCCGTTACAGGATGAGAAGATGGTTTCTGACTTCTTTTCCAACCTTCCTCCGAATCTAAGGCAGCGTCTAGATGAGGCTCTAGACGTTGCAGAGGTGCAAAGGAACGCAGACAAAGCTGCTGTGATGAAATAATGAAGAATGTGTTTGCTGTGTGTGTGCGTGCGTGCCTGTGTGTGTTGGTTTGCTTATAATTATGTATTTGTGTGTGTGCACGTGTGCCTGTGTGTGTTGCAGTGAGGCTAGAAACATGCTGTCATAATAGCCAATCAACATTCAGTTAGCTCACTTTCCTGGGGAATTGGCATGTGTCTGAAAGTAAGACTAAGTTAGAACGAGAGCAAGAGATGCATAACTATATAACCTGAATCTGTTACCATGCGAGGGCTTCTTACTATATTTTATAATGTGGAAAATTGGCTGTGTGCATCCTCCTTCTGGCTTGTCAAGATTTTAGAGGTTTCCCTAACTAGAACATACACACACACACACACACACACACACACAAACACAAACACACACACACACACACACTATATATTCTTCAAACCAAACAGTTATGGCACCAGGTTGACTGGGGTATGTAAAAGATAACGCCCTCAGCAAACTCTCAAGCATCTTCCTTCGCCAAAGCCTCCCTTTTTTTTTTTAAGAGCAGAGAAACTACTGGGGCACTCAACGATTATAATATTTCCACATACTCGGGTGTTCTAGCAAGGTTTTATCAAGGCTTCCTGATGAAATGCTCATTATGTTTTCCATCTCATCAGCACTTGTCCAGAGATCATTTCCGACAAGAGTCTTTTTCATACTGGCTATGGTTTTAACAGTCACAATGGTCACTTGATGATTGTAACGGTCACTTTTTTTTTAACATTCTTCTGCTTTACTGAAAATTCTTGAGCCCATTGTGAACTTTAATATCTGATTGTGCAAGGTCTCAAAACAATTTATAAACATCTAATGCATTTGTTTGAATGTCTCTTCTTGAGTATAAATGCACATCTTTATAGACAGAAAATCTCGGAATTAAAGAGATTTTCACAGCTTTGGATCAACATTCACATTGTTGGACGTTTTGCTTTGCTCAACGGCTATGACAAGGCGGAAAATTTGCAACATAAGTATAAGTGTTGTGATAATGGTCTATCTCATGACACTATTTACCCTTTTGTGACAATCAGAATCTTCACATTGCAAAATATAATAAGAGGCCCTCGTAGTCATATATTTGTTATACATTTATAATGATGCATTGGTTATCCATCCATGCACTACATGTTTCCGTTGTTGTTTGTTTGCCTGTTTTTGCAAAACCAAAAATGATTTATTTTGTACACTCAATGTGCATTGGCTGATTAAAGAATCTTGAATCTCAAATATCTAGTATTATCCACCCAAGCATTATCTACCATAATGGCATCTACTGCTGATTTGACTGCCAGGGGGCAATCAAACCAGTAGGGGCTTAGCGCGTGATCTTCTTAGTTGGGCGTAGTGAGAGAGAGAGGGAGGAATTCATCTCCCTCTCTCTCTCTCTCACTATGCCCAACTAACTATATCACGCACTAAGCCCCTACTGGTTTGATTACTCCCTGGCAGTAAAAAACAAAACAAAATGCTCATCCTAAGTTGCTCATGCCTGTGATGCCTTTATGTCGTGATAATGGCATTTTATGTCAGTGGTAATGGCATTTTATCATCTAATATGCATGGCTTAAACTGCTTTCGTCTCAGGAAGGAAATCCTTTTTTTTTTAAATATTGTTTTTTAACGAAATCTAAACAAAAATATTATTTTCAACAAAGTTATGCAACGAAAAAAACCACCCTGCAAAAAAACAGGGAAAACCTGATTGCCGTTCTGTTTATGCGTCCAAATTGCTTTAAATTGATTAAAAGTGCTCAGCTTCGTGGGGGCGTTGCCCCATTTCCTTTTTTTGAAAATTGTCAGGTTTAACCCTTGAATATGTCCAGGCTAAGCCATCTGTCGTGCAATATGTCCAGTAATGTATATTAGCATTTTGTGGCATTTTGCAAGTTATCTTTTGTGCCACTATGCCCAGTGTTAATACTCAACAGTGACAGTTTTGCAAAAGATCTGCATTGTGCATTGATGTGTTGGATGATTTGACCGACATTTTGTTTAAAACCATGCTCAACATGTTTTGCAAAGATCTGTTGTGCAACGTTTTTGCAAAGATGTATCATGTAACATTTTGTCACTCAACATTTTTGCAAAGATCTGTCATGTAAATCTGTGTTGTGACATTTTGGCATTCAATATTTTTCAACATTTTTGCAAAGATCTGTCATGTAAATCTGTGATGTGACATTTTGGCATTCAATATTGTTTGCAAATATCTGTCATGTAACGTTTTTGCAAAGATCTGTCTTGTGACATTTTGGCAAAGATCTATTATGTGACATTACAATTTTGTTTGACGATATTACACTAGGAATTTTGGAAAACATGTGAATTTGTCTTTCATTGTTTTAACATTCCTGAATTTTTGTGTGGAAGCGAGAATGTGTGTGTGCATGTCACAGTGTGTGTGTGTGGTTAGTTTTGAGTATGATGAATCATGAGACACATGTAAATGTGCGTAGTGATGGAAACATCATTCTAGTCACTTTTCAAAGGTGTCAGCGTCTGCAAATATTTGGAATTAATTTTGTTTTTTATTCTGTTCCCTTTATATTTCATGGACATGTTTTCTTGTTAGTTATTTTTGTCTGGAAGCGAGAATGTGTGTGACATTAGACCCCCAAAAAATCAATCAATCAATAAAAAATAAGAAACAATAGATGAAAAAAAATGTATGCATGTTAAAGTGGTTGCGTGCATGTGAATTTGTGTATATGTTTGTGAAATATCAAAGTGGATACATGCAAGTGTATGCACAATCAATGTGAATGGATAGGATTGAACTGTAGAAGTAATACATAAACCACATAAGATAGGAATAAAGCCAGTAACAGTAAAAACAAAAATCACCCCAACTGGAAAACAAAACCCAACATTACCCCCTCCCCCCTCACCCCCCCCCCCCCACCCCCCACCCGACGCGCACATCCTCCCCCCCTGCCCATCATCCAATAATAGCAATAGAAGCACATTACAAATAATTATCTATGCAACCGAGTTCTAAGATAAGGGAAAGAAAGAAAAAAAAACCCAACCCAATATCATAACCCACCTAATAGTAATATAATGGATATTATTTACAAGTACTTCCCTATTGGACTGCTTTCTAAATTAACGAAAAACTTATACGTTAAGGCTGTTGATTTAAAAATACTACAAGCGCTATTTTGCAACAAGACAGGAATAAAAAATGTCTTTAGGTCATTACATGATAGAATATGACTATTAGTTATTTTGTTTCCACATATGCAAACTATGCTTTCAACGTATTTTGTTTTAAAGGCATCTAGTTTCCATTTATACATTAAAGCAAGTAACTTTCTACTGACACTAAAGTTATGTTTAATACCTTTAATATCGAATTGTTCTTGATTATCGCGATTTTTAATATTATATTGGAATTTTTTCAAAATGTGCAACTTAAGTAAGTTGCACTGTTCGTGCAGAGATAGGAGGAAATCAAGGCATTCAGAATGAAAACCATGTTTAGCTCCATGTTTTGCTGCCCTGTCTACCTTTTCATTGTAATAAAAAGAGCAATGAGATGGTATCCAGCAAAATGTTAATTGAGTACCTCGTACAATAAGCATGTGTATCAAACAACTGACTTCAATAATCATTTCAGGTCTAGTGTGTAGCTGTAATGTTTTTAATGCCTGAATAACTGATTTTGAATCTACAAAGAAAAGAACTTGACATATATTTTTTGGAAAGTTAATAAGATAATGTAACGCCATAAGTACTGCAGTTAATTCTGCTGTAAATATCGATTTGTTTAAACCAATGTAAAATGATTTCTCTATTTTTAAGTCTGGTATTAAGAATGCACATCCTGTTTTTCTATCTATGCATGAACCATCAGTGTATATTTTTTAAATAATTGGCATAGTTTTCTTCAATATGACATTTGGCATAGCATATTGATGTTTTCATCTTTTTTATATTTGTGTGGTCAATATCAAAATGCGCTTTGTGGAGTTCCCATGGTGGTATAGGAAACACTGATGGTCTGACAGATACAGCACCTATGTCAGTGGAAAGACCAGAGTCAGTTATAGTTTTTGATGTGCATGTAGCTAAAGTGACTTGAGAAGATATTGTCTTAGCTCTTTTAGGAAAATCAATATCTGACCTGATTTTTATTTCTGAAGCAATATGTGTTTTAACAACTGCATGTTTTAAGACAAATTTACAACATGTGAAGTCTCTGTATTCTTCTAATGCAAGCATTTGAGCCTCATAATATGTACGAGTTGACGACGCATGCACTGGGAGACCTAGTGCTATTTTTAAAGCCTTGCATTCAATGCTTTGTAGTTTTTTTAACAAATAGTTTGGAGCGCTAAAAACATATTTCTTGTGCATATGTTAATTTCGATCTCATTAAAGCTTTACACAGAGTTATCAACGTAGATGAATCTTGTCCCCATTTTTGTTTAGATACACGTTTTTCGCGTCTTTGTTAATAAATATTCAATATGAACGTTCCATGTTAATTTTGACGTGAAATAAACTCCTAAAAATTTAACTTTGGTAACATATTTGAGAGGCGTGTTACCCAATGTAAATGTAGGCATTTTATCCGGATTAGAACCACTATTAAAGAGAACAATATTTGTTTTTTCAGTAGATAAGCTTAATCCATTTAACTTCATATAATTCTCCATTTTGTCAAGCTCTCGTTGATATATTTTTTTGTTGTGGTTTATGCTACGCTGTGGGGTTTTCTTTTTTAGAGTTACCTCCATCCACAGGCATATGTCATCTGCGTATTGAACTAATACAACGTTATTTGATAACTTATTTGACAGATCATACATTAATATGGTGAAAAGAAGAGGAGCTAAAACTGACCCTTGAGGGATTCCCATCGATAAATTTCTTTTCGTTGAATATGATGTTCCTATTCTAGTTTGAATTACCCTGTCTCTCAGAAAATCTTTTACATAATTGAATACGTTTCCATATAGACCAATGTTTTTAAGTTTATTGAAGAGCTGGAAATGCCACACTTGATCGTAATCTTTGTTTATGTCGAAAAAAGTGGCTAATACACATTTACATCTAGCAAATTGTTTCTTTATGTTTGTGGACAATTTTACTAAAATTTCCGTCGTTGATTGCCCTTTACGAAAGCCAGCTTGATCAATAGGAATTACGTCTTTTTTTCACAATAATGCACAAGTCTGTTCAAAACAATTCTCTCTGAAAGTTTGCATACATGTGATGTTAATGCAATTGGCCTATAATTTTTAATGTCATTATTACACTTGCCTTGTTTGTGAATCGGAACAACGATTGTCTGTTTCCATATTTTTTGGCATTTCACCATTGCTCCATCATGTACTAAATAAGGCGTGAAGAAAAATAATAAAATTTTCTGGTAAATTTCTTAGCATCTGATTGGATATTGCATCTAAACCAACTGATGATTTTCTGATGGGGATTGATCTTATGGCTTCTTTTAGTTCTTGAATAGTTATCGGAGCATTAATACAATTGCTATTGTCTGGTGTTGGATCGCCATATCCTTCATAATTTTCCTCGTGTTCTCTATAATTTCTGTCAGCATCTGTCAGACCCTCAGGGCAGCTAACATTGGCAAACATGTCTTCAAAGGCTTCTGCCTTCTCCTGAGCATTAGGAAGATTATTGTTATTTATTTTTTATAGGATACTGAGGTGATGTAAATCCATTTTGTTCTTCCCATACTTTCCCTATATCTTTACAATCTTTAACATCAGTGTTCTAGTATTCAGTATTGGTTTTTATAATCTAAACTTTGTTTTTGTGTATTATGCTTGGGATGTTATTCATTTTAATTTTGTTTTATGCATATTGTCCCATTATTACTTTATGCAAATTGTTGGTTTAAGCAGTGTGTGTGTTTACATTGTTCTAGTATTCAGCATTGGCTTTTATAATCTAAACCTTGTTTTTATGTAGCCCCTTTTATAAATTTTGTTTGTTGTCCTTATTACTTTTATACAAATTGTTTGTTTAGCTCTCTTTCTCTCTATGTGTGTGTGAGGGGGGAAAGGCATGATTGAGGGTGGAGTTTTTGAAAAATATGTTGTGAGGAAGGGGAGGGGGTGGTGTGTGTGTGTGTGTGTGTGCGTGTGCGAGTGGTGGTGTGTGTGTGTGTGTGTGTGTCTTATATTGTATTGTAATTTAATGTTTATGATGTATTTACTGTATATTGTCTTATTGTCTCTATTTGTATATGTGTGTTTTATGTGCATGCCAGACAAAGAATTTCTTTATGTTTTAAAGACAATAAATATTTTGATTGATTGATTGATTGATCAGTGTTGCAAAAAACATTCCAGTGTTGTATCTGTGCATTTTCTATTGCATCATCACTTTCCTTACCAGCCTCTTTCATTTTTTTGTGATTGCTTGCTGATCTCTTTTTGCAATATGCCTTAAATCTTTCTTTTTTCTTTTCATTTGCAGTTTCGCATTCTTCGTTCCACCAAGCATTTCCGTTGTGGTTTTTTTATTTTGTGTTTTTTTAATCTTTGGGATAGATTTATCAATGTGTGTGTGCATGTTACAGTGTGTGTGTTGTTAGTTTTGAGTATGATGAATCACGATACACGTGTAAATGTGTGTAGTGATGGAAACATCATTCTAGTCACTTTTGAAAGATGTCAGTGTCTGCAAATATTTGAAAATAATTTTGTTTTTTATTCTGTTCCCTTTCTTTTATTTCATGGACATAATTATGTTTTCTTGTTAGTTATTTTTGTCTGGAAGCGAGAATGTGTGTGTGCATGTCACAGTGTGTGTGTGTTGTTAGTTTTTAGTATGATGAATCACAATACACGTGTAAATGTGTGTAGTGATGAAAACATCATTCTAGTCACTTTTGAAAGGTGTCAGTGTCTGCAAATATTTGAAAATAATTTTGTTTTTTTATTCTTTTCCCTTTCTTTATATTTCAATATGTTTTCTTGTTAGTTATTTTTGTCTGGAAGCGAAAATGTGTGTGTGCATGTCACAGTGTGTGTGGTTAGTTTTGAGTATGATGAATCACGAAACACGTGTAAATGTGCGTAGTGATGAAAACATCATTCTAGTCACTTTTCAAAGGTGTCAGCGTCTGCAAGTATTTGGAATTAATTTTGTTTTTTTATTCTGTTCCCTTTCTTTATACTTCATGGACATATGTTTTCTTGTTAGTTTTCTGTAATGTTAATAGAAATGGATTCAACACACTTCATACTTTCTTTTTACAAAGAACTTTGAGTGTGTGTGTGCATTTGTGTTTTATTCTGTTCGTATTTTTAATTTACGGAACTTATTTCTCCTTGTTGATTTTTTGGGGTAACATTGCTAGGCTTGGATTTCTTCCTTTTTCGCACTTTCAGAAGAAATTCACCACTGTTTTCTTCTAAAGATTATGTGGGATGCCAAGTTTTAATTTGCTTTTCCCCCTTTTATCAGTATTGGTGTTCTTTGATGAAGCTTTCTAGCTTGTTGCCTTTCTTGGATGTAATGTAATGAAGTGTTGATGTTGTTTATCGTGATCTAAATGTATATTCATAGCAACACTCCTCCGAAGTCGGAGTGATGCTGCCCATGTGGCGGAGTAAATAAAAACGGCCACACACGAAATGTTCTCATCCCTAGCTGGTGCATTTGTACCATAGTGTTCAAGTGATTCGGCTGTTGGGATGATCCCTGGAGCCTTTTAGCCAGGGTGCGATAACAACAACATCATAGCAACACTCAGTAGGGTCAGAAAGCACAGCCAGGAAAGTTAATGAGAAACTTAGTGCGATTTTTCTCACGCCAGAGGGCATGACGCTCGTGTGGGGCTAATCCTCTCTATATTATTAGTTGGGGATAAAGAAAGAGAGAGAGACAGTGAGTGGTCCTACCATCACTCTCTCTCTCACTACGCCCAAGTAAGAAAATCGCGTGATAAGCCCCTAGTGCATTGACTGCCCTCTGGCGTGAAAAATATCGCCATAGGTCGACCATTGACCCGCTGATGCAGTTGATCATTTGTGGGCTGCAAAATCATGAAAATGGTGTTTCAGTATGATTTTAGCACTGTCTGTAATCTGACCGTTTCTTGATGAATAAAATGTTTACCTTGTATGTCACATTGTGTTGATCATCTTATCCCTAGTAAGTGTTACTATTTTATTTGAATGACCAAAAATTTTACATTTTTACAAAGAAATTTGAGTGGTGTGTGTGTGCGTTTGTGTTTTATTCTGTTCATATTTTTAATTTACGGAACTTATTTCTCCTTGTTGATTTTTGTTGTAACATTGTCAGGCTTGGATTTCTTCCTTTTTTGCACTTTCAGAAGAAATCCACCACTGTTTTCTTCTAAAGATAATGTGGGATGCCAAGTTTTAATTTGCTTTTCCCCCTTTTATCAGTATTGGTGTTCTTTGATGAAGCTTTCTAGCTTGTTGCCTTTCTTGGATGTAATGTAATGAAATGTTGATGTTGTTTATCGTGATCTAAATGTATATTCATAGCAACACTCCTCCGAAGTCGGAGTGATGCTGCCCATGTGGCGGAGTAAATAAAAAACGGTTACACACGAAATGTTCTCATCCCTAGCTGGTGCATTTGTACCATAGTGTTCAAGTGATTCGGCTGTTGGGATGATCCCTGGAGCCTTTTAGCCAGGGTGCGATAACAACAACAACATAGCAACACTCAGTAGGGTCAGAAAGCACAGCCAGGAAGGTTAATGAGAAACTTAGTGCGATTTTTCTCACGCCAGAGGGCATGACGCTCGTGTGGGGCTAATCCTCTCTATATTATTAGTTGGGGATAAAGAAAGAGAGAGAGACAGTGAGTGGTCCTACCATCACTCTCTCTCTCACTACGCCCAAGTAAGAAAATCGCGTGATAAGCCCCTAGTGCATTGACTGCCCTCTGGCGTGAAAAATATCGCCGTAGGTTGACCATTGAACCGCTGATGCAGTTGATCATTTGTGGGCTGCAAAATCATGAAAATGGTGTTTCAGTATGATTTTAGCACTGTCTGTAATCCGACCGTTTCTTGATGAATAAAATGTTTACCTTGTATGTCACATTGTGTTGATCATCTTATCCCTAGTAAGTGTTACTATTTTATTCGAATGACCAAAAATTTGACTTTTTAACATCTTGGGTTTTATTTTTCATGAAATTGCCATTGGTCCATATGGTGTTATAAAATGTTGATGTTGATTATGATCTTTATGTTGAAAAAAAAAGTTCCATTCTGCTGGGAGTTCATTGGTGTAGTTTTCCATCTTATTTTGACGTTGCATGACCATTTTTTTAATGTGATATTTTAAAATGTTGATGTTGCTGATCATGATTTCCATCTTGAAAAAAAAAGTCTTTCTGCTGGGAATTTATTGGTATAGCATTCCGTCTTATTTTGATGTTATATTGCCATTCTTGAATGCAATGTTTTAAAATGTTGATGTCGTTGATCATGATCTCCATCTTGGAAAAAAAGAGATGTCTTTCTGCAGGGAGTTTATTGGTATAGCATTCCGTCTTATTTTGATGTTATATTGCCATTCTTGAATGCAATGTTTTAAAATGTTGATGTCGTTGATCATGATCTCCATCTTGGAAAAAAAGAGATGTCTTTCTGCAGGGAGTTTATTGGTATAGCATTCCGTCTTATTTTGATGTTATATTGCCATTCTTGAATGCAATGTTTTAAAATGTTGATGTCGTTGATCATGATCTCCATCTTGGAAAAAAAGAGATGTCTTTCTGCAGGGAGTTTATTGGTATAGCATTCCATCTTATTTTGATGTTATATTGCCATTCTTGAATGCAATGTTTTAAAATGTTGATGTCGTTGATCATGATCTCCATCTTGGAAAAAAAGAGATGTCTTTCTGCAGGGAGTTTATTGGTATAGCATTCCGTCTTATTTTGATGTTATATTGCCATTCTTGAATGCAATGTTTTTAAAATGTTGATGTCGTTGATCATGATCTAATGTAGCATGATAAAAATTAAATGCCTTTATGACATCTTGTTTTTGCTGACATTCTTATTCTTGATGGTGCTGTTACCAAACTGACCTCAATTGACTTCCTGAAAATGCTTTTACTGGTTTACACCATTTTTTAGATCTGTGTACATTCTTGTGGTATAAATAAATGTTGTTGGCTTATAATATTTGCTTTCTCTGACTTTTCCTTTGAGAGAGAGGGGTGGGGTAAGAAAGAAATATATTTGAATCATAAGTACATACACACCCGCACAGACACACATGAACACACTCATTCACATGCACAAGCACACCAACACACACACATGCACGTGCACACACACACACACACACACACACACACACACACACACACACACACAAATACACATAAGCAAACCACAACACACACAGGCACGCACGCACACACACAGCAAACACATTCTTCATTCTTTCATCATTGTTTGTTTTTGTTTGCCCAGTTCGAAGAGAGGCATATTTGTCCGTCAACAAATCAAATTGCCATATCCTAAAGTAACATTATCAATAAAACTTGTGAAAATTGTCCCTGGTGTACCCTAAACTATTGCGCTATCATCATGAAACTTGGCACAATTTGTCCCTGGTGTGCTGACGATGATGCTAATACAGTGGAATCTCCCTTTTAAGACCTGAAAACATCATCCAAAAGAAGGTCTTAAAGGCATAGCAGCTGATCCCAGGAATCGGGTCTCGCTTGTCCGAAACATGCAAGGCTTGCTGCCTCATGTATGGCCTCACACAAGGGTCTTATAAGGGAGGTTCCACTGTAATATTAAATGTGAGAGAGAAAGAGAGCTTTAGGTAAAAATTAAAAAAAGACAATACAAAAATAGACGATTAAAAAAAGTTAAGGTATTGTTGCTAGATATGCACACAAATTGTTTTGTTCAATATAAGAACAAAAGAAGAACAACTAGGCCTCATGACCTTGCGTATTTCACATTTTTGTGTGTTCGATTGGCACAGCTATGATGGTTTTTGTTGACTTAATCAGTCAGCTCTAAACTTAATTATGTTAATTTAATTTGCTTATAAAAGAACACACACAAATTGTTTTGTTCAATATAAGAACAAAAGAAGAACAACTAGGCCTCATGACCTTGCGTATTTCACATTTTTGTGTGTTCGATTGGCACAGCTATGATGGTTTTTGTTGACTTAATCAGTCAGCTCTAAACTTAATTATGTTAATTTAATTTGCTTATAAAAGAACACAAAACACACAACGTTAAAAACAAAGAGAACATTTTGAGAAACCGAACAACAGCACAATGATAACATACACCACCACCAACAGCATTTACGACCATAATTTGAAAATAAATACATAAGGTTTATTTGTTTCACATCCTCTCGACCGACCATATGGGACATCATCATATAGTAAAAAGCCAACTGTCCGTCTGTGTGTCTGAAACACGAAACGGGCCTTATAACTCCGCCGTTTTTTCGACCGAATCGCTTCAAATTTGCTGTGAGCCCTCACGGGGCGATGGCAACGGCAACCGAGGCGGCTGTGTCATTTGCGCGGTTTCGCAAATGCGCGAAACGCGCATCCGCCGGCCTCTCGGCGCCCGTATCTCCCGGCGTTTCTGGGCCGATTGCCTTCGAATTTGGCAGGAAGATGACCGGGGCCGGGGACTATCCGTGTGCCAAACCGGAAGCGAATCGGTTCAGAAACGTGCGCGCTAGACGCCGCTTCACCTTTTTCACGAATAACTCCGCCGTTTCTTAACCGAATCGCCTCAAATTTGCTGTCAGGCTTGCTATGACCCGGGCAAAGCTTGGTAGGAACTTTGAACAGCATCCGTTCATAAATGCGATATGCACCAATTTACAGTTTTGCTCACTAGGCGAAACAACATATGTCCAAACGTGCTGTTATTAAAGAGGGGGGGGGGGGGGGGGACTGCTGTGGGCATGAGACCATGGTTCACACGTGCTGGGGTGACGAGTAGGTCAGCCAGCTGCTTATGGGAGGGGGGGGGGGTAGGGGGGGTGGGGGGGATGGATGGATGGTGGGGGGGGGGGGGGGGGGGGGGGGGGCAGTGGAGATTACAAGGGGATGACACTACACGTATCTGTATTATTAAAAAATCGGGACTTTACTGGTTTAGCACTGCCTCCGGGCATTGCCTCCAGTATTGTTCAATACTGCCATGGGGTTCAAACTGCCACGGGGCAATTGCTAGTTACTTTAAATTTAGATGGGGTGAACAAAAGAAGTAGCACAACTAGGCCTCACGACCTTGCATCCTCAACTTAGAAATTTTTGTGTTCGATTGGCACAGCTATGACGGTTTTTGATGACTTAATCAGTGAGCTCTAAACTTAATTATGTTAATTTAATTTGCTTATAAAAGAACACAAAACATTACTCTTTTTTTTTTTTATAGAAAAAGAGAACATTTTGAGAAACCAAACAACAGCAGAATGATGACATACGTACAACACCACCACCAACAGCAATTACAACCATAATTTGAAAATAAATGCATAAACAAAATTATTTTTCAAAATACACTAATGAAAGGAAAAAAATAGTTTCCATAATTGTATCACTGCAAAACAACTTTTGAATGTTAATAAATAAGAGAAAATAATGTTTTACGCCCTCTTGGGCCTTTCGGCCATGTGGGGCATCATTAATAAATAAAAGGATCCATATTATCTTCATTTGGGTAAAGGTCAAGATGTGCCACCCCCCCCCCCCCCCTACATTTCTCGGTTAATTGTATTTTTCCGTTTTTTGCCTTTCTTACCATACATAAAGCTGTATTTTAGGAACCTTTTTAGCTAATAACCTTTTTGGAATACTAACCCTATCCCTAACCCTACCCCTACCCCCACCCTATAAGACGGGAAAACGCAACGAATCACAACTGTGACAAATCGCGGTGTACTGCAGTACATAGTGGGGGGTAGGGTTAGGTTTAGGGCGGGTCACAGGAATAAGGTCGAATATACATTTCCTCCTAAGGTCGAATGATACACAGATCGGACCAAGGTCGAAAAAAAAAAGTAGTGTACATTTCGTCCTAAGGTCGACTGCAACATTTCGTCCTAAAGTCGAAAGTGCTCAGATCGTCCTAAGGTCGAATATACATTTCGGCCTAAGGTCGACTGCAACATTTCGTCCTAAGGTCGAAAGTGCTCAGCTCTGGGCGTAACAATTGTTTTTGTATAAACACACACACAAACACAAAGAGAGAGTGTGAGAGAGAGGGAGTGAGAGAGAGAGAGAGAGAGAGAGATTTTTAGAGAGAGAGGGAGGGAGAGAGAGAGAGACGAAGTGACAATTCAGACTCAAAATTAAGTGGACAATTAAGTTTATTATTAAATCCGATATGAACATACTAATATTGAAATATAAAGTTAAAAGAATAGTCTTTTTCGGCTTACTTAAAAAAAAGTTAAAAAAAAGTGCATTTTCTGCCAAAACCGTCAGATGATTGGCGATGATCCGATGATTGCCACATGATTGCCTGATCCACAGGAGCCTTCACTAACCCCTCTAACCCATTCCGAACACCCTGATGACAGACAAGATGGGTGACCGACATTCATGGCACTTGTTGCCAGGGTCCTGCATTTTGCGTTTTTTTATGAAATGAAAAAGACTGACTGATGGCAGAATTTCGACCTTAGGCCGAAATGTACATGTTTTAGACCTTATGACGAAATGTACGTTCGACCTTAGGCCGAAATGTAGATTCGACCTTAGGACGAACTGAGCACTTTCGATCTTAGGACGAAATGTATAGTCGACCTTAGGACGAACTGAGCACTTTCGATCTTAGGACGAAATGTACTTTCGACCTTAGGACGAAATGAGCACTTTCGATCTTAGGACGAAATGTATATTCGACCTTAGGACGAACTGAGTACTTTCGATCTTAGGACGAAATGTATATTCTACCTTAGGACGAAATGCATATTCGACCTTAGGACTAAATGTATTTTCGACCTTATTACTGATTCCCTTTAGGGCTAGTGTTAGGGTTAGTATTCCAAAAAGACTTATTAGCTGTGAAAATGTTCCTAAAATACAGCTTTATGTATGGTAAGAAAGGCAAAAACGGAAAAATAAAATTAACCGAGAAATGCAGGAGGGGTGGCACATCTTTACCTTTTTCATGTGCACCTCTCTCTCTCTCTCTCTCTCTCTCTCTCTCTCTCTCATCTGCCTCTTTCCCTTTTCCTAAAGTTATCTCCCCTATAAATCTTCTTTCACAGAGTCAAAGACTCTTTCTTTGGCTCCCTTCAACAACAAACAAAAGTCTGCACACTGTGGAACTGGAAGCTCATTTTAAAAACAGTGTTTTTCCACCTGAAATTAGAGGACTGAAGAAAAAACAGAGAAATAAGCAGATATGGTAAAACAGCAAAAGTCTATGACATTTTGCGCTTGAGTCTGTCTCCTGTGCTTTTGTTTCTGATTCTGGAAGTCATTTCGGAAGTGGCAGCTGTCGTATGAAAATAGGTCGCTCGTGTAAAGAATTCGCCGGAAGTAATCTTTTGAATTCTTCGCATACTTCGGATATTTGCGCATGCGCTGTCGTGCAATGTCGTTGCTAGGAAAGATAAATATTTGTTTTATCTATTTTGTATTGTTTTACTCTAGTATTTTTGAAGAATTGTCAAGAAAAGGTTTTTACTTGAACGATGCTTTAAAAAAGGAGCCTTAAAAGTCGTAACTATCATTACTATGGCCTTAGCGAAGAGGGGTTCTAACTTTCACTCAGTTTCAAGATGGCGGAATACGCAAGACTAGTGTTCGCCTTAAAAAATAAAAAAGTTGACCCTTCCTGTACCAAGGTTTGAGAAGGACTGCATGTAAAAATAAGTAGCAGTTCGCACTGCTACTTTTTTTCATGAGCGAAGAATTTAAATGCCGATCATGAAAATTCTTCGCCCATAAAAAAAAAGTAGCAGTCTTTATTACTAGCACTATACCACCACCATTACTACTACTACCACTACCACTACTACTACTACTACTACTACTACTACTACTACTACTACTATAACACTACTACAATTACTTGTCACATCGTGTACTGCATGCAAAAAAGTAGCAGTTCGCACTGCTACTTTTTTTCATGAGCGAAGAATTTAAATGCCGATCATGAAAATTCTTCGCCCATAAAAAAAAAGTAGCCAGTCTTTATTACTAGCACTATACCACCACCATTACTACTACTACCACTACCACTACTACTACTATACTACTACTACTACTACTACTACTACTATACCACTACTACAATTACTTGTCACATCGTGTACTGCATGCAAAAAAGTAGCAGTTCGCACTGCTACTTTTTTTCATGAGCGAAGAATTTAAATGCCGATCATGAAATTTCTTCGCCCATAAAAAAACAGAGTAGCAGTCTTTATTACTAGCACTATACCACCACCATTACTACTACTACTACCACTACTACTACTACTACTACTACTACTACTACTACTACTACTACTACTACTACTACTATACTACTACTACAATTACTTGTCACATCGTGTACTGCATGTAAAAAAGTAGCAGTTCGCACTGCTACTTTTTTTCATGAGCGAAGAATTTAAATGCCGATCATGAAATTTCTTCGCCCATAAAAAAAAAAGTAGCAGTCTTTATTACTAGCACTATACCACCACCATTACTACTACTACCACTACCACTACTACTACTACTACTACTACTACTACTACTACTACTACTATACAACTACTACAATTACTTGTCACATCGTGTACTGCATGTAAAAAAGTAGCAGTTCGCACTGCTACTTTTTTTCATGAGCGAAGAATTTAAATGCCGATCATGAAAATTCTTCGCCCATAAAAAAAAGTAGCAGTCTTTATTACTAGCATATACCACCACTATACCACCACCACTACTCCTACTACTACTACTACTACTACTACTACTACTACTACTACTACTACTACTACTACTACTACTGTACAACTACTACAATTACTTGTCACATCGTGTACTGCATGTAAAAAAGTAGCAGTTCGCACTGCTACTTTTTTTCATGAGCGAAGAATTTAAATGCCGATCATGAAAATTCTTCGCCCATAAAAAAAAGTAGCAGTCTTTATTACTAGCACTATACCACCACCATTACTACTACTACCACTACTACTACTACTACTACTACTACTACTACTACTACTACTACTACTACTACTACTATACTAACTACTACAATTACTTGTCACATCGTGTACTGCATGTAAAAAAAGTAGCAGTTCGCACTGCTACTTTTTTTCATGAGCGAAGAATTTAAATGCCGATCATGAAAATTCTTCGCCCATAAAAAAAAGTAGCAGTCTTTATTACTAGCACTATACCACCACCATTACTACTACTACCACTACCACTACTACTACTACTACTACTACTGCTACTACTACTACTACTATACAACTACTACAATTACTTGTCACATCGTGTACTGCATGCAAAAAAAAGTAGCAGTTCGCACTGCTACTTTTTTTCATGAGCGAAGAATTTAAATGCCGATCATGAAATTTCTTCGCCCATAAAAAAAAAGTAGCAGTCTTTATTACTAGCACTATACTACTACTACCTCTCCTCATTACTAACTACTCTCTCTACTACCTCTACTTCTGTACTAGCTACTACTACTCCCTATTTACTACTCTTATACTCTCTCTACTACTACTACCACTACTACTACTACTCTCTGTACTCTACTACTACTACTATACTCTACAATTACTACAATTACTTGTCACATCGTGTACTGCATGTAAAAAAAGTAGCAGTTCGCACTGCTACTTTTTTTCATGAGCGAAGAATTTAAATGCCGATCATGAAATTTCTTCGCCCATAAAAAAAAGTAGCAGTCTTTATTACTAGCACTATACCACCACCAT
>CM065692.1:21223924-21246616 GCA_017654935.2 Phymorhynchus buccinoides
CTCTCTCTCTCTCTCTCTCTCTCTCTCTGTTCTTAGTCTATCCCTCTCTCTTCTCTCTCTCTCTCTCTCTCTCTCTCTCTCTCTCTCTCTCTCTCTCTCTCTCTCTCTCTCTCTCTCTCTCTCTCTCTCTTTCTCTTTTTCTCATAATAGTGTTTGCTATGCATGCAATTATTTTAATATTGTTGTCATATGCTCTATTGCTGAATTATTTTCTTCTTTTTGTTGTTGATACTATGGATGATTATGCTTCATTTTGTGTGTGTTTATCTGTTTATTAACGTACCTTCATATGATTATGTGTTTTAAGAGTATCAGGTTTTTTTTTTATTAGTATCAGTTCGCTTTAACGTTTCATCTATTTGTTTGTGTATGTTAACGGCAAGTATGAAAAATGGCTACTGTATGCCAATACTTTTACCGTTGTAAAATAAAGGTTCAATTCAATTCAATTCAATTCTCTCCACGTCTCTGTACATATTATTACAAATTTTCATGCAATATTTCTATTTCCGCATGGCAACACTGTTACTCCATTTCTACTATGACTTACAATTACTCACTTTATTACCATGGGGAAATACAAATATGTGAATAATGTTAACGTGTGCAGAGACCTTTACACACAAAGATACATGACTATTATTGGCAGAAAAAACCCCAAAAAACAGAAAATCATATATACAGACAGATTCGGAGAGACAGCCAGACAGATAAGCATACTCACAATCATAAGCAGGAGAAAACAGGCTACAAAATCAAATGACTGTACTATAAAATGTTTTATGAATACAAAACCTATACATTTCTTAAAACAAGTCATACATACAGCTAGAAAGACAGACTCGCGCACAAACAAACACTCATAAGCAGAAGAGAACAAAAAGAGGTACAAAACGAAATTACTGGTAGCGTAATGTGGTATTGATACAAAACATATTCATTTCTTAAAGCGGGTCTTACATACAGAAAGGTACACACACACACACGCACGCACGCACGCACGCACGCACGCACGCACGCACGCGCGCACGCACGCGCGCGCACACACACACACACACACACACACACACACACACACACACGTCTAATATCACTTCTAAGTGAAAAGACGTTAAATTAAAGAAGAACACACAACAACAACAACACACACACACACACACACACACACACACACACACACACACACACACACACACACACACACACACACACACACACACACACACACACACACACACACACACACACACACACACACACACACACACACACACACACACACACACACACACACACACACACACACACATTCTTTGCTCATGAATAAAAGTAGCAGTGCGAACTGCTACCTTTTTACATGCAGTACACGATGTGACAAGTAATTGTAGTAGTAGTAGTAGTAGTAGTAGTAGTAGTAGTAGTAGTAGTAGTAGTAGTAGTAGTTAGTAGTAGTAGTAGTAGTAGTAGTAGTAATAATAGTAGTAGTAGTAGTAGTAGTAGTAGTAGTAGTAGTAGTAATGGTGGTGGTATAGTGGTAGTAATATAGACTGCTACTTTTTTTTATGGGCGAAGAAATTTCATGATCGGCATTTAAATTCTTCGCTCATGAAAAAAAGTAGCAGTGCGAACTGCTACTTTTTTACATGCAGTACACGATGTGACAAGTAATTGTAGTAGTTGTATAGTAGTAGTAGTAGTAGTAGTAGTAGTAGTAGTAGTAGTAGTAGTGGTAGTAGTAGTAGTAGTAATGGTGGTGGTATAGTGCTAGTAATAAAGACTGCTACTTTTTTTTATGGGCGAAGAATTTTCATGATCGGCATTTAAATTCTTCGCTCATGAAAAAAAGTAGCAGTGCGAACTGCTACTTTTTTACATGCAGTACACGATGTGACAAGTAATAGTAGTAGTTGTATAGTAGTAGTAGTAGTAGTAGTAGTAGTAGTAGTAGTAGTAGTAGTAGTAGTAGTAGTAGTAGTAATCTCGCTCATAAAAAAAAGTAGCAGTGCGAACTGCTACTTTTTTTTTTACATGCAGCACACGAGTGTAGTAGTATAGTAGTAGTAGTAGTAGTAGTAGTAGTAGTAGTAGTAGTAGTAGTAGTAGTAGTAATCTCGCTACTTTTTTTTACATGCAGCACACGATGTGACAAGTAATTGTAGTAGTTGTATAGTAGTAGTAGTAGTAGTAGTAGTAGTGGTAGTGGTAGTAGTAGTAGTAGTAGTAATGGTGGTGGTATAGTGCTAGTAATAAAGACTGCTACTTTTTTTATGGGCGAAGAAATTTCATGATCGGCATTTAAATTCTTCGCTCATGAAAAAAAGTAGCAGTGCGAACTGCTACTTTTTTTTTACATGCAGCAGACGATGTGACAAGTAATTGTAGTAGTTGCATAGTAGTAGTAGTAGTAGTAGTAGTAGTAGTAGTAGTAGTAGTAGTAGTAGTAGTAGTAGTAGTAGAGTAGTAGTAGTAGTAGTAGTAATCTCGCTCATAAAAAAAAGTAGCAGTGCGAACTGCTACTTTTTTTTACATGCAGCACACGATGTGACAAGTAATTGTAGTAGTAGTAGTAGTAGTAGTAGTAGTAGTAGTAGTAGTAGTAGTAGTAGTAGTAGTAGTAATCTCGCTCATAAAAAAAAGTAGCAGTGCGAACTGCTACTTTTTTTTACATGCAGCACACGATGTGACAAGTAATTGTAGTAGTTGTATAGTAGTAGTAGTAGTAGTAGTAGTAGTAGTAGTAGTAGTAGTAGTAGTAGTGGTAGTGGTAGTAGTAGTAATGGTGGTGGTATAGTGCTAGTAATAAAGACTGCTACTTTTTTTTATGGGCGAAGAAATTTCATGATCGGCATTTAAATTCTTCGCTCATGAAAAAAAGTAGCAGTGCGAACTGCTACTTTTTTACATGCAGTACACGATGTGACAAGTAATTGTAGTAGTTGTATAGTAGTAGTAGTAGTAGTAGTAGTAGTAGTAGTAGTAGTAGTGGTAGTAGTAGTAGTAATGGTGGTAGTATAGTGCTAGTAATAAAGACTGCTACTTTTTTTTATGGGCGAAGAAATTTCATGATCGGCATTTAAATTCTTCGCTCATGAAAAAAAGTAGCAGTGCGAACTGCTACTTTTTTTTACATGCAGCAGACGATGTGACAAGTAATTGTAGTAGTTGTATAGTAGTAGTAGTAGTAGTAGTAGTAGTAGTAGTAGTAGTAGTAGTAGTAGTAATCTCGCTCATAAAAAAAAGTAGCAGTGCGAACTGCTACTTTTTTTTACATGCAGCACACGATGTGACAAATAATTGTAGTAGTAGTAGTAGTAGTAGTAGTAGTAGTAGTAGTAGTAGTAGTAGTAGTAGTGGTAGTAGTAGTAATGGTGGTGGTATAGTGCTAGTAATAAAGACTGCTACTTTTTTTTATGGGCGAAGAAATTTCATGATCGGCATTTAAATTCTTCGCTGGTGCAATTTTCTCGTTAGCAACACGGGAAATAACTCTAAGCACATTTTCTGCATTCTTTACATTTCGGCTACCGAGAGCGCATGCGCAAATATCCGAAGTATGCGAAGAATGCAAAAGATTACTTCCGGCGAATTCTTTACACGAGCGACCTATTTCAGCTGCCAGCTGAGCTTGCATCGCCATCTGGCATCTGCTTGTCTCCTAACAAAAGAACCAACCCCTTGGTGTGAGAACATCTGGTTTGTGTAGCTTGTAGCAGACAGTGAGACGACTCTTCATCTCCAAGTCTGTAAAAAACAATGCAAAAAAAAAAGACAGTGAAAATAACACCCAAACAGAAACCCCCCCCAAAACGTTCTGTTTATTATTTTCTAAATAACTACTACTTATTTTCTACTAGTACTACTTCTACCGCTACTACTTCTAAGACATTGAAAATAACACCCAAGCAATGCAAAATATAGAGAAAATCTCCCCAAAACATTCTGTTTATTATTTTCTAAATCATGATGGTCAGATACTGAGATAGTGATAGCTTTGTTTGAATGACGAAAGCGATCAATTTGATTTTTTAACAAATGATGTGGATGGAAATGTATCTACAGTTTGGTTATTTATCCTAATGGCTGGTGATGGAGGAAAATCAGTGAGGCTTTCCGACCTAGTTGCTGAGCAGGTGAAGAAAACGCCGGATGCAATCGCTGTGATTTACGATGGAATGGAAAGGGAAAGTGCTGCCTGTCAGAGGATCACCTATTTGGAGATGTGGCAAAGGGCTGACCAGGTAAACAGGCTGATTAATTTTCTCTTGAAATTTGAATGTGATTGTTACGATTAATTATGAGTGTGCTGTCTGTGTAAACTTTTGTAGCATTATTTAATATTGGTAAAGGTCAAGATGTGCCACCCCCCCCTACATTTCTCGGTTAATTGTATTTTTCCGTTTTTGCCTTTCTTACCATACATAAAGCTGTATTTTAGGAACCTTTTTAGCTAATAACCTTTTTGGAATACTAACCTTAGCCCTAACCCTAGCCCTAACCCTAACCCTACCCCCCACCCTATAAGACGGAAAAACGCAACGAACCACAACTGTGACAAATTGCGGTGTACTGCAGTACATAGTGGGGGTTAGGGTTAGGGTTAGTATTCCAAAAAGAGAATTAGCTGAAAATGTTCCTAAAATACAGCTTTATGTATGGTAAGAAAGGCAAAAACGGAAAAATACAATTAACCGAGAAATGCAGGGGGGGGGGGGGGGGGGGGGCACACCTTTACCTTTACCTTAATATTATTATATAAGCAATGAATCTTACACAATTAGATCAGTAGTATTATAACACAACTGCTAAGTAGCCATCGGTTTTAGTACTTTTACGCTGATTATCAAAAAGAAACTGAAGTCAATATGTAGCTTTAGGGCAAAAGGCTATGAAAAAGCATACAGAGCCTTATTTCATATCATGTTTCGTATCATTACTAATTTACTTGAATTTTTCAATTTTATTGACAAAATCCATTTGTACCTGTAGGGATATGTATTCATTGATGATTTATTGTGAAATCTGATTGGCGGTTTGGTGAATACCTTGAAGCTGAATGCCTACTGTACAAAAGGTACAAAATCAGCACAAAAATTGAGGACAGCAGACATCAGAGTAATTTAATCAATACATGTATTGCAGGGGTGCAGCAGGACTCTTCTACAGTGTAAGGGAGTTCAGGGCTGAAACACTTAACTGGGAGAGGGAGGGGGTTCTTCTTTTAACTCTGTTTTTCAGCTCTCCTGGGAGTGTCAAGAATTTCTTCTGGACATTCAGTACTGTGCAGGTTGTTTAATTGATATTTGAATTTGACTAACACCTGTTTGAACTTGCTAATCTGTGAATTGTTTGTATGTTGATTAAATGACATTCACTTATTAAGTATGCATCATTGCTTATAGTTTGGTAGTGTTACTACTTATGTTATTCAGTAGTACATAATAATTACTCAGTTATTCAGTGAAAACTATCACCATAGCAATGGTTTTTGTTTGTTTTTGTTTTTGTGTGTGTGTGCAGTTCATATATACTAGATAAAACCCGTCCTCCGCATGGCAGCATGAAGCATCTGCGTTCATAATTGATAGGAACCTGTCTGAGCGATCGAAGAAGAAGAAGAAGAAGAAGAAGAACTGGTTAGATGTAAATAATGAAGAAAAGAGACAAACAAATATGTGGTGGTGCCCCCTCCTTTCCGCCCACTCCCCCAAAAGGCAGACTCGAACCCGCGACCACAGACAGACGTGTATAGAAGTACGTGCCGCGACCTACTGATTTGCGGACGCGCCGCTTCTACCTACCGAGCTATCAAGGCTTCGTCGAAAGTCGATGTAAAAATGTCATTATAAGAGGAAGAAGGGAAATCAACATTCAAAAGCAACATTTTTTATAAATGTTGTGAAAACACACACACTTACACACACACACACACACACACACACACACACACACACACACACACACACACACACACACACACACACACACTGTAGTAGACAGCACACACTTAATCATTGCTTGCTCGGTTTCCTGTCAATTCATGAGCGCAGATGCGTTATTCTCTGTTAATGTTATTCACCTTTCAAAACAAATATGGTTAGACCAAACACAAAACTTCCAGAAGGTAGAGGAACTATTTGTACAAAAGCCATACTCACCTCCCTCTTATCCTTCCTAGCCACCCCTCCCCCTACCCCTCTCCCTTCTTCTAGCCAAAGCAACCATTGAAGTTTTTAGGTGCAGTGGGTTAGCCTCGGCTTTCTGTTAGCACACGCACGTGTCTATAAATGAACCGTTTTGAAAATGCAAATGGCTTCCAACAGTCCGTCCACCAAAAAGTGAGACAGTTTAACTCACCAGTTTTATGACGGATTTTAGCAATTTGCATCATGATATTGCCTTCGATTGTCAAAGTGGTTCGTTCATTCAAATAACCATTACCACAGAGAAAAAAAAAGAATATTAAGTTTACAGATTGCACTTTTTTTTTGGGCAGTAAAGTTGACGGTCTCTGTATAGCCAACTTGAAATGTGACCTTGCAATCTTCGTGTTTTCCGAAGGTAGCTTCGGCAATTTTCGGGCGAAGCAGACGACCCAAATTTTGCATGTATAGCCAACTTGAATAACTTTGGCAAACTTCGTGTTTTCCGAAGGTAGCTTCATGACGCAGCTTCAAAATAATGTCAACTGACACGCGAGCAACATTTTGCCTTCAAAATCAACTTTCAAAAGCAAAATTTTAAATCTGACATAGCGGAATAAATAGATGAAGTGTGTATCTTGACATGCATGCCAAGCAAAAGTCCGACATTTAGGCGGTACTCGAGTTTTTAGCTGTCCCTCCTTTTTCCTTAGCGCATTATAATATAGGTATGTTGAACCTTTTTATGATTTGTAATGCCTTTATACTGTTGTAAGGCGTGATGAGCCCAATGTGGGGTATTGCGCTATATTTATGTATCCCCTATTATTATTATTATTATTATTATTATTATTATTATTATTACTGTAAGTGTAACATACAATAATTTTCTTCTTCTTTCCTTTATCATCCACCATCGTCAATAGATTCTGATCATAAGGGTTTGTGCGTATCAAATCCAGTCAGGGGTGTGATAAGACATTTAACCCTCTTGCATTTATTCCGCCCCAAACCGCCCAGCCGGAAGTTGCCTCTGTGTATTCAAACCGCCCTAAACCGCCCTTGTCTTGCCCCCACTCTGAGACCCCGTCTGATAGCATTTGTATCACGCACAAAGTTCTGGCTTGTTATACACACACTATGATGGAGCTTCTCACTGGCAATGAAGTGGTAGTAACTGTATGGCGCTCTGTGTGCTTCAAATTACAGAGTTTCCTGAAAATGTGTGAAAAAAAAGTGAAAACTAGAAGTTTTTTCTGTAACAAATGCGAATGCAAGAGGGTTAAGTAGGTAATGGAGAGAGCAGGGGAGGTGCATTCCCAGGGTACAGGGTAAGGGGGATGAAACAGGGGGCTGAAGGGAAGAGGGGCAAATTAAGGGAGGAGGGAGAGGGAAAGGCTGGGGGGGGGGGGGGGGGGGGGGTACAGTTTTTGTAGGCTTCCTTTGTGGCTGAATTCTATTAAAGTTTAGGAAAACTGTTCGTTATGATGGTAGGTTCTTGAAGAACTGCAGAAGCTTGGTGCACTGTCAACACCTGTTGGGATTTGCTTGGAACCAGGACTCAACCTGCCTTCAGTATTGATTGGGTAAAGTTCTCAATGTGTATATACATGTACGTGTGTGTGTGCATGCATGCATGTATCCAGGCATGCCTCCTTGTCGTGTGCCGTTATGCGCCTAACTAAGAAATAGTTAGGCCCAGCATGTCCGACTTCGGCTAAAGAAATTTATCTCTGTTGGGATTTGCTTGGAACCAGGACTCAACCTGCCTTCAGTATTGATTGGGTAAAGTTCTCTCTGTGTATATATATGTGCGTGTGTAGGCCCAGCATATCCGTCTTCGGCTAAAGAAAACTTTGTAAGAATTTCTTCGAAAAAAAAAGCAGGAGAATGGACCAGTGAGATAGAAAGATAGCAGATGACAGTAAACAAAGTGAAAAGGCAGAGTCAAAGAGAATGACAGAATTAGAGAAAGTTACAAGCACATAACTTCCAAAAGGTGGAGGAACTATTTGTACGAAAGACCCCCGGTATCCCCACGGGGGAATATGTGTGTGATAGTGGGAGCAATATAACTTTACAAAACAATAATGCGAAACAATACTGTATCATGCAGTTTAAATTTTCAGTTATGATTGGGAAAGAAACCATTTCAGTTTGTAGTGCTCAAAACAAGTGTTTGTAGTAGTACAGTAGTTTGAATGTGATTATTGGCAATGTTTGTTATTAGTTTGAAAAGCATGTTCTGATGTTGCCTGTTGCAGAATATTGCGATCGTCCCGCCCTTTCTTTCCCTTTGGGGTGGATGGGTTGGGGTTTGTCAAACAGTCCCTGCAGAAACTGGATGTTACTTATCTGATCCTGGATACTAGCACGCTTCAGGTACACGTGTATGTGTGTTTCTGTGTGTGTACGTGTATATGTTTTTCTCTCTCTCTCTCTCTTCCCCCCTCCCTCTCTCTCTCTCTCTTTCTCTCCATCTCTTTCTCTCTCTCTCTCTGTCTCTTTCTCTCTCTCTCTCTCTCTCTCTCTCTCTCTCTCTCTCTCTCTCTCTCTCTCTCTCCCTCTCTCTCTCTCTCCCTTCTCTTTCTTTCTTCTCTCTCTCTCTCTTCATGTAATTTATTATAAGTTGTATTTATTTGAATCATTCTTTTGCTTAAGTATTTTGGTTTAGTTTTCTTGCACATACCCCTTTCACTAGTTTCAGTAAGGGGCCTTGGCCTATACGGAATTAAGCATTCATGGCTCGTAACTATCTCTCTCTCTCTCCCCCCCCCTCCTCTCTCTCTCTCTCTCTCTCTCTCTCTCTCTCTCTCTGTCTCTCTCTCACTCTTTCTCTCTCTGTCTCTCTCTCTCTCTTTCTCTCTTTCTCTCTGTGTATGATGTGTGTGTGTATGTGCGTTGACAAATTTTAATCATAATCATTATATGCATTTTTCTGTCTGCATGTATGGAGTTGATTTGTTGCATTTTCTTATGGTTTTTTCTTCTTCTCTCTTTTATTGTGTTGTTTGTTGGTAAGATAAAAACAAGTGTATAATATGCTTATTCTTTTCCAACAATAAAACAGATTCGTTCGTTCGTTCTCTCTCTCTCGCTCTCTGTACTTGTCAGTCATCCCCAGATAACAAGAGGGAACTGCTATTTCATAAAGCTAGGCTGAAATGTGTCTACAACAGAGAATACATTACATACCCACTCTCTTGGCCAAGACAGTTTGCATTGAGGTGTTTATTTTTCACTTTTCATAGTGCCAGATAGTGAAGGGCTGACAGTAAAGGTGATGAGGTTGAGGATGATGATGTTGGGGATGGAAATGGTAAAGATGGAAATAATAATGATCATGATGACAATGATGATGATGGTAATGATGGGAACAATGAGGATGGGAATCATCCTCATTGTTCCCATCATTAACCCCGTGGGGTTACCGAGGGAACCTTTTGTATAAATAGTTCCACCACCTTCTGGAAGTTCTGTGCTTGTATCTTTCTTTAATCTGTCACTCTCTTTGACTCTGCCTTTTCCTTTTGTTTTCTGTCATCTACTATCTTTCTGCCTTACCGGTCCACTCTCCTGCCTTTTTTCACGAAACACTTTCAAAAAACATTTCCTCCAGCCAAAGTCGGACTTGCTGGGCCTAACCATTTCTTAGTTAGGCGCATAATGGCAGCATGACGCATCTGCGCTCATAATTGACAGGAACCTGTCTGAGCGATCGAAGAAGAAGAATGAGGATGATGACAATAATGTTTAGATGATGATGATAAAAATTATTATGATCATGATGAAAACGACGATAATGATGCCACCAATGATGACAATTTCAGAGTCTGGAGCCTTTGCTACAGGAGCTTCATGTCAGCCTCGTCCCAGATGCTGCAGCACTCAGAGCCCTGGGATTATTCCTGGGGAAGATCCACCATCAGGGAACAGGAAAGGAGGAGGGGGTGTTACAACCAGTGCCAGACCTGGCCTATTGCATCACTACCTCCGGTACCACTGGCACGCCAAAAATTGTCCGGGTGCCCCACAACTGTATTATGCCCAATATTCTGGACTTTAGGTAGGATGTGTAGTATTGCTGTGATGTCCCGAGGCCCTGGTCATAGGACATTGACCGGTTGAAATTGACAATGTCTTATTGCGTTCTTCCTTGTTAGGACAAATGTCCAATTAAATTTATAACACTGGCATGCTTTATTTGATTGATTTCTGCAAGAGCCACGACATTGTCCTATTGATTTATCTTGTCTCAGGACAGTTTGCCCTATCATTTTTTTATCTTCAGTACATCATTGGCATTGTATTTGTATTGTGTTGTGTTATATTGTATTCTTGGCCTTTTACTCAAATGGCTTTTGTCACTGGTTGACTCTAGCCTCGGCTGGAATAAGGTCACCAGTAAATTCAGAGTCAGATCTGTACAATAAAGGATTGTTGTACGGCAATTCTGCTTGGTCTTTTGTGAGTCCCAAACCAGGAGGCATTTTTACCTGCTCTTAGTGCAGCAGCTAAAGGGATTGGTTGGCCTTTTGGGATCATCCACAATGCCGGCTGTGCCAGAGTCCTTGGTCGAGAGCGGGTATGTACTTTGGGCAAGGCTTCTGCGCTGTAAACAAATTCCAGCCCAGCCGTTTGGAATAGCAGTTGTCTTTCTGTTGTGTGGAAGTCACAGTGTAGCACAAAATCCTGGCATACATGATTTGTATTGTATTGTATTGCATTACATTGTACTGTATTGTATTGGGTTGCAATGCATCACAATATAGCAATACTGGAATTATTAAAAAGGTCGTGAACACACACGCACACATGCGTGCATGCACATACACGCACAAGATGGAAAGCAACAGTATCTGAATACGGTTATCTTACTGTATACAGATATTAGTGTACCTTTAGGCACACACACACAAAAAATGTTGGTTTCCTGTTTCCCTACCTACCTTAGTTTTTGGCTGCTGACCCTAAACTTTTTTTTGATGAATGGGAAAAAAAAGAAAAAGAAAACGAAAGTAAGCGAGCAAGCAGAAACATAAAACATTATAAGTGCAAAAATACACTGTTTTGTTTATTAAAATATATAAATATATTCACACACATGGACCGAACACAAGATTAAAAAAAAAAAAAAGCCTAGTACCTACCTACCTACTATATTTTTCAAACTGATGAAACCCCAGACACATTTTTTTTGGCCTTACAGAAACAAGAAACCTTTTTTTAAAAGACACATCTAAACTATCTTTCTAAATCACCCTTTTTTTTAAATGACAAATTTAAGTTGTGTTTCATATTTCACCAGATTTTACCTTTTTTCCACACAGGAAAGAGTTTCATCCTGAAGTTGGTGACCTGACCTTCCTGACCTCACCCCTGACCTTTGATCCCAGCATGATTGAGCTCTTTGTGACCTTGACCTCTGGGGCAGCGTTGCTGGTTGCCGTGCCGACGGTGAAAATGTGTGCCGAGTCTCTGCTGTCTGTGTTGACTGAAAGGCATCGGGTCACTATACTGCAGGTGAGGTTTCATATTTTTTTCTTTCTTTTGCGTTGACTTATTGTACAAAAACAGCACAACGCTACGTTTAAGAAAAAAGATGACAGTGCAGAAAGTTAACAAAAAGATTAATACAAAAGAGATTTTTGTTCTTAAAGACCCCAAACGCCACGTGTCACATTCCCTCTTATGCTAGGAAGATTTCTTAAGATTTCTTACCAGCTATAAGAGGGAAAACATGTGAGAAACCGTGATTTTGACACATGACGTGGTGGGTCTTTAACCCCTTCCTTGCCTGGCTCTGCCTCGTCACACCTTCCAGTGTTTCATTTTCATTCTTGAAGCTGAGGCACGCTGTCGAGTAACTTTTGCGACAGTGGGCTTGCTCCTGTATGTACACCCAACAACACCCTTGTTTTATTTATACCGTATTTTACGGACTATAAAAGTATAAGGCCCACCCCCCAAATGTTACACATAATTCAGATTTTGTTTATCTATTTTCTTACTATATTATCAGTCACATTATAAGGCGCAGGGGTCTTAGTCTGGGGAAAAAAATATCGCCTTATAATACGGTAATCACTTTATTTCATGCATTTCAGATGACGCCTTCTCTTTTCCGACAACTCAACCCTGACAAAGTGAGGTCTTCTTTACTGGGCGCTGACAGTCCTCTGAGGGTTGCGGCCTTGGGGGGAGAGGCTTTCCCTGGGCAAGGGGTGTGGGGTGTGTGCCTGCATCCGGAGAACAACACGGCCGTATACAATGTGTATGGCATCACTGAGGTGTCCTGTTGGGCCACACTGTGCTGTGCTAGGCAGCCTAGAGGGTGAGCCAGAGAGGGGGGAGAGGAGAGAGAGAGAGATTCAAATTCAAATTCAATTCAAATACATTTTTATTGCCATTAGCATATATAAGCCTTTATGGCAAAGGAATACTGTCAAATAACGTAGACCATTTTAGTAGGTAAATAAAGAAAATTAGTCTGCTCTTAATGAAAGAAACAATAATGCAATAAAGACAACTATTTAACCCTTTCACCGCCAGCCATATTTCAGCCAAAAACTTCCATTAACTTTACCTGGGTAGAGAACAAAATCCTTCTGCAGTATTGGGGATTCTTCTGTGACAGATTTGAAATAAGGTATATCCTTACTTCCTAAAACTATGACAATTGGGTCTTTGGAATAATAGACCCCAATTTGATGCTCTTTAGTGACATAGGTGTTAAATCACTGTGGTGCTAAAATGCGACTTTGGCGGTGAAAGGGTTAAAAATAAAATTGAGAGAGAGAGAGAGAAGCAAGAAGAGATGATATACAGAGAGATTCAGAGAGAGGGGGTGAGATACATAGAGAGAAATAATGCAACAGAGCTCCTTTTTTTTTAGCTATTGTTATTGGGAAAGAGATGGAGGGAGAATAGAGAAAGGAAAGTAAGAAAAAAATAGAGGGTTGAGGGGGCGTGTCACAGAGAGAGGCTTTGCTGTCTTGGAAAGTCTAAAGGTCACTCGCACAAACCGCAAAATTATGTCAGGTCAGGTCAAGTAAGACGACTAGGCCTCGCGGCCTCTCAAGCGTCTTTTCTCTTTTTTTTCTTCTTTAAAAAAAAATTCAGTTGGCACAGCTGTGACGGTTTTTGTAGACTATCAGTCATACTGGTATTTTAATTTACTAAGGTTTGGGTCTTTGTCCAGGAGGTTTTGTCTGAGCAGGACTATGTCCCTTGACTATTTGCGAACATTTGCTATTGAGTGTTGGTTTTAAAATTATGATCATGCAAAATTCATTAGAGGGATGGACGAAGAATGTTGCGATATATTTTAAGGCAAGTCTTTGTGTGTGTGTGTGTCTATGTGCATGTGCAGATATTTTAAGGCAAGTCTTTGTGTATGTGTGTTTCTATGTGCATGTGCAGATATTTTAAGGCAAGTCTTTGTGTGTGTGTGTGCATGTGTCTATGTGCATGTGCAGATATTTTAAGGCAAGTCTTTGTGTGTGTGTGTTGTCTATGTGCATGTGCAGATATTTTAAGGCAAGTCTTTGTGTGTGTGTGTGTGTCTATGTGCATGTGCAGATATTTTAAGGCAAGTCTGTGTGTGTGTTTCTATGTGCATGTGCAGATATTTTAAGGCAAGTGTGTGTGTGTTTCTATGTGCATGTGCAGATATTTTAAGGCAAGTCTTTGTGTATGTGTGTGTCTATGTGCATGTGCAGATATTTTAAGGCAAGTCTTTGTGTATGTGTGTTTGTGTCTATGTGCATGTGCAGATATTTTAAGGCCAGTCTTTGTGTATGTGTGTTTCTATGTGCATGTGCAGATATTTTAAGGCAAGTCTTTGTGTGTGTGTGTTTCTATGTGCATGTGCAGATATTTTAAGGCAAGTCTTTGTGTGTGTGTGTTTCTATGTGCATGTGCAGATATTTTAAGGCAAGTCTTTGTGTGTGTGTGTTTCTATGTGCATGTGCAGATATTTTAAGGCCAGTCTTTGTGTATGTGTGTGTCTATGTGCATGTGCAGATATTTTAAGGCAAGTCTTTGTGTATGTGTGTGTCTATGTGCATGTGCAGATATTTTAAGGCAAGTCTTTGTGTGTGTGTGTGTGTGTCTATGTGCATGTGCAGATATTTTAAGGCAAGTCTTTGTGTGTGTGTGTGTGTGTCTATGTGCATGTGCAGATATTTTAAGGCAAGTCTTTGTGTATGTGTGTGTCTATGTGCATGTGCAGATATTTTAAGGCAAGTCTTTGTGTGTGTGTGTGTGTGTCTATGTGCATGTGCAGATATTTTAAGGCAAGTCTTTGTGTGTGTGTGTGTGTTTCTATGTGCATGTGCAGATATTTTAAGGCAAGTCTTTGTGTGTGTGTGTGTGTTTCTATGTGCATGTGCAGATATTTTAAGGCAAGTCTTTGTGTATGTGTGTGTGTTTCTATGTGCATGTGCAGATATTTTAAGGCAAGTCTTTGTGTATGTGTGTTTCTATGTGCATGTGCAGATATTTTAAGGCAAGTCTTTGTGTATGTGTGTGTTCTATGTGCATGTGCAGATATTTTAAGGCAAGTCTTTGTGTGTGTGTGTGTGTTTCTATGTGCATGTGCAGATATTTTAAGGCAAGTCTTTGTGTGTGTGTGTTTCTATGTGCATGTGCAGATATTTTAAGGCAAGTCTTTGTGTATGTGTGTGTGTCTATGTGCATGTGCAGATATTTTAAGGCAAGTCTTTGTGTGTGTGTGTTGTGTCTATGTGCATGTGCAGATATTTTAAGGCAAGTCTTTGTGTATGTGTGTTTCTATGTGCATGTGCAGATATTTTAAGGCAAGTCTTTGTGTATGTGTGTGTCTATGTGCATGTGCAGATATTTTAAGGCAAGTCTTTGTGTGTGTGTGTTTCTATGTGCATGTGCAGATATTTTAAGGCAAGTCTTTGTGTATGTGTGTGTCTATGTGCATGTGCAGATATTTTAAGGCAAGTCTTTGTGTGTGTGTGTGTGTGTCTATGTGCATGTGCAGATATTTTAAGGCAAGTCTTTGTGTGTGTGTGTGTGTGTCTATGTGCATGTGCAGATATTTTAAGTCAAGTCTTTGTGTGTGTGTGTGTGTTTCTATGTGCATGTGCAGATATTTTAAGGCAAGTCTTTGTGTGTGTGTGTGTGTGTCTATGTGCATGTGCAGATATTTTAAGGCAAGTCTTTGTGTATGTGTGTGTCTATGTGCATGTGCAGATATTTTAAGGCAAGTCTTTGTGTGTGTGTGTGTGTCTATGTGCATGTGCAGATATTTTAAGGCAAGTCTTTGTGTGTGTGTGTTTCTATGTGCATGTGCAGATATTTTAAGGCAAGTCTTTGTGTGTGTGTGTTTCTATGTGCATGTGCAGATATTTTAAGGCAAGTCTTTGTGTGTGTGTGTTTCTATGTGCATGTGCAGATATTTTAAGGCAAGTCTTTGTGTATGTGTGTGTGTTTCTATGTGCATGTGCAGATATTTTAAGGCCAGTCTTTGTGTATGTGTGTGTCTATGTGCATGTGCAGATATTTTAAGGCAAGTCTTTGTGTATGTGTGTTTCTATGTGCATGTGCAGATATTTTAAGGCAAGTCTTTGTGTGTGTGTGTTTCTATGTGCATGTGCAGATATTTTAAGGCAAGTCTTTGTGTATGTGTGTGTCTATGTGCATGTGCAGATATTTTAAGTCAAGTCTTTGTGTGTGTGTGTGTGTTTCTATGTGCATGTGCAGATATTTTAAGGCAAGTCTTTGTGTGTGTGTGTGTGTCTATGTGCATGTGCAGATATTTTAAGGCAAGTCTTTGTGTATGTGTGTTTCTATGTGCATGTGCAGATATTTTAAGGCAAGTCTTTGTGTGTGTGTGTTTGTTTCTATGTGCATGTGCAGATATTTTAAGGCAAGTCTTTGTGTATGTGTGTTTCTATGTGCATGTGCAGATATTTTAAGGCAAGTCTTTGTGTGTGTATGTTTGTGTCTATGTGCATGCATGTGTGTGTGCATGGTGTGTGTGTTTTAGTACAATAGGGCAATTGCCACGAGTGTTCGTTCACTATACCAGACTACTAATTTGCCCGCGCTCGTTCTGCCCGAGTTACGCTGACCTTTCTAATTCAACTCTCTAAATTCAACTCAGTGAAATTCAAGGTCGCCGGCGTGTGGCAAATGCCCTATTGATCAGATCTCTGAGTGGTGTGTTGCTGTTTTCAGAAGGATGATGGACCGAGTCCCTATCGGTCAGCCTCTATCAAAAACCGAATTGAAAGTGCTGGACGAAAATGGTGATGAAGTGAAAAGCGGAACAGGGCACATTTGGATTGGTAGGCCTTACTCGTATGATATAGTGGAACCTCCCTTATAAGACCTTCAAAAATAATCCAAAATGAACTGCCTCCGGGCATTGCCTCCAGTATTGTTCCCACCATATTTGTATTTACAAATGTCCCATATGTGTCTGATTCAGACCAAGAGGACGTAAAACACCATTTTCGCATCCAAAATGAGGTCTTACAAGGGATAGGTCTTATAAGAGAGGTAATTTTAATACTTACAAAGAAGGGCAATGTCTCAGAGAAGCAGGTCTTATGTGGGAGGGAGTCTTATAATGGGGGTGGGGAGGTCTTGTAAGGGAGGTTCTACTGTATATCTTTTTTTGTGTGTGGTTACCATGTAAAATTGTCAGTTTTAAAGCTCTAGGGTTGTACACCCTAGAAAGGAATGTGGCAGCATGGTTAAGACGATCACCTGCCATTTCAATGTGAAAAAGAAACACCTGAAGGTGCCAAAGGTCCAACCCAGAGACGCACTGGCCTCACCTGCACTACCAACACAAGAGCAGCCCGTCACCAACCCTGGAAGCCCGTCTTATGTGTGACCCGGGTTCGAATCTGGGCCTCCCTTTCTTTCCAGTTTGATGGGAAAATTGAACTGAACTTCGAGTCTTTCGGATGGGGACGTACCATATTTTTTCGGACTCTAAGGCGATACTTTTTCCCCCAGACTGAGACCCATGCGCCTTATAGTGTGACTACTAAAATAATAAGAAAATATAATAACAGAATCTGAATTTTGTGTAAAATTTGCGTGGTGCACTTTATAATCAGGTGCATCTTATAGTCAGAAAAATATGGTAAATATTGCGTTTACTCTCTCTCTATTTTTGGGGGGATATTTTTGTTGTTGATAATTATGTTTGCATGTATGTGAGCAAGCATGTGTGTGTGTGTGTGTGTGTGTTTGCAGTGTTCATAGACCTTGTCCATTTTTTTCCTACATATTTGGATTTTTTTTTACTTCTGGTGGGGGTTTTTTTCATGATGGATTTTTTGGCTTGCAGTTTATCTTTTCTGATGGCAAGATGACAAAAGGCTGTGTTTTATCTTTTCCATTAATTAACCAAAAAATTTTGTTCGTTCATTCAAATTCACGCTTGCTAAAAGTGAAAGTGAATGTATACGGCTAGCTGTCCTAATTTTGTTCTTTTTGGTAAGCTCAGAGCAATTGTTGTCTACTGGAACTCCCCCCCCCCCCCTCCTCCTCCTCTCTCTCTCTGTTTCCCATCACTGGGACTTCATTTATATGGTATTCCTCACATTTTTTTTACTAATTTCCAGGAAGCTCTGAGAGAGTATGTCTGCTGAATGATGAAACCGAGGGGGCGTTGAAAAGGAAAGACACTTACACGTGGAGGAGAACGGGAGACCTTGGGTTGGTTCATTCTGATGGCACAGTCTACTGTCTGGGGAGGGGGGACAGGCAGGTCAAAAGATCAGGGAAACGACTGGATCTGGATACGTTGGAAAAGGTGATTATGTGTTCTGATGTGTGTGTAGTTTGTGTGTATGAGTCACTGTGTGTGTTTGTGTTAGTGACAAAGAGAGAAAAAGAAAGAAAGAATGAGAATTTGCATTCATGTAAGTAAACATTTTGACCTTGCCAAATCAGGATCCCCCCAACTTAGTTTTTATCTTTTTCTTGCTCTGATGAGTATTAATTAAAGAACGTGAGAGAGTTAATGAAACTATATTGCTCAAAACAGATGTTCTTTTTTTGCTATAAATATTCTTATTTTCTTTTCTTTGTCCATGTTTTGACAGGTGTGTTGTCAAATGAGCATCATCGAAGATTGCCGAGCCATATTCAGGGACAACAAACTGCACCTTTTCTGCAAAGCGACCACCACACATACTAACGGCAATGACAATGATGACGATGCAGAAGAAAATGGAGGAATGTGCCGAGATGTTGTGGGTCATGTTACCCGCACGCTGCCTTCCCAGTATCACCCTGATGGAGTGGTGGTTGTCGACAGTTTCCCCGTCAATAGACACGGTAAGAAAAGAAGGTTTTGTTTTGTATAGTATAGTTTCTCATTGTGTGTTTCCTTATCTGTGTCTCTGTGTGTGTCTTTCTTCTCTCTGTTTTTCTCTCTCCCTCCTATGTTGTCTCTTGCTTGTTCTGTCTCTCTCTATTTTCAGTTTCTGTTTATCTTGCTCTGTATTCTCTCTGTGTGTCTTTCTGTCTGTCGGTGTACCTATATGATCTGTCTATTTCTTTCTTTCTCTCTCTCTCTTTGGACCTGATGAAAAAAGCCTTATTTTGTGCTTATTCAGTTATCCTCAATAAACATTTGAGTTTCGAGTTTCTCTCTCTCTCTCTCTCTCTCTCTCTCTCTCTCTCTCTCTCTCTCTCTCTCTCTCTCTCTCTCTCTCTCTCTCTCTCCATCTCTCTCTTCGCCCTCTTATCTGCAATAAGCTTACCTTGATATGGCTTCCATGCCTTGTGAATATTGTACATTGCAAATGTTTTGAATCTTTATTTGTGTTTGTCTTCTTTGTGAACTGTATTGTTATGGGCCAGAGGCCTAACAATTAAAACATTTTTTGACTTTGACTCTCTCTCTCTCTCTTGCTGTCTTCTGTCTCTCTGTCTGTCTATGTCCCTGCCATGCTCTCTTTCTCTCTGGCAAAGTTTCTTTTGCAGATCCGCAAGTTTCAGTGAAAGATTAGTCAGATGTGATTGAGGTCACTTAATAGGAAGAAGAATGAAAAGAGGGAAGGAAAAGAAAGAAGAAGGAAGGGAGGAAGGATACAGAAATAGAATTGTGATGAATGTTGTATGACATTTTATTCTATTAGGTACTGTTACCGTAATTTTCGGACTATAAGACGATACTTTTTTCTCCAATTTTGACCTATGCGCCTAATAAACAAGGGGCGCCCTATTAGTGAACAAAATCGTGAGAAGAGAGGCAACGATTGTCGTACTCAGTACAGTCTACTGTGAGTCACAACATCGAAAGTGGTAACGAGTCGCCGATACAATGAATACTCACGTTAAAATGCTTCAAAATCCCTATTATCATCCGAGATACCGTCCCAACAGATGCCATAACCCTTCATTGGATGTAAAAAGCATCGTTGTAGAGCTTAAAATGGTCGTAATTCTACCAGTTTTTGCGAAGAAAAGTCCAAACACAACAACCGGAAAGTCGCAAAAATGGAAGTTTCGATTATTTTCAGAAGGGAGCCAACTCTCGTTTATGACAGCAGTAATGGCGGTCGGTAAGCATTTACAGGATGTGTACAGGCTTCAAACTTCGACTTTCTTTCTTCGCCGCTGCCTTATAAACGAGGGCGCCTTTTACTTTAATTTTTTCAGATTTTTCTTTGAAAATTGCCCTATTCGCCTTATGGTACAGCAGCGCCTAATGATCTGAAAAATACAGTGTCTTCTTCTTCTTCGTTCGTTCAGACAGTTTCCTGTCATATGAGCATAGATGCGTCATGCTGCCGTTATGCACCTAACTAAGAAATAGTTGGGCCCAGCATGTCCGACTGGTAAGTGAAAAATCGAGATTGTTAGGGGTAGACAGTGAGTGCTGTGTCTTGTTTGATTACAGGCAAGTTGGACGTACCTTCCCTGCTACATTTGGTGAAGAACAATCCCAGGCCACCAACCATTCCTTCTACCTCTGTCTGTGTGCAGTCATGGTGTGAGGAAGTGTGGCAGGTACTTACGACTTATGTACACACATTCACGCATGATGCATGACGCATGCTCATACACATACATGCACTCGCTCTTTTTCCTATCTCTGCTCATGCGCAGTCATGGTGGGGCCAAGATATGTGAAATATGATATTACATCACCAAATATATGCATGCATATGCGCACACACACACACACACATGCATACATATGGATTTCACAGTCACACACAGACACACACACACTCTCTCTCTCCACACACACACCACACACACGCACACACGCTCACACACACACACACACACACACACATACACACACTTGCAAAACAACATTTTTGGATGATTTTTAATTGTTCATTAAACTATTTTCTCTTTGACTTAAACAAAAAACTTGAATGAACTTTTCTGTTGTCTGTTTGTTTTCCCCCAGGACATGCCAGGCGTCAACAAACCTGTCTCCCAATCAGAGACTTTCCTCTCCTGCGGAGGAGACTCCCTGAAAGCCGTAAGAATCACTGAGCAAGTGCTACAGCACTGGGGCTCACGTGTCCCTGATCTGCTAGACATCCTCCTCAACAAGACGTTTGGGGACTTTGTGAGCGCCATCCAACAATTGGTCACATCCAACAGTCATGACAAAAAAGGCATGGAAGTGAATGTTAAGGAAAACGCACAGGTCAATGGCAAAAAACGAAAGTCTGACAATCAGTTGGACTTATTGGAGTCTGGAGACCATTTGGAAATATCAGAGTTTTCTCGAAATCGTGTGGACTTCTCGGAGTCTGACAGAAGTTATTTGGATACATCAGAGTCAAGAAATTATTCAGATTTAGCAGAACCGCCAGCTAAAGTGAAAAAACAAACTTCTCAAAATTCAGCGCAAAATGAAAGTTTGAAATCAGAACGGTTGCACTATTCCACTGAAACAAACTTGGACATTTCCACCCCTTGCTTTGAGAAAACAAACGACAAAGTGATGAACTTGGCTTCTGAACTTGAGGACAGCGAAGGAAAGAAAACGGTTCAGCACATCTCTTCAAATGCAAACTGTCCAAAACTTTTGGAAGATGACAAAGACCTAGGCAGTTCAGAAGAAGAACTTGTGTTTGTTGATAGCATTAGTAGAGCTCAACACTATTACAAGTTTGAAGATTTGTCAGAAATGTGTGCTGAAGATTCTGGTGAAAATGATGAAAGAAAGGAGTTGACAGTTGCACGGAAAGTTCAGGCGGTGGAAATGGAGCTACAGTGGTCGTGTGATACGGGGAAATGTGTCGATGCTTCTCCGCTGGTGGGAATTACCAGGTGATTGTGTCGTGTGTGTGTGTGTTGTGTGATATCAGCTCTCAAGACCCACCTATTCAAGCTACATCACAACCTTTAGGCCACATTACTTCTCGACTCTATTCTCACACACCCTCCCCCCCATATTAGTTTCACTGTGTGTTGACTGCAATGTCTACTTCAGCTTTGTTGCGAAAGAGAGAGAGAGAGAGAGAGAGTGTGATGCTTTATTCAACTGATTGTATTTTGTATTGTGTTTTTCTGGGTGGGGTGAGTGTTGGTGATGGTAACGGTGTGTGTATGTGTGTGGGTGGGTGGGTGGTGTGTGTATGTGTATGCCTATTTGCATGTGTGTGAGCGATTATTTGTTTTTGTTTGTTGAATTTCTTGCTTTTAATTTTTTGTTTTGTTAAGCGCATAGAGCTCCACATTTGGTGGAGGAGTGTGCTATATAAATGATTCACTATTATTATTATATTATTATTACTAGGGGGATTGTGTTGTGTGTGCGCGCACATGTGTACATGTGTATGTATGTGTGTGTATAAAGGGGTGGGTGGAGTGGGTGTGTTAGGGGAGATTGTGTGTGAGTGTGTGTGGCTCTTTTATTTTTGTAAATGTACTTCAGATTTGCATATTGTAAAATAAAGATTGACAAAAAGAGGGTCTTCAAAGAAGAAGCGCCAACTCAATTACCCCTCAATTAAGTTTTTCGGCCCTGAGCTCCTTACACTCTAAGGGGGCCGGGCCGCACCCAGGTCATGACTCTGGGTGCCCCTCTGCTGTCATCCCTGCATTGTGTGCATGCTGTCTGATTTCAGGAGCGGCAGATCGGTGGTGTTCATTGGCTCTCACTCTCATCGTTTCTATGCGGTGGACATAGACACTGGCTCAGTGTTGTGGTGTGTGGAACTAGGGGACAGAGTGGAGAGCTCTGCCTGCCTGTCGCTTTGTGGACAATACATCATTGTGGGTGAGTCGCTTTGAAATGTTGTTTGTTGTCTTACCTTGCGCTAAAAGGGACTCCGGGGATCATCCCGACAGCCGAAAGCGCTTGAACAATATGGCACAAAATATGCACCAGCTAGGGATGAGAAACATTATGTGGGTGTGGACCGTTTTTGATTTACCCCGCCATGTGGGCAGCCACACATCTGACTTCGGAGCTTTGAAATGAATTCAGCAACGATTGCATTGTTGAAGATTGTTGTTATGTCGTAGAGTATAGCAGCAAGTCCTGTTTCTTATGGTAAATATACGAGTTTCCGGGATT
>CM065692.1:21247116-21361340 GCA_017654935.2 Phymorhynchus buccinoides
AAAGAACTCATATAAAAACGATGGAGATGAAGGTTGATTATCCGATTGATGAGGTATGAAGACAGGTATAAGTAGGGAAGCAGATGAAAAAGTAGAAGAAAACCCTGCAACACACACAACCAAACACAATCCTTAATCATAATGTCCCAATAAAACCAAATATTAAAGATGATGGTAAAACAATCTTGTGTCATAAGTGTGTGTGCTGTACGCTTGCTGTGTGAGTGATGTGTGTGCATGCATAAATGTGTTAACCGTCACAAACTCTAAGCCCATAAATATAATGATCCCCTTACAATATTTACCCAACCATAACACTTATTAACCACCTCCATGCATGCAATTATCTCACTAAAATCAATAATACTCCTTCAATTATACTAAGCAGCAACAGCAGCAATAACACAAAACGAAACAATAACAACCACAAACTAACTGTAGCTCCCGCCCACAATGTCACCCAAGGTAAAAACAATTAATTGCTGCCAAACAATGACTAAAATAAAAAGAATCTGCACTCAATCAAGCAAATGACTAGTACAAACTTAGTTTACTAACCTAAAGTAGGTTAGTCAAACCTATAAAAGCATAACTTACCCTATTTGTGGAATAGGGGTTCTAGATAAAACTTTAGCAGTCGTTGGTCTCACAACCGTCAACAAAAAATGTTATCCAATCAAAGGATTGGAAACAAACACTTTATGCTATCAACCAATGAAAACATTTTTAAGACTATCGCCCTTGACCTTCGTTAAAGTGGAGTACTTTGTATTTTATCAAATAAAAGGGAGTACCCATTATCGCACCAACGGGGTTACATATACCTCCCTGACAAACAAATGTTGTCCTCGACATTTAGTAAATATAAGACAGAGATAGCCTTATGATGGATACATGTCGAAATTAACTTATATTGCCAACGTGTATTGAAACACACTAAGCGAAATGTTCTCTATATAATACATATTCATACTTATTCACACGCAGACCCCTGCAGGAGCCGGGATTGCCTCACAACAGAAATTAACTATAAAAAATCCAAAACACACACAAATGAATAATGATATGACCGGTTCCTTGTCAGTCAATAATGATATTCTGAAATAAAGAAATATTAAGCCATATTTCTAATCTTTATCGGCACTTTGTCTCATAGGATTCTATCCACAATCACTTTCGCCATCCATTCTGGCATGTTCTTAAGTTCATCTGATTTACTTAGTAGGTAGCTAACACTGCACAACCAATCTGGCTGTGACCCCTGTTGTGGCATCACACAGTCTTCTGGAGGTTGATCTTGGCACCTTCTTGACCGACGAGGAACCGGTACAGGTAGGTTCTTCGTCTCCCCCCCAACTCCCACTCTGTCAGGTTGTGACGCCTGTTGAAGCATCACAAAATCGCCCGACTTCATCCAAGGAGGTTGATTCCGGTGCCTTGTTGAATGGCGAGGAACCGGTACAGGTAAGTTCTGCCCATCCCCGCCATCTCCCTCACAGTCAGTTACAGTTAGTTCATGTGGCTCTGATGTGGACTCGTCACTCTGATCTACATTCTCTTGTAGATCTTCCTCTCTTTGATGCTCCTGGGTACCCGTCCCTTCTCCAGCTGCCCTCTGTTCTTCAGAGTCTGACTGGTGCTTCTCTGAAGCAGTTGGTAGAACTGCCTCAACCTCAAAGCATTGTCCATAGTCCACCATCAGTCCATCTTCCTCACTGCTGTCCTCCGTGTCTGTTGTTTCACGGTTGTCTTTCAGTTTATGTTGTCTATGAGCTCGTGTCTTGTGGAGTGGAGACTTCTTTCTGCGTGGCTGCTCCTTGACCGGTGTAGACCCTTCCACAATGCCACCCAGTGGCAAAAGCAGGTTCCTATGCAGCGTTCTCTTCTTGCCAGTTTTGTCTTCCCTCTGAACGACATATACAGGTATGTCTGTGTTGGGTTGATCCAAGACCTGGTAAACGTCTTCTTCCCATTTGTCCGACAATTTGTGCTTACCATCAAAAGCTACAATTCGAACCAAAACTTTGTCGCCAATTGTCACTGTTGAACCCCTCACTTTCCGATCATACAGTCTTTTCTGTTTCTCACGGGATTTATCTGCCGCAACTGTAGCCAGTTCAAAAGACTTCTTCAATCGCGAACGTAAAGACTCCATGTAACTCGATAACGAGAGTTCTTCATTGTCCCCACTGTTCAGTCCAAATGCCGAATCAACTGGCAACCGAGGTTCTCGCCCGAACATGAGGACGAAAGGAGAAAACCCTGTGGATTCATGTCGCGTACAGTTGTAGGCATACACGAGTGGTCCAATATGGCCCTTCCAGTCTTGCTTTTGTCCAGGTTCCAGCGTTCCTAGCATGCCCAGGAGGGTCCTGTTTGTGACGTAAGTGTCCCGCGCGACCCGCTTTCTTTATTTCTTATCTACACCCCCCCCCTTCTCCCCCCCCCTCCCCTCCCCACCCCCCACCCTCTCTCCTTTTCATTTCTCGACCAACCGCCACGTTAATTGCCCGGCTGCTTCAAACGAACGCCGAATAACGCAGTTATCTCTTTGAACCCCGATCTACTTACCCATCACAAGAAAGTGACAACCACGGTCGGCCCCTTTGAAACCCTTCCTTTCCGAGCACGAGAAGGATAGGAATGTCCGGCATGTGATAATGCTGTAATCGGCGCGTGATTGTTCTGTACATTTTGAACATCATCTTGTGATGTGTCGACTGCTATAAACCAATGACAGGCTTTCATTGTTTGAAAGTGAAGGCTATAATTGGCGTAGTGAGAAAACGTTTTTCACACAAGACGCTGAAACCTAGCTAGAGCAACATTGCAGACTCACCCTCTCCCAGCCAGTTATAGCCCAATTAGTGAGTATTATTGATGGCAGGTGATTGAGATCTGGTTTGTTTGACCCTAGTTTTGATCTAGATCCTATGTTCAATGATGAATAAGGAGTAGATAGATATGTTATAGAAAAGAAGTGGTAAACATTCTATTCTATTTAGGTGCACTGATTATTTGTGTGTGTGTGTGTTTTTGACTTTAACACTTTTGGTACCAGAACCGGAGTTTATGCCTACTAACCCTTTTGTCTATTTTTAGTAGGAAACCTATGGGCCGCAATCTTGCACTTTATGATACCATTCCTTTCCAGGTGTTGGATGGAGAGTGATGTTGTCTTGATCACCTTTTATGTTTTACTGATCTCAGTTTGTTAACTGAAATTCAGTTTATTTATTAACTAGTGCTATTGTACAAGGGAAGCCTTCTAGCCGGTTGGGATTCACTAATGCCCTGCCGACTGAAGCCCCTTGTCTCTAAGCCATAGAGATCTACATCCACCTTCTCCTGTGATTATCAGCAGGGCATCGTGGGCAGGAAGATTATCCCTGACTCACAAGCACCAAGACGGGAAAGACGCCCCGCACCCAGAATCCGTGAGGAGACCACGCTTGAACCGTGCCATCCCGCGAAGCCGTAACCGGAACGACTGGGAGCTACTCTCACCTGATGAGCAAGCCCAGCCAACCCAGCACTCGCCGATCACCACGGAGGAACTCAACCACAGCTAAGTCCCCCGGACTGCGCCAATCATTTGAACTTTCCTCCGGACAATGAAGAGAATTAGTAACCCTTCCTGCTTGGGGCTAACCTTCTAGAAAGACAAAAGTCTTGTAAATCCTTTCGGATTTCATTGTTTTTTTTATCCATATTTTGTTTTGGCGCCATTGAGCTGCTTTATTATTATTGTTGCATAATCTTATGCAGATTTTGGGAGTAAATAAAATACAAGTGTCAAATAATCCTGAACCCTTTGGTCAGACTGATGAGAGTGGGAGTCTTGTAATTTCATGTAAAACCCTACTTCTCTCTGTCTGCCATTTAGAGCAATTCAACCACTTGTATTTCTTACAACCATACGAGCCAGAACCCGGGCACAAATATAAATTTATTAGATGAAAAGGGGCCGGGAAAGTTGCTCATCTCCCATACCCTAGAGAAGTGGGTTAAAGGCAAATTTTCTACTTGAAAATTTAACACACTAAAAGTCTTCCCTAGAGGCTTAGCCTTTTAACCCATTACCTCGTCACACTGTTGAAGTGTTCACACATCCCATTGCCCATGGGGTGATAAGGTGTTGTACGAGACTTGGTGCTCCCAAAGATAACACACAGTTCTTTTATGATTCGGCTCTCAAAGTTTGCACCTTGATCAGAGTGCAGACGACTGGGCATACCATAATGAATAATGAAGTGGTTGAAAAGGGCCTCAGCTGTTGTGCGTGCTGTTTGGTTGCGTGTTGGAACAGCAAGCGCAAATCTGGTGAAATGATCTGTGATCACTAGCACATGCTGGTAACCTCCTTTGGATGACTCCAAGGTGAGGTAATCCATGCACACTAAGTCTAAGGGACCCGTACTGACTGCGTTGACCAGTGGAGCACGGTTGTTGGTGGGAGTTTTCCGGCGTAAACAGCGCGGACACTGCTGAATCCATTTCTCAACATCTCTGGACATTCCAGCCCAGAAAAATCTGTCTCGCAGAAGACTCATTGTCCTATCCCGGCCTGGGTGGCCCGCATTGTCATGCATACTGGCTAGCACGTGGCTGATGTACTTTTCTGGTAACACTAGCTGTTTTCTTGGTTGGTCACTAATATAAACAGTCCTGTGTAACACACCATTGATAAGTTCAAACTGAGGGTGCCTCTCTAAGTCATCAATCAGTGATTTCACCGCTGGGTCCTGTCTCTGAGCTGCTTGCAACTGGTCAGTAGTCAATGTTGGCAGGCTCATGCCTGCTGGTAAGCCATTATCGTTGATATCCACCACCTCTGCTGTTGCCGATAAACACTCTACATAAGCGACTGGCTGCAAACTTTTACAGACTGCTCTCACTGACTCCACAGGTACATGCTGTACTTCCTGGCGTGACTTCTGCAACTCAGGTAGATGAGATAAAGCATCTGCATCTGCGTTGTTAAGGCCAGAACGATAACGAATGTCAAAGTCAAAGGAAGCCAGCGCTGCCAACCATCTATGACCCGTAGCATCCAAACGAGCAGTGGTCAACACATAAGTCAAGGGATTATTGTCTGTGTACACTGTGAAAGAATTTCCATAGAGATAGTCTTTAAACTTGTCAGTGATGGCCCACTTTAGAGCCAAAAATTCCAGTTTGTGGGCTGGGTAGTTTCGCTCACTCTTGCTAAGTCCACGACTAGCATACACAATAACCCGTTTCATCCCCTCTTGCTCCTGACAAAGCACTGCTCCTAGGCCGGAACCACAAGCGTCAGTATGCAGCTCAAATGGCTTGCTGTAGTCTGGGAAACCAAGGATGGGTGGTGATGTTAGACACTTCTTCAACTTGTTAAATGCAGACTGTTGATCTGGGCCCCAGACCCATTTACTGTTCATCTTAACACTCTTCTTTAACTTCTTTGCTTTTGGAACAGGTATGAGATCAGTCAGTGGTTTTGCAATTTTGCTGAAGTCTTTTACGTACCGCCTATAATACCCTGCAAACCCTAAGAACTTGCGCACTTCTTCGGGACTTGTAGGAGTCGGCCAGTTCACTACTTTGTCACATTTTTCTGGATCTGCTTCAATGCCTTTTGCTGAAACAATGTGTCCCACATATTTGACCTTTTCTTGACAGAATGAGCATTTCTTTGGATTGAGTTTTAGTCCACAATCTTTCAGACGCAGAAGAACACGCTCCAGATGATCCATATGCTCTTCAAAGGTTTGTGAAAAAATAATCACATCATCAAGAAACACCAAACATATTTTGAGATGCAAATCACCCAAACAGTCCTCCATGACTCTCTGATAGGTTGCAGGTGCATTAACTAAACCCATGGCGAGTCTGTTGAATTCGAAAAAAACTAATCGAGCCACCGTAAAGGCTGTTCTCTCACGATGTTCTTCAGCAATGTCGATTTGGTGATACCCACTCTTCATATCTATCACTGAAAAATATTTTGCACCAGCCAGGCTGTTCAGCATGTCTTCGATGCGTGGTAGTGCGTATGAGTCTTTAACAGTGCGAGCGTTCAGCTGACGAAAGTCAACACACAGTCTCAGAGACCCATCCTTCTTTTTCACTAACACCACATTAGATGACCACGGGGAATGGGAGCGACGAATCACGCCACTGTCAAGGAGTTGCTGCAAGTGATTTTTGACTTCTTCATACATTCCTGGAGGGATGAACCGATGTCGTTCCTTGAAAGGGGTTGGATTCGTGAGGTGGATCTGATGCTCTATGCCGGTGATATGACCCACATCTGCCTCATTTTTCACGAAGCAGTCAGGATAGGATTTGAGCAAATTCTCTAACTATTCAACCTGTTCACTGTTCAAGCTGTCAGATGAAATTGTCACTTTATCCATGTATGTGGAAACTGGCCGTATTTTGCCGACTAAGTCTTCACTGCTTGCTCTACTCACTGGCTGAAGTTCACATAGTACAGCATGAGGAGGCACTACTACAGTCTGTGTTGTAATATTTGAGACGTGAACATCAACTAAACCTGTCTTTCTCCCTAGATAGTTCACCACAGTTGGCGCAACATCTAACAAGTTCATGCTTGAAGTACTCTGAACTGTTTGCAGTAAAGCACACGTTGGCTTGTAGTCTATGGTCTGATCTAACACACCTTGTAACACTACTGAACTGTTTGGTTCTATGACAATGTTGTGGTTCTCTCCATTCTTAACAACTGCAAGTCTATTCTTACTTCTGTTGAGCTCTTTCTCTCGTAAGGACATACATCTGTAAGACAAATACCACGGTGTGTGAAGTTTGGCTACCTGAAGAAAGTGATTCCCATGCGCATTCTGTGTCATGTTCATGAATTGCTCTAATACATTGGTTCCTAACAACACAGGGACCTTGTTGCTGTAGTTGCTATCTGGCACCACAAGAAAGAGACAAGAAACACTGTTCTGATCATTCAGTCCAGATCCCGGAGCTTGCACTGCTGCTTCGATGTACCCAGAATAAGGTAAAAGTTCACCATCAGCACATTCAATGTTGAGTAGATCATGAAGCGGGTTGATAGGAAGGTGCTGTAGCGTGCTCTTGTAGAAAGTTTCAGACACTGTAGACACAGTGGCCCCGGTGTCCAACAAAGCTGTTGTGTTGGTACCCTCAATAAGCAGGTTGACATGTGTGCTGCTGCCAACCAGAGTGCTGTCCAAAGGCGGGCTAGCATTCTTGCTGTCTACAGATTGCCCTCGTCTGCAGACCCGCGGCAGTTTAAAGGATGTCTGAAGTGATGTCGGGGGAACATTTTCAGTTGGAGGGAAGAATGGATTTTGTGTCTTCTGATTCAGTTCATGCATTAGCGACCTTATCTCAGTGGACAGCTTGTTGAGTTGAGCCTCCACATCAGCACTTGCAGCACTTACTCTCACTGTCGCTCTGACTTTTGGCTTAGACTCTATTTCAAACTGTCGTACTGCTTTTCTCAACTCATCAACGTCTGTGATGTTGTCAAATTTATGTGCCGTCCTATCCTTCAGATCCTGTCTTAGACCACTCCAGAAAGTGCATCTAAGCGTTTCATTAGCTTTGGTCTTCTCTATTTCACCCAGTTCAACTGCTTTTCCAAGAATATCTTCGAGACGGCAACTCCACTGGGCAACGTCTTCTCCTTCTTGTTGTCGCGCACTATAAAATTCCGCTAGCACTGACTGTTTGGAATGGACGGTTCCGTACAAACTGTCAAACTTGGCCTGCAGTTCAGCCAAGGTCACCTTTGGCCCAAGTCTCATTGCCACTCTGGCAGCCTCTCCCCGCAATGATCGACGGATGGTCTCCAGTATGGCCTCTTCGCTGTACAATTCTTTCAGGCAAGAAATCTCGTATTTCCACAGATCAAAGGTTGCCTCTGACTCCTTTCCCCCACTGCCACTGAATGGGGAGATCCTTGGCTGGTGAGGCTGGTGGTGGATTACTTTGATATTAGTCTGTCTTTGATGTTCGTCCTGTTCTTCTCCTGCTGCTTTTTCTGCTACAAAATCTTCCATCCATCTGATAAAGTCAGTGGATGAATCTGCTTTCGGGGAAATACCTAGAGCCCTTACTGCCTCTATAACTTTTCTTTCTTCATTTGATAGCTCCATGGTTGAGTCCTCTCTGGAGCAACACACTATTGGGCGCCACTTGTTACAGAATTACTGGTTCTTGTGACAGGATCACGCAAACACTAAAAAAAACCTCTTGGGACTTGGGTTCAGCTTCTCCGGACTTTAATTTACAGAAAGAACTCATATAAAAACGATGGAGATGAAGGTTGATTATCCGATTGATGAGGTATGAAGACAGGTATAAGTAGGGAAGCAGATGAAAAAGTAGAAGAAAACCCTGCAACACACACAACCAACACAATCCTTAATCATAATGTCCCAATAAAACCAAATATTAAAGATGATGGTAAAACAATCTTGTGTCATAAGTGTGTGTGCTGTACGCTTGCTGTGTGAGTGATGTGTGTGCATGCATAAATGTGTTAACCGTCACAAACTCTAAGCCCATAAATTAATGATCCCCTTACAATATTTACCCAACCATAACACTTATTAACCACCTCCATGCATGCAATTATCTCACTAAAATCAATAATACTCCTTCAATTATACTAAGCAGCAACAGCAGCAATAACACAAAACGAAACAATAACAACCACAAACTAACTGTAGCTCCCGCCCACAATGTCACCCAAGGTAAAAACAATTAATTGCTGCCAAACAATGACTAAAATAAAAAGAATCTGCACTCAATCAAGCAAATGACTAGTACAAACTTAGTTTACTAACCTAAAGTAGGTTAGTCAAATCTATAAAAGCATAACTTACCCTATTTGTGGAATAGGGGTTCTAGATAAAACTTTAGCAGTCGTTGGTCTCACAACCGTCAACAAAAAATGCTATCCAATCAAAGGATTGGAAACAAACACTTTATGCTATCAACCAATGAAATACATTTTTAAGACTATCGCCCTTGACCTTCGTTAAAGTGGAGTACTTTGTATTTTATCAAATAAAAGGGAGTACCCATTATCGCACCAACGGGGTTACATTATGTACAAGTCTCTGATGTGGCACAGTGTCAAAAGCTTTGCATAGATCTAAATAAACAGCATCAACGGGCACACCATCATCCAGCGAGGGCATCCAATCATTAATCGTCACCAACAACTGTGTGATACATGAACGACCTTTAGTAAAACCAAACTGGTCTTTTGAAAGCAGATTATTTTTTGTCAAATGTTCACATAAGACGTCACGAATAAATCCTTCAAAAACTTTACAAACAATTGACGTCAAACTCACTGGACGATAGTTGCCCGCAAAACTTTTGTCTCCTTTTTTAAAAATTGGTTTAACCTCTGCCTCCTTCCATCTTGCTGGCAATGTACCCTCTTTAATAGTCCTATTGAACAAATAGGTAAAAGGTAAGGCTAGTTCAGATGCTAATTCTTTAATTATTCTGGGATGAATTTCATCAGGCCCATGGGGACTTGTCAACCTTCAAACCCTCAAGTGCTTTTTGCATTTGGTCTTGACACAGTTACTGAATCAATAACAGAGCTACATTTAGTGTCAAAGTTAGGTAATGAACTATCAGTTTCTCGGGTAAAAACATTACTAAAAAATACATTTAAAACTTCAGCCTTATCTCTGTCACACTCAGTATAAGTGCCATCTTCTTTTTTAAGTCTAACTATTTTGTCTCTAGGTTTAGTTTTATTTGAAACATAACGATAAAATGCCTTTGGATTATGTTTAGCTTGATTAGCTAGTTGGCGTTCTTTGTCTTTAATATGCTTTCTAAACGCCCCTTTTACTTGATTTCTTGCTCTGGCATATGTTTCATAATTTTCAATAGTTCTATATTTCTTATATGTTTTAAAAGCTTTTCTCTTCTTTCTAATCATATCAAGAAGTGATGATGGAATGGGGTCTTTTTTATTAGTATGTGTATGGGTAGGAGATATTTTGACTCTTGGGACAAATTTATCACAGGCTTATAAATGCTGTTGGTGTGAGATGAAAGTGTTAATTCTTTCTTTTGAAAACTGTGTTCTGCCTGAAATTCTGATCGCCTGCTGTCTTTTTTCCCCTTCACTATTGGTGTCTCTGTCCACTGCTCTCTGCAGTAGGAACTATACTATACTCTATTCACGATGGCGACGCTCTGTCGCGTTTGAGACCGTCGTCTCTGCTAGGCCAAATCTGAAGATGACAAGAGTTATTTCCCTTGTTTATTAAGGATCACCGAGTCTAAGTAAAAGGACGCTCGTTCAACGGACCGTGTTGTTGAAGTTTAGTTGAAATTGGCTCGAAATAAAGAGCCCAGGATGATGGAAGAGGAAACACAAATTAATGCGTGCCATTTCAAAGGCTTTTGGTATGCAGAAAGTGAATAAAATTAATGCAAAGCGCTACAGAGACATGGAAGTGAGGATCATGCTGAGTGAAAGAAATGTCTAAAGTTCATTTCCGTCTTGACTGGGTAGTCGATTAAGTGAAATTTTATTTCCTGAAAAAATCCAGGTGCATAACAGGGGTTTGGAGGCCCGTTATCGAGCTAACTGAAGCTCATTGAGGTTGTGATGGCGGTTTCTAACGGTTCATGGGGAGAACCATTAGCCTTGGAGTGCCACTTTAAGCAGTTTGCACCAAGCGATACGTACCGTACACAAAGCGGCAAGCAAAGTGGAAGTCGTACAAGGATGCGCGCGCAGCGATACATTTAATAGCATCGCTCATTGGCTAAACAGATAGCCTACGAAATCAACATTGCCCATGCGGTGGACAGTGCCTATGCCGTTGGATTTTCGCGAAGGTGTCTCCATTTCAGACGAGCGCTGTTTTCAAGTAACGACTAAAATATTCCCATTTTGTTGATTAGAAAAAGGTAAGTTGACGAAAACAATAGTTTGAATAACATATAAGAGTGAAAATATGGGATTTTGATTAGACTACATCAGTACATGGCACCATCGCGCTTTTTATTTAGTCTACTTGAATTAGATTTTTTTCCTTCTCGCAAACTCAAGATTATGACCGGTCATGTCACGCACGTGTCATGATACCTTTCTGCTCCTGTTTCTGTGTGTTATCCTAGTCAAAAGGGACACTTGTGGCAATTTATGGACATAAACTAGGGGAAATAATGGTCAGAACTGACTTTGTCAACTATATTGGAAGAAGAAGGAAGAAGAGAGCGCCTATGCCTATTCCCTACTCTGATTATCTTTTTATTACCAGTCGCGAAGCGAGACTGGTATTGTTTTATTGGATTGGATTTTAGTCAGTTACATAAACATGACGTTAGATGTTCAACATTTAGCACAATTGGGTAAAAGCGATCATGACTTACTATACTTCCATTTATATATTCCTAGACAAGAACCAGTAAACGACCCTCACTATAAATATGATCTAAAGAATGGCAACTATACAAAAATAGGAGAAGATATGGAAAAAGTAAATTGGTCAAACATTAAATTTGAGAATGTTAATGAAACTTGGGAAAATATTTAAAGTAAAATCCTAAATTCTATGGATATGCATTGTAGCGTGCAAATCTGTAGCTCGCTACCTATGACAGTGTATTTGCGGCATTTTGCAACATTGAGCATGAACCACAAATTTCACTTTTTTCTTGGGTTAGGGATAGGGTTAGGGTTAGATACATGGTTCAAATACGGAAAAAGTGAAATTTGTGAATGTCGCAAATACACACTCTCATAGTAGCGAGCGACAGATTTGCACGAGCGACAGATGTGCACGCGACATGCATATTCCCAAAATAAATGTCAATGAAACAAAAAGATACAGCCTTTATGGTTAAATGGGAAAGCTTTTAAATCAGTAAAGAAAAAATATAATGCCTTTCAAAGATATTTAATGAGTGAGTCTGGAAACGTTTATTTGAAAAGGTTGAAAAAGAGAAGAAAAGTAAAAATAAATTCAAAAGGGAATATTTAAAATATATCAAGAAAAGAGACAAAAGTAAAAAACTTACTAAAAAGGCAAAGAAAGATTATGAGAGGAAATTAGCCTGAGGTCAAATTAGCCAGTGAATGCAAATCTAAACCTAAATACTTTTGGAAGTATGTGCAAGAAAAACTAAAAACATCAACAGGGATAGGAACATTGAAAAATGAAAAGGGGGAAACAGTCACATCAGATAAAGACAAAGCAAACACATTAAACTCTTTTTTTCCGAGCGTTTTCACAAGAAAAGATATTTCTAATATTCCTAATGTAGATAGGGAATCAAAATCCAAAGGGAACACATTAATAGATATAGATATTGAGGTGGAGACAGTTAAAAAGAAACGTAAAGAACTGGATACTTCTAAAGCTCAAGGACCTGACCAGTTACCAGCCAGAGTTCTGAAAGAGATAGCTAATGAGATAAGTGAACCATTAACTAAACTATTTAATTTGTCTTTGGAACAGGGAGAACTACCAGATGATTGGAAAAACGCAGAAGTTATAGCTATTTTTAAGAAAGGCACTAGAACAGATCCTGGAAATTATAGACCAGTAAGCTTAACATGTATAACTTGTAAGATACTTGAATCAATTATAAGGGATAAAGTTGTTCTTTATTTTAAAGAAAACAAACTATATTCAGATTGCCAACATGGTTTTAGGCGCAGAAGGTCATGTGTTACGCAATTACTTCAAGTCATGGAAAATTTTACAAAATTGTTAGATATAGGAGAGAGTATATATAGGAGAGACTATAGATATAGTGTATCTTGATTTTAAAAAGGCGTTTGATTCCGTGCCACACGAAAGATTATTACTTAAATTGTCAGCATATGGAATTGATGGTAGACTTTTATAATGGATTAGAAGCTTTTTAACAAATAGAAAACAGAAAGTAAGAGTAAGTAAATCATACTTGGAACAAGCAGAAGTATTTAGTGGTATTCCCCAAGGCAGTATTTTAGGCCCAGTCCTATTCACCATATTCATAAATGACTTGCCCGATGAAGTAAATAGTGAATGTAAGATCTTTGCTGATGACACAAAGCTATATAATACATCTGGTAATAAAGAAATACTACACTCAGATTTACACTCTCTACAAGCATGGTCAGATAAATGGAATTTATATTTTAATGTCCAAAAATGCAAGGTAATGTACATAGGAAGGAAAAACCCTAAACATGATTATTACATGAAGCCAAACTGCACAACAAGTAAAATTAATATGTGAAATCGAGAAAGACTTGGGAATAACTTTTGATCCATCTTTGAAATTTCATGCACATATATATATATATGATATACAGAAGGTAACCAGTAAAGCTAACCAAGTAATGGGATTAATCAAAAGATCATTTGACTATCTTCATAAAGATATATTTGTTAAATTATACAAGGCTATGGTTCGACCTCGCATAGAATATGGCAACTGTATATGGCATCCTAACCTAAAAAGACAATCAATAATAATTGAAAAAGTTCAGAGAAGAGCCACAAAATTAGTTAAAGCATGTAAAAATATGTCTTACGAGGAACGTTTAAATTTTCTATAATTACCATCTTTGAAGGGAAGAAGACTTAGAGGGGACCTTATTCAAACCTATAAAATTGTACATAATCTTGATGATATAAATTTTAATGACTTTTTCATAAAATGTACAGTAGACAAAGCAAGAAATAGTGATGGTAAATTGTTTCTTAACAGATCAAATACTAACACCCGCAAAAACTTTTATGCTAACCGTGTTGTTCATATGTGGAATGATCTACCAATTAACATAAAGAATGCACCTAGCATTAATGAATTCAAAAATCTTTTGGACGAAAACCCAAATTTGATAACAAAATTTAAATGTTTTGATGAATAAAAAAAAATATATAAAAAAGCCATTCTCTTAAAGATTTATCTTTTTATTAGTTTTTGATTTAAGAGACGCAAACCACTAAATAAATTTTGTCAAGTCAAATTCATTGAGAAGGGGCATAATAAGGGCCGAGAGGCCTATGCATAACCCTACATCACCTACCTACCTACCTACCGTCCGTCCGTGTTCAAATTTGTCTGTTTGTTTGTCTGTCTGTGACAGCGATAACTCGAGAACGCTTGGATATATCAACATGAAAATTTACAGGTGGATACTAGGGGTCAAAAGCTTGGACAAGTTCGAATTTGGGCAAAATCGGGTTAGCGGTTAAGGGTTTGGGTTGAGGTTAGGGGTGCAAGCGTTGTCGCGTGCAAATTTGTCGCTCGTGCAAATCTGTCGCTCGCTACTATGAGAGTGTGTATTTGCGACATTCACAAATTTAACTTTTTCCGTACTTGAACCATTTACCTAACCCTAACCCTAACCCTAACACTATCCCTAACCCACGAAAAAAGTGAAATTTGTGGTTCATGCTCAATGTCGCAAATACACACTCTCATAGTAGCGAGCGACAGATGTGCACGAGCGACAGATTTGCACGAGCGACAGGCGTGTGTTGCGACTTGGTCAGTTTACGCAAGTATTATAGTTAATATTTTCTTTTTTGTTCTTTGATCTTTCCTTCTTCAGTTCTTGTTCCTGATCTTTCTTCTCGATTCTTCCTTCCTCTTGACTCTTTGTTTTTCTTTCTTGATCTTTCATTCCCCATTCTTTTTTCTCTTGGTCTTTTTCTATCTTCCTCCTTCAGGCATTTCCGTAGATCTTGTTGCTCTGTCGATGGGGTGGGGGTTGAGGAAAATGGGGGAGAATGGGGTGAGGGGTGGGGATTGGGGGAAGGGGGTGGAAGGGTGTTGTTTACATCTGGTTGGGGGTCTGGTGGAGGAGCGAGCCTCAGTTGGTTCTTAAAAGCCTCCACCGACCCAGCGGAAACAACACTGTCGTTGAGAGCATTCCATTCCCTGGATGTTCTGGGAAAAAACGCTGTTTTCTGAACATTGTTGTTTTTGAGGGCTGAATGTTGTTTGTAGCAGCGCCCGTTTGTTTCTTGTGAATTGTTCGACAATGTTTTTGTTTTCATGGTTTTCCGATCTTGTTGGTCTGATGAGTCTTTTGTTTTGTGCCGATGTTAGGTATTTTTCTGCCTGCCCTCAATGCTAGGTAGGTGCCCTTCTAAGAAGAAGAAGAAGTTCTATTATCTTATTGTTGCCTTCTTTCTTGCAACGGGGGCAGGTTGAAGTCTTGAAGCTTGGCAGTGACACAGCCTTGGTTGCGGGACCGGTAATCTCGCTTGATGAACCTGGCTGCCCTTCGCTGGATGCCTTCTAACTTGTTGATTTCGCCTTGCGTGTATGGGTCCCAGACGGTGGAGCTAACAAGTGAGACATAAGCGATCTTTCGGCAGTTTTCAGGACAGAAGCGTAGATTCCTTCAAAGCATGCCCAGACTGGCGTTTGCTTTCTTGGAAATCTTGTTTATTCTCCCCCATTTTCCTCCACCCCCACCCCATCGACAGAGCAACAAGATATACGGAAATGCCTGAAGAAGGAGGAAGATAGAAAAGACCAAGAGAAAAAAGAAAGAACTATGAATATATATATACAGTGGAACCTCCCTTATAAGGCCTCTCATTATAAGATTCCCTCCCATATAAGACCTACTTCTCTGAGACATTGCCCTTCTTTGTAAGTATTAAAATTACCTCCCTTATAAGACCTCATTTTGGATGATTTTTGAAGGTCTTTATAGCTATAAGGGAGGTTCCACTGTATTTAACCCGTTGACTGCTGAGCCTACTAGGCTGGAAGTCAATCCCGCAGTGCTGGACTAGATTGTTTGTGCCGAGTGAGAACTACAGTGTGTGTACTCTTTAGCCCATATCTCAGTGTTATCTGGATTGAAATCTTCGTCATCAGAGTCGATATCTTGCAGAATTGTCAAAACTTCATTAGCATTATACCACTGTTTCGATGCTATCCTACTTTGTCAAACTCAGTGAAGTCTACTTCGCTCAAACTTGATGAAAACAGGTCGTGCACGCGCGCAAATTTGCGGCAAGGTATCCCATAATAGGTATCAAACGAAAGGGGAAACAACTCTACTTTTCAGCTGTACAATTTGTTTTCTCCAACAGTGCGATGCTGGCCCTTTAACCTTGCCTATATAAACGCATGTGACGAGGACGAACGGACTCGTCGTCAGCATTGTCAGTCAAGCCGGAAACGCCCATTCTAGGACGAGCGGATTCGTCCTGCGCAGTCAACGGGTTAAATGTGGGCTGTCCAGGACAAGTTGTTGCTTAACTCTACTCCGAAGTAGGGGTAGGTGTCAACCTGTTGCAGTATGTGGTTTCCCAGCTGGTATAAGTATGATGATCTATACAGCACCCTCATAATGTAGCATTTCTTAGCGTTGAATCTCGTGCCACACCCTTCAGCCCATGTTTCCAGTCTCTTCAGGTCGCCTCGCAGTGTTTCATGGTCTGCCTGTGTCATTATTACAGGGTCTGCAAAGAGCCTGATGTTGGATGGCAGACGATATAAACAATCACCCATGCAAACAAACAAAAAATAAATAAGTACAGTGGAATCCGCTTAATCGGCCACTTTTGGGACCAGGAAAAATATGGCCGATAAAGCGAATCGGACGATAAAACGAACATCGAGATACTGTATGATGCAAGTCAAAAGCAATGACGTCAAAATTAAATGTTGCAGTTCAATTTCAAATTCTTTCCCTTTTTGTGTGTGTGTGTGTGTGTATATATGTGTGTGTTTTGAGTCTGGATACATACACTGTACATGTAATTAAAGACGAATCGCTGTGTTAAAAACAACAATTTTATTTTGATTACAGATGTACATGTAGATTCATTAAAGTCTCTCGCTCTCTCCCTCTCTGGCCAAATTGGCCAGTCATGGTAATGTTAGTTTCACTCTTGACTTTGGTTTGCAGGGAGTCTGCTTTAAACGAGTAAATCTCTCTCTCTCTCTCTCTCTCTCTCTCTCTCTCTCTCTCTGTTGTTCTCCCTCTCAAAAAAGGGGGGAAGGGGGGTAAAGAGGAAAAATTAGAGAGAAAAAGTGGCCAATAAAGCGAAATTGAAGATTTCAGCTTTGGCCGTAAAAACGAACAAAATAACACATGCTTAAGAAGAAAAAATTCCGTTCCAGAGGAAATTGGCCGATTAAGCGGCTTTGGCCGATTATCCGCTGGCCAATAAAACGGATTCCACTGTATTAGAAAAATATTTCTAACTTCTCAGTGTTTAATGATGAATCTTCCTGCCTGCCACAAGTGACAAGACGTCTGAATATATTTAGGGGTGAATCTGTTCCTAACAGCAAACAATTTGAATGAATGAAGGGCATTTATTAGATAGTGACCCTGTGTTAGTTTGTTCTTATTCCAGATGCAGTAGCCGTCATCCTATAACCTTGAGGAAAGGTGACTAAATAATCTTTTATGACGGCTACTGCATATTCACTTCGGTAACCACTCGGTGGTATGATACTACCAGTCAAACTTAACTGTTGTGATGGTGGTAGGATTTTCAAATCTGGGATATTTCCAACAGGTGGACGCCTACCCTCCAAGGATGCCATCCTCACCAACTGAGGGAAAACAGATACCCCGGCCCCTTGTCCGAATAGCTTCCCACAACAAACCAGGCTTAGGTGAGAGGCAAAACAGTTTGCAAGAGTTGTATGACAGACGTGTGTTGCAAAAGGCCAAACAGATTGTGGGTGATGACAGCCATGTTTTAGTAAAACTCTTTGAACTTTTACCGTCGATCGTCTTTTATTTATTTCATGGGTTAGGTACTGTATGCAACACCGGTTAGATCGGCCTAATGTAATTTCGAACCCGCTTATTTTGGTCGTTTTGGCTTCGCCCAATGAGTCAACTGGTCCTCGTTTCCAACCAACTGGTCCTCAACATACGGTTTTTGGTGTGTGTGTCTCTCTCTCTCTCTCTCTCTCACTGTGTCTTTGCTTAGAAAAACTCTCTTTCTGTCTCTGTCTCGTCCTCAACATACTTATATTTTTGTGTGTTTCTCTCTGTCTCTGTCTTTCTGTTTCTTTTTATTACCCGGCCAGAGTGTGTGTGTGTGTGTGTCTGTCTGTGTATCGATTATCTTAAAAACTACTGTTTGGATTTTAATTAAAATTGGCAGAGGGGTAGACAGCTTGAAAAGGAAGCTTCCTTTTGTTAATCAACACCGTGCTGACCTTGACCTTGAAGTTTGACCTTGAAAACCAAATTTTCTTCTTTGGGCTATGTAATTTCCCCCCAGCTTTATCTCGTAAACTAGTGAACAGAATCGCTTCATTTCTCTTTGTTTTCCTGTTTCTCTCTGCCTCTCTCTTTCTTTCTGTCTTTGTCTCTTGATCTCTCTTTCTATTTCTGTCTTTTTGCACATGTGTGCCTCTATCTCTCCGTGTCTATCACAATGGTTTAACACCCATGTCACTAAAAGACATCAAATCAGGGCCTGTAATCCGAAGACCCTATTTTCTTAATTTTGCGAGGTAAGAATAGGCATGTTCATGTTGTACATGCCACAGAGGAATTCCCAATATTGAAGATATTTATTTTGTCTCTACCTATTTAAGTTTAAGGGTATTTTTTTGCTGAAAAATGGCTGGCGGCGAAAGGGTTAAGTTTGATTAATCAAATATTAACGCTAATAATTATCATTGACACAGATAGAGCCATATGTATGTTTTTCCTGGTAGACGAGTGAACCCGAGGACGAAATGACCAGGGCTTGAGGCCGAGTTGACTTGCACCCAGGGCCGAGTTGGCACGAGGCCGACCTGGTAAAAGGCTGAGTTGACTGGCATTCAAACTGACAAACATGCGAGCACACATTCTTCTTCCAGTTGGAGATGTTTATCCTGCCCCACGCTCACCGATCTTCATTCAGACCATTAATAGCGCATGTGTGTTGTTTTTGTGGTTGTGCTAGTTGGACACGCCCTCAACTTCTTCTTTTTCTTTTTCTTCCTATTGGGGATGTTTATACTGTCCCATGCCCAAAGTCTTCATTTAAACTGCAATTGGATGACATTCCAAAATATAAAGACATGCGTCTGAACAGAGGCTGGAGATGCTAATTCCAGATAGGCCGTGCTGTAATCAACTCACATATGATTACATGTAGAAGACCAACTCTCTGTTGACCTAACATGTAAAGTTAGGCTGCCGATCTTTGAGTCAGTCATTAGTGTTTCTGTTTTTGTTTTTATTAATAATTTCAACATGTTGAAGCGGGTGGGTGTAGGGGCTAATCACAAATTTACATGATTGCCTAATTCTGCAAATCAGGATCAGGATATATAGTCGAAAGGGCCACTGTGTGGCATAACGTCGATGAAACTTGGGGAGAGCATCTAAAAATAAACAGATAAAATCCTAAAAACTGAGTGACCTGGCCAAACAGTGCCTGTTTAGCCAGTCACCAGTGTGATGCCACATCCAGCAGCCACTTGATGCCCTAATCATAATTCTTCGTTCTTCAAGTTCTTGTTCTTGAGCCAACCGCTTCTGAAACGAGGCTGGCGCACGTAACAAACAGCCCCATAATTAGGCAATCATGTAAATTTTAGGATAAACCCCCACCCCAACCCCTTCAATATATCAAAATTGTTATTAAAAAAACCAATGCCACAGTGTGGCGCGTTCGACTAAGATCAAGATCAAAATATTGCATTTACTGATTAATCATTTATTAATACTTTTTTCCTGTCATTCCATTCTTCTTTTTTGATCGCTCAGTTTCCTGTCAAGTATGAGCGCAAATGCGTCATGCTGCCATTATGCACCTAACTAAGAAATAGTTAGGCCCAGCAAGTCCGACTTCGGCTGGAGGAAATCTTTTTGAAAGTGTTTCTTGAAAAAAAAAAGGCAGGAGAATGGACCAGTAAGGCAGAAAGATAGTAGGTGACAGTAAGCAAAGAGAAAAGGCAGAATCAAAGAGAGTGGCAGATTAGAGAAAGTTACAAGCACAGGACTTCCAGAAGGTGGGGAACTATTTGTACAAAAGACCCCACCCCACCACCACCCCCACCCGGTATCCCCATGGGGGGCTGTTATTCCAAAAACCAAGATAACTCTATCAACAGTAAATTTAATCAAGAAATAAATTTCAATAACTAAAAGATGAGAATGAGACAAAGTGAGTACATTTAACTGAAACAGACAGATCATGTTAACTGAAACAAACGAAAAGTTTGACTTGCTCAGACATCGTGTGACAGCATGGTGTTGAGAATTTGAAGACTTGAGTTGTGTGGGTTTTTTTTTAAAACCCTCACTTATCTATTTTTTCTACTTTTGATTGATTCATACATTTATTTCTTCCCCAGACGAGATGGATTTGATCATGGGTGTATTAAAATCCCGGCAGAACAACGCCCAAAGACAATGCGAGAGGGTGAAAGGAACTCGGCTGAACGAGGCCAAAGGGAAGAGGCCAAAGAAGAGAAAACTTCAAGATAAAGGTAAGAAACAAACAATTTTTTTTCATCAAAATTGTATCTCTAAGTGATCATGAATTGTTTGTAAGAGCAATATTTAATAATAATAATAATTTATAATGCTTGTATAGTGCATAATCTTGCTAAGCAACTCAATGCGCTTTTCACTCACCATTCGTACAAACATTTCTAACAGACTGGTTCACGTATCCTCACCATACATCTATAAAAATGAATACATAACTCATAACACAACACACTAGCACCCACCTCCCTTCAAACACCCCCACCCTAACCCCCACCTCCCTACACCCCACCCCCACCCCCACATGTGTGCACGCATTAATCTCATACTCAACGTCATTGAGCTGGAAGACAAGAGGGGATATATTACCAATATTACCCGCCTGTCTACAGCATACCCCCACCCCCACATGTGTGCACGCATTAATCTCATACTCAACGTCATTGAGCTGGAAGACAAGAGGGGATATATTACCAATATTACCCGCCTGTCTACAGCATACCCCCACCCCCACATGTGTGCACGCATTAATCTCATACTCAACGTCATTGAGCTGGAAGACAAGAGGGGATATATTACCAATATTACCCGCCTGTCTACAGCATACCCCCACCCCCACATGTGTGCACGCATTAATCTCATACTCAACGTCATTGAGCTGGAAGACAAGAGAGGATATATTACCAATATTACCCGCCTGTCTACAGCATGTGTGCACGCATTAATCTCATACTCAACGTCATTGAGCTGGAAGACAAGAGGGGATATATTACCAATATTACCCGCCTGTCTACAGCATACCCCCACCCCCACATGTGTGCACGCATTAATCTCATACTCAACGTCATTGAGCTGGAAGACAAGAGGGGATATATTACCAATATTACCCGCCTGTCTACAGCATACCCCCACCCCCACATGTGTGCACGCATTAATCTCATACTCAACGTCATTGAGCTGGAAGACAAGAGAGGATATATTACCAATATTACCCGCCTGTCTACAGCATACCCCCACCCCCACATGTGTGCACGCATTAATCTCATACTCAACGTCATTGAGCTGGAAGACAAGAGAGGATATATTACCAATATTACCCGCCTGTCTACAGCATACCCCCACCCCCACATGTGTGCACGCATTAATCTCATACTCAACGTCATTGAGCTGGAAGACAAGAGAGGATATATTACCAATATTACCCGCCTGTCTACAGCATACCCCCACCCCCCCATGTGTGCACGCATTAATCTCATACTCAACGTCATTGAGCTGGAAGACAAGAGGGGATATATTACCCGCCTGTCTACAGCATACCCCCTGATCTTGCATAAGTTTACTTTTTGCTATTGTAGAAAATCAATTATAAATTATAAATAATAAACAGTTTTCTGTCATACTGAGTTGCTGATGTAATTTCAGCTGTTAGTTCTGTTCAGTTGTTGATTTGATAAGTTATTTCAGCTGTGTGTCATGTTCAGTTAATATATGGATATAGGGATCCGTCCTAGGACCTGTCCTCTTCATTCTGTACATGCAACCTCTGTTTGACATTGTCAAGCAACACACTATAAATCACCATGCTTTCGCAGACGACAACCAGCTTTACAAGGAAACATCTATCTCTGATTTTGACTCTTCTCTCCAGACTGTTCAAGGATGTGTTGGTGATGTCAAGACATGGACGAGTACAAATAAACTCCAAGTGAATGATAACCAAACTGAATCCATTATCCTTTCTTCTAACAGACTCTCTTTGGGTAATTCCTTACCTTCCTCGATCAAAATTGGTGACTGTTATGTTGATTTTGTACCTTCTGTAAAAAATCTTGGTGTAACTATTGATTCCCACCTTTCAATAAAACCCCACGTGAACAGCCTCTGCAAAGCTGCATTCTTACAGTTACGAAAGATCAGTTCCATCTACCATCTTCTTACCATTATTTGCTCTCTTGTCCTATCTAGGCTCGACTATTGCAATTCTTTGTTACATGGCTGCCCTCAAACTCTAATACACTTCAAAAAGTTCAAAATGCAGCAGCAAGACTGATCTTCAAAACTAAAAGGAAAGTACACATTACCCCACACTCTTCACTGGCTTCCTATTTCTGCTCACTTTCAATACAAAGTTGCATGCCTCACCTTCATCTCTGTCAATGGCACTGCCCCTCAATATCTTATCGACATCATTCAAACTTACACCCCTGCACGCCGGCTCAGATCTTCTTCCGATTCACGCCTGCTTTCTACTCCTCGTGTTAAAACAAAATCCTTTGGAGAATCCTCTTTTTCACACTGTGCTCCTTCAGTCTGGAATGGCTTGTGTGACTGAATCAGAATCAGAATCAATATTTATTGCCCTTTAAAACCAATACAAGGTTTTATATGACACTAATAAAAATAACAATAACGGTAATAATAACAGTTTCATAAAGTTCAATTACGGAACATGTTTTGTTAAATACTTCTGTTTTTTCTTCTTTCTTTGTACTGGTTGGCCTACTCCTTCAGGCAATTGAGGCTATTGATTGAAACAACTGTGTATATATTTTGCAAGCTCACTTACAAGGTCGTCATTTGTAATTAATTTGCTAGGTGTAACATTATGTATATTGTATTTTTCTTCAACAAGTTATATAAATTGTATTCTTATTTCCGTATGCTTTGTACAATTGTCTAAAAAATGAGTTTTATCTTCTGCTTCATTACATTGTAAACATAGCCTTTTCTCTCTAGGTATATTAGAATGCCTACCTTTTTCTAAGGTTTAATAGGTTCCCTTTGCAACTCTCCTTCCCATGATTCAATGCTACGTATTGGCGAAAATCCTTCTTCTGGTTTAATAGGCTCCCTTTGCAACTCTCCTTCCCCGCTGTAGGTTTCTTCTGGTGGTTCGTTCATTAGAAGGGTGTGTGGCCCAGATGTGTGTGTGTATGTATGTGTGTGGGGGGGTGGGGGTGGTGTGTGTGGTGGGTGTGTTAGTATGTGTGTGTGAGTGTGTGTGTGGGTGTGTATAAGCAAAAGAAAACCACTGGCGTGATTTTGTGTGTCTGAAAATGTCCTTAGCATAGCCTATAGCAAAACATGATAGCAGCGAAGAGGTTACAGGATTTGTCAAATATGGTTCAGTTCTGTATTCACTAGCTTTGATTGTGTCTCAGATTTTCTTTTTCTCCAAAATGAAATATATTCTTCCTTTAGTTTATTTTGAATTACATGACATAATTTGTTTATGTTAAACGTGTATTGGTTGTTCCAGATATGTGTCAATCCAAGGGCGTTTAAGATATATTTGACGAATTTAACCCACGGTGCCTGACTAGTTTCATTGTTTAACATTTAATTGTAAATGACATTTATGTAAGAGTCTTGTTTGGATTCTAAAATATGATGCCAGAATTTTATAATTTGACAAATTGATGTTAAACTAACAGGAAAACTACCCAGCTCTCCAATAACCGCTAAATTTATAGCTTTTTTTTTATGAACCCTTAAAATTTGTTTTAAAAAATTATGCTGGATATGTTCATGCTGTAATTTATTTGAGAGGCATTGGGTGAATAACTTTTTCTAAGTTAAAGTTGTCATCTAATTTTATGGTAAATAGTAGCCAAACATCTGCACCATAAGTTAATATTGGCGAGATAAGACTATCAAATAGTTTTAAAATAACTTGAACATTTATGTTTTCATTTTTAATCATTCTTTTAAGGCTGTGTGTTGCTTTATTTTCTTGCTTGCTAAGATGCTCAGATGCTATATCAAGTTTTCCTGATTTATGAAATATAATTCCTAGGTACTTGTACCAAAGATATTCTAAAAGGGTAAGATGGATTACTTAAAAGCTCGGCGAACCGGGCTGATAGAGTTATCGTTAGTGCGGACGTGTACACTATTCACAGTGGAGGCTATCCAAAAACTCGGACTGGAACTTGAACAGAGAATTCAACGGGCCTACCGATGTGTAAAATGTGTCACGTTTCAAAGGGACATAACCAGTGTTTCTGTCCTCACTACTTATATATAGAGGTGGGGGAAAAAACTGGTTTGAACCGAAAAACCGGTCTTGAAATTATGCGGTTCAAAAAACCGGTTCAAGTTGCTGTGAACCGGTTTTTTAACTGCAAACTGAAAGTAAGTTTCTCTTAGAATAACGCATTCTTTTCAAAGAACAACACTGAATCTCAGCGCAGATTGGGTGTTTGTAAACCGAGAGTAGCTGTTTCTAGTTGTCTGGTGTTGTAAGGAGTAAGTATGGCCAAAGATTAGACATACAACACAGTAACGAACATTTGGAGGCATCTTTTCCTGAGAAAAAAATCAAAAGAGTGATGGAGTGATTGTAGAAAGTATTTCTTTGTGCTTGCAATGTGTCAGTGCGATCAATCAGGGTAGTGGAACAACAAACATGACTAATCACCAAGAGAACTGTGAATGGAACAATAAAACAATGTCTTTTTAAGTTTATTTAATTTAATTTCTATAAATTCTTATGCTAAGAAGATGAGCAAATATGTTCGAAAATGTTTTGATCTACACACACACACACACACACACACACCACACACACACCACACCCACACGCACACACACACACACACACCCCCCCCTCTCTCTCTCTCTCTCTCTCTCTCTCTCTCTCTCTCTCTCACACACACACACACACACACACACTTACAGGCATCTAAAGTAAATCCCCAATGTCCCACATGGCCGAAAGGCCGAAGAGGGCGTAAAAACCCTATGATCACGCTTCATAAACTGCTTAATGTGCATTCAGTAGTTATTGTTCGATTAAAATGAATGCGCTTACTGAAGATATTGTCTAAAAGTAGAATATGTCATTACTGTTGTAAGAATAAGAGAGTAGCAATAACAGCTTTTCTCCACCCAGCCCCTGGGACTGAGAGAGAGAGAATGTGTGTGCGTGCATGTGCGTGTGTGACTGTGTGTGCCTGCGCGCGCGCTCGTGTGTGATATTTTTTTCTTGCATTGGGAAAGATTTTCTCTTCTCATTTTGTTTATCTGTTCAGGTACATAATTAAGATTATTATACTTTTGTATTCCTTATCCTCCCGCTACATATCTGATTATTCTCAAAGCTAGTTCATTGCGTTGTGAATGTGCCACCATCCTTCACACTCCAACCGCCATATGACGTTTTGTTTTTGCTTTGGTTTAATTATTTTTCCTATGATTATTATATTTTTTAACTACACCCCTACCCTCACCTTCCTTTGACACGGGCAGATGGCCCCGTCATTAAAATGTTTGTTGGAGTTTAGCTAAGTTTTTAGTTGAGTGTGTGTGTATGTGTGTGCGCGTTCGTGTGTGAATATTCTGACAAATAAATATGTTTGCATAGGTGAAACTACTGATGCGAGTACTGGTTAAAAAAAACGGTTCGAAAAGACCGGTTCAGAGAGAAAAAACCGGTTTAAAACCAGTTCGAAAATTTGAACCAGTTCTCAACTCTACTCATATAGGGAAAAGAGACCGGATGTTTATCTTCCCCTGTACAGTCTTAGCTTGTACTGATCTGTCGTTTCAATGATTGTTGTGCTACATCTAAATAATATTCTAGTTTTGGGGTCTGTTTTTGAAAATATTAACACTTTAGTTTTCCCACTCTTTACAATATGTGTAATTTATCAAGTTTTAATTGTAAACCATGCTTAGATGTTGCAAGAAGTATGAGGTCATCTGCATATAGTAAAGATATACTTTTATTTTCTGATTGGCTAATTTTTGGTGAATCTACGTCTGGAAACCACATAATTATATCATTAATAAATATATTAAATAATGTGGGGCTTAAGGAGTTTCCTTGTAAAATTCCTCTTCGTACATAAATGGAGAGGAATCCCATTTTTGCTGGATGAGCAAATTTGTGCATTTGTGTGCATACTTTTAATCAGATTAAAACATTTACCTTGAATACCAATTTTTTTAAATTTTATAAGTAATCCTTTGTGTGATATGTTATCGAATGCTTTTTGAAAATCGACAAAACATCCATATAAACTACTGCTACGTGATTTTAATGTATAGTCTACTATACTGTTTAAAATGAGAATGTTATCTGAAGTCCTATGGTCTTTTCTAAAACCGGCTTGTTCTTTTGCTAGCAGATTGTTTGATTCTAAGTAATCGTTTATTCGAGCATTTAGTATTTGACATAATACATTACCTAGCGACTGTGTGCTTCTCTATTAGTGTGTGTGTTTGCGCAATAACGTAGCTCATGAACTTTGATTTCCCTTGCAATTTTGTTTCTTTTCTTATAATATTGTAATATTGTTTCAAATTTTGTGGTTATGAACAGGGCTTTGTTTAAATAATATTATTTTATGTATACTAGCGCAACTCCGAGTACCGGTAACGCCTAGTACCGGCAACGCCTAGTACCGGCAACGCCTAGTACCGGCAACGCCTAGTACCGGCAACGCCTAGTACCCGTACCGTGAGTGCCGGGTCCGCAAAATATTATATTATTACTTTTGTCTGTGTCCCTCCTTCCATCTTCTTCTCTCAACCCGTTAAAGATGGTGGGAACAATACTGGAGGCAGTGCCCAGAGGCAGTGCTAAACCAGTAAAGTCCCGATTTTTTAATAATACAGACATGTGTAGCAGTAACCACGCTTCTTCTCTCATCCTGTTGTACTCCCCACTGACCACCCAGTTTCTTCCCACATACCCATGTGTGTTTTAAAGAGGTTGAAAGTTGAAAGTCATGGTCAAATACAGGGAGATTTTGTCCATGAATAGAAGTTTGTAAGAAAAAGCACCGATGGCCTCTGGCTGCGACACGCTCTCCAGGTGGGAGCAACCCGAATTTCACAGAGACGCCTCTGTGACTAAAATGCACCTAACCTAACCTAACCTAATGTCTTAATGTGGACTTGTTACGATTTGTTATGTTGCAGCTATGCTCGACAACGCGAAGAGGGTGCAGTGTGAGATGAAAAGCAAGCAGGACGAACCAGACAGTCCGCTGTGCCCTTTGTAAGTTTGGTTTTTGGTTTTGTTTGACAAATAACTTCTACAATAAACTCTGTCTCTGTCTGTCTGTCTTCTACCTCCTCCACCCCCACCCCCTCTTCTTTAGCTCTCTCCCTTTAATTCATTTGTCTACTAACTCACTCACTCACTCCTTTCCCCCCTCTTTTCTCTATGTCCCTTGTGTTTCTTTTCCTTTTACCCTCCCCCTTTCTTCCTCTCCGTATGTATGCACGTGTGTGTAGGTACAAATGTTATTTTTAGGAAAACGTAAGATCACCGGGAGGGGGTAAGGGAGCAGGGAAGAGCTGAAAATGGTGATTGGGAGAGTGTTGATATGGCTTGCCATATTGTGGATGCCTGTCAGGTGATAAAAGTGCTTTTTTTAGGAAATTATGTTTTTTACTTTCAATCCCCCCTTGCAGGGATACCAGGAGCACTTTGGTATAAATAGTTCCCCCACCTCCTGGAAGTTCTGTGCTTGTAACTTCCTCTAATCTGGCTCTCTGTTTGACTCTGCCTTTTCGCTTTGCTTACTGTCATCTACTATCTTTCTGCCTTACCGGTCCATTCTTCTGCCTTTTTTCAAGAAACACTTTCAAAAATATTTCCTCTAGCTAAAGTCAGACTTGCTGGGCCTAATTATTTCTTAGATGCATAATGGCACCATGACGCATCTGCGCTCATACTTGACAGGAACCAGTTTAAGCGATTGATTCGTAGAAGAAGATCAAGATGGATTGAACTATTCTGTTGTGTTTGTGTGTTGATGAAATGGACGTGTTTGATGTTGATTGATGTGTTAAATGGTATATAATTTCCTGTACTTTGCAGAAGGAACATCACGATTTCCCAGTCAACATACTTCCGAGGAGTAAGTTTCTTGTGTCACCATAATCATCATCATCATCATCATCATCGCCTTCGTCATCATTACCATAAATTAATAAGGAGTGCAATTGAAAATGTTAGCGTCAATGAAAGCAACCTTAGATCAGATTTTCAGTTTCCAAAAAGAGCAAGGAAAGTAACATTTTTGTCAATAATAGCCACTTATACCAAACATTCAAACAAGATCAGAATTAAAAAGTAAAGATGTAGCTAAACGTTTGATTACATCTCCTATTCGTCCATGGGAACTTAAGAGAGCAGATTTTGACATGTCAAATGATGATTTAAAAAAGAAAGAGCGATAATCCTCATATCCTCCAAAGTCGGAGTGTAGCTGCCCACGTGGCGGGGTAATAAAAAAAACGGTCACACACGTAATGTTCTCATCCCTGGCTGGTGCATTTGTACCATAGTGTTCAAGTGCTTCAGCTGTTGGGGTGATCCCTGGAGTCTTCTGTCTTTAGGCCAGGATACGATAACAACATAATTCTCATCTTCTGGCTATTTCATTTCCTTCCCATATTCATTCAAGTAATCCTAACCATTTAAAGGTATAAATTATGCTGATGATTCTTTGATTAACAATTATGTTGCAGACGCTGGGTTTGTAATTTCTGGACTTAATATAGAAAAGTCATTTCATATTGGTGAAAGAGGGGGTGGGGTGGGGTGTGTGTGTGTTCCATTTCTATTGTATATAAAGCCCCCTGTAGTCTACATAGTAGGATGGGCAATATATACAATTTCCTTATTATTATGATTAGAGCGACATTCTATTTTCACGACAGAGCTGGTAGCCATTCTCATGGCTTTGCGATGCATCAACATTCCTATATTATGATTGTGCTTAACTTAAAGTTGTTGTTTTCTGTGTTGACTCAAAATCTTACACTTAAACCCATAAAGTTTAGAGACAGATTTGACTTAATAACAGACCTGTTTTTCCTACGGATTTGTCCGTAATTATTACGTTTTGAGACCTCCGATTACGCTATTATGGTCAGCAACAAAGCAATCTGCATTTCCGCTGAACGAGTGCGGAAAAAAAAAAAGCAGAAGAAATCAAAAGAAGGCATTTGAGCCGTACTTGCTACTCTGTCATCTGCTATCAACACAGCTGTTCCACCCCATACAAAATCAAGCTATTTAGTTAAAAGACTGAATTTAGAAATCTTAGATAAAAACTGCACCAAGCTTTTGCTTGTAAAAATATTTGGGCTGTATGTTCTTCATTGTATTTTTAATATATTTCTTCCATCAGATTTATGGTAAAAACTTATTTTTGTTGAGCAGTATCATACAACATATTTAGTAGAAAATGTTCTTGAATAATACACAAACATAAATAAAAATTGCCCATGAGTGAACATCTAGCAATATCCACTGACTACAACATATTCGTGATTGTAATTTATGAAAAGCAACTTATGGTAAACTAAAGTTGGCTTGAAACAACTTCTGAAAATATAGATAAACTAAATGTTCCTCCCGAAACAGCTGTGTCAAAGGTATCACTTCGAGTGATGTCCCTTGAATGAATACTTCCGGTTTATTTCTCCATGCCGCCATTTTTCTAGGTACGAAGTACAAAATTTCGGCAGTTGTGGAAGTTTGGTTTGGATGGGAATGTAGCATGTGTGTACGGCCCCCCCCCCCCTCCCCCCTCCCCTCCGCCTTTTGCTCAGCAAAAGGTTTGACGGCAGCGAAAAATTCTGGTGAAAGGATTTCTCGGACATCAAAATTACGGACAGATGCCTGAAATTACTGTTTTCAGAGCTTGGGATTACTGACAGTGAAGATTTGGGGTAAACAGGTCTGTTATGATCAAAATCAGTCATTTCATTTTCTCATTCAAAAGGCCTCTGGCTTGGTCTTTAATTGGGTTCCGTCACATTGTGATATTTATTGGAATGAATTGGCAGACAGACTGGGTAGAAGAAGTGCGCAAAATATCTGTAAAAGAGTATTACAGATTTTTAGAAAAAGATATCGAAACTCTTGAAGGCTGTAAATTCAAATTACAGATTCTGACACAGGTCGTTGGTTAGGGGGAAGGGGTAGAATAAGACTTTTAAAATTCCTAGTGCGATCACATACTTTAATGCATCATCTGACCACCTACTTGAGGTTTTAAAGGGTAAATCTCACGCATGATTTGAGATTCTATGGGGTGATTTGAGAGTTCTAGTGGTTCATCAGTATCATCATCATCATCATTAATTTGTCATATCTTTTTTCCCTTTTATAACTTCCCGTTACAGGATGAGAAGATGGTTTCTGACTTCTTTTCCAACCTTCCTCCGAATCTAAGGCAGCGTCTAGATGAGGCTCTAGACGTTGCAGAGGTGCAAAGGAATGCAGACAAAGCTGCTGTGATGAAATAATGAAGAATGTGTTTGCTGTGTGTGTGCGTGCGTGCCTGTGTGTGTTGGTTTGCTTATAATTATGTATTTGTGTGTGTGCACGTGTGCCTGTGTGTGTTGCAGTGAGGCTAGAAACATGCTGTCATAATAGCCAATCAACATTCAGTTAGCTCACTTTCCTGGGGAATTGGCATGTGTCTGAAAGTAAGACTAAGTTAGAACGAGAGCAAGAGATGCATAACTATATAACCTGAATCTGTTACCATGCGAGGGCTTCTTACTATATTTTATAATGTGGAAAATTGGCTGTGTGCATCCTCCTTCTGGCTTGTCAAGATTTTAGAGGTTTCCCTAACTAGAACATACACACACACACACACACACACACAAACACAAACACACACACACACACACTATAATATTCTTCAAACCAAACAGTTATGGCACCAGGTTGACTGGGGTATGTAAAAGATAACGCCCTCAGCAAACTCTCAAGCATCTTCCTTCGCCAAAGCCTCCCTTTTTTTTTTTAAGAGCAGAGAAACTACTGGGGCACTCAACGATTATAATATTTCCACATACTCGGGTGTTCTAGCAAGGTTTTATGAAGGCTTCCTGATGAAATGCTCATTATGTTTTCCATCTCATCAGCACTTGTCCAGAGATCATTTTCTACAACAGGCTTTGTATTGACTATGGTTTTAACAGTCGCAGCAGTCACTTGATGATTGTAACGGTCACTTTTTTTTTAACATTCTTCTGCTTTACTGAAAATTCTTGAGCCCATTGTGAACTTTAATATCTGATTGTGCAAGGTCTCAAAACAATTTATAAACATCTAATGCATTTGTTTGAATGTCTCTTCTTGAGTATAAATGCACATCTTTATAGACAGAAAATCTCGGAATTAAAGAGATTTTCACAGCTTTGGATCAACATTCACATTGTTGGACGTTTTGCTTTGCTCAACGGCTATGACAAGGCGGAAAATTTGCAACATTTGCAATAAGTATTGTGATAATGGTCTATCTCATGACACTATTTACCCTTTTGTAACAATCATAATCTTCACATTGCAAAATATAATAAGAGGCCCTCGTAGTCATATATTTGTTATACATTTATAATGATGCATTGGTTATCCATCCATGCACTACATGTTTCCGTTGTTGTTTGTTTGCCTGTTTTTGCAAAACCAAAAATGATTTATTTTGTACACTCAATGTGCATTGGCTGATTAAAGAATCTTGAATCTCAAATATCTAGTATTATCCACCCAAGCATTATCTACCATGATAATGGCATCTACTGCTGATTTGACTGCCAGGGGGCAATCAAACCAGTAGGGGCTTAGCCCGTGATCTTCTTAGTTGGGCGTAGTGAGAGAGAGAGGGAGGAATTCATCTCTCCCTCTCTCTCTCTCACTATGCCCAACTAACTATATCACACACTAAGTCCCTACTGGTTTGATTACTCCCTGGCAGTAAAAAACAAAACAAAATGCTCATCCTAAGTTGCTCATGCCTGTGATAATGGCATTTTATGTCAGTGATAATGGCATTTTATGTCAGTGGTAATGGCATTTTATCATCTAATATGCATGGCTTAAACTGCTTTCGTCTCAGGAAGGAAATCCTTTTTTTTTGAAATATTGTTTTTTAACGAAATCTAAACAAAAATATTATTTTCAACAAAGTTATGCAACGAAAAAAACCACCCTGCAAAAAAACAGGGAAAACCTGATTGCCGTTCTGTTTATGCGTCCAAATTGCTTTAAATTGAGGTGCTCAGCTTCGTGGGGGCGTTGCTCCATTTCCTTTTTTTTTGAAAATTGTCAGGTTTAACCCTTGAATATGTCCAGGCTAAGCCATCTGTCGTGCAATATGTCCAGTAATGTATATTAGCATTTTGTGGCATTTTGCAAGTTATCTTTTGTGCCACTATGCCCAGTGTTAATACTCAACAGTGACAGTTTTGCAAAAGATCTGCATTGTGCATTGATGTGTTGGATGATTTGACCGACATTTTGTTTAAAACCATGCTCAACATGTTTTGCAAAGATCTGTTGTGCAACATTTTTGCAAAGATGTATCATGTAACATTTTGTCACTCAACATTTTTGCAAAGATCTGTCATGTAAATCTGTGTTGTGACATTTTGGCATTCAATATTTTTCAACATTTTTGCAAAGATCTGTCATGTAAATCTGTGATGTGACATTTTGGCATTCAATATTGTTTGCAAATATCTGTCATGTAACGTTTTTGCAAAGATCTGTCTTGTGACATTTTGGCAAAGATCTATTATGTGACATTACAATTTTGTTTGACGATATTACACTAGGAATTTTTGAAAACATGTGAATTTGTCTTTCATTGTTTTAACATTCCTGAATTTTTGTGTGGAAGCGAGAATGTGTGTGTGCATGTCACAGTGTGTGTGTGTGGTTAGTTTTGAGTATGATGAATCATGAGACACGTGTAAATGTGCGTAGTGATGGAAACATCATTCTAGTCACTTTTCAAAGGTGTCAGCGTCTGCAAATATTTGGAATTAATTTTGTTTTTTATTCTGTTCCCTTTATATTTCATGGACATGTTTTCTTGTTAGTTATTTTTGTCTGGAAGCGAGAATGTGTGTGACATTAGACCCCCAAAAAATCAATCAATCAATAAAAAATAAGAAACAATAGATGAAAAAAAATGTATGCATGTTAAAGTGGTTGCGTGCATGTGAATTTGTGTATATGTTTGTGAAATATCAAAGTGGATACATGCAAGTGTATGCACAATCAATGTGAATGGATAGGACTGAACTGTAGAAGTAATACATAAACCACATAAGATAGGAATAAAACCAGTAACAGTAAAAACAAAAATCACCCCAACTGGAAAACAAAACCCAACATTACCCCCCCCCCCACCCTCACCCCACCCCCCCCCCACCCGACACACATCCCCCCCCCCCCCTGTCCATCATCCAATAATAGCAATAGAAGCAAATTACAAATAATTATCTATGCAACCGAGTTCTAAGATAAGGGAAAGAGAAAAAACCCCAAAAAAAACCCACCCAATATCATAACCCACCTAATAGTAATATAATGGATATTATTTACAAGTACTTCCCTATTGGACTGCTTTCTAAATTAACGAAAAACTTATACGTTAAGGCTGTTGATTTAAAAATACTACAAGCGCTATTTTGCAACAAGACAGGAATAAAAAATGTCTTTAGGTCATTACATGATAGAATATGACTATTAGTTATTTTGTTTCCACATATGCAAACTATGCTTTTAACGTATTTTGTTTTAAAGGCATCTAGTTTCCATTTATGCATTAAAGCAAGTAACTTTCTACTGACACTAAAGTTATGTTTAATACCTTTAATATCGAATTGTTCTTGATTATCGCGATGTTTAATGTTATATTGGAAATTTTTCCAAATGTGCAACTTAAGTAAGTTGCACTGTTCGTGCAGAGATAGGAGGAAATCAAGGCATTCAGAATGAAAACCATGTTTAGCTCCATGTTTTGCTGCCCTGTCTACCTTTTCATTGTAATAAAAAGAGCAATGAGATGGTATCCAGCAAAATGTTAATTGAGTACCTCGTACAATAAGCATGTGTATCAAACAACTGACTTCAATAATCATTTCAGGTCTAGTGTGTAGCTGTAATGTTTTTAATGCCTGAAGAACTGATTTTGAATCTACACAGAAAAGAACTTGACATATATTTTTTGGAAAGTTAATAAGATAATGTAACGCCATAAGTACTGCAGTTAATTCTGCTGTAAATATCGATTTGTACCAATGTAAAATCATTTCTCTATTTTTAAGTCTGGTATTAAGAATGCACATCCTGTTTTTCTATCTATGCATGAACCATCAGTGTATATTTTTTAATATTTGGCGTAGTTTTCTTCAATATGACATTTGGCATAGCATATTGATGTTTTCATCTTTTTTTATATTTGTGTGGTCAATATCAAAATGCGCTTTGTGGAGTTCCCATGGTGGTATAGGAAACACTGATGGTCTGACAGATACAGCACCTATGTCAGTGGAAAGACCAGAGTCAGTTATAGTTTTTGATGTGCATGTAGCTAAAGTGACTTGAGAAGATATTGTCTTAGCTCTTTTAGGAAAATCAATATCTGACCTGATTTTTATTTCTGAAGCAATATGTGTTTTAACAACTGCATGTTTTAAGACAAATTTACAACATGTGAAGTCTCTGTATTCTTCTAATGCAAGCATTTGAGCCTCATAATATGTACGAGTTGACGATGCATGCACTGGGAGACCTAGTGCTATTTTTAATGCCTTGCATTCAATGCTTTGTAGTTTTTTTAACAAATAGTTTGGAGCGCTAAAAAATATTTCTTGTGCATATGTTAATTTCGATCTCATTAAAGCTTTACACAGAGTTATCAACGTAGATGAATCTTGTCCCCATTTTTGTTTAGATACACGTTTTTCGCGTCTTTGTTAATAAATATTCAATATGAACGTTCCATGTTAATTTTGACGTGAAATAAACTCCTAAAAATTTAACTTTGGTAACATATTTGAGAGGCGTGTTACCCAATGTAAATGTAGGTATTTTATCCGGATTAGAACCACTATTAAAGAAAACAATATTTGTTTTTTCAGTAGATAAGCTTAATCCATTTAACTTCATATAATTCTCCATTTTGTCAAGCTCTCGTTGATATATTTTGTTGTTGTGGTTTATGCTACGCTGTGGGGTTTTCTTTTTTAGAGTTACCTCCATCCACAGGCATATGTCATCTGCGTATTGAACTAATACAACGTTATTTGATAACTTATTTGGCAGATCATACATTAATATGGTGAAAAGAAGAGGAGCTAAAACTGACCCTTGAGGGATTCCCATCGATAAATTTATTTTCGTTGAATATGATGTTCCTATTCTAGTTTGAATTACCCTGTCTCTCAGAAAATCTTTTACATAATTGAATACGTTTCCATATAGACCAATGTTTTTAAGTTTATTGAAGAGCTGGAAATGCCACACTTGATCGTAATCTTTGTTTATGTCGAAAAAAGTGGCTAATACACATTTACATCTAGCAAATTGTTTCTTTATGTTTGTGGACAATTTTACTAAAATTTCCGTCGTTGATTGCCCTTTACGAAAGCCAGCTTGATTAATAGGAATTACGTCTTTTTTTCACAATAATGCACAAGTCTGTTCAAAACAATTCTCTCTGAAAGTTTGCATACATGTGATGTTAATGCAATTGGCCTATAATTTTTAATGTCATTATTACACTTGCCTTGTTTGTGAATCGGAACAACGATTGTCTGTTTCCATATTTTTGGCATTTCACCATTGCTCCAACATGTACTAAATAAGGCGTGAAGAAAAATAATAAAATTTTCTGGTAAATTTCTTAGCATCTGATTGGATATTGCATCTAAACCAACTGATGATTTTCTGATGGGGATTGATCTTATGGCTTCTTTTAGTTCTTGTATAGTGATCGGAGCATTAATACAATTGCTATTGTCTGGTGTTGGATCGCCATATCCTTCATAATTTTCCTCGTGTTCTCTATAATTTCTGTCAGCATCTGTCAGACCCTCAGGGCAGCTAACATTGGCAAACATGTCTTCAAAGGCTTCTGCCTTCTCCTGAGCATTAGGAAGATTATTGTTATTTATTTTTTATTGGATACTGAGGTGATGTAAATCCATTTTGTTCTTCCCATACTTTCCCTATATCTTTACAATCTTTAACATCAGTGTTCTAGTATTCAGTATTGGTTTTTATAATCTAAACTTTGTTTTTGTGTATTATGCTTGGGATATTATTCATTTTAATTTTGTTTTATGCATATTGTCCCATTATTACTTTATACAAATTGTTGGTTTAAGCTCTGTGTGTGTGTGTGAGAGAGAGAGGGGGGGAGAGAGAGAGAGGAGAGAGATTGGAGGGGGAGGGGGGAGAGGAGGGGAGAGAGAGAGAGAGGGGGGGAGAGAGAGAGAGCCAGGGTGAATGTGTGTTGACTTTAGCATACATTATTTTACATTGTTCTAGTATTCAGCATTGGCTTTTATAATCTAAACCTTGTTTTTATGTAGCCCCTTTTATAAATGTTTGTTGTCCTTATTACTTTTATACAAATTGTTTGTTTAGCTCTCTTTCTCTCTATGTGTGTGTGAGGGGGGAAAGGCATGATTGAGGGTGGAGTTTTTGAAAAATATGTTGTGGGGAAGGGGAGGGGGTGGTGTGTGTGTGTGTGTGTGTGCGTGTGCGAGGGTGGTGTGTGTGTGTGTGTGTGTGTCTTATATTGTATTGTAATTTAATGTTGATGATGTATTTACTGTATATTGTCTTATTGTCTCTATTTGTATATGTGTTTTATGTGCATGCCAGACAAAGAATTTCTTTATGTTTTAAAGACAATAAATATTTTGATTGATTGATTGATTGATCAGTGTTGCAAAAAACATTCCAGTGTTGTATCTGTGCATTTTCTATTGCATCATCACTTTCCTTACCAGCCTCTTTCATTTTTTTGTGATTGCTTGCTGATCTCTTTTTGCAATATGCCTTAAATCTTTCTTTTTTCTTTTCATTTGCAGTTTCGCATTCTTCGTTCCACCAAGCATTTCCGTTGTGGTTTTTTTATTTTGTGTTTTTTTAATCTTTGGGATAGATTTATCAATGTGTGTGTGCATGTTACAGTGTGTGTGTTGTTAGTTTTGAGTATGATGAATCACGATACACGTGTAAATGTGTGTAGTGATGGAAACATCATTCTAGTCACTTTTGAAAGATGTCAGTGTCTGCAAATATTTGAAAATAATTTTGTTTTTTATTCTGTTCCCTTTCTTTTATTTCATGGACATAATTATGTTTTCTTGTTAGTTATTTTTGTCTGGAAGCGAGAATGTGTGTGTGTGCATGTCACAGTGTGTGTGTGTTGTTAGTTTTTAGTATGATGAATCACAATACACGTGTAAATGTGTGTAGTGATGAAAACATCATTCTAGTCACTTTTGAAAGGTGTCAGTGTCTGCAAATATTTGAAAATAATTTTGTTTTTTTATTCTTTTCCCTTTCTTTATATTTCAATATGTTTTCTTGTTAGTTATTTTTGTCTGGAAGCGAAAATGTGTGTGTGCATGTCACAGTGTGTGTGGTTAGTTTTGAGTATGATGAATCACGAAACACGTGTAAATGTGCGTAGTGATGAAAACATCATTCTAGTCACTTTTCAAAGGTGTCAGCGTCTGCAAGTATTTGGAATTAATTTTGTTTTTTTATTCTGTTCCCTTTCTTTATACTTCATGGACATATGTTTTCTTGTTAGTTTTCTGTAATGTTAATAGAAATGGATTCAACACACTTCATACTTTCTTTTTACAAAGAACTTTGAGTGTGTGTGTGCATTTGTGTTTTATTCTGTTCGTATTTTTAATTTACGGAACTTATTTCTCCTTGTTGATTTTTTGGGGTAACATTGCTAGGCTTGGATTTCTTCCTTTTTCGCACTTTCAGAAGAAATTCACCACTGTTTTCTTCTAAAGATTATGTGGGATGCCAAGTTTTAATTTGCTTTTCCCCCTTTTATCAGTATTGGTGTTCTTTGATGAAGCTTTCTAGCTTGTTGCCTTTCTTGGATGTAATGTAATGAAGTGTTGATGTTGTTTATCGTGATCTAAATGTATATTCATAGCAACACTCCTCCGAAGTCGGAGTGATGCTGCCCATGTGGCGGAGTAAATAAAAACGGCCACACACGAAATGTTCTCATCCCTAGCTGGTGCATTTGTACCATAGTGTTCAAGTGATTCGGCTGTTGGGATGATCCCTGGAGTCTTTTAGCCAGGGTGCGATAACAACAACATCATAGCAACACTCAGTAGGGTCAGAAAGCACAGCCAGGAAAGTTAATGAGAAACTTAGTGCGATTTTTCTCACGCCAGAGGGCATGACGCTCGTGTGGGGCTAATCCTCTCTATATTATTAGTTGGGGATAAAGAAAGAGAGAGAGACAGTGAGTGGTCCTACCATCACTCTCTCTCTCACTACGCCCAAGTAAGAAAATCGCGTGATAAGCCCCTAGTGCATTGACTGCCCTCTGGCGTGAAAAATATCGCCATAGGTCGACCATTGACCCGCTGATGCAGTTGATCATTTGTGGGCTGCAAAATCATGAAAATGGTGTTTCAGTATGATTTTAGCACTGTCTGTAATCTGACCGTTTCTTGATGAATAAAATGTTTACCTTGTATGTCACATTGTGTTGATCATCTTATCCCTAGTAAGTGTTACTATTTTATTTGAATGACCAAAAATTTTACATTTTTACAAAGAAATTTGAGTGGTGTGTGTGTGCGTTTGTGTTTTATTCTGTTCATATTTTTAATTTACGGAACTTATTTCTCCTTGTTGATTTTTGTTGTAACATTGTCAGGCTTGGATTTCTTCCTTTTTTGCACTTTCAGAAGAAATCCACCACTGTTTTCTTCTAAAGATAATGTGGGATGCCAAGTTTTAATTTGCTTTTCCCCCTTTTATCAGTATTGGTGTTCTTTGATGAAGCTTTCTAGCTTGTTGCCTTTCTTGGATGTAATGTAATGAAATGTTGATGTTGTTTATCGTGATCTAAATGTATATTCATAGCAACACTCCTCCGAAGTCGGAGTGATGCTGCCCATGTGGTGGAGTAAATAAAAACGGTTACACACGAAATGTTCTCATCCCTAGCTGGTGCATTTGTACCATAGTGTTCAAGTGATTCGGCTGTTGGGATGATCCCTGGAGCCTTTTAGCCAGGGTGCGATAACAACAACAACATAGCAACACTCAGTAGGGTCAGAAAGCACAGCCAGGAAGGTTAATGAGAAACTTAGTGCGATTTTTCTCACGCCAGAGGGCATGACGCTCGTGTGGGGCTAATCCTCTCTATATTATTAGTTGGGGATAAAGAAAGAGAGAGAGACAGTGAGTGGTCCTACCATCACTCTCTCTCTCACTACGCCCAAGTAAGAAAATCGCGTGATAAGCCCCTGGTGCATTGACTGCCCTCTGGCGTGAAAAATATCGCCGTAGGTTGACCATTGAACCGCTGATGCAGTTGATCATTTGTGGGCTGCAAAATCATGAAAATGGTGTTTCAGTATGATTTTAGCACTGTCTGTAATCCGACCGTTTCTTGATGAATAAAATGTTTACCTTGTATGTCACATTGTGTTGATCATCTTATCCCTAGTAAGTGTTACTATTTTATTCGAATGACCAAAAATTTGACTTTTTAACATCTTGGGTTTTATTTTTCATGAAATTGCCATTGGTCCATATGGTGTTATAAAATGTTGATGTTGATTATGATCTTTATGTTGAAAAAAAAAGTTCCATTCTGCTGGGAGTTCATTGGTGTAGTTTTCCATCTTATTTTGACGTTGCATGACCATTTTTTTAATGTGATATTTTAAAATGTTGATGTTGCTGATCATGATTTCCATCTTGAAAAAAAAAGTCTTTCTGCTGGGAATTTATTGGTATAGCATTCCGTCTTATTTTGATGTTATATTGCCATTCTTGAATGCAATGTTTTAAAATGTTGATGTCGTTGATCATGATCTCCATCTTGGAAAAAAAGAGATGTCTTTCTGCAGGGAGTTTATTGGTATAGCATTCCGTCTTATTTTGATGTTATATTGCCATTCTTGAATGCAATGTTTTAAAATGTTGATGTCGTTGATCATGATCTCCATCTTGGAAAAAAAGAGATGTCTTTCTGCAGGGAGTTTATTGGTATAGCATTCCGTCTTATTTTGATGTTATATTGCCATTCTTGAATGCAATGTTTTAAAATGTTGATGTCGTTGATCATGATCTCCATCTTGGAAAAAAAGAGATGTCTTTCTGCAGGGAGTTTATTGGTATAGCATTCCATCTTATTTTGATGTTATATTGCCATTCTTGAATGCAATGTTTTTAAAATGTTGATGTCGTTGATCATGATCTCCATCTTGGAAAAAAAGAGATGTCTTTCTGCAGGGAGTTTATTGGTATAGCATTCCGTCTTATTTTGATGTTATATTGCCATTCTTGAATGCAATGTTTTTAAAATGTTGATGTCGTTGATCATGATCTAATGTAGCATGATAAAAATTAAATGCCTTTATGACATCTTGTTTTTGCTGACATTCTTATTCTTGATGGTGCTGTTACCAAACTGACCTCAATTGACTTCCTGAAAATGCTTTTACTGGTTTACACCATTTTTTAGATCTGTGTACATTCTTGTGGTATAAATAAATGTTGTTGGCTTATAATATTTGCTTTCTCTGACTTTTCCTTTGAGAGAGAGGGGTGGGGTAAGAAAGAAATATATTTGAATCATAAGTACATACACACCCGCACAGACACACATGAACACACTCATTCACATGCACAAGCACACCAACACACACATGCACGCGTGCACACACACACACACACACACACACACACACACACACACACAAATACACATAAGCAAACACACACACACACAGGCACGCACGCACACACACAGCAAACACATTCTTCATTCTTTCATCATTGTTTGTTTTTGTTTGCCCAGTTCGAAGAGAGGCATATTTGTCCGTCAACAAATCAAATTGCCATATCCTAAAGTAACATTATCAATAAAACTTGTGAAAATTGTCCCTGGTGTACCCTAAACTATTGCGCTATCATCATGAAACTTGGCACAATTTGTCCCTGGTGTGCTGACGATGATGCTAATACAGTGGAATCTCCCTTTTAAGACCTGAAAACATCATCCAAAAGAAGGTCTTAAAGGCATAGCAGCTGATCCCAGGAATCGGGTCTCGCTTGTCCGAAACATGCAAGGCTTGCTGCCTCATGTATGGCCTCACACAAGGGTCTTATAAGGGAGGTTCCACTGTAATATTAAATGTGAGAGAGAAAGAGAGCTTTAGGTAAAAATTAAAAAAAGACAATACAAAAATAGACGATTAAAAAAAGTTAAGGTATTGTTGCTAGATATGCACACAAATTGTTTTGTTCAATATAAGAACAAAAGAAGAACAACTAGGCCTCATGACCTTGCGTATTTCACATTTTTGTGTGTTCGATTGGCACAGCTATGATGGTTTTTGTTGACTTAATCAGTCAGCTCTAAACTTAATTATGTTAATTTAATTTGCTTATAAAAGAACACACACAAATTGTTTTGTTCAATATAAGAACAAAAGAAGAACAACTAGGCCTCATGACCTTGCGTATTTCACATTTTTGTGTGTTCGATTGGCACAGCTATGATGGTTTTTGTTGACTTAATCAGTCAGCTCTAAACTTAATTATGTTAATTTAATTTGCTTATAAAAGAACACAAAACACACAACGTTAAAAACAAAGAGAACATTTTGAGAAACCGAACAACAGCACAATGATAACATACACCACCACCAACAGCATTTACGACCATAATTTGAAAATAAATACATAAGGTTTATTTGTTTCACATCCTCTCGACCGAAGCCATATGGGACATCATCATATAGTAAAAAGCCAACTGTCCGTCTGTGTGTCTGTCTGAAACACGAAACGGGCCTTATAACTCCGCCGTTTTTCGACCGAATCGCTTCAAATTTGCTGTGAGCCCTCACGGGGCGATGGCAACGGCAACCGAGGCGGCTGTGTCATTTGCGCGGTTTCGCAAATGCGCGAAACGCGCATCCGCGGCCTCTCGGCGCCCCCGTATCTCCGGCGTTTCTGGGCCGATTGCCTTCGAATTTGGCAGGAAGATGACCGGGGCCGGGGACTATCCGTGTGCTAAACCGGAAGCGAATCGGTTCAGAAACGCGCGCGCTAGACGCCGCTTCACCTTTTTCACGAATAACTCCGCCGTTTCTTAACCGAATCGCCTCAAATTTGCTGTCAGGCTTGCTATGACCCGGGCAAAGCATGGCAGGAAATTTGAACAGCATCCGTTCATAAATGCGATATGCACCAATTTACAGTTTCGCTCACTAGGCGAAACGACATATGTCCAAACGTGCTGTTATTAAAGAGGGGGGGGGGACTGCTGTGGGCATGAGACCATGGTTCACACGTGCTGGGGTGACGAGTAGGTCAGCCAGCTGCTTATGGGGGAGGTAGGGGTGGTGGGGTGGATGGTATGGATGGGGGGATGGGTTGGGGGGGGGGGGATGGGTGTGGGGGGGGGGAGGGTTGGGTGGGGGTGGGGGGGGGGGGGGGGGGGGGGGGTGGAGATTACAAGGGGATGACACTACACGTATCTGTATTATTAAAAAATCGGGACTTTACTGGTTTAGCACTGCCTCCGGGCATTGCCTCCAGTATTGTTCAATACTGCCATGGGGTTCAAACTGCCACGGGGCAATTGCTAGTTACTTTAAATTTAGATGGGGTGAACAAAAGAAGTAGCACAACTAGGCCTCACGACCTTGCATCCTCAACTTAGAAATTTTTGTGTTCGATTGGCACAGCTATGACGGTTTTTGATGACTTAATCAGTGAGCTCTAAACTTAATTATGTTAATTTAATTTGCTTATAAAAGAACACAAAACATTACTCTTTTTTTTTTTTATAGAAAAAGAGAACATTTTGAGAAACCAAACAACAGCAGAATGATGACATACGTACAACACCACCACCAACAGCAATTACAACCATAATTTGAAAATAAATGCATAAACAAAATTATTTTTCAAAATACACTAATGAAAGGAAAAAAATAGTTTCCATAATTGTATCACTGCAAAACAACTTTTGAATGTTAATAAATAAGAGAAAATAATGTTTTACGCCCTCTTAGGCCTTTCGGCCATGTGGGGCATCATTAATAAATAAAAGGATCCATATTATCTTCATTTGGGTAAAGGTCAAGATGTGCCACCCCCCCCCCCCTACATTTCTCGGTTAATTGTATTTTTCCGTTTTTGCCTTTCTTACCATACATAAAGCTGTATTTTAGGAACCTTTTTAGCTAATAACCTTTTTGGAATACTAACCCTATCCCTAACCCTACCCCTAACCCTACCCCCACCCTATAAGACGGGAAAACGCAACGAATCACAACTGTGACAAATCGCGGTGTACTGCAGTACATAGTGGGGGGTAGGGTTAGGTTTAGGGCGGGTCACAGGAATAAGGTCGAATATACATTTCCTCCTAAGGTCGAATGATACACAGATCGGACCAAGGTCGAAAAAAAAAGTAGTGTACATTTCGTCCTAAGGTCGACTGCAACATTTCGTCCTAAAGTCGAAAGTGCTCAGATCGTCCTAAGGTCGAATATACATTTCGGCCTAAGGTCGACTGCAACATTTCGTCCTAAGGTCGAAAGTGCTCAGCTCTGGGCGTAACAATTGTTTTGTATAAACACACACACAAACACAAAGAGAGAGTGTGAGAGAGAGAGTGAGAGAGAGAGAGAGAGAGAGAGAGAGAGGGAGGGAGAGAGAGAGAGACCGAAGTGACAATTCAGACTCAAAATTAAGTGGACAATTAAGTTTATTATTAAATCCGATATGAACATACTAATATTGAAATATAAAGTTAAAAGAATAGTCTTTTTCGGCTTACTTAAAACCCCCTAAAAAAAGTGCATTTTCTGCCAAAACCGTCAGATGATTGGCGATGATCCGATGATTGCCACATGATTGCCTGATCCACAGGAGCCTTCACTAACCCCTCTAACCCATTCCGAACACCCTGATGACAGACAAGATGGGTGACCGACATTCATGGCACTTGTTGCCAGGGTCCTGCATTTTGCGTTTTTTTATGAAATGAAAAAGACTGACTGATGGCAGAATTTCGACCTTAGGCCGAAATGTACATGTTTTAGACCTTATGACGAAATGTACGTTCGACCTTAGGCCGAAATGTAGATTCGACCTTAGGACGAACTGAGCACTTTCGATCTTAGGACGAAATGTAGATTCGACCTTAGGACGAACTGAGCACTTTCGATCTTAGGACGAAATGTATATTCGACCTTAGGACGAACTGAGCACTTTCGATCTTAGGACGAAATGTATATTCGACCTTAGGACGAACTGAGCACTTTCGATCTTAGGACGAAATGTATATTCTACCTTAGGACGAAATGCATATTCGACCTTAGGACTAAATGTATTTTCGACCTTATTACTGATTCCCTTTAGGGCTAGTACGTGTTAGGGTTAGTATTCTAAAAAGAGAATTAGCTGAAAATGTTCCTAAAATACAGCTTTATGTATGGTAAGAAAGGCAAAAACGGAAAAATACAATTAACCGAGAAATGCAGGAGGGGTGGCACATCTTTACCTTTTTCATGTGCACCTCTCTCTCTCTCTCTCTCTCTCTCTCTCTCTCATCTGCCTCTTTCCCTTTTCCTAAAGTTATCTCCCCTATAAATCTTCTTTCACAGAGTCAAAGACTCTTTCTTTGGCTCCCTTCAACAACAAACAAAAGTCTGCACACTGTGGAACTGGAAGCTCATTTTAAAAACAGTGTTTTTCCACCTGAAATTAGAGGACTGAAGAAAAAACAGAGAAATAAGCAGATATGGTAAAACAGCAAAAGTCTATGACATTTTGCGCTTGAGTCTGTCTCCTGTGCTTTTGTTTCTGATTCTGGAAGTCATTTCGGAAGTGGCAGCTGCCAGCTGAGCTTGCATCGCCATCTGGTAGGGTGGTTATAAAATTTTAAAAAAATGTGTACTTTTTGTCAAATCCTAATGAAATTTATGTCATTGGAAAGAGCCCGACAAGACCTTTAAAATGATACCCAAATTATCAAAATCGGTCGAAAATTGAGAAAGTTACGACGTTTTAAAATGTTAGCTTTTTTTACATGAGCTATATAAGAAAAAGTTGATCAAGATTACCGGCCCTTACCGTATCAAGGTTTGGATGAATAAAACAGCCATAACTTTTTCTTTTTTTTACCAATAAACAAAACATTGGTACCAAAATAAAGCTTATTCAAAGGGGAAACATCAACCCCAAATATTAGACAGATTAGGCCTAAGCTTTTTGTGCGACTCACAAGATCGCAACATCAACATGCGCGTGACAGAAAACATGTCCGACAGTCTTCGACGTAACACCTCCCGACTTGTGGAGACCTTGAGCAGCATTGAGATTTATTCTAGATGCACCAAATTTGGTGTACTTGTAGAAAAATAATTAAATGTAACTAAGCATTTGTTTTAAAGAATTATATAATTACCGTTCAGAAATGATAAACGAATGAATTGGACCCAAATATTGGATCGCTTGTCTCTCGCGATCGGCCGTCTTAGCGTAAAAAAAGATCGTTCCCGAATGACAGAGTAGGTGTCTGCTTCCCGAAAGAAAGAAACTCGGATGGTCAGCGCCAAGAATAACCACCAATAAAAACAAGCAAAGGAAGTGACCGTTTGGCACATAGCCAAAATCGCGGTTCGGATTTTCAACCAGAAAAATCGCTGCGGCTTGACCTAATTCCGTCGTTCCTACATCTGGCATCTGCTTGTCTCCTAACAAAAGAACCAACCCCTTGGTGTGAGAACATCTGGTTTGTGTAGCTTGTAGCAGACAGTGAGACGACTCTTCATCTCCAAGTCTGTAAAAAACAATGCAAAAAAAAAAGACAGTGAAAATAACACCCAAACAGAAACCCCCCCCAAAACGTTCTGTTTATTATTTTCTAAATAACTACTACTTATTTTCTACTAGTACTACTTCTACCGCTACTACTTCTAAGACATTGAAAATAACACCCAAGCAATGCAAAATATAGAGAAAATCTCCCCAAAACATTCTGTTTATTATTTTCTAAATCATGATGGTCAGATACTGAGAATGTGAGATAGTGATAGCTTTGTTTGAATGACGAAAGCGATCAATTTGATTTTTTAACAAATGATGTGGATGGAAATGTATCTACAGTTTGGTTATTTATCCTAATGGCTGGTGATGGAGGAAAATCAGTGAGGCTTTCCGACCTAGTTGCTGAGCAGGTGAAGAAAACGCCGGATGCAATCGCTGTGATTTACGATGGAATGGAAAGGGAAAGTGCTGCCTGTCAGAGGATCACCTATTTGGAGATGTGGCAAAGGGCTGACCAGGTAAACAGGCTGATTAATTTTCTCTTGAAATTTGAATGTGATTGTTACGATTAATTATGAGTGTGCTGTCTGTGTAAACTTTTGTAGCATTATTTAATATTGGTAAAGGTCAAGATGTGCCACCCCCCCTACATTTCTCGGTTAATTGTATTTTTCCGTTTTTGCCTTTCTTACCATACATAAAGCTGTATTTTAGGAACCTTTTTAGCTAATAACCTTTTTGGAATACTAACCCTAGCCCTAACCCTAGCCCTAACCCTAACCCTACCCCCCACCCTATAAGACGGAAAAACGCAACGAACCACAACTGTGACAAATTGCGGTGTACTGCAGTACATAGTGGGGGGTAGGGTTAGGGTTAGTATTCCAAAAAGAGAATTAGCTGAAAATGTTCCTAAAATACAGCTTTATGTATGGTAAGAAAGGCAAAAACCGGAAAAATACAATTAACCGACAAATGCAGGGGGGGGGGGGGGGGGGGGGGGGGGGGGGGGGGGGGGGGGGGGGGCACACCTTTACCTTTACCTTAATATTATTATATAAGCAATGAATCTTACACAATTAGATCAGTAGTATTATAACACAACTGCTAAGTAGCCATCGGTTTTAGTACTTTTACGCTGATTATCAAAAAGAAACTGAAGTCAATATGTAGCTTTAGGGCAAAAGGCTATGAAAAAGCATACAGAGCCTTATTTCATATCATGTTTCGTATCATTACTAATTTACTTGAATTTTTCAATTTTATTGACAAAATCCATTTGTACCTGTAGGGATATGTATTCATTGATGATTTATTGTGAAATCTGATTGGCGGTTTGGTGAATACCTTGAAGCTGAATGCCTACTGTACAAAAGGTACAAAATCAGCACAAAAATTGAGGACAGCAGACATCAGAGTAATTTAATCAATACATGTATTGCAGGGGTGCAGCAGGACTCTTCTACAGTGTAAGGGAGTTAAGGGCTGAAACACTTAACTGGGAGAGGGAGAGGGTTCTTCTTTTAACTCTGTTTTTCAGCTCTCCTGGGAGTGTCAAGAATTTCTTCTGGACATTCAGTACTGTGCAGGTTGTTTAATTGATATTTGAATTTGACTAACACCTGTTTGAACTTGCTAATCTGTGAATTGTTTGTATGTTGATTAAGTGACATTCACTTATTAAGTATGCATCATTGCTTATAGTTTGGTAGTGTTACTACTTATGTTATTCAGTAGTACATAATAATTACTCAGTTATTCAGTGAAAACTATCACCATAGCAATGGTTTTTGTTTGTTTTTGTTTTTGTGTGTGTGTGCAGTTCATATATACTAGATAAAACCCGTCCTCCGCATGGCAGCATGAAGCATCTGCGTTCATAATTGATAGGAACCTGTCTGAGCGATCGAAGAAGAAGAAGAAGAAGAACTGGTTAGATGTAAATAATGAAGAAAAGAGACAAACAAATATGTGGTGGTGCCCCCTCCTTTCCGCCCACTCCCCCAAAAGGCAGACTCGAACCCGCGACCACAGACAGACGTGTATAGAAGTACGTGCCGCGACCTACTGATTTGCGGACGCGCCGCTTCTACCTACCGAGCTATCAAGGCTTCGTCGAAAGTCGATGTAAAAATGTCATTATAAGAGGAAGAAGGGAAATCAACATTCAAAAGCAACATTTTTTCTAAATGTTGTGAAAACACACACACTTACACACACACACACACACACACACACACACACACTGTAGTAGACAGCACACACTTAATCATTGCTTGCTCGGTTTCCTGTCAATTCATGAGCGCAGATGCGTTATTCTCTGTTAATGTTATGCACCTTTTAAAACAAATATGGTTAGACCAAACACAAAACTTCCAGAAGGTAGAGGAACTATTTGTACAAAAGCCATACTCACCTCCCTCTTATCCTTCCTAGCCACCCCTCCCCCTACCCCTCTCCCTTCTTCTAGCCAAAGCAACCATTGAAGTTTTTAGGTGCAGTGGGTTAGCCTCGGCTTTCTGTTAGCACACGCACGTGTCTATAAATGAACCGTTTTGAAAATGCAAATGGCTTCCAACAGACCGTCCACCAAAAAATTAGACAGTTTAACTCACCAGCTTTACGACGGATTTTAGCAATTTGCATCATGATATTGCCTTCGATTGTCAAAGTGGTTCGTTCATTCAAATAACCATTACCACGGAGAAAGAAAAAAAAGAATATTAAGTTTACAGATTGCACTTTTTTTTTGGGCAGTAAAGTTGACGGTCTCTGTATAGCCAACTTGAAATGTGACCTTGCAATCTTCGTGTTTTCCGAAGGTAGCTTCGGCAATTTTCGGGCGAAGCAGACGACCCAAATTTTGCATGTATAGCCAACTTGAATAACTTTGGCAAACTTCGTGTTTTCCGAAGGTAGCTTCATGACGCAGCTTCAAAATAATGTCAACTGACACGCGAGCAACATTTTGCCTTCAAAATCAACTTTCAAAAGCAAAATTTTAAATCTGACATAGCGGAATAAATAGATGAAGTGTGTATCTTGACATGCATGCCAAGCAAAAGTCCGACATTTACGCGGTACTCGAGTTTTTAGCTGTCCCTCCTTTTTCCTTAGCGCATTATAATATAGGTATGTTGAACCTTTTTATGATTTGTAATGCCTTTATACTGTTGTAAGGCGTGATGAGCCCAATGTGGGGTATTGCGCTATATTTATGTATCCCCTATTATTATTATTATTATTATTATTATTATTATTATTATTATTATTATTATTATTATTACTGTAAGTGTAACATACAATAATTTTCTTCTTCTTTCCTTTATCATCCACCATCGTCAATAGATTCTGATCATAAGGGTTCTGTGCGTATCAAATCCAGTCAGGGGTGTGATAAGACATTTAACCCTCTTGCATTTATTCCGCCCCAAACCGCCCAGCCGGAAGTTGCCTCTGTGTATTCAAACCGCCCTAAACCGCCCTTGTCTTGCCCCCACTCTGAGACCCCGTCTGATAGCATTTTTATCACGCACAAAGTTCTGGCTTGTTATACACACACTATGATGGAGCTTCTCACTGGCAATGAAGTGGTAGTAACTGTATGGCGCTCTGTGTGCTTCAAATTACAGATTTTCCTGAAAATGTGTGAAAAAAAAGTGAACACTAGAAGTTTTTTCTGTAACAAATGCGAATGCAAGAGGGTTAAGTAGGTAATGGAGAGAGCAGGGGAGGTGCATTCCCAGGGTACAGGGTAAGGGGGATGAAACAGGGGGCTGAAGGGAAGAGGGGTAAATTAAGGGAGGAGGGAGAGGGAAAGGCTGGGGGGGGGGGGGTACAGTTTTTGTAGGCTTCCTTTGTGGCTGAATTCTATTAAAGTTTAGGAAAACTGTTCGTTATGATGGTAGGTTCTTGAAGAACTGCAGAAGCTTGGTGCACTGTCAACACCTGTTGGGATTTGCTTGGAACCAGGACTCAACCTGCCTTCAGTATTGATTGGGTAAAGTTCTCAATGTGTATATACATGTACGTGTGTGTGTGCATGCATGCATGTATCCAGGCATGCCTCCTTGTCGTGTGCCGTTATGCGCCTAACTAAGAAATAGTTAGGCCCAGCATGTCCGACTTCGGCTAAAGAAATTTATCTCTGTTGGGATTTGCTTGGAACCAGGACTCAACCTGCCTTCAGTATTGATTGGGTAAAGTTCTCTCTGTGTATATATATGTGCGTGTGTAGGCCCAGCATATCCGTCTTCGGCTAAAGAAAACTTTGTAAGAATTTCTTCGAAAAAGGCAGGAGAATGGACCAGTGAGATAGAAAGATAGCAAATGACAGTAAACAAAGTGAAAAGGCAGAGTCAAAGAGAATGACAGAATTAGAGAAAGTTACAAGCACATAACTTCCAGAAGGTGGGGGAACTATTTGTACGAAAGACCCCCGGTATCCCCACGGGGGGAATATGTGTGTGATAGTGGGAGCAATATAACTTTACAAAACAATAATGCGAAACAATACTGTATCATGCAGTTTAAATTTTCAGTTATGATTGGGAAAGAAACCATTTCAGTTTGTAGTGCTCAAAACAAGTGTTTGTAGTAGTACAGTAGTTTGAATGTGATTATTGGCAATGTTTGTTATTAGTTTGAAAAGCATGTTCTGATGTTGCCTGTTGCAGAATATTGCGATCGTCCCGCCCTTTCTTTCCCTTTGGGGTGGATGGGTTGGGGTTTGTCAAACAGTCCCTGCAGAAACTGGATGTTACTTATCTGATCCTGGATACTAGCACGCTTCAGGTACACGTGTATGTGTGTTTCTGTGTGTGTACGTGTATATGTTTTTCTCTCTCTCTCTCTCTTCCCCCCCTCTCTCTCTCTCTCTTTCTCTCTCTCTCTCTCTCTCTCTCTCTCTCTCTCTCTCTCTCTCTCTCTCTCTCTCTCTCTCTCTCTCTCTCTCTCTCTCTCTCTCTCTCTCTCTCTCTCTCTCTCTCCTTCTCTTTCTTTCTTCTTCTCTCTCTCTTCATGTAATTTATTATAGGTTGTATTTATTTGAATCATTCTTTTGCTTAAGTATTTTGGTTTAGTTTTCTTGCACATACCCCTTTCACTAGTTTCAGTAAGGGGCCTTGGCCTATACGGAATTAAGCATTCATGGCTCGTAACTATCTCTCTCTCTCCCCCCCCTCTCTCTCTCTCCCCCCCCCTCTCTCTCTCTCTCTCTCTCTCTCTCTCTCTCTCTCTCTCTCTCTCTCTCTCTCTGTCTCTCTCTCTCTCTCTCTTCTCTCTCTGTCTCTCTCTCTCTCTTTCTCTTTCTCTGTGTATGATGTGTGTGTGTATGTGCGTTGACAAGTTTTAATCATAATCATATGCATTTTTCTGTCTGCATGTATGGAGTTGATTTGTTGCATTTTCTTATGGTTTTTTCTTCTTCTCTCTTTTATTGTGTTGTTTGTTGGTAAGATAAAAACAAGTGTATAATATGCTTATTCTTTTCCAACAATAAAACAGATTCGTTCGTTCGTTCTCTCTCTCTCGCTCTCTGTACTTGTCAGTCATCCCCAGATAACAAGAGGGAACTGCTATTTCATAAAGCTAGGCTGAAATGTGTCTACAACAGAGAATACATTACATACCCACTCTCTTGGCCAAGACAGTTTGCATTGAGGTGTTTATTTTTCACTTTTCATAGTGCCAGATAGTGAAGGGCTGACAGTAAAGGTGATGAGGTTGAGGATGATGATGTTGGGGATGGAAATGGTAAAGATGGAAATAATAATGATCATGATGGCAATGATGATGATGGTAATGATGGGAACAATGAGGATGGGAATCATCCTCATTGTTCCCATCATTAACCCCGTGGGGTTACCGAGGGGACCTTTTGTATAAATAGTTCCACCACCTTCTGGAAGTTCTGGGCTTGTATCTTCCTCTAATCTGTCACTCTCTTTGACTCTGCCTTTTCCTTTTGCTTTCTGTCATCTACTATCTTTCTGCCTTACTGGTCCACTCTCCTGCCTTTTTTCACGAAACACTCTCAAAAACATTTCCTCCAGCCAAAGTCGGACTTGCTGGGCCTAACCATTTCTTAGTTAGGCGCATAATGGCAGCATGACGCATCTGCGCTCATAATTGACAGGAAACTGTCTGAGCAATCGAAGAAGAAGAATGAGGATGATGACAATAATGTTTAGATGATGATGATAAAAATTATTATGATCATGATGAAAACGACGATAATGACGCCACCAATGATGACAATTTCAGAGTCTGGAGCCTTTGCTACAGGAGCTTCACGTCAGCCTCGTCCCAGATGCTGCAGCACTCAGAGCCCTGGGATTATTCCTGGGGAAGATCCACCATCAGGGAACAGGAGAGGAGGAGGGGGTGTTACAACCAGTGCCAGACCTGGCCTATTGCATCACTACCTCCGGTACCACTGGCACGCCAAAAATTGTCCGGGTGCCCCACAACTGTATTATGCCCAATATTCTGGACTTCAGGTAGGATGTGTTGTATTGCTGTGATGTCCCAAGGCCCTGGTCATAGGACATTGACCGGTTGAAATTGACAATGTCTTATTGCGTTCTTCCTTATCAGGACAAATGTCCAATTAAATTAAAATGTCCAATTAAATTTATAACACTGGCATGCTTTATTTGATTGATTTCTGCAAGAGCCACAACATTGTCCTATTGATTTATTTTGTCTCAGGACAGTTTGCCCTATCATTTTTTGATCCTCAGTACATCATTGGTATTTGTATTGTGTTGTGTTATATTGTATTCTTGGCCTTTTACTCAAATGGCTTTTGTCACTGGTTGACTCTAGCCTTGGCTGGGATAAGGTCACCAGTAAATTCAGTCAGATCTGTACAATAAAGGATTTTTGTACGGCAATTCTGATTGCTCTTTTGTGAGTCCCAAACCAGTAGGCATTTTTACCTGCTCTTAGTGCAGCAGCTAAAGGGATTGGTTGGCCTTTTGGGATCATCCACAATGCCGGCTGTGCCAGAGTCCTTGGTCGAGAGCGGGTATGTACTTTGGGCAAGGCTTCTGCGCTGTAAACAAATTCCAGCCCAGCCGTTTGGAATAGCAGTTGTCTTTCTGTTGTGTGGAAGTCACAGTGTAGCACAAAATCCTGGCATACATGATTTGTATTGTATTGTATTGCATTACATTGTACTGTATTGTATTGGGTTGCAATGCATCACAATATAGCAATACTGGAATTATTAAAAAGGTCGTGAACACACACGCACACATGCGTGCATGCACATACACGCACAAGATGGAAAGCAACAGTATCTGAATACAGTTATCTTACTGTATACAGATATTAGTGTACCTTTAGGCACAAAAAAAAAAAAAATGTTGGTTTCCTGTTTCCCTACCTACCTTAGTTTTTGGCTGCTGACCCTAAACTTTTTTTTGATGAATGGGAAAAAAAGAAAAAGAAAACGAAAGTAAGCGAGCAAGCAGAAACATAAAACATTATAAGTGCAAAAATACACTGTTTTGTTTATTAAAATATATAAATATATTCACACACATGGACCGAACACAAGATTAAAAAAAAAAAAAGCCTAGTACCTACCTACCTACTATATTTTTCAAACTGATGAAACCCCAGACACATTTTTTTTGGCCTTACAGAAACAAGAAACCTTTTTTTAAAAGACACATCTAAACTATCTTTCTAAATCACCCTTTTTTTTAAATGACAAATTTAAGTTGTTTTATATTTCACCAGATTTTACCTTTTTTCCACACAGGAAAGAGTTTCATCCTGAAGTTGGTGACCTGACCTTCCTGACCTCACCCCTGACCTTTGATCCCAGCATGATTGAGCTCTTTGTGACCTTGACCTCTGGGGCAGCGTTGCTGGTTGCCGTGCCGACGGTGAAAATGTGTGCCGAGTCTCTGCTGTCTGTGTTGACTGAAAGGCATCGGGTCACTATACTGCAGGTGAGAGGTTTCATATTTTTTTCTTTCTTTTGCGTTGACTTATTGTACAAAAACAGCACAACGCTACGTTTAAGAAAAAAGATGACAGTGCAGAAAGTTAACAAAAAGATTAATACAAAAGAGATTTTTGTTCTTAAAGACCCCAAACGCCACGTGTCACATTCCCTCTTATGCTAGGAAGATTTCTGAAGATTTCTTACCAGCTATAAGAGGGAAAACATGTGTGAAACCGTGATTTTGACACATGACGTGGTGGGTCTTTAACCCCTTCCTTGCCTGGCTCTGCCTCGTCACACCTTCCAGTGTTTCATTTTCATTCTTGAAGCTGAGGCGCGCTGTCGAGTAACTTTTGCGACAGTGGGCTTGCTCCTGTACGTACACCCAACAACACCCTTGTTTTATTTATACCGTATTTTATGGACTATAAAAGTATAAGGCGCACATAATTATAAGGCGCACCCCCCAAATTTTACACAAAATTCAGATTTTGTTTAATTTTTTTTCTATATTATCAGTCACAATATAAGGTGCAGGGGTCTCAGTCTGGGGAAAAAGTATCGCCTTATAATACGGTAATCACTTTATTTCATGCATTTCAGATGACGCCTTCTCTTTTCCGACAACTCGACCCTGACAAAGTGAGGTCTTCTTTACTGGGCGCTGACAGTCCTCTGAGGGTTGCGGCCTTGGGGGGAGAGGGTTTCCCTGGGCAAGGGGTGTGGGGTGTGTGCCTGCATCCGGAGAACAACACGGCCGTATACAATGTGTATGGCGTCACTGAGGTGTCCTGTTGGGCCACACTGTGCTGTGCTAGGCAGCCTAGAGGGTGAGCCAGAGAGGGGGGAGAGGAGAGAGAGAGAGATTCAAATTCAAATTCAATTCAATTCAAATCAAATACATTTTTATTGCCATTAGCATATATAAGCCTTTATGGCAAAGGAATACTGTCAAATAACGTAGATCATTTTAGTAGGTAAATAAAGAAAATTAGTCTGCTCTTAATGAAAGAAACAATAATGCAATAAAGACAACTATTTAACCCTTTCAACGCCAGCCATATTTCAGCCAAAAACTTCCATTAACTTTACCTGGGTAGAGAACAAAATCCTTCTGCAGTATTGGGGATTCTTCTGTGACAGATTTGAAATAAGGTATATCCTTACTTCCTAAAACTATGACAATTGGGTCTTTGAATAATAGACCCCAATTTGATGCTCTTTAGTGACATAGGTGTTAAATCACTGTGGTGCTAAAATGCGACTTTGGCGGTGAAAGGGTTAAAAATAAAATTGAGAGAAAGAAGCAAGAAGAGATGATATACAGAGAGATTCAGAGAGAGGGGGTGAGATCCATAGAGAGAAATAATGCAACAGAGCTCCTTTTTTTTTAGCTATTGTTATTGGGAAAGAGATGGAGGGAGAATAGAGAAAGGAAAGTAAGAAAAAAATAGAGGGTTGAGGGGGCGTGTCACAGAGAGAGGCTTTGCTGTCTTGGAAAGTCTAAAGGTCACTCGCACAAACCGCAAAATTATGTCAGGTCAGGTCAAGTAAGACGACTAGGCCTCGCGGCCTCTCAAGCGTCTTTTCTCTTTTTTTTCTTCTTTAAAAAAAAATTCAGTTGGCACAGCTGTGACGGTTTTTGTAGACTATCAGTCATACTGGTATTTTAATTTACTAAGGTTTGGGTCTTTGTCCAGGAGGTTTTTGAATTTGTTAGTATCAGGTGCAAGTTTTGTCTGAGCAGGACTATGTCCCTTGACTATTTGCGAACATTTCCTATTGAGTGTTGGTTTTAAAATTATGATCATGCAAAATTCATTAGAGGGATGGACGAAGAATGTTGCGATATATTTTAAGGCAAGTCTTTGTGTGTGTGTGTTTCTATGTGCATGTGCAGATATTTTAAGGCAAGTCTTTGTGTATGTGTGTTTCTATGTGCATGTGCAGATATTTTAAGGCAAGTCTTTGTGTGTGTGTGTGTGTTTCTATGTGCATGTGCAGATATTTTAAGGCAAGTCTTTGTGTGTGTGTGTGTGTTTCTATGTGCATGTGCAGATATTTTAAGGCAAGTCTTTGTGTGTGTGTGTGTGTTTCTATGTGCATGTGCAGATATTTTAAGGCAAGTCTTTGTGTGTGTGTGTGTGTTTCTATGTGCATGTGCAGATATTTTAAGGCAAGTCTTTGTGTATGTGTGTTTCTATGTGCATGTGCAGATATTTTAAGGCAAGTCTTTGTGTGTGTGTGTGTCTATGTGCATGTGCAGATATTTTAAGGCAAGTCTTTGTGTGTGTGTGTGTGTCTATGTGCATGTGCAGATATTTTAAGGCAAGTCTTTGTGTGTGTATGTTTGTGTCTATGTGCATGTGCAGATATTTTAAGGCAAGTCTTTGTGTATGTGTGTGTCTATGTGCATGTGCAGATATTTTAAGGCAAGTCTTTGTGTGTGTGTGTTTCTATGTGCATGTGCAGATATTTTAAGGCAAGTCTTTGTGTATGTGTGTGTGTCTATGTGCATGTGCAGATATTTTAAGGCAAGTCTTTGTGTATGTGTGTGTCTATGTGCATGTGCAGATATTTTAAGGCCAGTCTTTGTGTATGTGTGTGTGTCTATGTGCATGTGCAGATATTTTAAGGCAAGTCTTTGTGTGTGTGTGTGTGTGTCTATGTGCATGTGCAGATATTTTAAGGCAAGTCTTTGTGTATGTGTGTTTGTGTCTATGTGCATGTGCAGATATTTTAAGGCAAGTCTTTGTGTGTGTATGTGTGTGTCTATGTGCATGTGCAGATATTTTAAGGCAAGTCTTTGTGTGTGTGTGTGTGTTTCTATGTGCATGTGCAGATATTTTAAGGCAAGTCTTTGTGTGTGTGTGTGTGTTTCTATGTGCATGTGCAGATATTTTAAGGCAAGTCTTTGTGTATGTGTGTGTGTTTCTATGTGCATGTGCAGATATTTTAAGGCAAGTCTTTGTGTGTGTGTGTGTGTTTCTATGTGCATGTGCAGATATTTTAAGGCAAGTCTTTGTGTGTGTGTGTTTCTATGTGCATGTGCAGATATTTTAAGGCAAGTCTTTGTGTGTGTGTGTGTGTTTCTATGTGCATGTGCAGATATTTTAAGGCAAGTCTTTGTGTATGTGTGTTTCTATGTGCATGTGCAGATATTTTAAGGCAAGTCTTTGTGTGTGTGTGTTTCTATGTGCATGTGCAGATATTTTAAGGCAAGTCTTTGTGTATGTGTGTGTGTTTCTATGTGCATGTGCAGATATTTTAAGGCAAGTCTTTTTGTGTGTGTGTGTTTCTATGTGCATGTGCAGATATTTTAAGGCAAGTCTTTGTGTGTGTGTGTGTGTGTCTATGTGCATGTGCAGATATTTTAAGGCAAGTCTTTGTGTGTGTGTGTGTGTCTATGTGCATGTGCAGATATTTTAAGGCAAGTCTTTGTGTATGTGTGTGTCTATGTGCATGTGCAGATATTTTAAGGCAAGTCTTTGTGTGTGTATGTGTGTCTATGTGCATGTGCAGATATTTTAAGGCAAGTCTTTGTGTATGTGTGTGTCTATGTGCATGTGCAGATATTTTAAGGCAAGTCTTTGTGTGTGTGTGTGTCTATGTGCATGTGCAGATATTTTAAGGCAAGTCTTTGTGTGTGTGTGTTTCTATGTGCATGTGCAGATATTTTAAGGCAAGTCTTTGTGTGTGTGTGTTTCTATGTGCATGTGCAGATATTTTAAGGCAAGTCTTTGTGTGTGTGTGTGTGTGTCTATGTGCATGTGCAGATATTTTAAGGCAAGTCTTTGTGTATGTGTGTGTCTATGTGCATGTGCAGATATTTTAAGGCAAGTCTTTGTGTGTGTGTGTGTGTGTCTATGTGCATGTGCAGATATTTTAAGGCAAGTCTTTGTGTATGTGTGTTTCTATGTGCATGTGCAGATATTTTAAGGCAAGTCTTTGTGTGTGTATGTTTGTGTCTATGTGCATGTGCAGATATTTTAAGGCAAGTCTTTGTGTGTGTGTGTTTCTATGTGCATGTGCAGATATTTTAAGGCAAGTCTTTGTGTATGTGTGTGTCTATGTGCATGTGCAGATATTTTAAGGCAAGTCTTTGTGTATGTGTGTGTCTATGTGCATGTGCAGATATTTTAAGGCAAGTCTTTGTGTGTGTGTGTTTCTATGTGCATGTGCAGATATTTTAAGGCAAGTCTTTGTGTGTATGTGTGTGTCTATGTGCATGTGCAGATATTTTAAGGCAAGTCTTTGTGTGTGTGTGTGTCTATGTGCATGTGCAGATATTTTAAGGCAAGTCTTTGTGTGTGTGTGTGTGTCTATGTGCATGTGCAGATATTTTAAGGCAAGTCTTTGTGTGTGTATGTTTGTGTCTATGTGCATGTGCAGATATTTTAAGGCAAGTCTTTGTGTATGTGTGTGTCTATGTGCATGTGCAGATATTTTAAGGCAAGTCTTTGTGTGTGTATGTTGTCTATGTGCATGTGCAGATATTTTAAGGCAAGTCTTTGTGTATGTGTGTGTCTATGTGCATGTGCAGATATTTTAAGGCCAGTCTTTGTGTGTGTATGTTTGTGTCTATGTGCATGCATGTGTGTGTGCATGGTGTGTGTGTTTTAGTACAATAGGGCAATTGCCACGAGTGTTCATTCACTATACCAGACTACTAATTTGCCCGTGCTCGTTCTGCCCGAGTTACGCTGACCTTTCTAATTCAACTCTCTAAATTCAACTCAGTGAAATTCAAGGTCGCCGGCGTGTGGCAAATGCCCTATTGATCAGATCTCTGAGTGGTGTGTTGCTGTTTTCAGAAGGATGATGGACCGAGTCCCTATCGGTCAGCCTCTATCAAAAACCGAATTGAAAGTGCTGGACGAAAATGGTGACGAAGTGAAAAGCGGAACAGGGCACATTTGGATTGGTAGGCCTTACTCGTATGATATAGTGGAACCTCCCTTATAAGACCTTCAAAAATCATCCAAAATGAACTGCCTCCGGGCATTGCCTCCAGTATTGTTCCCACCATATTTGTATTTACAAATGTTCCATATGTGTCTGATTCAGACCAAGAGGACGTAAAACACCATTTTCGCATCCAAAATGAGGTCTTACAAGGGATAGGTCTTATAAGAGAGGTAATTTTAATACTTACAAAGAAGGGCAATGTCTCAGAGAAGCAGGTCTTATGCGGGAGGGAGTCTTATAATGGGGGGGGGGGGGGTCTTGTAAGGGAGGTTCTACTGTATATCTTTTTTTGTGTGTGGTTACCATGTAAAATTGTCAGTTTTAAAGCTCTAGGGTTGTACACCCTAGAAAGGAATGTGGCAGCATGGTTAAGACGATCACCTGCCATTTCAATGTGAAAAAGAAACACCTGAAGGTGCCAAAGGTCCAACCCAGAGACGCACTGGCCTCACCTGCACTACCAACACAAGAGCAGCCCGTCACCAACCCTGGAAGCCTGTCTTATGTGTGACCCGGGTTCGAATCTGGGCCTCCCTTTCTTTCCAGTTTGATGGGAAAATTGAACTGAACTTCGAGTCTTTCGGATGGGGACGTACCATATTTTTTCGGACTCTAAGGCGATACTTTTTCCCCAGACTGAGACCCCTGCGCCTTATAATATGACTACTAAAATAATAAGAAAATATAATAACAGAATCTGAATTTTGTGTAAAATTTGCGTGGTGCACTTTATAATCAGGTGCGCCTTATAATCAGAAAAAAATGGTAAATATTGCGTTTACACTCTCTCTATTTTTGGGGGGATATTTTTGTTGTAGATAATTATGTTTGCATGTATGTGAGCAAGCATGTGTGTGTGTGTGTGTGTTTGCAGTGTTCATAGACCTTGTCCATTTTTTTCCTACATATTTTGATTTTTTTTACTTCTGGTGGGTTTTTTTTTCATGATGGATTTTTTGGCTTGCATTTTATCTTTTCTGATGGCAAGATGACAAAAGGCTGTGCTTTATCTTTTCCATTAATTAAAAACAATATTTTGTTCGTTCATTCAAATTCACGCTTGCTAAAAGTGAAAGTGAATGTATACGGCTAGCTGTCCTAATTTTGTTCTTTTTGGTAAGCTCAGAGCAATTGTTGTCTACTGGAACTCCCCCCCCCCCCCTCCTCCTCCCTCTCTCTCTCTGTTTCCCATCACTGGGACTTCATTTATATGGTATTCCTCACATTTTTTTTACTAATTTCCAGGAAGCTCTGAGAGAGTATGTCTGCTGAATGATGAAACCGAGGGGGCGTTGAAAAGGAAAGACACTTACACGTGGAGGAGAACGGGAGACCTTGGGTTGGTTCATTCTGATGGCACAGTCTACTGTCTGGGGAGGGGGGACAGGCAGGTCAAAAGATCAGGGAAACGACTGGATCTGGATACGTTGGAAAAGGTGATTATGTGTTCTGATGTGTGTGTAGTTTGTGTGTATGAGTCACTGTGTGTGTTTGTGTTAGGGACAAAGAGAGAAAAAGAAAGAAAGAATGAGAATTTGCATTCATGTAAGTAAACATTTTGACCTTGCCAAATCAGGATCCCCCAAACTTAGTTTTTATCTTTTTCTTGCTCTGATGAGTATTAATTAAAGAACGTGAGAGAGTTAATGAAACTATATTGCTCAAAACAGATGTTCTTTTTTTGCTATAAATATTCTTATTTTATTTTATTTGTCCATGTTTTGACAGGTGTGTTGTCAAATGAGCGTCATCGAAGATTGCCGAGCCATATTCAGGGACAACAAACTGTACCTTTTCTGCAAAGCGACCACCACACATACTAACGGCAATGACAATGATGACGATGCAGAAGAAAATGGAGGAATGTGCCGAGATGTTGTGGGTCATGTTACCCGCACGCTGCCTTCCCAGTATCACCCTGATGGAGTGGTGGTTGTCGACAGTTTCCCCGTCAATAGACACGGTAAGAAAAGAAGGTTTTGTTTTGTATAGTATAGTTTCTCATTGTGTGTTTCCTTATCTGTGTCTCTGTGTGTGTCTTTCTTCTCTCTGTTTTTCTCTCTCCCTCCTATGTTGTCTCTTGTTTGTTTGTCTCTCTCTATTTTCAGTTTCTGTTTATCTTGCTCTGTATTCTCTCTGTATGTCTTTCTGTCTGTCGGTGTACCTATATGATCTGTCTCTTTCTTTCTTTCTCTCTCTCTTTGGACCTGATGAAAAAAGCCTTATTTTGTGCTTATTCAGTTATCCTCAATAAACATTTGAGTTTCGAGTTTCTCTCTCTCTCTCTCTCTCTCTCTCTCTCTCTCTCTCTCTCTCTCTCTCTCTCTCTCTCTCTCTCTCTCTCTCTCTCTCTCTCTCTCTCTCTCTCTCTCTCTCTCTCTCATCTGCAATAAGCTTACCTTGATATGGGTTCCATGCCTTGTGAATATTGTACATTGCAAATGTTTTGAATCTTTATTTGTGTTTGTCTTCTTTGTGAACTGTATTGTTATGGGCCAGAGGCCTAACAATTAAAACATTTTTTTGACTTTGACTCTCTCTCTCTCTCTTGCTGTCTTCTGTCTCTCTGTCTGTCTATGTCCCTGCCATGCTCTCTTTCTCTCTGGCAAAGTTTCTTTTGCAGATCCGCAAGTTTCAGTGAAAGATTAGTCAGATGTGATTGAGGTCACTTAATAGGAAGAAGAATGAAAAGAGGGAAGGAAAAGAAAGAAGAAGGAAGGGAGGAAGGATACAGAAATAGAATTGTGATGAATGTTGTATGACATTTTATTCTATTAGGTACTGTTACCGTAATTTTCGGACTATAAGACGATACTTTTTTCTCCAATTTTGACCTATGCGCCTAATAAACAAGGGGCGCCCTATTAGTGAACAAAATCGTGAGAAGAGAGGCAACGATTGTCGTACTCAGTACAGTCTACTGTGAGTCACAACATCGAAAGTGGTAACGAGTCGCCGATACAATGAATACTCACGTTAAAATGCTTCAAAATCCCTATTATCATCCGAGATACCGTCCAACAGATGCCATAACCCTTCATTGGATGTAAAAAGCATCGCTGTAGAGCTTAAAATGTCGTAATTCTACCAGTTTTTGCGAAGAAAAGTCCAAACACAACAACCGGAAGTCGCAAAAATGGAAGTTCGATTATTTCAGAAGGGAGCCAACTCTCGTTTATGACAGCAGTAATGGCGGTCGGTAAGCATTTACAGGATGTGTACGGGCTTCAAACTTCGACTTTCTTCACGCATGTCTTATAAACGATGGCGCCTTTTACTTTAATTTTTTCAGATTATTTTTGAAAATTGCCCTATTCGCCTAATGATCTGAAAAATACAGTGTCTTCTTCTTCTTCGTTCGTTCAGACAGTTTCCTGTCATATGAGCATAGATGTGTCATGCTGCCGTTATGCACCTAACTAAGAAATAGTTGGGCCCAGCATGTCCGACTGGTAAGTGAAAAATCGAGATTGTTAGGGGTAGACAGTGAGTGCTGTGTCTTGTTTGATTACAGGCAAGTTGGACGTACCTTCCCTGCTACATTTGGTGAAGAACAATCCCAGGCCACCAACCATTCCTTCTACCTCTGTCTGTGTGCAGTCATGGTGTGAGGAAGTGTGGCAGGTACTTACGACTTATGTACACACATTCACGCATGATGCATGACGCATGCTCATACACATACATGCACTCGCTCTTTTTCCTATCTCTGCTCATGCGCAGTCATGGTGGGGCCAAGATATGTGAAATATGATATTACATCACCAAATATATGCATGCATATGCGCACACACACACACATGCACATATGGATTCACAGTCACAGACAGACACACACACACACTCTCTCTCACACACACACACACACACACGCACACGCTCACACACACACACACACACACACACACACATACACACTTGCAACAACATTTGGATGATTTTTAATTGTTCATTAAACTATTTTCTCTTTGACTTAAACAAAAAACTTGAATGAACTTTTCTGTTGTCTGTTTGTTTTCCCCCAGGACATGCCAGGCGTCAACAAACCTGTCTCCCAATCAGAGACTTTCCTCTCCTGCGGAGGAGACTCCCTGAAAGCCGTAAGAATCACTGAGCAAGTGCTACAGCACTGGGGCTCACGTGTCCCTGATCTGCTAGACATCCTCCTCAACAAGACGTTTGGGGACTTTGTGAGCGCCATCCAACAATTGGTCACATCCAACAGTCATGACAAAAAAGGCATGGAAGTGAATGTTAAGGAAAACGCACAGGTCAATGGCAAAAAACGAAAGTCTGACAATCAGTTGGACTTATTGGAGTCTGGAGACCATTTGGAAATATCAGAGTTTTCTCGAAATCGTGTGGACTTCTCGGAGTCTGACAGAAGTTATTTGGATACATCAGAGTCAAGAAATTATTCAGATTTAGCAGAACCGCCAGCTAAAGTGAAAAAACAAACTTCTCAAAATTCAGCGCAAAATGAAAGTTTGAAATCAGAACGGTTGCACTATTCCACTGAAACAAACTTGGACATTTCCACCCCTTGCTTTGAGAAAACAAACGACAAAGTGATGAACTTGGCTTCTGAACTTGAGGACAGCGAAGGAAAGAAAACGGTTCAGCACATCTCTTCAAATGCAAACTGTCCAAAACTTTTGGAAGATGACAAAGACCTAGGCAGTTCAGAAGAAGAACTTGTGTTTGTTGATAGCATTAGTAGAGCTCAACACTATTACAAGTTTGAAGATTTGTCAGAAATGTGTGCTGAAGATTCTGGTGAAAATGATGAAAGAAAGGAGTTGACAGTTGCACGGAAAGTTCAGGCGGTGGAAATGGAGCTACAGTGGTCGTGTGATACGGGGAAATGTGTCGATGCTTCTCCTCTGGTGGGAATTACCAGGTGATTGTGTGTGTGTGTGTGTGTGTGATATCAGCTCTCAAGACCCACCTATTCAAGCTACATCACAACCTTTAGGCCACATTACTTCTCGACTCTATTCTCACACACACCCTCCCCCCCATATTAGTTTCACTGTGTGTTGACTGCAATGTCTACTTCAGCTTTGTTGCGAAAGAGAGAGAGAGAGAGAGTGTTGATGCTTTATTCAACTGATTGTATTTTGTATTGTGTTTTTGGGTGGGGTGAGTGTTGGTGATGGTAACGGTGTGAGTGCGTGTGTGTATGTGTATGTGTGGGTGGGGTGTGTATGTGTATGCCTATTTGCATGTGTGTGAGCGATTATTTGTTTTTGTTGTTGAATTTCTTGCTTTTAATTTTTTGTTTTGTTAAGCGCATAGAGCTCCACATTTGGTGGAGGAGTGCGCTATATAAATGATTCACTATTATTATTATTATTATTATTATTATTATAGGGGGATTGTGTGTGTGTGCGCGCACATGTGTACATGTGTATGTATGTGTGTGTATAAAGGGGTGGGTGGAGTGGGTGTGTTAGGGGAGATTGTGTGTGAGTGTGTGTGGCTCTTTTATTTTTGTAAATGTACTTCAGATTTGCATATTGTAAAATAAAGATTGACAAAAAGAGGGTCTTCAAAGAAGAAGCGCCCCTCAATTACCCCTCAATTAAGTTTTTCGGCCCTGAGCTCCTTACACTCTAAGGGGGCCGGGCCGCACCCAGGTCATGACTCTGGGTACCCCTCTGCTGTCATCCCTGATTGTGTGCATGCTGTCTGATTTCAGGAGCGGCAGATCGGTGGTGTTCATTGGCTCTCACTCTCATCGTTTCTATGCGGTGGACATAGACACTGGCTCAGTGTTGTGGTGTGTGGAACTAGGGGACAGAGTGGAGAGCTCTGCCTGCCTGTCGCTTTGTGGACAATACATCATTGTGGGTGAGTCGCTTTGAAATGTTGTTGTTGTCTTACCCTGGTTTAAAGACTCCAGGGATCATCCCAACAGCCGAAGCACTTGAACACTATGGCACAAATGCACCAGCTAGGGATGAGAACATTATGTGTGTGACCGTTTTTGATTACCCCGCCATGTGGGCAGCCACACTCTGACTTCGGAGCTTTGAAATGAATTCAGCAACGATTGCATTGTTGAAGATTGTTGTTATGTCGTAGAGTATAGCAGCAAGTCCTGTTTCTTAGGGTACTAAATTTCTGGAAATTCAGTTTTTGGAGTGCAGAAACTTGTGGATTCCTATTTTTGGAGTTCACAGCGGTTGAAAAAATTGCTGGGATTAGAGACTTCAGGAAAACGTCATAGAAATTTCTGTAAGTAACGATGTCATTTTGTGCGAACTTTGACATAAAATATCTACATATTGAGGGCTGAACACTGGTGACATTCAATGGCATGTAAGAACAGGAGATGTGGTGAAATGTTGCCCTTATTTTGATCAATCCTCACATCTATATTGTGTGATTATATCGCCGCACGCAAAGCAAAGAGACGTAAGTTGAAAGACATCACTTCACATGAGGAATAAAAAACCCTCAATATTTTGGTCAATTCAGGTTGTTGTTTTTTCCCCATTTTGCGTCATCATTGGTCTTTTATCTTTGCAAATTGTTGTTTTACAGCTTTGTTAGATGACGCAGCTTGTCTTGATCGACTGGTAAGTCCAACACATCAAAGTTGACCAATTTTGACTTGTGTTTATAGGTTTGCTCACGGCAATAGTCTGCTTTATTTACAGGCTGCTATGACCATGATATCTGCACGTTAAGGGCAGACGCAGGGGACATACAATGGCAGAAAGTACAGGAGATGTGGTGAAATGTTCCCGTTTCTGATTAATCCTCACATCTATATTGTGTGATTATTATGTCTGCTTTATTACAGGCTGCTACGACCATGATATCTACATGTTAAGGGCAGACACAGGGGTCATACAATGGCGTGTGAGTACAGGAGATGTGGTGAAATGTTCCCCTGTTCCTCATAAATCATCAAATCTGGTGTTCTGTGGATCTCACGATGGATTCCTCTATGCACTCAACTGCAAGGTAAGTTACATCAGTGGTAAGACTTCTTTCTTTTTTTTTTTGATAGAAAAAAAGTGATGATGAATTTGTAAACGTTTCAAAAATGTAATACATATGTAGAACAATTGTACCTGGCATGCTACTAAAGCTTTGCAGTATGAGGGTCAAAGGGTAAGTATCTCTAATCCTTTCAGGGATTATGGGCCAACTTTTTAGCTCATTTAAGTTTTTACATAAAATAAAAATTTGCTTGTCATTAGTATATATGTTGCTGCTGTTATTCATTCAAGTTCCATTGTAAGATGCGTTGAAAATGATCAAATTTGCTTCACTGTTATTGAGTCATATTTTACGTAAAATGGGACTTTTGTTGTTGTTGTAATGTCAGTATGCAGGAAAAAAATGTTTCATTTGAAGTTTGGATCAGAGACCTTTGGGTTTTATGCAGGCATGCAACCTCTACATTTACTGCAGTGAGACCTTGGGATATACAGTGAAACCTCCCTTTTAAAACCTTGAAAATCACCCAAAATAAGGTCTTAAGTGGGAGGGAGTTGTATAAGGGAGGTAATTTTAATGCTTACAAAGAAGGGCAATGTCTCTGAGAAGTAGGTCTTAAGCGGGAGGGAGTCTTATAAAGGGGGGGGGGGGGGTCTTATAAGAGGTTCTACTGTATTCAGAAGGTCTCTCTTAAATTAAAATATGATGATGATGATAATGGTAGTAATGATGATGGAAATGATGATGATCATTAAGATGATGATCATTATCATAATGATGATGATGATAAAAATGATGGTGATGACAATGATGATGATGATGACAATGATGTTATGTTTCAGAGTCAGCAAGTGGAGTGGAAATCATGGATGGGGGGAGGGGGAGTGTTTTCCTCTCCCACCCTCGACTCCAACACTTCCACACTGTATGGGGCAACGCTGAGAGGTCACGTCACTGCCTTGAATGCTGTAAGAAATGTGAAATGTGTTATTGTTTTAGTGTTAATTGATGTGATGTTATGCCATCATACATGATACAGTGGAACCTCCTTTATAAGACCTCCCATTATAAGACTCCCTCCCGCATAAGACCTACTTCTCTGAGGCGTTGCCCTTCTTTGTAAGTATTAAATTTACCTTCCTTATAAGACCTCATTTTGGATGCTTTTTGAAGGTCTTATAAGGGAGGTTGTTGTCGTTGCTAATTGATATTGTATTACCATTAGAGTACTAACAGGTCTGTGCGTTGGTTGGGTACGCGCGTACCCTCCCTCCCCCCCTTGAAATCGTAGAGATTGTGAAGAAATCCTGTTATGCTTGCGTCATTTTTAGGGGTACGCATCCCCCTTTGGTACTCTATATATTATTGAGTTGGTGACTTGCTGGGCCTAACTATTTCTTAGTTAGGCGCATAACGGCAGCATGACGCATTTGCGCTCATTATTGACAGGAAACTGTCTGAGCGATCGAAGAAGAAGATTGAGTTGGTGTGATGTCATTGCACCGTACCAGCCCTTTACTCAATAGGCTTTTATCACTGGTTGACATTATCCTGTTGTAGGAGCCAATAGTAAAGTGAGAGCAGTGCATGTACAATAAATGGTTTTCTAGAGCATTGAAAAAATCCTTGTACAGTTTACGGTTTATTTTGTTCTGAATAACTATGACTCTCAAACCAGGAGACATTTGTACTGTGTCTTAATCCTGCAGCCAACTGAATTACTGCATTTTTCGGACTATAAAGGGCCAGCCACACACATATGAATCATATGGGGATGCAATGTGATGCGATTTTGACAATGTGAGTCATGAATCACGTGAAATACTTCCGTCTAAAAATATTTTTGCTATTTTCGCTCGCTATATATACTCAAGTAGACCCAGTACGTGAATTTCACGTGATTCGTGGCTCATGTTGTCAAAATCGCATCGCATCCTCACACGATTCGTATGTGTGTGGCTGGCCCTTAAGGCGCACCTTATTTAAGGCGCACCCCTCAAATTTTACACAAAAAATATAAATTTGTTGTTATATACTGGTCTCCAAAATTTAAGGGCCGGAAGAACGATCTTCTCTCTTCTGTCTTGGAGGCATGATTATTGAGAGCTCTGGTTGCCGCCCTTAAATACACATTCGTGTCTAACTTTTGCTCAGCAGTGTTCACTACAGTCATGCCTTGCACGTGCAATAGGCAAGAAACCCGCATCAGCCCTGATTCTTTAGCGAAAAGAGACCAAACTTTCGTGAAATTCTCGTGATTTTGCCACATTTTAAGCGTACCTGAAAACGCTGTTGCTGTACTGCAATGTCTGCAAAACTGGTTCAGGCACGTGCAACAGGAAGGAAAGTTATTGAGTAGCCTAAGTTTTGCCATTTTCTTCATTGTTGTCTTAGTGTACAATAAATAGATATCAAGCTACTGAAAACAGAAGCTGGCCCTTAACTTTTGGAGACCAGTATACTTTCTTACTAAATTGTACCGATAAGTCTATTTAAGGCACATGGGTCTCTGTCTATACTAGGGGGGAAAATATCGCCTTATAGTCCGTAAAATATGGTAGTTGGGCTTTCTTCTTCTTCTTCGATCGCTCAGACAGTTTCCTGTCAATTATGAGTGCAGATGCGTCATGCTGCCATTATGCGCCTAACTAAGAAATAGTTAGGCCCAGCAAATCCGACTTCGGCTGTAAAGGAATTCTTTTTGAAAGTGTTTCGTTAAAAAAGGCAGGAGAGTGGACCAGTCAGGCAGAAAGATAGTAGATGACAGTAAGCAAAGGGAAAAGGCAGAGTCAAAGAGAGTGACAGATGAGAGGAAGTTACAAGCACAGAACTTCCAGACGGTGGGGGAACTATTTATACAAAAGGTAATGGGGTGGGGGGGGGGGGGGGGGGGGGGTTGGGCCTTCGAGTTTTCCCAACATGGGCTGTCCTCAAGTCCTTTGGCCAAGAGAGTGGCATGTACCCTGGACAAAGCGTCTCCACTAGAAACAAGTCGTAGTTCAGGTGCAAAGGGGGTACAGAAGATGGGCTGAATGGCATTCATAGTGACTACAGTGGAACCTCCCTTATAAGACCTTCAAAAACCATCTAAAATTAGGTCTTATAAGGGAGGGGTCTCCTCTGAAATCGGAATGTCGGCTGTACGCAGCAGGGAGACCAGTGAAAACTGAAAACCGGACACATACATACCTTGCCCATTATGGCCAGGGAACGCAGAAGAAGAAGAAATAAATAATGGAGGGGTCTTCAGGGGTGCATGTGGGTAATTGATGCTGCTTCAGGCAGCTGAGTGCCTGAAGAAAGGGCTCTTTAGCATGATATCATTCTTTTGTACATTAGGTTTCGGCATGAAAGTTCAGGCAAAAGTTTTGGTCACTGCATGCACCCATGGGTCTTATAAGGGAGGTGATTTTAATATTTACAAAGAAGGGCAATGTCTCTGGGAGGGAGTCTTATAATGGGAAGTCTTATAAGGGAGGTTCCACTGTATTGAGACGGCACTACTGACTATTTCCAACTTTATGTTTTTTCAGGCAACCGGCACAGTGCTGTGGAGAAAATCACTGGACAAACCGGTGTTCAGCTCTCCTTCGCTCTGTGACGGTCGTCTGTTTGTGGGCTGTGTGGACTGCCGTCTGTACTGTCTGTGTCAGCACACAGGACAACAGGTAAGCGATTGAGACACATATTATTTGTAGTACAGTGGAGCCTCCCTTATTGGCCACTGCAAGTAGGGTTATTAACGCCCTTGATGGCAAGAGTTAAGCCCTTGTTGATCAGTATCCAAAAGGGCATTCACTCTTGCAAAAGGCAGCCATTCAGTGGCCTCAAATAGGGTTATTGGCGTTATTCCCTTTTTTGGTCAGTACTCAACCATCTTCCCCCACCCACCAAGGGCATTCACTCTTGCAAAAGGTGTTCTGTGCAGTGGCCGATAAGACCTTAAAAAATCATCCAAAATGGGGTCTTATAAGGGAGCGGTCTTATAAGGGAGGTAATTTTAATACTTACTATGGTCAATGTCTCAGAGAAGTATGGGAGGGAGTCTTAAATGGGAGGTCTTATAAAGGAGGTCCACTGTATTGTTATCACTACTGTATCATTTTGTGTACGACAGAGCAGCTTTCCTGTCCTCCGTTTTTATGGCCATTGCTCCGAGATTCATCTCAATGGTCCATTTTTACAGGCTTACGGTTTGTGAAACTGATACAGTTATTGAGCACAAGCATGCATGCATGCATACTTGCACACACACCCACTCATACACACAAAAGAGAGAATGAGACCTAGACAGTAAGAGAAAGAAAGTTCTGTTTTGATGAAAAACATAATGGTGTTGATAAACTAAAAAAATTTTGGACATCGAGTTTGTGTTTAAAAAATATGTATTGGTATTAGTTATTGGTTGATGATTGTTGTTATTGTACTACCTGTGTCTATGTTTCTTATTATAAGTGTATTTACTTTAAAAAAAAATTCTGATTATGTAAATAATGGTCTGTTCTTGGTGTGTGTCTGTTTTAGTTGTGGGTCTACACATCACAGGCCCCCATCTTCTCTTCGCCTGTAGTCACCACCTCGACGACAAACAACGGAAATGATGACAAAAACAACAAACCAACATCACTCGTCCTGTTCGGTTGTCATGACAACTGCCTCTATTGCGTCTCCCACACAGGAGAGCTTGTGTGGAAACACCGAACGACGGCTACAGTGTTTGCCTCCCCTTTTGTCTTCGCTCTCCGCGAGAAGGCAAGAAAATCGCAAAATGGCCGTGGTTGTTTAAACGGGCATGCTGAAAGTGAAGCTGAACGATGGATTGCCAAATCTTCTGGTTCTAGAAGTAGAAAGCGTGTCACAGAAAATCCCCATCAAACTGACATAATTCACACCAAGACTTCACATATGGATGTAGAGAAAGATGAAACGGAAATACGAAATGCAATGAGTTCTTGCTGTAGAAGACAGTGTTTCAGTGAAAATCTCAAGAACTCTGCATTGGGACGGGAGAGTGGTTCAGAAACGCACACAGACATGGAAAGAGTCGAAGGTGAAAGACGGAAAGTTGTGTGTGGCTGTCAAAGAAAACATTTCGAGGGAGTGGGAAGGGAGAGGGATCCAATCAGAGATACAAACATTTTGGAGAAAGATGTGGAGAAAGTTGTTGAACATCAGAAAACCTTGTTGCCAGAATTAGCTGAGAAAAATTGCGCTGCCTGCCAAAAGAGATTGAAGAAAAGCGATACCGAGAAAACATCATGCTATGAACAGGTCAGGCAAGAACGTGATGTTTGTGTCATCTGTGAAAACAGATTGAAGAAAAGAGAAAATGAATGTGTGAAATGCAATGAACAATTGAAAGAGAAATTTGATCTGTGCAATCAAGTTAGCAATCAAAAAGAAGAGAGAAATGAAACTTGTGAATTCCCCTCTGCATCCCGTAGGAAAACTGAACACGAGAAATATGGTGAACAAAAGAATGGGAAATCTTATCCGTGCATCGAAGTCAACGATCAAAAAGACAAACTAGGGAGAAGTGAGATCTCAGAATCAAACATAGATTCCTCTGTGTCCGACAAAGATCCCGATCAAAAAGAAAAACGTCAGAAAAGGGAACATTCAGAATCCAATATGAATATGTTCTGTGAAACTTGTGACAATCTTCTGCTGGGTGAACGATTTGTAGTGTGTGCGTCAACCGATGGCTGTGTGCGAATCCTGAACTGCGCTACAGGGTCTCTGATTGGTCAGACCAGGTTGCCAGGGGAAGTGTTCTCTTCGCCCGTTGTCATCAAGGATCGGCTCATTGTGGGCTGTAGGGATGACAGGGTGTACTGTTTTAAACTGAATGTGTGTAGATAAAGGATGGGCTTATTTTGGGTTGTAAGGATGACAAAATGTATTGCTATAAACTGAATATGTTGGAGGTAAAGGATTGTTTCATTAGAGGATGTAGGGATGACAGGATGAACTGTCATAACCTGAATTTCAATTTTGGGTAAAGGATAGGTTCATTTTAGGTTGTAGGGGTGAGAGGGTGTACTGTTACTAATTCAATACGAGTTGAGAGTTTGTAAAATCTTATGGCTGGTTTAGGATGTCAGTGCCTGAAGCCTGATTTCAGGTCATTCAGCTTCTGTAGTTAGCATGAAGGAGAAGTTCTGCAGCAAGCCTTTACACTTGCATTGACAGACGTTTCAGGATTGGGGGGGCCAAATCAATTTGTGTTCACATAGGGTTACTCTTGTGTTGGTAGGCAGGTGGGGCTAGTTAATCCTATTAGCATAGTTTTTTTTTTATCTCATTCTTTCTTATTTGTGGGATTTTTTATTTGTCAAGATCCTTTTTTACCCACAGTGAGTGTGTTCAGGGCTCAGTGGGAAGACTGAAGCCTTATGGTTGAGTTTCATCACTTAACAGATCTGATGCTGGGACTATTGCTCTATACTTTCCTGACCAACACTGCAGGTGTCTGTAGTTTTCGGTCCTGACTGATGCCAGGATATTATGAAAGGGACTATTGTCTATACTTTCCTGACCAACACTGCAGGTGTTGTAGTTTCCGGTCCTGATTGATGCCAGGTTATTATGAAAGGGACTATTGTCTATACTTTCCTGACCAACACTGCAGGTGTTGTAGTTTCCAGTCCTGATTGATGCCAGGTTATTATGAAAGGGACTATTGTCTATACTTTCCTGACCAACACTGCAGGTGTTGTAGTTTCCAGTCCTGATTGATGCCAGGATATTATGAAAGGAACTATTGCTCTATACTTTCCTGACCAACACTGCAGGTGTTGTAGTTTCTGGTCCTGATTGATGCCAGGATATTATGAAAAGAACTATTGCTCTATACTTTCCTGACCAACACTGCAGGTGTTGTAGTTTTCGGTCCTGACTGATGCCAGGATATTATGAAAGGGACTATCTAATATAATCATACTGTACCAACACTCAAAACAATAGCATAACATACTTATTGGCTGGAAAAACCTAAAGCGTAAACGCTTAGTTACCAAATAACAAAGAGTAAGTCACTCTAGTGACCGTGGGGTTATGCCCCTTTCCCCACTTCCGGTCACGTACATCACTTCCGTTCCCAACTCATTCTCTATTTACCATGCTTCAAAGGCTGTTGATGTTTAAACCTACTCCCTTTACGAATTCATTTCAAGCGTTCTTGGTGGGTTTGTTCTGGTTTGATAGTTACCCTTGTTGCTAGTCTGTTCTTGGCAACAAGTCTTTGCTTTCTTAAGCTTCGTTTTTGTGTATTTTTGGAGTTAGAAATTTAATTTTTGGGGTTGGCCTAGCCGGTGTTCTTCTGGTTAGGTCGCCATTTTTGGGTTTCTTCTTGGTACTGCGGTTTGTTCAGTTTTACTCCGCAGTCCTTCTACTCTTGTTCTTGGCTTTGCTTAGTAGCTCAGGTACTTTGCTAGCTTTGTAGTGTTTGTTTATTTCTGAAAGTTTTTTCATTTGGATTTTTTCTTGTCGTCATGGAAGATAATTTTGGGGACCCTCCCTCGGAGGTCCCAAGAGTTCCTTCTTCGAAAGGTTCGAAGCTTGCTCATCTTCCTCGCGATAGTGTCGGGCGCCTTGTTTCGCCCAGGTCAGCGTCTTCTAGGTCTTCCAAGAAATCTTCTCGGAAGTCTTCGAAATCGGACTCTAAAATTTCTCACACGAAATCGCCGTCGGCCGTTTCGGCCAAGCCGGTTCAGGGTTCGGTTACCTCTTCACCTAAGACAGAGGCCACGGCCTCTGTGAGTGTTCAGTCGAAGTCTGATCAAATTTCATCCGCGCAAACACCTGAAAATTTTGACGCGTTCATTCGGCACCTGCAGAATAGCGGGCTTGTTGTCTCCTTGCCAGCTATTTCATCTGTCACCTCCCCGGCTGGGGAGGGTTCTGTTTTTTGTCAGTCTGTACAGGTCTCCAGGTCCCCTCCTACGCTGTCCCTCCAGGAAGCTTTTCGGACTTCTACAGACGAGGACGTTCGTAGACGGCCTGTCTATCGTGCCGACCAGGAGGTCGATGCCGGCCAGGAGGTCGAAGGCACCACGGACGGTGGTGCAAGTAGACGGTCGGTCTGCTCGGTCACGGCGAAGCATCCTCTCTCGCATAGTTCGGAGAGGTGTCATAGCCTAGGCAAGGGCGACAACCCCCACGGCGGGTTGTCGGCTGGCTTTGGCTCTACAGGTCGACACCCGGACCGGGTTGTCCGACCACGCCATGTTAGCCCAGCCAGCTCAAGGCCTTTAGAGAGGGTCGGTCGACGGGATGGCTCTACTCCCGACCCTCTCTATGACCGCCGGGGGAGATATTCATCCGTGGATATTCTCCTTCCGGATTATCAGCGTCGGGCTGCACTGTCTGCCTCTACGACCAGCCGTCCACGGCACGGCTGGTCAACAGTGCCCGGTGAGGGTTCGGGGTCTGCGCGATCCCGTCCCTCCCGCCGGAGGGAACGCTCCCCGTCACGTTCTCCACGTTTCCGTGGCAGGCGTGCGCGGGTCGACTCATCTCGTTCCCCCGGTTCCCGCGGCCGCCGGTCCCCGGCCCCGCTTCCCCATGTGAGGGATTTCTCCCCGGTTCCAGGCCGGTACGTGCAGAGGGTCTCCCTCGAGGCTCCCTCTTCGGATGAGGAGCACTCCCGATTGGCCTACCCCGTTGCCGGGTCACCCCCGCGGGAGGACGCCTCTCGTGCACAGTCTTTCCAGTCTCAGTCTACGGAGTCCTCCAGAGAAGGTTCTCCTGTCTCTGCCCGTGAGCGCAGGGCGGGTCACTCCTCTCCTCTACGCCCTTCTCAGCTGTCTAAGTCGGACCTGCTGAAGCTCATCCAGCCGGTGTGCGTCGACGTCGTCTCTAGGCCTTCGTCTCACCCACGGTCCTCTTCTTCCAGGGTTGTCGACTCCTTCAAGCCTCATAAAGAGTCCCTCAGGTTCAAGTGCCCTCAGTCCACTCTGCTTGCCCTGGATAAGGCAGAGGTCTCGCTTCAAACGGGCAAGTTCCCTGCGGAGCAACGCTCGGACTCAGAGCCAGACGAGGAGCAGGATGTGTCTACTCCCGTGGGCTCCTTCAGGATTCCTCGTTTTCAGCCCCCCTTCGCCTTGGGCGCGGCTATGCTCCCCTTTGAAGACTACTCGCTCCTCTCCAAGTCGGAGATGGCAAAGCTCTCCCTTTCGACTCAGAACCTGGGATCTCTCCTTTTCACGCCGCCGGCAGCGAAAACTCTGGAAGTATCTCTGTCCGACACTCTCAGGTAGTGCGGTGTGGTTGCCTCCCTACACTCGTCACTGTCTCGTCTCATCGGGCGTTCTCCGTCCCTCAAGCCGGACGAGTTTCAACTCTATGAGGAGATAGACGGCGCTGCGGTGGGATCACTCATCTCTCTCCTCGACGACACCCTCACCAGTCAGGCTAACGTCGTAGCTGCCCTCAAGGTTCAGGTCTCTGCTCTTCGCCGCGACCAGATCCTCTATTCGTCTTCAAGGTTCTCCAGGGAGGAGAAGGAGAAACTACGTTCCCTTCCCCTTCCCCATAAAGGTGTGTTTGGCAGTAGCCTGCTCGAGAAGTCCTTGGACTCAGCGTCAAAGCGCAAGGCGGAGGTCTCCCAGGTTGCTCTGATCGACGCTGTTACCAAGCGTTTCCGCATGGACACACAGGGCACCCAGCAGAGTCGCGGAACGTTCAGACCTTCACGCCCCTACCAGGTTTTTAGGTCCTCCCACAGGCGTTCTTCTTCGTATCGCGGGGCTTTTAAGCCCCCCTACTCTCAATCTCGCGATACTCAGTCCTCCAGAGGGAAACGCTCCTCTTCTCGCGGAGGGAGGTCTTCTGGGCCTCCCAGGCTGCAGTCGAGGCAGCCTTTTCGGTAGAGCCCGCACCCTCCCAAAGTCCTCCAACCGCCCCTGCTTCCTGCGTAGGCGCTCTGAGCGCAGCGCTACCTGCTTGGAACACCCTAGTAGGCGACGGTTGGGTTCTTCGGGTGGTGCGGGCAGGGTTTCGGTTCATGTTCCTCCAAGAGCCACCCCTCTCGCGTTCTCCCATTTCTTTTCCTCCACCGGTGGACCCGGAGAGACTTTTAATCCTCCAAGCAGAGGTCGAGTCTCTGCGTCTCAAGGGTGCGGTCGATCTGATCCCGCACCCAGGTCCAGGATTCTACTCCCGTCTCTTCACGGTCCCCAAGAAGATGGGAGGGTTCAGACCAGTCCTGGATCTTTCTCCCCTCAACAAGTTTCTTCGCCCCGTCCGTTTCAAAATGGAGACGGCGGCTTCCATTCGGTCTTTCATTCAGCCCGGGGACTGGGCCACCTCAATAGACCTGAGAGATGCATATTTTCACATCCTCATCCACCCGTCAAGACGGAAATTCCTTCGCTTCGTGTGGAACGCAGATGTTTTCCAGTTCAGGGCCCTGCCCTTCGGTTTGTCCCCCGCCCCTTGGATCTTCACAAAAGTGACTCGGCAATTCGCTGCCCTAGCAAGGGCAAGAGGGGTGCGTCTTCGCGTGTACCTGGACGATTGGCTCGTCCTCGGTTCCAGTCAACTGATAGGCGAAGCACACACTTCTCAGATCGTGTCCTTGGCAAAGACTCTAGGGTTCCAGCTCAACCTCAAGAAGTCGGACCTCACACCCAAACAGAATTTCTGCTACCTCGGGATGCGTGTGGACACTGTGAAGTTTTCGGTTTCCCCTTCTCTAGAGAGAATTCAGACTCTGTCAGAAACCTTGGACTTGGTGATCGTCTCGCCAGTGATTACGCTTCGTCAGTGCCTACGCGTCTTAGGGTTGATGGAGTCGATGGCGGAGCTGCTCCCTCTGGGCAGACTCCACAAGCGTGCCTTACAGAGACAAGTGACGGCCCTCTTTCCAGATCTGTCGCTGCTGGAGAGTTTTGTCCCAGTCGGCCCTTGGTTTCGTCAGTCAGTGCGTCAGTGGCTCGATCTGTCTTGGCTGAACAGTTCGGTCCCCATTCGTGTGCTGAGAACACAGTTCTTCCTCTTCACGGACGCCTCAAGAACAGGCTGGGGGGCCCACATCGACCACAGCGAGATCTCGGGACTCTGGTCTTCGGAGCACGCCCTCCTGCACATCAACCTCCTAGAAATGGAGGCTGTTCGTCTCGCTCTCCTCCACTTCGCTCCTCTCCTTCGTCGCCAGTGGGCAACCGTCGCAAGCGACAACACAGCCTGCCTCTCCTACCTGCGTCGTCAAGGTGGGACGAGATCGACGTCGCTCTCTCTCGCCGCCGAGAACATTCTGTTGTGGGCTCACAGCCAGGATATCTCCCTGTCAGTAGAGTTTGTGCCCGGCAAGCTGAACGTCATCGCGGATCAGTTGAGCAGATCTTCCCAGATCCTTCCAACGGAGTGGACCATCGCTCATCAGGCCCTTCGTCCAGTGTGGGATCTCTGGGGAAAGCCCTGGCTGGATCTGTTTGCGACTCGTCACAACTCTCGCTTGCCCATGTACGTCTCGCCGGTCAAGGACCCTCAGGCGTACGCACGCAACGCGTTCACGTTCCGCTGGACCAACCTCGACGCGTACGCTTTTCCTCCGACACCCCTGATCCCGAAAGTGTTGGAGAAAGCGGCAAGGGACTCCCCGCAGCTGATCCTGATCACCCCCTTCTGGCCCACCAGCCCTTGGTTTCCGGAGGTTCTGGCTCTGGCAAAGGCTCCTCCTCTGCATCTCCATCTGACCCCAAAAACTCTGGTGCAGCCTCGGACAGGAGTCGGACACACAAACCCAGACGTGCTCAAATTGACCGCCTGGAGACTATGAGATTAGGCCTTTTGCGTCAAGGCTTCGCCAGGAGGTCAGTTGATCTCCTGCTATCTTCCAGAAGACAGAGTACGAACACCCTGTACAACCTTCGCTGGCGTTCGTGGTTTTTGTACTGTAGAGCTCATAAGATCGATGCGCTGCGCCCGTCCGCAGTGGAGTTTGTTCATTTTTTGTCACACCTGTATTCGGAAAAAGGTCTCTCGGCTAAGACTCTTTCAGGTTACAAGTCTTCGGTTGCTAACACGATCTCGATGACCCTTGGTTCTCGCTCTGTGTCGGCTCTAGCTTCCCCTTACGTTTCTCACTTCATCGATGCAGTCAGGCTTAGGACTCCTTCACGTTGCGTTCGTTTTCCTCAGTGGGACGTGTTCCTAGTCTTGAACTTTCTAAGAGATAAATGTGAGCCCTTGGGCAGTCTTTCTCTTAAGTTGTTGTCCTACAAGACCCTTTTCCTGATCGCTCTTGCTTCTACTCGTAGGGTCAGTGGTATCCATTCTCTTAGTGGTCTCCCTCGGGATGTTGAGTTCGACCCCGCTGGTATGTCAGTTACGCTCTCCCTTCTCCCTGAGTTTAGGGCTAAGACCCAGCCGGGCGATGTAGATTCTGCAACTGTCACGATCTCTAGTTTAGATCCTATCCTTTGCAGTGATGACTCGGAGATCCATATTTGTCCGGTTCGTTGTCTGAGACACTATCTGTCCCGCACTAGTTCCTTCAGGGGTTCTAAGAGACGTCTGTTCATTTCTCTGAACAAGAAGTATGACAAGGACATAGCTAAGTCTACTGTCTCTAGGTGGTTGGTAGAAACTGTTAAGCTGTCTTATGCCAGTTCTGGTTCTTCTTTGCCGGGCAACCCCATCAGAGCGCATGAAGTTAGGGCAATCAGTGCTTCCCTGGCGCTCTCCCGAGGAGTCCCCCTCGCCAAGGTCATGGAGGCGGCCACCTGGCGTTCCGTCAATACGTTTCTGAGTTTCTACCTGAGGGACGTATCCGTCAAGAGGTCGGACGACTCGTATGCCATCAGACGTACTGTCGTGGCTCATACTCCCATCTCCTGTTAACTCTCGTGAGTATTCCCTTCTGGGGTAAGTCATGTATGACCTATGGGGGAAAAGAGATTGGAGTATTACGGGTTTTTAAGATGTGATTCTTAGGGAATTTGAATGTATATTCTGTGTTTAGTTTTCATTCAGCCCTTGTTCGCTTGATTGCATCACCCTCCTCCTCTTTGGTAGTCTGCTATTGTTTTGAGTGTTGGTACAGTATGATTATATTAGATTGGTAGATTTTTATTAATCTTACTATCTATATAATTAAATACTTACCAACACTCAAAACAACCAAAGGTTCCCACCCAACCTCCCTCCTGATGCTAGGGTAAATAGGAATGAGTTGGGAACGGAAGTGATGTACGTGACCGGAAGTGGGGAAAGGGGCATAACCCCACGGTCACTAGAGTGACTTACTCTCTGTTATTTGGTAACTAAGCGTTTACGCTTTAGGTTTTTCCAGCCAATAAGTATGTTATGCTATTGTTTTGAGTGTTGGTAAGTATTTAATTATATAGATAGTAAGATTAATAAAAATCTACCAATTGTCTATACATTCCAGACCAACACTGCAGGTGTTGTAGTTTTCGATCCTGATTGATGCCAGGATATTATGAAAGGGACTATTGTCTATACTTTCCAGACCAACACTGCAGGTGTTGTAGTTTCCGGTCCTGATTGATGCCAGGATATTATGAAAGGAACTATTGCTCTATACTTTCCTGACCAACACTGCAGGTGTTGTAGTTTTCGGTCCTGACTGATGCCAGGATATTATGAAAAGGACTATTGTCTATACTTTCCTGACCAACACTGCAGGTGTTGTAGTTTCCAGTCCTGATTGATGCCAGGATATTATGAAAGGGACTATTGCTCTATACTTTCCTGACCAACACTGCAGGTGTTGTAGTTTTCGGGCCTGAGTGACGCCAGGATATTATGAAAGGGACTATTGTCTATACTTTCCTGACCAACACTGCAGGTGTTGTAGTTTTCGGGCCTGATTGATGCCAGGACATTATGAAGGGGACTATTGCTCTATACTTTCCTGACCAACACTGCAGGTGTCTGTAGTTTTCGGGCCTGATTGATGCCAGGATATTATGAAAGGGACTATTGTCTATACTTTCCTGACCAACACTGCAGGTGTTGTAGTTTCCGGTCCTGATTGATGCCAGGATATTATGAAAGGGACTATTGCTCTATACTTTCCTGACCAACACTGCAGGTGTTGTAGTTTTCGGGCCTGTGACGCCAGGTATTATGAAAGGGACTATTGCTCTATACTTTCCTGACCAACACTGCAGGTGTTGTAGTTTTCAGGCCTGAGCGACACCAGGATATTATGAAAGGGACTATTGCTCTATACTTTCCTGACCAACACTGCAGGTGTAGTTTTCGGGCCTGAGTGACGCCAGGATATTATGAAAGGATGTGTAGAGTACAGCCTTGTCTTGTAGTCTCTGATGGAAAAGAAACTCCATAGCATTATCTTCATCATCCTTATGCCCTATGAGTGACTGATGTGTGAATTGGTAAGGGAAGGGTTTGCTTATTTGCTACAAGTTATGTGCAATATATGTTATATAAGTGTATATATATACTATTGTTTAAGTTAATGCATTTATATACTATACTATATATATATATTAGCATGGGTGCTACTCTTTCAGTTTGACACCGATTTCAGTATTTTTAGTTTTACCAGAAACTGAACTTCAGGTGTTTTTTTAATTCATAAAAAAAAGGAGGGTTAGGCATCTCTGTGAAATTCAGGTTGCTTCCATGAGGAGAGTGCGTCGCAGCCAGAGGCGCGCCACCCTTTTTTTTTTTTTTTTTGCATGCAATTTTTTGTGTGTGATTGGTGAGGAAGGAAAGGGTGTGTGTGTGTGTAGATTTTGACCAAATGACAACTTTTTCGTTGCCACTGAGTTTAACGTGTGCTAAGTGCATGGGCACAAGGGACCTCGGTTTATCGTCTCATCCGAAAGACTCCACATTCAGACTGTAAGGCCTAGTGCAAAGTGAGAGGAAAAATCCCCTGTACCCAGGTTCGAACTCGGGTTTACTTGACACGAAGCGAACATGTTACCACTGTGCCACTCTACACCACTCTAATAGTAAAATATGTGTGTGTGTGTGTGTGCGAGAGAGAGAGGGAGATTTGAAAATTGGGAAAAATGTTTTTTGTTTGTTTGCCTTTTTGCTTCCTGGCTACATATGGTTGTTTACCAAAAGTGTTTCAGGAAAAAAATACATTGATTATTGATGCGCCTTTATTGTTATGTTGTACACAGTTGTCATGACAAATTTTATTTCATGTAGTAAAAGTGCCTTGCTTGAGGTTGTGGGCCTTTTGGTCATTTCTTATTGAGCGTAAGAAAAAGTGCCTTATTATAAATAAAAAGAAATGTTCCGAGTATGTAGGTGTCTGTGTGGAGAGAGAGAGAGAGAGAGAGAGAGAGAGAGAGAGAGATGTGGAGAGAGAGAGAGAGAACACTGAAAAACTTAATTTTTGAAGGATAATAATAATAATAATAACAGTACATTTATATAGCGCTTTACCTCAGATGAGCCCAAAGTGCTTTACAATCAATTATTCATCAACAGATAACAAAAAACAACATTCAAGAGTGACACCAACCACCAACAGTGCATATGCAAAGCAACTCTCTCTCTCTCTAACACAGCACACGCACGCACACACACACACACACACACACACGACACACACACAACACAAACACACACACACACACACAAACACACACACACACACACACACACACATAAACACACAATTATTGACGCCAACTCGTTCATACCCCATTCGGTAAGTCACAGCAACTGAGCCGCATGGACTGACCACATATACCAACATGCAGACACAAACACCCTCACACACAACGTACGCACGCAGACAGACACACAGACACGCACACACAAACACACACACATGCGTGCACACACAACCCACAAAACCAAAATACACACAAGCACACATTCATGCTCACACCACACACACACACACACACACACACACACACACACACACACACACACACACACACGCACGCACACACACACACGCACCACAAAACACAGCACAAACCTCTTAAATCAATCTTCCCTCACGTGCACACAACGATAGACAACTGATCAAATATTTAGGGCGCAGCAGGAAAAAGATGGGTTTTAAGAGAGGTTTTGAATGAGGAGACTGAGTTGGAGTGTCGGAGAGGAGAAGGCAGAGAATTCCACAGAGATGGTGCTTGACAAGAAAAAGAACGTTGGCCAGCAGATTTGAGACGGATGGAGGGAATGGAAAGGAGACGAGAATCAGAAGACGAACGTAGTTGGCGAGCTGGGACATAGAGATGAAGAAGATCAGAGAGATACTGGGGAGCTTGATCATTCAGTGACTTGAAGGCAAGGAGGAGAATTTTGTAGTCAATACGTGATTGAACTGGGAGCCAATGTAGGGAACGAAGAACCGGAGTGATGTGATCGTACCTAGGGGAGCGAGAAATGAGACGAGCAGCATTATTCTGGACCCGTTGGAGCTTAGAGATGAGAATTGATGGACAGCCAGCAAGAAGTGAGTTACAGTAGTCAAGGCGAGACAGGACAAAAGCACATACTAGAGTCTTCAGGGCATCCTGAGAGAGGAAACGACGGATGGAACTAATTCTTCGAAGTTCTAGATAGCAAGCCTTGCAAACATTGGAAACATGCTGTTTGAAAGAAAGGGTTTGGTCCAAAGTAACACCTAGATTGCGGACGGATGCCGATAGCTTGATCTCAGTGCCATCAATGTCTACAGAACCTGGGAGAACCTGAGTTTTAATTGTGTGGTTAGAGGCTACAAGAATCATCTCTGTCTTATCAGCATTCAGTTGCAGTTTGTTGTAAAACATCCATGTTTTAACAGCAGAGATGCACAACTTAGAAGAAGAAATCATTTGATCTAATTGACTCAGGTGGGCAGAAATGTACAGTTGATTGTCATCAGAAAAGCTATGATGTAGAATAGAATGCTGGTTGATGATGGCGGAGAGAGGTTGGGTATAAAGAACAAAAAGGATAGGGCCTAAGACTGAACCTTGGGGCACACCGAACTGAAGACCTTTTGGAAGAGATGGAGAACCATTGACAACAACTTTCTGTGTGCGATCAGAGAGGTAGGAAGAAAACCAGGAAAGAACAGCCCCAGATAGACCAAAGGAGGTGTGAAGTCTAGAAATGAGGATGGAGTGGTCGATAGTGTCAAACGCTGCAGAAAGATCAAGGAGAGAGAGAAGAGAAACCTTGTTTTCATCCAAGGCAGTGAGCAAGTCGTTCGTTATCTTTAAGAGGGCTGTCTCAGTACTGTGACCTGCTCGATAAGCAGACTGGTTTGGATAGTAGAGATCATTTACCTGAAGATGGTCACAGCTGTTTAAGAACCACCTTTTCCGTAAGCTTAGAAAGGAATGAAAGATTAGAGACAGGCCGATAGTTCTTTAGAGAGACTAGGCTTCTTTAAGAGAGGTTTGACAACTGCAGATTTGAAATGAGTTGGAAAGCGGCCTGAACATAGAGATTCATTGATGATGGATGTAAAGTAAGGAAGGAGATCATCAAGACACTGGGAGAAGAGAGATGAAGGTAGAGGGTCTAGTTCACAGGTTTTAGTCTGAGTTCGGGTCAAAATCTTCTTAACCTCATCAGTGGAAACAGAACGGAACTCAGACCACATACTGCCAGAAAAGGAGGGATCAAGGATAAGACTATAAAGAGGAAGGGAGACAGAGAGCATGGATATTGTTGCATAAATGAACACAAAATAATTGCATTTTATCAGTCAGTATTTCTTTTTTAATGAACACAAAATAATTGCAGTTTAATAGTCAGTATTTCTTTTCTTCCAACTCTTGTTCCTATAGATGTGAATGATTCCAAGGAGTAAACTTTTAAATCCACAATTTCAAGTGAAAAAGCCACTTTAAAAAAAGGTGGGGGGAATGGACAATGAAGTTCCAGGAAGCAATTAAGATCTGCCTTTTTTCTGACAAGGCACGGCAATAAATGCAAAGGCTGAAAGCTCATTCTGGCAAAAGCAACCACCACCAACGCTACAAAAAAGAAAGAAAATAAAATTTAAAAAAAGCTCTGGCATCTCATTCTTTTATGTCTTTCCCTCCCCCAAATTTGCAACATTCAGCCGAATGAAAATGTCATTTTAACATTGCATTAACTTAAATAAGATCAGGAAGTGTACAATCGAGACAGGTTACACAAAATTTGGGAGTAGGCTGGGGGATATTATATCTTTCCCAATTTCTATGTCACGTGTTTAGCTGAAAACAGAATGCTGTAGGACATGGCATAATACTTAATAGTAAAATTCACAATCACAAGAAGAAACGATGAGAGTAACAGAAGTAAAGTACTGCAGTACCTATTCACTCCAGGAGAGGACGGTGGGCTCATAAGTACACTGCAGCTATATTGCCATAAAATGCATACATGGTGCATATTTCACAGCGGCTTAAGCACACAAAGCTGAACATTGCTACCTTAGTACCTGAAACCAAACTTGTCAATGAGTGTCCCAAACATTGCAAACAATACAATTAAGAGTGTTTTAACAATGATGTATATAATCGATTTTTGTGGAAACAACAGATTACCGTCATTAATTATGAAAATGCAATTCACCATTCAGTTTACACATATTACCATACAGTCCATTTTTGCGACTGTTCATATAAAAAAATAAAAAGAAATTGCATAGAAGGCAGTTTGAGCAAATGCAGCAATTGAGCATACCCTAAGATTGAATATCAAATTCTTGATTCAAAGCATTTGTTGCATTGTTGCTACTTACTAATGATTCATTATTTGTTTGCTTTTAATGTTCTTGTTATCAATGTAAAGCGCACTGAGCTCATGTGAGAAAGAGCGCTATATAAATTCCCATTATTATTACTATAAAAAAAAAAATGTATCCTCCACGCTTATGGGAATATGAATGAACATTTGAAATGATTTTCATGTTTATCCTTTTCTAACTGATTCTTAAGGAAAAGTAGCCAACTGTTTGTCTTTTAGTTTTGCACCCATTTTATGCAGGATGACACATCTTGTAAACATGCTGAATGTAAAACTTCCATTAATAATAAAAAGTAGGAAAGATATTCAGTCTGGTGTTTTTTTCTGTAATGGGTCTTTGCTGTATCTTTAGGTAGTAAAGAATCAGTTTGTGCAAAAACCTCATTTCACATGATTTTTTTCAATATGTCACACATTTCTATCACCACAAATCATTCCATTAAAGATACAAGTCTCTCTGAAACTCTTCTTTGATCACTCAGTTTCCTGTCAATTATGAGCGCAGATGTGTCATGCTGCCGTTATGCGCCTAACTAAGAAATAGGCCCAGCAAGTCCGATTTCGGCTGGAGGAAATGGTTTTTGAAAGTGGGTGGGTTTTTTTAAAGGCAGGAGAATGGACCGGTAAGGCAGAAAGATAGTAGATAACAGTAAACAAACGGACAGAGTCGAAGAGAGCGACAGATTAGAGGAAGTTACAAGCAAAGAACTTCCAGAAGGTGGGAGAGCTATTTATACCGGTATCCCTACTGGGGATGTCAAACATTATCTCAGTGGTTTATTTAATGTTAGATAAGATAAATTTCTGTATCTCGAATATGGTAACAAAATATGATATCCTATCATATAAATTACACCATTGATATTGATAAACGTATAAAATACAAATTGTACATAATCATGTAAAAAAATAAATAAATTAGTACACCATTTCAAATCCTTATGTCCAGATTTGCAAATTCATACAAAGTATAAATCGCTGATTTTAAATCCATGGAACAAAAACCCATGCCAACATGGAAATGGAATAATTTTAAGTATCACCAAAAATGCTGTATTCTCCCGATGAAAAAAAGAAAGAAAGAAAGAAAACAAGTCTCTCAAACAAAAACATTCAAGAGTGCAAGGTGGATCAGCCTTTCCACATCAAATGACTCAATGCTGATTGAATGCCTTTCCTTAAAACACACACACACACACACGCAACAACAACAAGAACATAGCTAATTTAATGTATTATCGAAAAGGATGTTTATCCCATTGAAAATGAGTCGAGAAGATGATGATGAAAAAAAAGAAGAAGGAAAAACATCTGTCCCAGTTCCGCCAAGTAAAATAAGTCCCTCTGTCGACAAAAATAATAAGTTGTAACTATGTGAAAGCAATGGGCTAACTGAGCAGTTACATTCAAGTTAAACATTGACAACATCTAAAATGCATAAATGCATGATTTTCACTTCACAATTTCATACCAAAAAATGTTCACCAAAATGTAGTTGTTCTGACCATAAGAAAAAAAGCGCAACAGAAAATAAATCCAAGCATTATCAGCACAGTGGAAAAGAAGTTTTACCCCCTCAATCAACAACAATGAAAACAGCATTATGCTAATCAAACAGTGACAATCAAGTAATGGACGATAGAATGTGTCAGAAAAAATGTTTTAACTCATTCAACACTGGCCGATTCCTTCCTTTCACAACCGTTCAACACGAGAGTACGCTATAGCGTATATAGTGTTTAAACATTCACACTTCACAACTCAGTGAACCCATGCAACCCAAACTGGTATAAAAGTATTCCTCTATGGTCCCTTAATAGTTTTCAACCAATGAAATGACTTCTAACGTACTTTACAGACTATAAGGCGCACCTGATTAAAAGGCGCACCCCCCAATTTTGCACGAAATTCAGATTTTATTATAATTTCTTACTATATTATTAGTCACATTATAAGGCGCTGGGGTCTTAGTCTTGGAAAAAAGTATCGCCTTATAGTCCGTAAAATATGTAATCTATTTTTAGGATGGCAATGAATTAAAACAAGTCACTACCTCTCTCTTTGTCTTTGTCATGGTTTTTTTTGCCAAACGTCATTAATCGGATAGTAATACAAACTTTACTTTGGAGCTTTAACAGATGTTAGCTTTTATTATTATAAATAATGCCACAAATTTTCATAATTGTACCATTAAGCATTCCTTTAAAAAAGTTTATGTAATGATGCAAACCTGCCTAGTGTTGAACGGTTGTGCGAGGCACAATGCTATGTAGCGTACTCTCGTGTAGAGAGTTAAGTATCACTAAAAAAACGTTTCTCCAGAGTCCAAATAAAAAATCTGGTTTTTTTTTGGTTTGTTTTTTTCGGGATCAGAATTTTGGCGCTGCTAACCTACTTCCCATAGGAAGGAGCAGCATTTGGGAATCGTTGTTATTTCCCTAGAAACAAATTAATGGACATTCATTTTGCATGCATTAGTTTTCATGTTCGCCCTCTCACACACATATTCTCTCTCGAGCTCTCTCAGCTTGTAGGCTGAAGCTTTCTTCTTGTCTGTTTTCTCCCGCTTAGGCCTCTTGTGTCGTCGTGTAGGCCTAGGCTTCTAAGTTGTTTTTCTGGCACTGTAGGTGTGTGGCTCTTGTAGGCCTACAGAAACTCTTCCTTTAGACCTAGCGATGGTTTGATTTGGCTGCTTAGTGGTAGGCTAGCCCAGGGGCGCGTTCAGTCGAACGGGGTCGAGATCTCTGCTTCTGATCGTGGTAGTAGAGACTGGCACTGTCTTGTGGGGTGGTGTCTGAAAAATCTCTCTTGTTAATAAAAACAAAAGACAGACATAGAATTAGCTTAACAATCGCAATCAACTTATGGACAATAAAATGTGTCCAAAAAATGCTCGAAGAATCACAAAGAAATAATATTTCTTCAAATGGAAACAAATACATTATTCTCTCTGTCAATGAAAATGAAAAATAGCATTCAACAGCAACAACAAACATTTTTCAAAGTATCACCCAAAATAACATTTCTCCAAATGGGGAAAAAACCCTCTGTGAACAAAAGAAAAAACAAACCAAAACAAACATAGTATTAAGTCTTATGATTATAATCAACTTACAGATGATAATAGAGATGGAAAAAAAAATGTTCTAAGTATCACCTGAAATATTTCTCCCGCTGAAAAAACAAATGTGATCAATTCCCTCGACCAACCAAAATACCAAAGGCACAATGCTCATCCAATGGAATCATCGCGATCAATTCATGGTCAATAAAACTTCTTCAAAATGGGCTTGATCTCGTCAGCAAACTTTGACCTTGGGCACACGCCAAGGGCCTCTACTCTGGCGGTCTCCATGTGCGAGTCGTAGGGGCGGGTTGCTCCCCCTGAGGGGCTAGTGTCGGCCTGGATGTGGTCGGTGGGAAGGTCAAAGGTCTTTGCCATGGCGACAGCCATGTCGTATTTGGTCATCATTTCGTCGCCGCTCCAGTGATAACATCCACTGACGTCAGTGCCCTGCGTTGACAGCAATAATAAAATAACAACATAAGGAAATCCATTTGGGGCATGGGTGGATGCCTCGTGCTTCCATACGGGGAGCTGGACGACCCCACCCCCTCCACCAGTCTCTCCTTGTGGGGATACCGGGTGGGTGGGTGGGCGGGGTGTCTTTCGTAAATATAGTTCCCCCACCTTCTGGAAGTTCTGTGCTTGTAACTTCCTCTAATCTGCCACTCTTTGACTCTGCCTTTTTCCTTTGCTTACTGTCATCTACTATCTTTCTGACTTATTGGCCCATTCTCCTGCATTTTTTCAAAAAAATCTTCCAAATAGCTTTTCTCCTTTGAGGTCCTCCGAAATCGGAATGTGTCCGCTGTACGCAGCGGGGAGAGAACTGAAAACTGAAAACAGACGCATACATACTTTACCCATTATGGCCTTTTGGCCTGGGAACGCAGAAAAAGAAGAAATGCATTTTTTTTCGTATGCCAACTTATTGTTTCCAACTGAATGATTTTAGTTAATATAACTATCTATTCTATCTATATACTTACCGTTTCACTACGAATGAGTTATACCTTCCAATTTGGAGCAAATGCCAATTTACCAAAGACCAAAAAGTTTAGTCTTAACAAGACTAGATTACTTCCCTTGGTCTACACAGCCAATACCACTAAGCTGCCGCGGAACCCACTCACTACGTCACTTCCGGAGAGGCAACTTCAAGTCATGATAAGAAATTTTCTCCTTTCTTTCCTTAAAAACCAACCTTCCCAATGATGTTTTCGTCGGAGGGAGGTGGGTGGGAACCTTTGATCGTAGTGAAACGCTGTAAGTATATAGATAGAATAGATAGTTATATTAACTTAGGGGAAGGCTAAAATCATCCAATCTATTCTATCATGTTACCGTTTCACTACGAATGAGTTGATTCCCAGCGAGGAGGTGGGTAAGAAAACATTGTTGAAGTTACACTCCAACTAAGCCAAACAAACAGTACCCACAAGACAAACCTGACCTGGAACGCCAGGGATAACCTGTAAGAGAGAGGACATTATAACAAATAAACAATCAAAACATCCATACCCCCAAACAGCATAAGCATATGCATACCAACATCAGAACAAAAAATAACAAACGATTACCGTTAGGCCAGAGAAACCGGAGTCTGCGCAAGCACCACCTTCCTGATGCCGAAGGTGTCGTCCTGCCTTCTGGCGGAGAAATGGCGCAGGTAGAAGCTAGTGAAGGTGGACTGAGACTTCCAGTATGCTGCTTCCATAACGCTGGAAAGCGCCACTCCCTTGATCATAGCCAGGGATGTGCTGATAGCCCGGATTTCATGGGCTCTCAGGGGGTTAGAGGGCAATGACTTGTCGGCACTAAGTACGCTAACTTAATAGCGCCCACTAACCACCTAGAAATGGTTGATTTCGAGATATCCCTCATGTATTTCTCATTCAGGGAGATGAACAGACGGCGTTTGTGCCCCCGGAAGGGGGAGGTTCTCTTAAGGTAATACTTAAGGGCTCTGACAGGGCACAGGAGCCTATCCGAATCATCGGGGCCGAGAATGGTGCAAAGACTCTGAACAGTAACTGAGGGGGAAGCAATCTGAGCAGGCTGATTCTTGGCCCTAAACTCGGGCAGAAAAGACAAGGTGACTGACTGATCCGAAGTATTGAACTCAACGTCGGAACCCAGACCACTAAGAGCATGAACACCGCTAACCCGCCTAGCAGTGGCCAGGGAGAGAAGAAAAACCGTTTTAAAAGTTAGTAACTTCAAGGACAAAGAGGACATGGGCTCACATTTATCCCTAAAAAATGAGAGGACCAGAAAAACATCCCACTGCGGAAGGCGAACACCGGACGAAACAGAGATGGGAGACTTCAATGGCACACGAAAAAACAGGGTTTCTCTTGCCCATTGCCACAGCAACGGTATGAACAACGGCAGACCTGTAACCACACAAAGTCTGGGCGGATAAGCCGCGGTCCTGGTACAGGTGAGCTAAAAACTGGGTGAACTGTGGACCAGAAGGGTCTAGGGGGGGAATGCCCTGGGCTGTGCAAAACCCGAACCAAGAAGCCCACCTAATGTCATAAAGCTTATTGGTGCTCTGCCTACGAGCCTTAAGGACTAGGTCAACAGTTTTGTCTGGTAAGAGTCGTGCTCGCAACCCGGCCCGCATAGTAGCCATGCGGTCAACTGAAACAGCTGGGGGTTGGCGTGTCCTACACCGGAGCGAGGCTGAAGCAGAGTGTCCCTTGTGAGACGAAGCGGGACGCTTGGAACGTGAGACAGGCTCTCGAGCTCTGGAAACCAAGGGCTCGTTTCCCAGAACGGGGCGATGACAATCAAGCGGGGCCTGCGGGGCCTGCGGCAGTATTTCTCCAGCACTTTGGTGAGCAGAGACGTGGGAGGGTACGCATAAGTTGACATTCCTGTCCAGGAGATCGAGAAAGCGTTGCGCGCTAGTGCCTGGGGGTCCCTCATAGGTGACACATAGAGAGGAAGCCTGCAATTGTACTTTGTGGCAAACAGGTCCACGTGAGGTTTCCCCCAAAGGTGCCACAGCGGGAGGAGGGACCGGTGAGCGACGGTCCATTCCGTGGGGAGAAGTTGTCCTTTCTGCTCAGCTGATCCGCTAGGACGTTCAACTTCCCCGGGATGTATTCCACTGAGAGCACGATCTTTCTTGATTGGGCCCAGAGAAGAATCCCTTCCGCTTTCATCGAAAGGGCCGGAGACCGTGTTCCTCCCTGGCGGCGAAGATAAGAGAGAGCTGTCGTATTGTCTCCGCAGACAGTGACCCATTTCCCGGAGAGAAGGAGTGCAAAAGACTTCAGGGCCCTGGCTACTGCTTCCATCTCCAAGAGGTTGATGTGACAGTCCTTCTCTGCCGAAGTCCACTGGCCCGAAACTTCGACCCGATCCAAATGGGCGCCCCAGCCCGTCGTTGAGGCATCCGTGTGGAGAAACTGTTGCTGTTGCATGGGACGGATAGGCACCGAGCTGTTGAGCCACTCGAGATTCATCCACTGTTCCGTCGAGTCGAGGAACCAATCGCCGAGAGACACTAGTTGCTCGAGAGGCATCTGAGACAGTTTCCTTTGCGACAGCAGTCGTTGCAGTGGCCGCTTGTGCACCCGTGCGAGAGGAAGCAAATCCGCTACCGATTCCATAAGCCCCAGGAGGCGGAGAAGCTGACGAGCAGAGAGCGAAGTCCTCAGTCTGAACGTCGAGACAATCTCGAATATGGCTTTGACTCGAGTCTCCGACGGTTGCACTGAAAACCGCTCTGTATTGAACTTCATGCCGAGGTAGCTGAAGGAGGTCGAAGGAAATTTTTTTATTATGACTTGAAGTTGCCTCTCCGGAAGTGACGTAGTGAGTGGGTTCCGCGGCAGCTTAGTGGTATTGGCTGTGTAGACCAAGGGAAGTAATCTAGTCTTGTTAAGACTAGAACTTTTTGGTCTTTGGTAAATTGGCATTTGCTCCAAATTGGAAGGTATAACTCATTCGTAGTGAAACGGTAACATGATAGAATAGATTATGATTTCCAGATAGCAGAGGAGGCAGCTGCTATTCTGGAGTGCTAGCCTAGGCTGAAATTCTTTTATAGAGAAGATTCGCTGCCCAGGTTACATACCCCCCACTCTCTTGACTAAAAGGACATGAGGACAGCTGGCTTAGGGGAAGGCTCCCCCAAGGCCAACCAATCCCTTACATGTCAGAGCAAACTGACAACAACGAGAACTGATTTTAAAAAAGCCACACAACACCAATGTCTCGTAAATATAGTTCCCTCACCTTCTGGAAGTTCTGTGCTTGTAACTTTCTCTAATCTGCCACTCTCTTTGACTCTGCCTTTTTCCTTTGCTTACTGTCAAGAACAAGAACTGATCAGTATTCAATCATGATCTTTCTGGGCGTTCTTTCTCTGTGCCATTTGAAGGATCAAAGCCATACTTCAGCATTTGTTTTCTTAAATCTTAGCTTCTTTTTTCCTTCTTTTTTTTGTGTGGGGGTGGTGGTGGCATTCATTACAGGGCATAAATGATGCTAGTCTCAGTGTTGGGGGGCATTGTCTCTCACAGTGTTACATCACATATCGCACATTAGTTTGGTTTATGTAACATTATCGTCAACACCCTGATCTTTTCTTTGGCTATACATGTACCTATAACACAATAGTGACATCAGTGCAGGGTGTGCAGTGTCATCTCTCAGCGTATGACATCATATATCAATATTAACAATATCTTTGTAGTGGGCGGGGTGCAAACATTATTATCAAAATTATCAAGATTATTATTAGAGTACTAGAGGGGCCCGTGGTCGAGTGGTTAGAGCGCTCGGCTGCGGTGCGGAAGGTCGCGGGTTCGAGTCCAGCTTGGAGTCAGATTTTTCTGGCCTGAAAACCCTCTCTGTCCACCCAGCAGTGAATGGGTACCTGATTCGTTCAGGGAAGGATAAAAGGCGGCGGAAGGAGAGGGGTGGGTTCCGCCTTCCATGATGCTGTGCCCTTAACATAGTGAACCTCTAACAGTTCGCTGCCGCTACGGCCGACAGGCTATGGGATACCTTTACTTTTACTGTATATTTTTCCTTACCTTGATTTTTTCTTCAGCCATATTTTTCAGCACAATAGCGATGTCTTTGCAATGTGTCGGGTAGCGTCTTTCGTAGTGAGACATCACGCATGGTTCACCGACATTTTTCACTTTGGAGAACAGTACCGACACAGCACTCTCGTCCAATCGCTCGACTTCGCCGTACAGCACAGGGATGCGCAACACAGCATTGTCTGCAACAAGTTAAAATAACACAGATAGTACACATCATGTTAAAATAAAGCTCTTGTTGTACAGATACACGTAACACAGCACTGTGTGCAATGATAAAGTACTGATCGTGTTAAAGCGACACAGGTGTAACACACTCTTGTTACCGTAAAGCACAGGTATATGCAACACAGCATCGCCTGCAACGACAAAGTACTGATTGTGTTAAAACGATACAGGTGTAACACACTTTTGTTGTTATAAAGCACAGGTATATGCAACACAGCATCACCTGCAACGACAAAGTACTGATTGTGTTAAAACGATACAGGTGTAACACACTTTTGTTGTTATAAAGCACAGGTATATGCAACACAGCATCGCCTGCAACGACAAAGTACTGATTGTGTTAAAACGATACAGGTGTAACACACTCTTGTTGTTATAAAGCGCAGGTATACGAAAAACAGCATTGCCTGCAACAACAAAGTACAGATCGTGTTAAAACGATACAGGTGTAACACACTCCTGTTGTTATAAAGCACAGGTATACGCAACACAGCATTGCCTGCAACAACAAAGTACAGATCGTGTTAAAACGATACAGGTGTAACACACTCCTGTTGTTATAAAGCACAGGTATACGCAACACAGCATTGCCTGCAACAACAAAGTACACATTGTGTTAAAGCGACACAGGTGTAACACACTCTTGTTACCGTAAAGCACAGGTATATGCAACACAGCATCACCTGCGCCCATGCATGTATGTGCACGCATGCTAGTCACATATATCCGCAACAGGAATTGTTCAGAAATAATTAAGGGGAGTAATTTCATGGTGAGTGGGAGTGATCTTGCCTAATTCAATCGGTCAAACAGGGGAAGTCACTCTACCATCAGCTCTCGTAGCCTATCGACTCGTGTGTTTGAGCACACATACAGCACTTAGAACACCGTGCATCGTTAAAAAAATGTATGTCATTTATATTTTTACGTCACATTTTGCAAGTTTTATCAGTTTGTGGCCACTGGCCACCCCTAATTTTTCTAAAAAAATGTTTGCAAGTCGCTCTCGCATCCTGCGGTTTCAAGCTTTGACGCCATTGTTGCATTGCTGCCATGGTATTTGACCGAGTAATGGAGGTAAACAACTAATTTTCACGAAGTGCTCTCCCCTAGTTTTTTTCTAAAAAAATCGTCTATTAGAACAGAGGTCAGGGTAGAGGAAAAGGGGAGGAAATTTGGACCATTCACAATTGCTTTGTTTCTGCAGGGTTCCTTAACATGAACAGAAAGAGACAAAAGAGGGAGAAACATCTTACTTTTTCCTTCGGCCAGAGTCACTTTCTCTCCTTCATACTTGCTCCTGCCGTAAGCGTTGAGGGGGCAGGGTGTGGCCGACTCGCTGTAGGGCGGTGATTTGCCGTCAAACACGTAGTCTGTGCTGATGTAGATCACACTGCCCCCTATCGCCACTGAAAAGAAGGGAGGGAAATATGTATTAAAGAAATTAAAAGGACAGTCCCCCGTGGGGATACCGGGGGATCTTTTGTATAAATAGTTCCCCCACCTTCTGGAAGTTCTGTGCTTGTAACTTCCTCTAATCTGTCACTCTCTTTGACTCTGCCTTTTCTCTTTGCTTACTGTCATCTGCTATCTTTCTATCTTACTGGTCCATTCTCCTGCCTTTTTTTTCTATAAATTCTTACATAGATTTCTTCAGCCGAAGTTGGACATGCTGGGCCTAACTATTTCTTAGTTAGGCGCATAATGCATCCACGCTCATATGACAGGAAATTGTCTGAGCAAACGAAGAAGAAGAAGAAAAGGACAGTGTGTGTGTATGTGTGTGTGTGTGTGCGTGCGTGCGTGCGTGTGTGTGTGTGTGAGTGAGAGAGAGAGAGTGCATGTGATTTGTTTTATTGCGGGGGAGGGGAATCAAGGAGGATCACGAAAGGAAAAACTGCTTCTAGTACTATTATCATTATTATATATTACTGCTATTTCTAGTACTACTGCTGCTACTACTATTATCATTACTACTACATGGAGTACTCATATCAGGCTTATTTTGAAAATTACTACAACTATTATTACTACATGTACCACTATTACTACAACTATATAAAAATCATTTTCAGTACATTTTAAAAATCAATACAAGCACAATTTTTTCTTTTTTTTTCTTACAATGAAGGATACATATGAAGCTTACTGTATATTTCGGACTATAAGGCGCTCCTTACTATAAGGCATACCCACCCACCCACCCAATTTTACACAAAATTCAGATTTTGTTATTATATTTTCTTACTATTCATTAGTCATATAAGGCGCAGGGGTCTCAGTCTGGGGAGAAAAAAAAGTATCGCCTTATAGTCAGAAAAATACAGTATTTTCAAAACTTCAAATAAAAGTGCATTCACAGGCAACACTAACATACAATGAATACAACACTGCACAATAGAGTATCATCCTGTAATCTGACCTGTTTCCTGGCACAATATCTGGGTGGCAGTGACGTTCATTTGCAGGGTGGATTCCACCTGTTTTTATTAACATTATCTATTGATACTAACTATATTAACTCACCTGTCTCCTGGCACAGTGTCTTGGTGGCAGTGACGTTCAGTTTCTGGGTGGACTCCACCTGTTTTTCAACCACATCCGGCCTTCGCTCCGCCGCACTGTGAATCACCACTGACGGCTGAAATCATTGTTTAAAACCCCCCCAAAAATATCAACGGTAACAAAGGTAAAACCAATGTATTAATCTAGTGGTTTCTATAAATTTTGTTTTCCACCAAGTTGAACTTTTGTTCTGCCACACAGTGGATCAACACTGAAGACTAAATCAGTGTAGTAATACATTTTTAAAAATGATTTTGAACACATTAACCCTCATATTCGGATTGTTTGAGACCAAACTTCTGCTAGATTTTGTATTCTTTTGGCAAATGTAGCCCAAAATGGGTTAGTGTGGTTTATGCTTCACCATTGCTAGAAATAAATGTCTACAGCCATACAATTTTGCATGTGTGGTCATGAGGCTTTGTTCGTGGGTGTGAAGTGTGTTTTGTGTGTCTCAGAGAGAAGGGTCGTGTCATTGTCAACTAAATGTCACCAAATGTGTCACATATTATGGTTAAATCCTGATCGCTTCTCGGCCTTTGGGCTAAGACAGTGATTCAGGAACATAAATTTTTGTTTATACCCTGGTTGGTTTGTTCAGCCCGTCGTACATGGCGAAAGCTGATACGCGACGTTAAACTGAACTTCCATCCATCCACATATTATGGTTAACATTGTAAAACAGCACACTGACATGCAGTTTATTCATGCACATGCACGTTACTAGGGTGAAAATGAAACCTGAAGCCTACCTCACCTAGTCTGTACTCTGTCCGTCACTTCAGTTCATACTGCTAATCCAGTGAGTGACACAGAAAATTGTCAACTGTCACCAATAAAACCTATTTGGATGTAGTTCAAACCACAACTGTACATTGTTTGTATACACTTCCACACACTGTAATACGCTTTATAAAACACATACACACACTCAACCAGAGCTGTACAGTGATAAGTCACAGTGTGTACCACCACTGTCGTTGTGTCATTGGTGTCACCCCATCATACAGGTGTGCATACCCCACACCCACCCCCTACCCTACATACATTCTACTACTGTGTCATGATAGTCACAAAAAACACTAATTCTTGCGATAACAGAGAACTAGGGCCTAGCTGACAGACGAGCACAGTGATGTAGGCCAAGGACGGACTGTCACTGTCGCTTGATTCCCCAAATAATGTAGGCCTAGGCCTATACGTATCGTCTGCTATGACCCACAAAAGTGGGTCAAGTGTGGACCTTTGTTTACTTGCTTGTGTGTTGCACATCTGTTTGCTTTGTCTGCTGCTGTTTTGAAGAATAGGTAGGGTAAAACAAAAATAAATAATCGAGAGGGGCCGCAGTGTTTGGAAATGCGTGTATGGGCCAGTTGGTTCTCGAAATGCTGGCATCCTGGCATGCCGTACCTAGTCCGCCATTTTGTTTGACGCGATGCAAGCTGAGTGTTGACTAGACTTCGTAATTGCTAACGTTTTGCTCTACACCACCTCCTAAATCCACATCTGACTCTTCTTCTAACTCTTCATGGTCATATTTTTCCATTTCTTCAATAATATTATCCTACTCATCTTCCGAAATGCCGAGAAATCCGTACAATCACACACAGCAGTGCTCGAGCAGACGACAAATTTGGTACCCACGCTTTGCTACACTGACACGCATGCAGTTTTAGCTCCTCGTCTATGAATGAACACGAATTACTATCCCATAATACTAGAAGCAGTTTCATTGGTCTGTCTCAAGGATTCTACAAAGTTTTTGGTCCATTCTACACAGTTTCACGGGGTCAGCACGTGACGGAAAAGTACCAGGTTGAAGGTCACGGCGACTTACGCTATGAACACATTGGGGGGTATTGGGGAATTCCCGTAGCGTTACGTTGTGAATGCGAGAGGGTTAAAGAACCCAGTAACAACAACGGATTGTAACGGTAAAACTCCCTGTGGGGATACCTTTCGTAAAAATAGTTCCCCCACCTTCTGGAAGTTATGTACTTGTAACTTCCTCTAATATGTCACTCTCTTTTTGACTCTGTCTTGTCCCTTTACTTTCTGTCATCTACTATCTTTCTGACTTTTTGGCCCATTCTCCTGCCCTTTTTTCCAAAACATCTTCTAAGTAGTTTTTCCTTTGAGCTACTCCGAAATCGGAATGTGTCAGCTGTACGCAGCGGGGAGACCAGTGAAAATTGAAAAACGGACACATATGTACCTTACCCATTATGGCCTGGGAACGCAGAAGAAGAAGAAACGTTAAAACAAAATCCGAACCCCCACATTGTGAAACCATAAGAATAGTGCTGTATTAGTGGGGACGCCCTCACTCAAATTTCACAGGAAGCAATCGACAACCAGTACCACACAACAATACATGTATAAAACACTATGATACAGCGATGTACCGAGGATCGAAAAACGACAGGACAAACTGTCCCGAGATAAGAGAAATCAATAGGACAATGTCCTGGCTCTTGTACTGAAATCAATAAGACAAAGCGTGCCAGTGCTAAAAAATGTAATCACACATTTGTCTTGACAGGGGAGAACACAATAGGACATTTTCAATTTTAATAGGTTAATGGCCTATGACCGGGGGGGCCTCGAAACATCACTGATGATATGACACAACACAATACAATACAATTTAAAAATTCCAACAGAATACAGTTTCAATCTCACCTTAAACTTGTGTATTTCGTTTCTTACAACCGGTTGGTCAGTGATGTCCACTCTCCTGTTTATTTTTCTCTCTCTTTTTTTCTCTCGTGTGTGTGTGTGTGTGTGTGTGTGTGTGTGTGTGTGAGAGAGAGAGAGAGAGAGAGAGAGAGAGAGAGAGAGAGAGAGAGAGAGATAGTGTGTGTGTGTGTGTGCATGTGTGTGTGTGTGCATGTGTGTGTGTGCATGTGTGTGTGTGTGTGTGTGTGTGTGTATGTGATAAAATTTGTAAGGAGAGAAAGAGTGAGAGAGACTTTATTAATTAAAAAGGGAAATATATTAATATATTAAGAGTTTGTATTGGATATTGTAATGTAATGTTATTTTTGTCCTTTTTGGTTATTTTTATTTATAATGTTTACTTATATTTTGTTCTTTGCTTTGAAAATGATGCTTCCCCCCCCCATGTTTCGTTGATGAATATGCCACGATGTGGCCCTATCAACTGCAGATGCAGATGTCATAAGAACTTTTGTTAATGACATTAAATGGGTCAAAGTGTCTCTCTTTCTCTCTCTCTCCCCCTCTGTTCTTCCCTCCTCACCTTAAAGTGATATCCTTCCTGACAGCTTCTTGGTCAGTGATCTCCACTCAACTCAGTTTATCCTTTTCTCTACGCCTTGGCTTAAGGCTGTGTCCGACCAATTGACATAGGCTACAACACCAAGGCTACATCAACATGTTATTATGCTATGCATAGTTATGCGGGGATTGTCTTTAGCCATGACAAGTTCCTAGTAAAACATCATCAGTCTCCAAAATCCCTCAAAGACGGAGTGTGGCTGCCCACGTGGCGGGTTAATTAAAAATGGTCATTCATACACATAATGTTCTTATCCGTAGCTGATGCACTTGCACCATAGTGTTCAAGTGCTTCCGCTGTTGGGAAATGATCCCTGGAGTCTTTTAGCCATGGTAAGCCAACAACAAACAACATCATCCTTTTCTCTCTGTATCTTTCTTCTTCCTCCATACCTTAAACTCATGTATTTCCTTGCTGACAGCTTCCTTGTCAGTGATGTCCACTCTCCTCAGTTTATCGTTGGCCCTACTGAAGGCCCAACCATGCACCGTCCACGAGGCGTCGCGCTCAAACTCCTGTAACAAAATCAACCTTACTGTACTAAAATGCCACAAATGGAGTCAAAAAAATTATTCTCAAATATTAAATTTAATATTGTAAACCAGAAAATGAATAAATAGTAAAACAATAGCACCAAAATGAAAAGAGCAGAGCCAAGACAACAGCACATCATTTCTTTCTCTCTCTCTGTGTCACACACGCACACAGGCGCTCACGTACATACACACACACACAGTGACACACAAACAAACACAGTGACACACAGATTATAACCACAATGACACGCAGATAATCACCTGTAACACCGCTCGCCCCAGCAGGCCTGAGGCCCCCGTGACTACCACCCTCTTCGACATGGCTTGCTTCCCTTCCTTTTGGTTCTTGACACAAGTAACCGTTTCTGATGATAAATATGGAAATAATTTCTGCAAAAAAATTGAAAACAACAACAAAATACTTATCAAGCTTGCGCGCACACTCACACACAAATACACTAACACACAGGGGGAGGGGGAAGGGGGGATGGGGAAAGGGGGAAGGCTTTTGCTTGGTTGTCAGACTGATGACCCCTGAGTGGGGGCCACCAGCCGCAGCAGGTGCATCGGGCGGGTGTCCGTTGAGGAACTTCCAGACTCAGGCTGCGAAACTCTCTGGAGTTCTGGCCTCCACTGCTGATGCTGGCAGGTCATTCCACTCCTTGATTGTTTGTGGAAAAAAGGAGCTTTGACGATACTGCGTCCGACACTGGGGGATGAGGAGCTGTTGCGAGTGACCTCTACATTGCCGCTCTGGCTGAGGTATGACTTTGCTCCTGTTCACACTCACCATGTCGTGTCGTCAGCAAAGAGCCTTGCCTCTGAAGACAGTTTTTTTGGCAACTAATCCCTGTGGTACGCCAACTCATGAATTGTCAGCCCAGCCCGCCAGAATAGCAGCTGTGGTAAGGGTCAAAGGGGGGTAATTTGCAAGATAGGGGGCAGGTCGAAAGGGGGGTGAGGGAAGGGAATTGTGGGTAGGCTAACGGACGGGAAGGAGGGACGACGGGACGTGTGGAGTTGGTGACGGTCATGACGACGAGGAGAAGAGGTGAGCCCCATTAGAATGTAGTTGTGTTAAGAGTAGGTTTAAGGGGAGCTCATGGAGCATATTGTCACCAGTACCATCATGCACCACCTGGAACAACAGGGGATACTCTGCAGACACCAGCACAGCTTCAGGAACGGGAGGTCATGTAAAACACAGCTTCTGGAATTTGTCGACGAACTCATGGAAAACATGGAAAACGGGCGGCAGACAGACGTCCTTATCATGGACTTCGCGAAAGCGTTTGACAAGGTCAACCAGTCTCCTCCTGCACAAGCTCCATAACTATGGGATTTGTGGTGAAATCAACAGGTGGATCGCAGACTTCCTCAGAGACAGACGCCAGGCAGAGGTGGTAAATGGGGTCTCTTCCAGCTTTACTGATGTCCGCTCAGGAGTACCACAAGGCTCAGTCTTAGGACCCTGCCTTTTCTTAGCGTACATTAATGATCTACCTGAGAAGCTGACATCAATGGCACGGCTCTTCGCTGATGATACTGCTGTCTACAAGGTTGTTGCGGCGCCCCAGGATCATGACCAGCTACAGGATGACCTCCATCGACTCGCTGAGTGGGAGAAGAGCTGGGACATGGTTTTCCACCCTGGCAAGTGTAACACCTTGAGCGTATCAAGAAGCAGAAAGCCCCGGCAGCATCATTACCAGCTGCATGGCCACAACCTGCAAGCAGTCGACTCCATCAAGTACCTTGGAGTGACTCTGACAAAGGAGCTGAGCTGGAAGAAACATGTCGAGAACATCTGCGCGCAAGCCAACAAGACTCTAGACTTCCTTAGAAGAAATTTGAAAGTCAGCTCCCAGACCATCAGGGAGTTGGCCTACAAATCATTCGTCCGTCCGGTCCTAGAGTATTCATCATCAGTCTGGGACCTTCACCAACAACAGGACATCGACAGACTGGAGGCAGTCCAGCGGCGCGTAGCACGCTTCGTCCTCAGACGTTTTCGAAACACGTCTAGTGTCACTTCAATGCTTGAACAGCTTGGATGGCTCTCACTGCAGCAGCGTCGACTTTACACAAGGCTTGTGATGCTCTTCAAGCTGCAAGAGGAAGAGGTGTGCATGGACATTCTGCAACAAAAACTGATACCACCGCCAGCGCGTCAGCGACGCACTCACCCACGTCAGCTCTCTCAGATCTTCTGACGTACTCAGTACCGACAAGCCAGCTTCCTCCCACGTACAATCCGGGACTGGAACGAGCTGCCCCAGGAAGCTGTGCAGGCCAAGACCATCGACACAAAGGTCACCAAATAGTTATCCAGCAACACTCCCCCTCCCCCCCCACCTCTACCCCTCTCCCTGTATTAAGGCGGTCTTCCGCAGATCCCCAATTTCTACAGTGACAGAATAGTCAAGTTTGACTGTGGTCACTTACTGGAAGGAAGGAAGGAAGGAAGGAAGGAAGGAAGGAAGGGGGTGGGGAGGTAGTTAGTATAGGTGAAGTGTAAAATACTTCACAGCTGCCCCCTCTACTATCTGGTAGTCATTGTCGGAAACGACAGACAGGCAACAACAACACTGTTATGTTGTGCTTGTGTCAGTGAACAGCAACAGAAAGCAAAGAGGAACTTCGCTGAGTTGTTTCTGCTTCAACAACTACTGAACTGAATCTGGTCAGTCAGGTCAGGTCAGATCTTCAGGGCAACCAGGCCTCACGGCCTCTTGATGTGCCCTATCTTTTGATTGTTTGTTATTGTGGCTTTGTTCATTAATCAGATTGGCACCGCTGTGGCGCTTTTTGAACTATCATTGTCGTCTTAATCATAATTGTATTTAAAAACATTAATTTTGGGGTCACTATCTAGGAGGTTTTTGAAATGGTTAATGTTGGAAGCAAGTTTAGTTTGTGCAGGGAGATTGTTCCAGTGCTGGGTGACTCTATTAGAAAAGAAGTTTTTTCTCATATTAGTTCTACTGTATTGGGTTAGTATTTTTAGATCACTGTTACGGGTTCTCAAATCGTTAGACAATTGAAACAAATGCTTGTTAGTTTTGTCAGGGTTATTCAAAATTTTATATACAGTTATCAAATCTCCCCTTACTCTTCTAAATTTTAAGGATGGTAAACTTAACTTATGAAGTCTGTCCCCATATTCCAAATTTTGTATTGATTTTATTAATTTGGTTGCTCGCCTTTGTACCCTTTCAATTTGTGTAGATTGTCTTTTAAGAAAAGGGTTCCAAATTAGATTTCCATACTCAAGATGAGGTCTTACTAAACTTTTATATAGGTTCAAAAAAACTTCTGTATTTAATTCCATAAAACTTCTTCTAATTAAACCCAATATCTTGTTTACTGCTGTTGTAATGTGTTTATCACATTTGAGTTTAAAATCAAATATGACTCCTAACTTAGGACCTAAGTCTTTTTCATCTGCTTATATTATATATTAAAAAACAGAAGGGCACAAAACAGAACAGATGACAAATAGTATGCATACGTTAAATGCACAAATTACTGCCTTCCTGACAAGCAACGACCAACAAACTGTTCTTACGTGTTTGAAAAAACAACTCGGACTTTCAGTGCGTTGTCGATGTTTTGTGACTTACTTCCCCTTGCCGAACCACAACCGGAAGTGGTAAAGTGCCCTCTTCGTTTACAAATGGCGGAGGACTTGGCGCGTTGTTTTGAACTGAACGCTTCCAAAGCTCAGGCTGGATTTGAAGAATTCTGTCGGAAGGTGAATTTTGAATTTATTCTAATTAATAGAAGAGGTGAAGCAAAATGGTGGTAGGTGGCATAGTTCCCTGCGAGCAAGCACTGAACTTGGCAGTGTTATTGTTATTATTATTGTTTACCTTCCTTTGCCAGGCTTCTTCTTTCTGCTTATGTGGCTGTTAATTAGTGTTATTGTTTACCTTCCTTTGCCAGGCTTTGGGCCTTTCCCCATGCTCACCACAGCCACTTTTTAACAATAATAATATATTAATAATAATAATAATGGTTAGATTAGGGACAGGCTTGTAAGTTGTATTAGTATTAGTATTAGGTACTTTATAGTCACAGAGGCGTCTCTGTGAAATTCGGGTTGCTCCAACTTGGAGAGCGCGTCGCAGCTAGAGGCGCGCCACCCAATTTAATTTTTTTTTTAAATTTTTTGTCACTGATGGGGGGGGGGGGGGGGTAAATTTTTACCAAATGACAACTTTTTCGTTGCCACTGGGTTTAACGTATGCTAAGTGCATGGGCACACGGGACCTCGGTTTATCGTCTCATCCGATAGACTCCACGTTCAGACCGTTAAGGCCTAGTGCAGAATGAGAGGAAAAAATCCCCTGTACCCCGGTTCGAACTCGGGTTTACTTGACACGAGGCGAACGCGATACCACTGTGCCACTCTACACCAGTCGCAGTCAAAAAAGTCGCTCGTTCAAATAAATCGCCCGGCTACTATAACTATGAGAGTGTGTATTTGCGACATTGAGCATGAACCACAAATTTCACTTTTTTCTAGGGTTAGGGTTAGGTAAATCACTAAATGGTTCAAGTAAAGAAAGAGTGAAATTTGTGGTTGTCTATAGTAGCGGGCGATTTATTTGAACAAGCGACTTTTTTGACTGCGACAAGGCTTTCTCAGCCTAGACCTTGCGATCTATAAAAAGTCCCGTCATTGGCATACATTTTGATTTTGCATTGGGGTCTGACAAAAAAATACATTTAAAATTAAATATTTGTAAGCAATAACCAAATGGGAATTTATATAGCGCTCTTTCTCACATGAGCTCAGCGCGCTTTACATTGATATAATAACAAGAACATTAAAGGTAAACAAATTCTGAAATAGTGAATTATTAGAAAGTAAAATAAACACGATGATTGCACGCAACGTTCTCTTCCTCACACACACACACACACAGTGACACACACACAGTCATGCATGCGCGCGTGTGTGCACACACACACACACACACACACACACACACACACACATAAAGAGTAAAGGGCCTTGTCCGACGATGCTTCCTCTTGCATGCACCTGGTAGCTCTGTGAAGTGTCACACTGTGAGAATGGGTGAACACGCTTGTGAAAGAGTTGTAAACGTTTTCAGATACACTTGGCTTTGATTGCGTTGTTTAGATGAACATACTTCTTCTTCTTCTCCTTAGGCAGCCAACTTCATCACGTTAAAGAAGATTCTGCTGCACTTTAGGGGGTAGTACAAAAAAGAGAAAATAACAAAAGATAGAGTACAAAGCGAAATGATAACATACAGGGGAAAAGAAATTATCCCAAGATAGTCAGGAAATAATTGAAGTATTTATGGATACACAGTTTATTATGTACATGTATGTAGAAAGATATTTATGAGATTCCAAACCGAAGGAAGTTAGATATATTTGAAGATTTGATTTGAAGAAAAAAGAAAGAAAAATGGGTGGGGTGGGGGTGTGTGTGTGACTGTGATTGAGGGAAAGACATACATAATGATATTAAATGCCATAAATCATGCAGTGAAAGGGTGGGTTTTCTGATTTCTATTTTATTTTTAAAATGAAAGTTAAAACGATGCTAAGAAAAAATTGTCTGCTAAACGAGACTTTGCTGAGTCGAACTAGGAAATGACAAAACAGATATTGGATGTAAAGGAAGTACAATCGCATTATGCCAATGTCCATGTGCTTGTGTTTTTTTTTGCATTAACCAAATTATGTCTATTTCATTTTCAGTATGACCGAGAGTTTCCAGAGGATGACATTGTCAACCTGCATTCCCACAGGATTGTGCACGACAGAGGTGAGCCAGGGCTGAAATAATTCACTGCTACTTGCACTGCTGGTGTCTGCTTATCTGAAACTGAGAGGCAGAAAGAAATGTTTTTTTCCCCAGGGAATTACTATGTTATGTAATAAGCATGATAAACAATGAAGAGAGTAAGAGGGGGGATGTAATGTTACTGAGGCAAATGGTCAATTGTTTCATTCGGGGTGTATGTCGTTTCACCTGTCTGGTTTTATTTAGCATTCATGACTAATACTAATGACAGTACATTGGCCTGGGTTGAAGTGAACTGCATTTGTTATTCCTTCTCCCACTGCTTGGGCGATGACAGGTTCAACTGCTGGGCTTGGTGGTCTTTGTCTGAGTTGACAGCAAATGTCTGATGTCCATGAAGTATGGTACTCTAAAATATACAAATGGATTCAAGATAAGTTTTGTGAAAATGAAATGTGCTGAAATGCATGGATGTCCTGAATTGCAGGATTTTAAAATTGCCTAGAGCCGGCATTGCCGGATTATGAGAATTTGAGAAGCAACAATATTCTCTCTCACGCACGCACACGCACGCACGCACGCATGCACCAGAGCTGATTCTAGAGCGCGGGATTGGTACAATCCCCCGAAAATCTGTTCCTTCCCGCGATAATCGAGTCTTAATGCGGGCCAACTCCCGCACATTTGCAGAACTGCCCGCTATTTTCACCGATCGCTGCGGGCATGGCGTTCGTCGTCTGCAAAACCTGTTGTCTAGGCTACACAAACTGATCAACCAATCACTCACGTTCATCTCATTCATCTTGAATACCGACGAGAACTTGCGAGAGTTTAAGCCGCCATATTGGATTTCTTCCAAAATGAAGCGCGTAGCCACGCTCCTTGATTTTGACTTTCGCGGAGGCAAAATGGAAAAAAAAGCAGTCTGTGCCACATGATGAGAGTGTGGAGAAGAGCTTGAAGAAACGGCGACTACATCCAACAACTCGGAGAAGCAGCCCGATAACAGCGCCAGTGCAAGGGAACACCGGTTCCAAGACGACTGGCTGAAGAAGTGGCCATGGCTGTCCAAGATGGAGAGTGGCGGAATGCAGTGCAAAGTGTCCCCCCTTTTTTCATTCTTAGGGGGGGACCTGCCCCCCTTTTTTTAATCATAGGGGGGGGGATGCCCCCCCTTTTTCAAAATCCTAGAATCAGCTCTGATGCACACACACACACGCACGCACGCACGCACGCACGCACACACACACACACACACACACACACACACACACACACACTGACACACACACACACTTGTACAATAAAAAGGACCCATATAAGCATTTGCTATATTCAAAGGAATGTAACACTTGCACAAGTCTAGAGGGATGAAAAAAGAGCAGTAAATATGTGTGTGTGTGTCTGCGCTGCCCCTGCACTCCGCTGGGGCCGCCCCCTTGCAAGAGTTTTGAAATTTCCGAGGAGTACCCATGGAAATGTCATGTGCAGAGGATAAATGATGTCCACATTGTGATTGCAGGCTTTCTGAAATCCATGCGCACCAAGCGAGTGGGCTTCGCCGCCTTTGGAAAGCACCGGCTGCGTGAGACAGGAGGTTAGAAAGTTTGTTCATTTCGATTTTTATTTCAAACCTGTGTTCTCATAGCACAGCTTGACTTTGAGAAAGGAGGTTCTGCCAACAACAGCAAACAAGAAAAGCAAAGCCTTCAAGGCTCACTCGCTTTGCATTGCAAAAGAAGAATAACACACAAACGGAAACAAAATGTGCCCATGCTGGGAAACGAATCTGTGTCCTTTGCGTTAGAGGTCAACGACCTAAACCACTAAGCTATTGAAGCTCTAAGCGTCGCTAACAACAAACAAACAGGAAACAAAATAATTGTCCCCATGCTGGGAATCAAAAGTCTACCCCTTGAGACTTCTCCTTTAGCTCGTTCCCTCATCACATTGGGAACTGATTTCAGTGTTGTCCCTCTACAGTCTGGGGCCTTGATGGTCCTTTTGCCGCAGTTTTCAGAGGAGTGGACTTCAGACTATTCTGATGCCTGTTAACATTATAAATGTGCTAACGCAGCGTCTTTTTCCTTCCTTGGTTCACTTGCTTTAAGTGCATGTGTTAAAGTTTTCAGTGACCACAGACTACATACATACATGTGTACACACACACAGAGACACCCGAACGGGATGAGAACATAGACTCACTTCGTGTTAACACTTCATTAACACGAGTGAGCCAAAAAGGAGATATTGCTGTGCGCAAAACAGAGACATAAGTCACAATTGGTCAACTCCGATGTGTCGGACCTACCAGTTGATCAAGACAAGCTGTATAATGTAACAAAGCTTTAAAACAGTTTGCAAAGAGAAAACTGATGGTGACGTTAAATGAAAAAAAAACCCACAGAAATAATGAGTTTTCCATTCCTCATGTGAAGTTACGTCTTTTGACTTGCGTCTCTGTGTTTTGGGCACAGCAATATGAGCATTATTTGGGGATCTCTGATTGAATATAAAGAAGAGATTAGAATGGTTGGTAAGAGGAAGAAAAACGCTTGCTCTGTGAGCCAAGATAACTTTAAAAAAATGTATTCATACCATTATCAATAACCAATATTTAACCCCTTCACTGCCCTGGTACGAGACTGTCTCGTACCTGTTTCCGGCACTCTGTACGCCTAGGTACGAGACAGTCTCGTACCTGTTTCGTCATCGATTTTTGAGAAGGCTGCAAGGGAGTAAACACTGGAAACTTGCCCTGACTGCTCTAGAGATGTCAAAGCACAGTTCTTTCCCTTTAACTGGTTGAACCTTGCCTGAAACCGGTTACAAGATGATGAATAAATTATGACGTGAGATAAGCAGATTCAAAATGGCGGAGAAGCAAACAAGTTCGAGGGGGCGACCAATTTTCAGGCGATATAGCGCACTTGAAGTGCTGCAAGAAGTGCTAAATGATGATGATAGCGACGAGGAAGACTTTATGGGAGGGGATGACAGTGACAGTGATGAGGAGGAGACAGATCTGAACCTACATCATCCACTTTTGATGGAGATTGGTGGTGGAGCCCAAGACCCTGATTTCGACATAGGCGAAGAAGAAAGTTCTGGAAGCGACACCGACACGGTTGAAATGGCCGAACCAGTTCCCAGCACCAGCACTGCACCCCCTCCTGTCGTGAGTGGTCGTGGAAGGGGTCATGGAAGGGGAAGGGGACCTCGAGGACCCCGTGGACGGGGGCGTGGCAGGGGGCATGGTCGACAATCGGACCTTGTCACCGAGTGGACTGCCGCAAGTGCTGAGCCACCAAACTCAGATGTAGAGTTTTTGGGTGACCCTGGCATCAAATTTAGGCCCGAAAAGGACACAGAAACAGAGGGAGAAACAGAACCCTTCAAGCCTGTGGACTATATGGAGCTGTTTTTTGGTGACATGGTCAACCACTTGGTCATTCAGACCAACTTGTATGCAGCCCAGTTCCTTGAAGCCCATCCAAACCTTCCACAATTTTCTAGGGCCAATGCATGGGAGGAGGTGGGTGCTGCAGAAATGAGGAAGTTTCTGGCCCTTATCCTGCTGATGGGCATCGTTCGCCTGCCTACCATCGAGATGTACTGGTCCCAAAAGCTCCTGTACCGAATACCAGTATTCAGCTCGGTGATGTCCAGAAACAGGTTCCAGGTAAGGGTTGTTTTCTTTTTTGTTTGTTTGTTTTTTATTTATTTCTCAAAACTTTTCATTCAAGCACAGAAGGTGAATGGTGGTAAATTTGTGTACTGTATGGATATGGTGAGTGCATGTGTATGCTCGCAAGCAAGCGTTTGTATGTGTGTGTGAGTGTGTGTGTGTGCGTGCGTGCGTGTGAGTGTGTGTGCGTGTGTGAGTATGTGTTTCAGTAAGCAAGTGTGTGTGTGTGTGTGAGAGTGTGTATGTGTGCGTGTGCGTGCATGCGTACAAGAGTGTGTGCGTGCATGCGTGCATGCATGTGTGTGAGTGTGCATGCGTGCGTGTGTATGGTGTGTTTGTGTGTGTGTGCTTGCAAGTGTGAGCGTGTGTGAGTGTGTGTGTGCATGTGTTTGTGAGTGTGTGTGGTTTCAGCAAGCAAGCGTGTGTGTGAGTGTGTGCATGTGCGTGTGCGTGCGTGCGTGTGTGTGTGTGTGTGTGTGTGTGTGTGTGTGTGTGTGTGTGTGTGTATGGTGTGTGTGTGTGGTGTGGTGTGGTGTGTGTGTGTGTGTGTGTGTTGTACAGACATATAACATGGCACACTATTATGCCTGATCAATCAAAAAATGTCCTTTTCAGATCATCCTGCAGTTCCTGCACTTCAATGACAATGCCGCCTTGCCAGCACGGGATGATCCCACGTACGACCGCCTCTACAAGATCCGGCCCGTGCTGGATTACCTCCACGATAAATTTTAGGAGGTGTACGAGCCACGGCAAACTGTGTGCGTGGACGAGAGCCTGCTGTTGTGGAAAGGTCGGCTGATCTTCCGCCAGTACATCCCCCTGAAGCGCGCCAGGTTTGGCATAAAAATCTACCTGTGCTGCGAGTCGGATGGTGGCGTGAGAGGAAGCGGCGGCTACTGCTACCGCTTCAAAGTGTACGCCGGACGGGAGGACCCCATCAACGAGGTGCAGCCTGTCCTTGAGGCTGCCAATGTTGACAACCCAGCCATGTCGGCTAGTGAACAGATGGTTCTGTACCTGGTAGCTCCTCTGCTCAACAAGGGCTACCATGTCTACACAGACAATTGGTATAGCAGCCTCAGGCTGTACCTGTTCCTGCTGCAGAAGAACACCCTGGCATGCGGCACGGTGAGGGAGAACCGGGGGATTCCGCATCAGCTGCATGACGTGAGGCTGAACCCGGGCGACTCTGCTGCAGTGTGTGGTGACGGCAAGATCGTGGCCACCAAGTACCACAGCACCAAGGTGGTGCACCTGCTGTCCACTGTGCACGGCCACGTGGAGGAGGCCATTCAGGACCGGAGGAGACGGGGCATCAACAGGCGGCTCAAAGCCTCGTCTCAGTACAACAAGAACATGGGTGGGGTGGACAAGCAGGACCAGCTACTCCACCCGTACGACTGCACGCGCAAAAGCATGAAATGGACCAAAAAGCTTTTTTTCCATTTCATGCAAGTGGCTGCGTGCAACGCCTACATCCTCCAGATGCCAGCTGACGGCTCCTGCAAAAACCTGCTGAGTTTCCTGGAGTCTGTCATAGCCTGGATCTGGCCAGACCAGGTGCCTGTGGTGGAGGTCAACAAAAGTGATGACGAGGTCCGGCTTGCTGGGAAGCACTTCTCTTTCCCCCTCCCTCCCACCGCAGGCAAGCAGCATCCCACAAAGCCCTGCAGGGTGTGCCGGAAGAGGGAGGGGGTGAGGCGTGACACCCGCTACTATTGCCGATTCTGCCCCACCAAACCCGGCCTGTGCTACCCCCAGTGCTTTATGGATTATCACACCAAGTTTGTGTATTGGCAGTGATGGGGGGCGGTGATGATTCATCTGATTTTGAAGGAGGCTAATCACATGTTTTGTGGTGCTTTTTTTTTTCTTTTGGCTGATTTTTCCCCCCTGAATCCCAGCGTTTGGATAATCTATTTCCTTGGTGGTGCTTTATTTTTCCAGTATATTCTTTACTGTAGGATCATCTAGTCATGTGTGTGTGACCATCATTGTGGTGCTTTTTTCCACTTTGAGCTTTTTTGGGGGGTTTTTTGGTCATCATTTTGGGAATCTCTTTTTTCTTTTTGTTGTGAGTTTATACACTTGTATCATCTACTCATGTGTGTGTGACCATACGTGTGGTTCAGTGACAAAGAAAGAAGACGAAGACCTTACAGGTGGTGTTGGCCGATTCAAAGTAGTACATATGCTTTTTTAGTCCATTCTCCTGCCTTTTTTATATAATTTCTTACAAAGATTTCTTCAGCCGGAGTTGGACATGCTGGGCCTAACTATTTCTTAGTTAGGTGCATAACAGCAGCATGACGCATCTACGCTCATGTGACAAGGAACTGAGCGAACAAAGAAGAAGAAGAATTGTGTTCATTGAAGCCTAATTCCAGTTTTGTCAATGTTTTGTGTGTTTTTATGTTTAGTCAACATACTGAAAAAATCTAAATTCTTTCTGTTCAAGTCTCAAAATGGTATACCAATTTATGCATGATTTACTGCACTATAAAACACTAAGTGTTTGTCATATTGTTCCAGGTGTGTGTTTTGATGTTCAGTAAACACTAATAACAGTTTTTCCAATGTTTTGTGTGATTTTATGCGCTGTAAAAACTGAGTTTGTGTTCCGAAATTGTTGTTTTTGGAAAAAGTATCTAAATTACATTCATATTTTTCATACTAATTACCTACAAAATGAAGTTATTATTATACCACACTGTAGCCTAGGGTATTACCAAACCACATGCAAACAATCTTAGAGATATCTCAATAAATGAGTTGTAGGCAGTTTAGTCAACATACTGAAAAAAATCAAATTCTTTCTATTTACGTCTCACAATGGTATACCAATTTATGCATGATTTACTGCACTGTAAAATACTAAGTGTTTGTCATATTATTCCAGATGTATGTTCTGATGTTCAGTAAACACTAATAACAGTTTTTCCAATGTTTTGTGTGATTTTATGTGCTGTGAAGACAGAGTTTGTGTTTCGAAAGTGTTGTTTTTCGAAAAAAATAAGCATATTTTATTCATATTTTTCATACTGATAACCAACAAAATGAAGTTATTATTATACCACACTGTAGCCTAGGGTATTACCAAACCACATGCAAACAATCTTAGAGATATCTCAATAAATAAGTGAGTTGTAGGCAGTTTAGTGAACCTACCGAAAAAAACAGAAATTTGCTCTGGCAGACAGCATCACAGACATGCTATTATACTATGGCAGTAAAGGGGTTAATGGCTTTTTCATTTTTTATTTTTTCCATCCAGCTAGTAATTTTTTATTTTACATTCTATTTTCATTATTAATATATTTTATTCATATATTTTGTGTGACGCACATTCTGACAAGGAAAACTGTGAGTTTTGACTAGGCTGTTTTGTACAGTGACGCTGCAAGTATAAAGACTGTTTTGATAAAATCAGTTAATTAAAAAATATTTTTAATTAATATTTTTAACCTCTTGTTTTCCATCCAAAGACATGCTTAGGCGCATAACGGCAACATGATGCATTTGAAGCTGTCTGAGTGATCGAAGAAGAAGAAGAACCTCATGTTTGTTTCATGTCAATAAACCTGTACTTGTTTTAAGAATGGCGTAAGGACAGCCAATGAAATAAATTAACATGAAAAGCTGGTTCTGCATATTTTAAAGACCCACCAGATCACGTGTCAAAATCACAGGTTTCACGTGTTTTCCCTCTTATAGCTGGAAAGAAATCTTGTTTTGACCAGATCTCACTCCCATACAAATGCCCCCCAAAACATCATTTTAAAGAGCAGCCTCAATTTGAAGTTGGGGACATCTGTATGTCGGTCACAGCTACCCAGAAAAAAACAAGGGACTTAATCATGGTGCGTCACTGTATCTTTAATTTTCTTTTTTCTATTTTCTTCCATTTCAGGCAGCCCTGTGTTTCCAGCCCATGGAGAGTCAGGCCACACAAATGCTTCCCCGGAATCAGAGAAAAGTTTTCTGTCCGTCTCCGAGAAAAGCTTCATCTCCGGTAAGTGGCCAGAGAACATGGAATCTTTTAACGCAGCTCTGAAAATGGAGTGTTTTGGAAAATTCAGAGAAGTGTGTTCCAATGAGATAAACTGCTTTATAATGCTATGGTTTAGGGTATTACATTTACAGACCTGTTTACTCCACTCTTTTCAAGTGGCATTCTGTGGCCAGAGAACATGGAATCTTTTAACGCAGCTCTGAAAATGGAGTGTTTTGGAAAGTTCAGAGAAGTGTGTTCCAATGAGATAAACTGCTTTATAATGCTATGGTTTAGGGTATTACAGACCTGTTTACTCCACTCTTTTCAAGTGGCATTCTGTGGCCAGAGAACATGGAATCTTTTAACGCAGCTCTGAAAATGGAGTGTTTTGGAAAATTCAGAGAAGTGTGTTCCAATGAGATAAACTGCTTTATAAACTGTTTAGGGTATTAGTTACTATTACAGACCTGTTTACTCTACTCTTTTCAAGTGGCATTCTACTCATTTTGGACCTCTGCTACTCTTCATAATTGAAAACAATGCTCTGTACTACTCATTTTCAGTGAACATTGTTTGATGGTTTAATGAATAAAACTACACATTTTGCACCCAAACTACTCATTTCAGCTATCCAGACTACTCAAGACTTGTATAGGGGGTAAACAGGTCTGGTATTATTCAAGACCAAAGTGCAAGACTTAAAGAAACAAAAGCAAATTGTTTTGGCTCACTTGAGTCAACAAAGTGAATCTAGCTCTAGATGTAAAAATAAAGTGGTGGGTTGGGGAAATCCAAAACACTAAACCGACAACAAAAATAAAAACAAAACCGACGTTCCGAACATAATTCCTTCGTCTTGGTACATACACACACATACAGAAAGCAATTCAAAGGAAACAAAGAATGTGTGTATGTATCCAGACGAAGGAGTTATGCTCGGAAACGTCGGTTTTGTTTTTATTTTTTTTGTCGTTTAGTGTTTTGGATTTCGCTAACCCACTTTAAATTTTCCCGAGACTGTGAAATCCTGCAGTTATTTATTTTTTATTAGCTCTAGATGTGTTTATTATTTTATTTTTATCATCACAGTGAACTGC
>CM065692.1:21361840-21385201 GCA_017654935.2 Phymorhynchus buccinoides
GACCAAAGCAAAAATACACCCACCACCACCTTTAAGATGCACCACACCAAAAAGCCAAAAACGCCTACCAACTAGAAAGAAGAACGCCCTAACAACGACCACTTTCCCCCTGAATTTCTCAAGGTTCCAGTCAAAGTTCAGGACCGCTTACCGGCCAGGCCACCCTTCGAGGCCTGGTTCCCACCACACTCTTATAAAATGTGCCAAAAACCATCGGTCCATCCAGAGCCAACGAGCTCTTCCTAACAAACAGTGGCTGATCGGGTGCAGTCGGCCAAAAACAACAGAAAAACTTAGCCGCCATGCAGAAATTTCCAACATAAAAATTAAATGCACAATCCCTTCCGCAACGACGAAGGTGTCATAAGGGGACCATATCTTCCGAGAGCGTACTTGACATGCTCCCCCACATACATCAACAGCGAAAAACCGCGATAAGACTGAAAAATCGAGACGGGGCTCCGACTCTAGGGAGTCAAGATCACATTCACGTGCACCGACCATTCCGGACTACATAGAGCAATGCCGTCGAGTACAAGGTGCAAACTAGTCGCCCCGGTGCGTATGGTGCCAAAACTCGGTGCCCGACTCGGCCACACAGCTCAGACACTGGCGCGCTACTAATAAGACTGCGCACGCTGTTATCAGACAGGACCACCTGGCGCGGAGTGCCCAGACGTTGACGTATAATGTGTTAACTGTTTAGGGGGTCACTTGGGCAGCCTACGCCGGGTGTCATGAATACAAATACGACTCCAAGCCAACAAATTCCGGGGGTGCAGACCTCATTCCATACGAGAGGCAATTAGGAGAGCCAGGCGGCCAGCGACCCAAAACCACAAACACAAACAAATACAAAATAGCACCCCCCCCCCCTTCCCCACTCCCCCCGAGTAGATCCGTACTTGAGGACTGGAAGCCATTGGGCGTTCGGCGACCATAGCTACGCCACAGGACCAGACAGAAGCTCCCCACAAAACCAACCCCGCCCCCCCCGTATAAACTAACTCAACCCAAACCAACCATTCTACAAAAATCCCTTCAGCTCATCAGCCCCCACCACGAAAAAACTACGCCATCTCAAGGGCGTGCCCTCAAGGCTTTCGCCGAAGAATCCCTCCTACAGGCCACACAATACAAATCTTAAAGCCCAATGCCCTCCCCAAGATTTCCCGAGCCAAAAGCTAACTGAAAAAAAAACCAGAAATTGTTGAAGGACCAAATAACTAAACAAACCAAAATAATGATGAAACAACTTGATAACACACTGAACACAAATAGGGTGACAGCCCGACCAACAAACCTGGGACAAACCACCTCCCGACATCCACCCCCTCCCCCCCCCCTCCCCCCACACCTCCCCCAATCATCCAAACTCGAAACTCAACAACTGGAGTCAGTGACAAAACCCCAAGGTGAACCATTCAGACCAAATGCTCATAGAAATAGCCAAAAGCCAGAACTTCAACCAAAACACTACACTCGGACAGGGACTTAAGTCCCTGTTACCACATCATGTTCCCTGAACCATGTATATCTCCCCCTCCTCAAAAATGCATGCGAATTGCCCAACTCATTTGCCGCCCTGATCAGGAACAAACAGAGGCCAAAAAAACGCAGACAGCCTCCCAGACAAAGAACAAAATAGTACCCCCCCAGCCTGCACGTCGCTGCTGAGGGTCACTCACAGGTCCCAAATGTTACGGCGCCTGGGCCCTAAAACCTGCCTCCAGGGGAACTTGTCGCCGCACCGTAACACCGAAACCTCCCTGTCCTTATCAACTTCATAACACAAACCCATCAATCCATATTATTTGTCTTCAATCTTTAGAGTACATTTTCCAAACTACAAAACTGACGGGCTTCTGCCACCCCAGGGGTCAGTAACTTTCCAAGGAGACATACAAACAGCACATATGGTTCACCAAAAACATCCAATTTCAAGCACACACCCTCCCCTATACAAAAACGGTCCACCCCACAGTCTTACTCCAATACTATCCAAATCACACTAAATAATAAGCCCACTAAAATATCATACTTATTCCCCCGAGGATACGACAAAATGCCCACTGAAGACTGGATGCCTCCCTCCCCCCAACTTGAGTCATGGGTGGTGGTCGGAGATTTTAACCCCACCACCCCTCATGGGGAAAAAACGCGGCCCATCAGTCACAAGGGGGGCCAAAAACTTTTTACTGACATGCTAAACTCTAACTTAACCCTTTTAAATGAGCTCTATACAGTTACCCACGACAGACCCACAGACAGACTTAAAGCCATAGACTAACCTTAGCAAGACCCCCAACTCCTTCCCCGAATTCTCATGGCTCCCCAAGTAGACCCCCCACTAGGATTCTGACCACAAACCCATTTATCATATCCCTCACAGCAGAAATCGAGATATCAAGACCCCCCACCACCCCTCAATACAAATACGACAAAGCCAATGGCAACAGTTTTAAAACTCTGCTCATCTCATACACCCACGAAAGCCTTACTAAATACACATCTAGAAACTTACTATGATAACATATAACAGCCAGCTTCTACAGCAGCAGACACCACAATTCCAAAATTCAAACCCCTATTCAACTATCAAATGAGAAACAACCTGGTGGAACGATGAATGTGCAGAGGCCGTCCAACAAAAACACTCCGCAGCCCCCCCAATACATTAATAAACAAACCTTCTCACCCATAACCATCAAAAGAATGTATAGCTGAAAAATATAGTAAAAAGATGTCGCCAAGGCTAAATTAGAATACTTCACCCAACGAGCCAATTCTGTCATTTAAAGATCTAAATAGAAAAAAAAACGCCTGGAAAAAGACTGCGTTAGATCAAAGCGGAGGGCAACCAAAAACACGCAACATTCTCTGCCCTACCTTCAATAAATCACTAAAACCAATCAATGAACCAGCCAATTTCCTGGCCGATTACATTCGTTTCGCCAAAGACCAGCCAACAAAACTCCTCTCCCCTGCTGAACAACAAAAAAGAAATACAAATCCCCCCCCCCCCCAAAGCCATAAATTAACACTGACGTATTAATGCCCCTCTCAAACTCTGCCAGAGCTTGCTATCACGGCCCTTCGTAGTATTACAAAAGTTTTCACGAAAGCAACAGAAGGGGATCCCATCGTCTACATATACTTAAACCCTAACCCCCTACTTTTGTGTCAATTCTTTAACCACTTCTAACTCCAGGTGTTGGGAGAGTGTGGAAGTGCCGCCAGGCTTGGAAATGTGCCCAGGTATCTGGGATCCTAAAACTGGAACTCAAAACAGACCCCAAAAGTTACCGGCCTCAGTATCTCACTCACCCCGCATCTGGGTAAGGTGTATGAAAGAATCGTGCGTTCACGATTAGAATACCACCTACAAAGGAATAATATACTCCCCCAAGTACAAGCAGGTTTTAGAAAGTATAGAAGTTGCACAGAACAGATTGTCAAGCTCACTTCCCATGCCAGAAAAGCCTTCGCCCGTCGAAGGAGCGTGCTAGTCACCTTCTTCGACTTAAAGGGTGCTTATGACACTGTCTGGCATGGGAGACTGCTCCAAAAAATTAGCAGGCTCGGCGTTGAAGGAAACCTCTTTAACTTTATCAAATCTTTTCCTAGATAACCGATCTATGAGAGTAAGAGTTGGCCAGTCCCTCTCTGACAGTCACTCACTGGATATGGGGGTGCCCCAGGGTAGCATAATAGCCCCTACTCTGTTCTCTTTGACATTATATGGTATCAGACATTACTATAAACAAACATCAAAAACAACAACAATTATTATTTATGGCCGATGATATAATCACCTGGACGCCGTAACTAAGACAAAAATTAATCAAACAAAACTTAAAGAAGCCCTAAAACAACATAAAAAACAAACTAACCTAAGAGCCCACTATATACAAGACAACGGTTTTTCATTGGCCCCTAATAAATGTCCTCTTTTTAATCACTAACTAACATCAAAAAGACCCACGTGTTTAACTATAATTTATCAAAAACCATCAACGGACACAGCAGTAGCGGCCTCCAACCATGCCAAATTTCTAGGTGTTATATATTAAACTATAATCTCTCACTGGACAAGACACCTTAACTATATAACTAGGAACGCCTTATCAAAAATCCTTAAACTTCCCTCAAAATTTCATCTCCCATGAGAAATTGGCCCAAGACCCTAAAATACTAACTAACCTTGTAAGATCACTCATGGTCGCGAGCCAACTATTATAACGGAATAGAATCCATGCACTCCCGTCAGACAACACATGACCTAATTAAATTACAAAGAAATAGGAACTCCGATGTTACCTTAAGATAGCTTTGGGGCTTCCCCCTCTATGACGTTAACTGAATCTCATCTTTCGAGATGTGGGCTGCTTCCCGCTGCGTACCTATACTAAAACTTAACTTGCTCTATTCTCCTTACATCCCACGTATAGTACGCTACTCAACACCTATTACACATGACTTTTAATTTCTAATGATAACTTCTCAACCCCTTATTACCACGGTCCTATCCTGCACCATATAACCAAACAGCCGTCCCTGTATCCACAAATCCATACCCATATAACCCAAATACACTGAGGATCTGTTTCCATGAGGCAGGAGTCAACATAGCGGAAGTCTCCCACCCACGCCTACACTATGACCTAACCTCCAAAAGTGGGGAGGTGACCCCGATAGAACAATAGACACCTCCCTTACCCGAACAATACTCTAAAACAATAAGACCCAACACTAGACTAAATATTCGCAGCCTTAATAAAAAATCCACATTCTTCACCGAACATCTCCTTATATAGTCAGACGGCGCCAAACTCAATCAACAAACAGGCTGCGAATTTACAATTCCCATATCTTAAAATCACTAAATGCATTCCCACTAAATAATAACAATCCTCAATAGATTCAGATCAGAGCGCTCTCAACTTTGGGCCATACTAGAAGCATGCTCTTACATTAATAACTTTCCAAACCCACCACGAAGCGCAGTCATACTATCAGACTCACTTTCATCCATTCAAGCTATAGTGGGGGATACCAAAAATAGACGTTCTGTTATACAAGAAATTAACTTCCTCATACATCAGATAACAATTAAGGGAACTGACATTTCACTAGGTTGGATCCCTTCCCACTGTGGCCTACACGGCAATGACCTGGCCGACTGGGCCGCCAAACAGGCGGCCCTTGGTCGGGCCGGTACTAAAATAAACATCAAACTCTCTATCCAAGAATTCAAATCTATCCTTACGAAAAAATCATTCCTGGGGTGGGCTCGGGAACTTGAAACCCAGTGCAAGGCCCACTCCTGGGACTACCAAATTGTAATGGGGGGACTCTTCCCCCCCGTTCCTCGGTCTGTTCTATCCTTGATTTACAGACTCAGAACCGAGGCCGGTGGTGCACTTTTTATCAAATTTTCAAAGAACTAGACTGTGAGGTGATGGAGACTGCTCCGTAACCGTAGATCACAATATTCTCACAATGTAATACTATCTACCCTCGAACTTAGACAACTTAGTAACAAAACTTCTAAAATCAACAAGATTCCCTTTTACAAAACAGCACCATACTCCATAGCCCAAACTCATGGCTGGCAACCTCTAATCTGGCTGGCGGAGGCCCTCGGTCGGGCTTCTTTTGGCTACATATTCTAATCTATTCTATCTTTTCTCTGTACAATAATCCAAAATAAAGCCCTTCCCCGTGACCCCTGGTCTGGTGTATGCTGCCTCTCCAAGGGGCCTCACTCCCACCACCCAGTGACTCGGGTGGCCTCCCCCCGCCGGCCGGGTGCTCGGCGGGTGCGCGGGCGTGCCCGAAACCCTATCGGCCCTCTCGAGTGGCGCCGCGTCTCCCGGCTGGCGGGCCGCCCGGCGGGGGGCGTCACCCTGGCCCCTCTCACCCCCAACTTTCCAGCTGGTCCTTGTCTCTGGGGGCAAGTGAGTCGCCGGGGGTTGCCGTCCGGGACGGTACGCCCGATTGCTTCTACCAGGGGCGTGCGGGCCCGGACGGAGCCCCCCGGAACGAGCGGCATCTCCCTGGATCGGTCCCCAGGTCTAGCCAACCACTACCCACTCCCCCTCCCCCCAGAGACCCGGATGGGGAGGTTTTGTCACATCGCAGGGGTCACAGATCCCCAAATCTTTGGGGATCGCCCCCCCTCCCCTACTTTCCTTCTATCGTCCCTTCAACGGGGGCCAGTCCAAGCCCCCCTCCCCCTCTATGGGCTCCAAAAACAACAACAAAACTTCAATTCTACTCACTACAAATATCAAATCATCTACAACCCAACATGCCTCCCGCGGAAGGTTCTCACCCTGGAATAGGAGAATATTAACCCTACCCAAAACTCACGCGGCACTGGCGAGCCGACCTTAACTTTCTCAAAAAAAACAAACAAACCCAAACAACAACAAAAAAACAAAAACATTCCACCTCTTAATTAATCACTTCTTAATATAAATCACTTTTATTGGACTTGGAATAAACACAGCCTTTTTTAATCGTGATACTAGATTTTATTATAAATCTTAATGATAAAAATCCCACAATGACCCACCCACCCCAACAAAAACAGAAGAACCTCGTTCTCACCCATACCCCCTCCCCACCAAAAACCAGAACTTGAACACACCTCATACCAACCCTTCTCACCCCTTATATAAACACTACCAGTTACCCAACACGGAAACAACAAGAAAAACATACAACTCACCACTGACCCCAATAGCCATTCTAATCCACTCAAGCTTTTTTTTTTTCCGCTCAAACTCGGTCGTACCCGTCGCGGCCCATTTTTATAATCTCGGGTTTTTACCTTCCTTTTATTTCTTATTAAAAATGTAAATATTTTACCGAGGATGAATTGGCTGTATAAAGGCATGACGGGTGTAGATAGATGTACATAGTTGATTTTAACACGATAACTCTTATCGCCCCACAGTAGTTAGGGCAGACGGATTCCTGCGTTTTACTCTTAGCTAGGACGCCTCCCCCCCTGTGGTTGTGAATAAAAGAGTAACTTTCACTATTAATAACCTAAGCAACAGCCGAGAGGTTAAGACACCGCACACAGATACCATAGGTCAGGGGTTTGACCCCAGCCTAGTCTTCTTTTTCCCTTACCCGTTATTTATTACAAATTCACAATCAACCCTTACAATATTTTATTATCTAAATGTAAATAACTAAGATATGCTCTGTAAATAGCTTCCCTTTTTTTTTTTTTTTTTTTTTTTTTTCTTTCTCTTAAATTTTAAGACATTAAAAAAAAAAAAAAAAATTATTAATAAAAAGTTTAATTTTAACCCGTGGTCCTGAAAATTTTAATTAATAATCGAGAAGATGCTCAGTGAATGATACATTTTTAGGTCGTAACGTTTTAGTAGATTTTAAAAAAAATAAGAAGTCAGTTTGTCAAATGCGAGCCTGGTATCAACCAAAAGTTAAAGGAATGAGCTAATTTTAGACTCCCCCCCTCTCCTTCCCCCCTCCCCCCCCTCCCCTCCCCTCTCCCCCCCCCCCCTCCCCCCCCCTCCCCTCCTCTCTCCCCTAGTATCCCGAGCGCTGGTCTCCCTTTTTAAGGTCGAGTACCTCCGGGTGTCTACCTCCCCTCCCCCTCCTTTCCCCCCCCAAGTGGTCCGTGAGCCGACCTCCCACTGGAGGGGGTGGGCCCATCGATGGGGGTGACGCGAGGATGTCTTGCGTATCCCCCCAATGGTGGGCCTGCCTTCACTTGGTGTGCTGAGATCCTCCGGACCTCTTCCCCCCCCCCTCCCCGCCCCCATCCCTCCCTTTCTCTGATATCTCCAAGTAAACACCCTAATGCCCCACATGGCCGAAAGGCCCAAGAGGGCGTAAAACTTTAATTATAAAAAAAAAAACCTAAAAAAAACAGATATCTCCCGCACACAAACTAATATTTCCTACACATAGACTGAATGTCTCCCCCCACAAAAACTGATGTCTCACACACACAAACTGATGTCTCCCGCACAAAAAATTCACATTCTCTTCATCTGAGAATTACTCAGGAATGTTGAAAGACAAAACCACATGCCTTAAAAATATGTTATGGAGTAATGATATCATCAAACATTTACAATGCTACATCACAGATGATATCTTTGCAAAAAGTGGAGTATATCTTTAAAAAAGATATCAGCGTCCAATCATCAAACGCATTTTATTTTGGCACATTACATATGCGTTTGCAAAACTGTGGTTGTTGAGTATTAAAATGTAGCACTATTGCACAGTAAAATAAAATGGCAATAAAATGTTATTCAGTGTCATTATATGGGACATTATAGCATAATGAAAATGTCATTCAGTGACATATATTATTGCAAAACGCATTGCCGTCAACACCATTGTTAGACACCCCCACTCCTCAGTTTATGAGTCCAAAGACCATGAAACCAGCAGTCCTTAAGGATCCATCCTTGTTAGGCTCACAAAGGACAACCACCAGAGGAGACACTGCACTGCTGTTGTGACATTTTAGTGGAGTTGGGTGGAGCTTGTATTATGCAAGACACTGAAGACTAAGCCCTCCACTGACAACAATAATGGCTAAGTCACAGAGCCAGACCCCTCGTGGCGATACCGGGGGATCTTTTGTATAAATAGTTCCCACACCTTCTGTACATTCTGTGCTTGTAGCTTCCTCTCATCTGTCACTCTCTTTGACTCTGCCTTTTCCATTTGCTTACTGTCATCTACTATCTTTCTGCCATACCGGTCCATTCTCCTGCCTTTTTTTCACGAAACACTTTCAAAAAGATTTCCTTCAGCCAAAGTCGGACTTGCTGGGCCTAACTAGTGCGCTCATAATTGACAGGAAACTGTCTGAGCGATCGAAGAAGAAGACAGAGCCAGATCGAGTGAAATCCCCCACTGAGGGCGCGACCACATCTGTCCAACAACAGCTCCTATGAATATAACAATCTCGTTGAGATCCCATGAACATAATGTAATCACATTGAGTAATGGTCCAAATACACATTGCTTTTTTTTGCTCTTTACCCATGGCAACGCAGTGATACGCTACTACTAATATGACTTACACGTCACTGTGTTGTTTTGAGGAAACAGCGTAAAAATAGCAATGTGCATTTTATGACCATAAACCACAGTAATAATAATAGTGGAGGAATAAAACTATGAAGGTATGCTTACGGCGTAAACTAATTGCTTTTAAAGCTATTTCAATTGTTTCGAATTTTCGTAAGCATACTTAACAATCCTAGAAAGTTTTAACCAAATTAAATGGGGGGAAACAGAGTAAATCGCTAATTAAAGTAAGCACTATTTTCTTTTGCGCATTTAGCTCCTTTCGATATTGTACGGCTTACAGTGATTGCGTGCGTAGTGACGTCTTGGAAAAAAACACACGCCCTTTACAAAAAGCATCTCATCAACACAAAAAAATAATCAGTAAAATTGCATCAAATCACTGTTTCTAAGTTATCTAACTATCATGCTTTATGAAACATTGCAGTTTGTTCTGAATCGACATCAATGGCGTAGTAATACAGCAGTCTTTGTCACCAAGATAAACAGTGGCTACCGAAGTAAGAGAAGCATGCTAAAACTTATGGGAAAATAAAAGATTATATGCATTTTTGTTTAGCCATTCTGTGTACATGGTATATCATTTCCTGTACTTTGCAGACAGAACAGCACACCTTATTCTTCATTTCAAATGAACAACGCAGAATCTATGGGCAGGAGTATTTCCATGTCAGCAAAAATCCTAGGAGTAAGTTTCTTGTGTCATCATCATAATCATCATCATCAACATCGTCATCATCATCGCCTTCGTCATCATTACCATACATTAATAAGGAGTGCAGTTAAAAATGTCAGCGTCTATGAAAGCAACCTTAGATCATATTTTCAGAGTTTCCAAAAAGAGCAAGGAAAATAACATCTTTTGTCAACAATAGCCACTTATACTTCAAACATTCAAGTTCTGTGCTTGTAACTTCCTCTAATCTGCACTCGGTTTGACTCTGCCTTTTCGCTTTGCTTGCTGTCATCTACTATCTTTCTGCCTTACCGGTCCGTTCTTCTGTCTTTTTTCAAGAAACACTTTCAAAAATATTTCCTCCAGCTAAAGTCAGACTTGCTGGGCCTAATTATTTCTTAGATGCATAATGGCACCAAGACGCATCTGCGCTCATACTTGACAGGAACCAGTTTAAGCGATTGATTCGTAGAAGAAGATGGATTGAACTATTCTGTTGTGTTTGTGTGTTGATGAAATGGACGTGTTTGATGTTGATTGATGTGTTAAATGGTATATAATTTCCCTTGATTTCCCTTGCAATTTTGTTTCTTTTCTTATGATATTGTAATATTGTTTCACATTTTGTAGTTAAGAACAGGGCTTTGTTTAAATAATATTATTTTATGTATACTAGCGCAACTCAGAGTACCGGTAACGCCTAGTACCGGCAACGCCTAGTACCCGTACCGCCAAGTACCGGTAATGCCGAGTGCCGGGTCCGCAAAATATTATATTATTACTTTTGTCTGTGTCCCTCCTTCCATCTTCTTCTCTCAACCCGTTAAAGATGGTGGGAACAATACTGGAGGCAGTGCCCGGAGGCAGTGCTAAACCAGTAAAGTCCCGATTTTTTAATAATACACTAGATATGTGTAGCAGTAACCACGCTTCTTCTCTCATCCTGTTGTACTCCCCACTGACCCCCCAGTTTCTTCCCACATACCCATGTGTGTTTGAAAGATGAAAGTCATGGTCAAATACAGGGAGATTTTGTCCATGAATAGAAGTTTGTAAGAAAAAGCACCAATGGCCTCTAGCTGCGACACGCTCCGGCTCCAGGTGGGAGCAACGCGAATTTCACAGAGACGCCTCTGTGACTAAAATGCACCTAACCTAACCTAACCTAATGTCTTAATGTGGACTTGTTACGATTTGTTATGTTGCAGCTATGCTCGACAACGCGAAGAGGGTGCAGTGTGAGGTGAAAAGCAAGCAGGACGAACTAAGAAGAATAGAGCCTTGCATTGAACCAGACAGTCCGCTGTGCCCTTTGTAAGTTTGGTTTTTGGTTTTGTTTGACAAATAACTTCTACAATAAACTCTGTCTCTGTCTGTCTGTCTTCTACCTCCTCCACCCCCACCCCCTCTTCTTTAGCTCTCTCCCTTTAATTCATTTGTCTACTAACTCACTCACTCACTCCTTTCCCCCCTCTTTTCTCTATGTCCCTTGTGTTTCTTTTCCTTTTACCCTCCCCCTTTCTTCCTCTCCGTATGTATGCACGTGTGTGTAGGTACAAATGTTATTTTTAGGAAAACGTAAAATCACAGGGAGGGGGTAAGGGAGCAGGGAAGAGCTGAAAATGGTGATTGGGAGAGTGTTGATATGGCTTGCCATATTGTGGATGCCTGTCAGGTGATAAAAGTGATTTTTTTTAGGAAATTATGTTTTATTACTTTCAATCCCCCCTCGCAAGGATACCAGGAGCACTTTGGTATAAATAGTTCCCCCACCTCCTGGAAGTTCTGTGCTTGTAACTTTCTCTAATCTGGCACTCTGACTCTGCCTTTTCGCTTTGCTTGCTGTCATCTACTATCTTTCTGCCTTACCGGTCCGTTCTTCTGTCTTTTTTCAAGAAACACTTTCAAAAATATTTCCTCCAGCTAAAGTCTTGCTGGGCCTAATTATTTCTTAGATGCATAATGGCACCATGACGCATCTGCGCTCATACTTGACAGGAACCAGTTTAAGCGATTGATTCGTAGAAGAAGATGGATTGAACTATTCTGTTGTGTTTGTGTGTTGATGAAATGGACGTGTTTGATGTTGATTGATGTGTTAAATGGTATATAATTTCCTGTACTTTGCAGAAGGAACATCACGATTTCCCAGTCAACATACTTCCGAGGAGTAAGTTTCTTGTGTCACCATAATCATCATCATCATCATCGCCTTCGTCATCATTACCATAAATTAATAAGGAATGCAATTGAAAATGTTAGCGTCAATGAAAGCAACCTTAGATCAGATTTTCAGTTTCCAAAAAGAGCAAGGAAAGTAACATTTTTGTCAATAATAGCCACTTATACCAAACATTCAAACAAGATCAGAATTAAAAAGTAAAGATGTAGCTAAGCGTTTGATTACATCTCCTATTCGTCCATGGGAACTTAAGAGAGATTTTGACATGTCAAATGATGATTTAAAAAAGAAAGAGTGATAATCCTCATATCCTCCAAAGTCGGAGTGTAGCTGCCCACGTGGCGGGGTAATAAAAAAAACGGTCACACACGTAATGTTGTCATCCCTGGCTGGTGCATTTGTGCCATAGTGTTCAAGTGCTTCAGCTGTTGGGGTGATCCCTGGAGTGTTCTGTCTTTAGGCCAGGATACGATAACATAATTCTCATCTTCTGGCTATTTCATTTCCTTCCCATATTCATTCAAGTAATCCTAACCATTTAAAGGTATAGATTATGCTGATGATTCTTTGATTAACAATTATGTTGCAGACGCTGGGTTTGTAATTTCTGGACTTAATATAGAAAAGTCATTTCATATTGGTGAAAGAGGGGGTGGGGTGGGGTGTGTGTGTGTTCCATTTCTATTGTATATAAAGCCCCCTGTAGTCTACATAGTAGGATGGGCAATATATAAAATTTCCTTATTATTATTAGAGCGACATTCTATTTTCAGAGTAGCAGACCTCAGCTTGCAAATCAATGCCACGGGTTCCAGCCATACTCAGGAGAACAATATTGTCATCGCTTACAGCAACGATTAATTATTCAGCAGCAACAACAGCGGTTACAGGATGAGAAGATGGTTGCTGAATTCTGTGTCAACCTTCCTGAGGATCTAAGGCAGTGTCTAGATGAGGCTCTGGACATTGCAGAGGTGCAAAGGAACGCAGACAAAGCTGCTGAGGCTAGAAACATGCTGTCATAATAGCCAATCAACATTCAGTTAGCTCACTTTTCTGGGGAATTGGCATGTGTCTGAAAGTAAGACTAAGTTAGAACGAGAGCAAGAGATGCATAACTATATAACCTGAATCTGTTACCATGCGAGGGCTTCTTACTATATTTTATAATGTGGAAAATTGGCTGTGTGCATCCTCCTTCTGGCTTGTCAAGATTTTAGAGGTTTCCCTAACTAGAACATACACACACACACACACACACTATATATATATATATATATATATATATATATATATATATATATATATATATATATATATATAATATTCTTCAAACCAAACAGTTATGGCACCAGGTTGACTGGGGTATGTAAAAGATAACGCCCTCAGCAAACTCTCAAGCATCTTCCTTCGCCAAAGCCTCCCTTTTTTTTTTTAAAAGAGCAGAGAAACTACTGGGGCACTCAACGATTATAATGTTTCCACATACTCGAGTGTTCTAGCAAGGTTTTATGAAGGCTTCCTGATGAAATGCTCATTATGTTTTCCATCTCATCAGCACTTGTCCAGAGATCATTTTCTACAACAGGCTTTGTATTGACTATGGTTTTAACAGTCGCAGCAGTCACTTGATGATTGTAACGGTCACTTTTTTTCTAACATTCTTCTGCTTTACTGAAAATTCTTGAGCCCATTGTGAACTTTAATATCTGATTGTGCAAGGTCTCAAAACAATTTATAAACATCTAATGCATTTGTTTGAATGTCTCTTCTTGAGTATAAATGCACACCTTTATAGACAGAAAATCTCGGAATTAAAGAGATTTTCACAGCTTTGGATCAACGTTCTCATTGTTGGACGTTTTGCTTTGCTCAACGGCTATGACAAGGCGGAAAATTTGCAACATGTGTTGTGATAATGGTCTATCTCATGACACTATTTACCCTTTTGTAACAATCATAATCTTCACATTGCAAAATATAATGAGGCCCTCGTAGTCATATATTTGTTATACATTTATAATGATGCATTGGTTATCCATCCATGCACTACATGTTTCCATTGTTTGTTTGCTTGTTTTTGCAAAACCAAAAATGATTTCTTTGGTACACTCAATGTGCATTGGCTGATTAAAGAATCTTGAATCTCAAATATCTAGTATTATCCACCCAAGCATTATCTACCATAATGGCATCTACTGCTGATTTGACTGCCAGGGGGCAATCAAACCAGTAGGGGCTTAGCCCGTGATATTCTTAGTTGGGTGTAGTGAGAGAGAGAGGGAGGAATTCATCTCCCTCTCTCTCTCTCTCACTATGCCCAACTAACTATATCACGCACTAAGCCCCTACTGGTTTGATTACTCCCTGGCGGTAGAAAACAAAACAAAATGCTCATCCTAAGTTGCTCATGCCTGTGATAATGGCATTTTATGTCAGTGGTAATGGCATTTTATCATCTAATATGCATGGCACTGCTTTCTTCTCAGGAAGGAAATCCTTTTTTTTTTTTTTTTTATTGTTTTTTAACGAAATCTAAACAAAAATATTATTTTCAACAAAGTTATGCAACGAAAAAAACCACCCTGCAAAAAACTGGGGAAACCTGATTGCCGTTCTGTTTATGCGTCCAAATTGCTTTAAATTGAGGTGCTCAGCTTCGTGTGAGTGTTGCTCCATTTCCTTTTTTTGAAAATTGTCAGGTTTAACCCTTGAATATGTCCAGGCTAAGCCATCTGTCGTGCAATATGTCCAGTAATGTATATTAGCATTTTGCAAGTTATCTTTTGTGCCACTATGCCCAGTGTTAATACTCAACAGTGACAGTTTTGCAAAAGATCTGCATTGTGCATTGATGTGTTGATGATTTGACCGACATTTTGTTTAAAACCATGCTCAACATGTTGCAAAGATCTGTTGTGCAACATTGTTGCAAAGATCTCTCATGTAACATTTTGGCACTTAACATTTTTGCAAAGATCTGTCATGTAAATCTGTGATGTGACATTTTGGCATTCAATATTTTTTTGCAAATATCTGTCATGTAACGTTTTTGCAAAGGTCTGTCTTGTGACAGTTTGGCAAAGATCTATTATGTGACATTGCAATTTTGTTTGACGATATTACACTAGGAATGTTTGAAAACATGTTAATTTGTCTTTCAATGTTTTAACATTCCTGAATTTTTGTCTGGAAGCGAGAATGTGTGTGTGCATGTCACAGTGTGTGTGTGTTGTTAGTTTTGAGTATGATGAATCATGAGACACGTGTAAATGTGTGTAGTGATGAAAACATCATTCTAGTCACTTTTGAATTATTTTGAATTAATTTTGTTTTTTATTTATTCTGTTCCCTTTATATTTCATAGACATGTTTTTTCTTGTTAGTTATTTTTGTCTGGAAGCGAGAATGTGTGTGTGCATGTCACAGTGTGTGGTGTGTTAGAAGTGGGGGGAAAATCCGGTTTGAACCGAAAAACCGGTGCTAAAATTTTTCGCGGTTCGAAAAACCGGTTCGAGTTGCTGTGAACTGGTTTTTTAATTGCAAACTGAAAGTAAGATTTTTTTAGAATAACGCATTCTTTTCGAAAAACAAAACACTGATTCTCAGCGCAGATTGGGTGTTTTAGAAAACCAAGAGTAGCTGTTTCTAGTTTGTGGTGGTGTATGGCTTTGACTGTGACTGAGTGTTGAGTTAAGTGTGTGTGTGTGTGTGGTTGTGTGTCATAAGTCATTTTTCTTCAGTGTGTGTGTGTGTGTGTGTGTGTGTGTGTGCATGTGTGTGTGTGTTAATATTCTGACAAGTAAATGTTTTTGTATAGGTGAATCTAGTGATGCGAGTACTGGTTAAAAAAACCGGTTCGGTAAAACCGGTTCGAAGAGGGAAAACCGGTTCAGATTTTTTAACCGGTTCTCAACTCTAGTGTGTGTTGTTAGTTTTGAGTATGATGAATCACGAGACATGTGTAAATGTGCGTAGTGATGGAAACATCATTCTAGTCACTTTTCAAAGGTGTCGGCGTCTGCAAATATTTGGAATTAATTTTGTTTTCTATTTATTCTGTTCCCTTTACATTTCATAGACATGTTTTCTTGTTAGTTATTTTTGTCTGGAAGCGAGAATGTGTGTGTGTGCATGTCACAGTGTGTGTGTGTGTGTTGCTTACAGTTAGTTTTGAGTATGATGAATCACGAGACACGTGTAAATGTGTGTAGTGATGAAAACATCATTCTAGTCACTTTTGAAAGATGTTAGCGTTTATTTTGAATTAATTTTGTTTTTTATTTATTCTGTTCCCTTTATATTTCATAGACATGTTTTCTTGTTAGTTATTTTTGTCTGGAAGCGAGAATGTGTGTGTGCATGTCACAGTGTGTGTGTGTTAGAGGTGGGGGGAAAATCCAGTTTGAACCGAAAAACCGGTGCTAAAATTTTGTGGTTCCAAAAACCGGTTTGAGTTGCTGTGAACTGGTTTTTTAATTGCAAACTGAAAGTAAGTTTTTTTTAGAATAACGCATTCTTTTCGGAAAAACACCCACTGATTCTCAGCGCAGATTGGGTATTAGAAAACCAAGAGTAGCTGTTTCTAGTTTGTGGTGGTGTATGGCTTTGACTGTGACTGAGTGTTGAGTTGAGTGTGTGTGTGTGTGTGGTTGTGTGTCATAAGTCATTTTTCTTTAGTGTGTGTGTGTGTGTGTGTGTGTGCGTGCGTGTGTGTGTGCATTAATATTCTGACAAGTAAATATGTTTTTGTATAGGTGAAACTAGTGATGCGAGTACTGGTTAAAAAAAACGGTTTGGTAAAACCGGTTCGAAGAGGGAACACCGGTTTTAAAACCGGTTCAGATTTTTTTAACCGGTTCTCAACTCTAGTATGTGTTGTTAGTTTTGAGTATGATGAATCACGAGACATGTGTAAATGTGCGTAGTGATGGAAACATCATTCTAGTCACTGTTCAAAGGTGTCAGCGTCTGCAAATATTTGGAATTAATTTTGTTTTTTATTTATTCTGTTCCCTTTATATTTCATAGACATGTTTTATTGTTAGTTATTTTTGTCTGGAAGCGAGAATGTGTGTGTGCATGTCACAGTGTGTGTGTGTGTTGCTTACAGTTAGTTTTGTGTATGATGAATCACGAGACACGTGTAAATGTGTGTAGTGATGAAAACATCATTCTAGTCACTTTTGAAAGATGTTAGCGTTTATTTTGAATTAATTTTGTTTTTTATTTATTCTGTTCCCTTTATATTTCATAGACATGTTTTCTTGTTAGTTATTTTTGTCTGGAAGCGAGAATGTGTGTGTGCATGTCACAGTGAGTGTGTGTTAGAGGTGGGGGGAAAATCCAGTTTGAACCGAAAAACCGGTGCTAAAATTTTGCGGTTCGAAAAACCGGTTCGAGTTGCTGTGAACTGGTTTTTTAATTGCAAACTGAAAGTAAGTTTTTTTTAGAATAACGCATTCTTTTCGAAAAAAAACACTGATTCTCAGCGCAGATTGGGTATTAGAAAACCAAGAGTAGCTGTTTCTAGTTTGTGGTGGTGTATGGCTTTGACTGTGACTGAGTGTTGAGTTAAGTGTGTGTGTGTGTGGTTGTGTGTCATGTCATTTTTCTTTAGTGTGTGTGTGTGTGTGTGTGTGTGCGCGCGTGTGTGTGTGCATGTGTGTTAATATTCTGACAAGTAAATATGTTTTTGTATAGGTGAAACTAGTGATGCGAGTACTGGTTAAAAAAAACGGTTCGGTAAAACCGGTTCGAAGAGGGAACACCGGTTTTAAAACTGGTTTGGATTTTTGAACCGGTTCTCAACTCTAGTGTGTGTTGTTAGTTTTGAGTATGACGAATCACGAGACACGTGTAAATGTGCGTAGTGATGGAAACATCATTCTAGTCACTTTTCAAAGGTGTCAGCGTCTGCAAATATTTGGAATTAATTTTGTTTTTTATTCTGTTCCCTTTCTTTATATTTCATGGACACATGTGTTCTTGTTAGTTTTCTGTAATGTTAATAGAAATGGATTCATTACACTTCATACTTTTTTTTTAGAAAGAAATTTGAGTGTTTGTTTTATTCTGTTCATATTTTTTATTTACAGTGTCATGAAAAATAAGTAGTCTTTTGAAATATCTACCCTTACGCATGCGCATTAGAACAGAAATTCTAAAGCGTCAGGCAATTTGCCCATTCACATGGGAGGGAAAGAGGGAGGGGGGGGCACAAATAAAACAACAATAATCGAAATTGAATCGAACATGTTTTAGAGAGAGAGAGGGAGGTAAATAAGTCATGGCTTAAACAGGAAGTAGGCTAGCGTAAGCTGATGATTGGCTCAATGCGCATGTGCAAAAACTCAAAACTTGGAGTGGGCAAGCGCGAAATCGAAATGAGTAGAAAACTAGATATATGATGAGGTAGAATATTCTCTTCACAACGGAACTTATTTCTCCTTGTTGATTTTTTGGGGTAACATTGCTAGGCTTGGATTTCTTCCTTTTTTCGCACTTTCAGAACAAAATCCACCACTGTTTTACTCTAAGGATTAGATGGGATGCCTAGTTTTAATTTGCTTTTTCCCCTTTTATTATTTTTGTAGATTGGTGTTCTTTGATGAAGCTTTCTAGCTTGTTGCCTTTCTTGGATGTAATGTAATGAAATGTTGATGTTGCTTATCGTGATCTAAATGTATATTCATAGCAACACTCCTCCAAATTCGGAGTGATGCTGCCCACGTGGCGGAGTAATTAAAAACGGTCACACACGAAATGTTCTCATCCCTAGCTGGTGCATTTGTACCATAGTGTTCAAGTGATTCGGTTGTTGGGATGATCCCCACAAGACGATGGGAAGGGCAAAAATCCAATATTTTAGACTTAGTACTTGTAAATGATGACTCTTTAATCTCTAATATTGAGCACCACTGTCCCTTAGGGAAAAGTGATCACGACATATTGATATTTGAGCTGTATGCGAACATAGAACAAAGTACAACTAAAGAATTTTATAGATATAACTTCAAAAGGGGAAACTATAGTAAAATGAGAGGAACTGAGTAGCAAAGACTGGTCAGTATTGGTCGATATGGAGGTAGATCAGACTTGGGAACTAATTAAAGGAAAAGTCTTAAATAGTATAGAGCAAAATGTACCTAAAGTAAAAGTGTGTGTTAATAAAAAAGTAAATCCTTTTTGGATGAATAATCAACTGCTTAGAATAATAAAGAAAAAATATCATGCATTCCAAAGATTTTTGAACACCAAAGGAGGAAATGATTATTCTCTTTATATTCAAGAGAGAAACAAATGTAATAAACAAATTAAAGCTGCTAAAAAGGAATATGAAAAAAATATAGCAAAAGATTGCAAGCTTAAACCCAAGAGATTTTGGAAATATGTACGAACTAAAACTAAATGTAAGTCATGTATAAGTCCCTTAGTTAAGGAAGATGGTGGCATTGCTCAAACAGATATATGGAAAAAGCTGACACTCTAAACAGGTTCTTTTTTAGTGTATTTTCGAAGGAAGATTTAGATAATTTACCTCCAAGTAATCTCGCTGGTTGGTCTGATGGTAAGACAGTTGCAGACATAGTCATAACACCAAAAGCTATTGAAACAAAGTTGTACGAATTAGATGTAAATAAAGCACATGGTCCTGAAGGTATTCCACCTAGAGTCTTGAAAGAACTCAGTAAAGAATTGGCTGCTCCATTAAGTATACTTTTTAATAAGTCAGTCAGTATGGGAACTATTCCCGGGGATTGGAAAAACGCCTATGTTACAGCTATATTTAAGAAAGGTACCAAGAGTGACCCAGGAAACTATAGGCCAGTTAGTTTAACATCTGTGACTTGTAAAGTTTTCGAATCCATTATAAGAGATGTAATTGTTGATCACATGAATGTAAATAATCTTTACACCGAATGCCAGCATGGTTTCCGAAAACACAGATCTTGTGTCACACAGCTACTTGGTTATGCAGGATTTAACAGATTTTTTTGATAAAGGTGAAAATATTGATATGATTTACTTTGATTTTAGAAAGGCCTTTGATTCAGTTCCCCATCAAAGATTACTTATTAAGTTAGAATATTATGGTATAACAGGTAATATATTAGGATGGATTAGAGATTTCTTAAAAGAAAGAAAGCAGGCTGTCAGAGTTGGAAATGCTTATTCAGAAAATGTTAACGTTAAGTGGTATACCCCAAGGGAGCATACTTGGTCCAGTTCTTTTTACAATTTTTATAAATGATTTGCCTCAAGAGATAATTAGTTCCTGCAAAATATTTGCAGATGATACTAAGCTTTACAATACTACTGCAAACTTCATGTTATTGCAAAAGGATGTAGATTCCTTAGTAAATTGGTCAGAAACCTGGAAGTTGTACTTCAATGCGTCTAAATGTAAGCTTATGCATTTAGGTAAAAACAATCCTTGTAACCAATATACTATGAAAAATGGTGATACTATAAATGAAATAATAAAATGTACAGAAGAGAAGGATTTAGGTGTAATAATGGATAAAAACCTTAAATTTGAGTGCACGATAAAACCTTGTACGTAAAAATTCACGAAGCTGTAAAGAAGGCAAATAAAATGCTAGGAATTATTAAGCGAACCTTTTGTTACATAGATAATGATATTTTTTTACATTTGTTTAAAGGATTAGTTAGACCTTGTTTAGAATACGGAAATGTTGTGTGGTCTCCATATTTGAAAAGACAATCACTGATGATAGAGAGAGTACAAAGAAGGGCTACAAAATTGATGAGGATTCCAAAATTATTCCTACAGGGAAAGACTAGAGCTCCTTAAATTACCTTCTTTAAAGGCTAGAAGAGTCAGGGGTGATTTAATTCAATGCTTCAAAATATTTAACAATATTGATGACCTAAATATATAAGATTTTTTTAAATTATCAAATGTTGACAAAACTAGAAACAGTGTTGACAAAATATGTATTGAATATAGTAAGACTAACATTAGAAAATACTGTTTTACTAACAGAACTGCACCTTTGTGGAACAAGTTACCAACTAATATTAAACAAGCACCTAATACTAACACTTTCAAAAATCTATTAGATAACTGGGAATATTATAAAAAATTGACATATGAATATGATGAATGATTATCTAAAACCCGAGTGCACGATAAAACCTTGTACGTTAAAAATCATATTATTAAGGATGGGACGCTTGAAAGCCTAACGGCTATGTTTTTAGTCCCTAGTAACCTAACCTAACCTATCCCTGGAGTCTTTTAGCCAGGGAGCGATAACAACTCAGGGCTCCCCATTTTGCTTGACCATAGAGGGTATTTTCACCCCCAGGAAGCAGCTATAGAGGGTCTCTTCACCCCCAGGGTGAACTTATAGAGGGTGAAAAATCAACCAGTCTAGAATGATCAAGTACTATCATGACCTGACCTTCACCTTTGTGAGCTGATGAAAGTGGCAAGTTGGACCGCGCTATCAGCATGCACATCATGGCTTCGGCCCTGGTGACGTCATTTTGCAGACCTTGCTTCGACTCTTCTTTCTTCTTCTCAATGAAGTTCTGCAGGAAGTTACTGCTTTCTTTCAAAACGCTCACCAGATCTTTGTGCGCCCCTTACAGTGTTTAGCGCAGTCAGCCAAACCAGCGTTATTGACAGTAAAATAATGTTTGCACACCGTGCAAAAAGCGTGATGCTCCCCACCCCCCTCTTCGATGCTATGATGCATAGAAACTCCCGATGGTAGCTCGACAGATATTTCTGGTTCGCAGTCCTCGGAGTTGCTGTTCTATTTGGCTTGGTCTTTTTAGCTTCATTTTCCGATTCTACTTCTTCCACCTCTGATTCGTCGTCCTTTTCGTGTCTTTTTTGCTTTTGCTGTGCACCGCAATCCATTTTGGTCCTCACAAGAACTGAAGCAAACTTTCTCTCAACTTGTAGGCTACTGCAAAGCAGTTTCGAAACTGACTCGAAGGCACGCATCGGGTGAATTCGCGAAGTTGGCCGCCCGCGCAAACTGAAGGGACGTTATAAAGCAGTACAGCTTGCGTGCAGCAATGTCAAACTCAAACTCTTCAATGTCAAAGGAAACGCGCCCCAGCTATGTCGGCTTACAACGGATCGCTTTACACGGCCTGCGCATGCTGGAGTCTTGAAGTAGGTCGCCTAGTACACTTGCACTGAGACTTGGAAAACACGGTTTGCCTCAAACTGAACGGATCTGTGTCCTTGACAACGCTCGCTCGAAATTCAAAGCTGCCGGTGTCATAATGAATAAGTAGTCCTATGAAATATTTACCTCTGCGCATGCGCATTAGAAGTAGTCCTAGCGTAGCCAATCAGAATCGTTTGTTTGTCCGCCATTGTGAATTTTACGGATTATGGATTTATGGACTTGTACATCGATTTATCGGCAAATATGTAGATTGGACCTGCTCTATTTTTTGGTTCTTTCCGTGGTTAGGGTTAGGGATAGGGTTAGGGTTAGATGGGTACAGTTCTCATGCGAGAGGTAGATATTTAATGACAGGTACTTATTTATCATAACACCGGTGTGGCGGTGTATTTTTCTCTATGAGATAAGTAGTCCTAACCGGAAGTAGTCCTAGCGTAGCCAATCAGAATCGTTTGTTTGTCCGCCATTGTGAATTTTACGGATTATGGATTTATGGACTTGTACATCGATTTATCGGCAAATATGTAGATTTACACCCTCCTGCTCTATTTTTTGGTTCTTTCCGTGGTTAGGGATAGGGTTAGGGTTAGATGGGTACAGTTCGCATGCGAGAGGTAGATATTTAATGACAGGTACTTATTTATCATAACACCGGTAATGAAAATGCGGAGTTTGCTATTTCGAGTCGTAGCTGCGTAGCAGACACCCTAATTTCGTAGCAAGCTACGCCAAAATCGTAGCGTAACCAGGTCTGTCACGCACTCGGCAGATTTATAGTGCGTCTCATAACCCTCGAGTAGTAATTATAGTGCGTCGTTTCACCCGCAGTACGAAGTTTTAATGGTATGGTCAGGTCAGGGTAATGAGGGCAACTGGGCCTCGCGGCCTCTGAAGTGCCCTTTCAATATAGTTTTTGTAGTATTGAGCACAGCTGTGACGGTTTTTGATGACACAATCAGTCATGTTGGTATCTCAATTCTGTCAATTTAGGGTCTTTGTCCAGGAGGTTTTTAAACTGGTTAACCAAAGACCTATGCAGATCCCTTGACTCCCCAAGGACCCCCCCCCCCCCCCCCCCCCTCCCACCCCACCACCACCTTACGAATCATTTGGTCCGCCCCTGCAGTGAACCAACAAAAACACATCGTTCTCAGATCTGAATTTTTCATAAATAGCTAGGCGCACCCCCCCCCCCCCCCCCCCCCCATATTTTTTTCTCGGTTCTTTCCTTT
>CM065692.1:21385701-21440473 GCA_017654935.2 Phymorhynchus buccinoides
TTACCTAAATGCATAAGCTTACATTTAGACGCATTGAAGTACAACTTCCAGGTTTCTGACCAATTTACTAAGGAATCTACATCCTTTTGCAATAACATGAAGTTTGCAGTAGTATTGTAAAGCTTAGTATCATCTGCAAATATTTTGCAGGAACTAATTATCTCTTGAGGCAAATCATTTATAAAAATTGTAAAAAGAACTGGACCAAGTATGCTCCCTTGTAACGTTAAAATTTTCTGAATAAGCATTTCCAACTCTGACAGCCTGCTTTCTTTCTTTTAGGAAATCTCTAATCCATCCTAATATATTACCTGTTATACCATAATATTCTAACTTAATAAGTAATCTTTGATGGGGAACTGAATCAAAGGCCTTTCTAAAATCAAAGTAAATCATATCAATATTTTCACCTTTATCAAAAAAATCTGTTAAATCCTGCATAACCAAGTAGCTGTGTGACACAAGATCTGTGTTTTCGGAAACCATGCTGGCATTCGGTGTAAAGATTATTTACATTCATGTGATCAACAATTACATCTCTAATAATGGATTCTAAAACTTTACAAGTCACAGATGTTAAACTAACTGGCCTATAGTTTCTTGGGTCACTCTTGGTACCTTTCTTAAATATAGCTGTAACATAGGCTTTTTTCCAATCCCTGGGGATAGTTCCCATACTGACTGACTTATTAAAAAGTATACTTAATGGAGCAGCCAATTCTTTACTGAGTTCTTTCAAGACTCTAGGTGGAATACCTTCAGGACCATGTGCTTTATTTACATCTATTTCGTACCAACTTTGCTGTTCAAGAAATAGCTATTTGGTGTTATGATACTTTGAGTACAAACTAGATCTTACAATCAGCACACCAACCAGCGGAAGATTAACTATGGAGGTACATTGATCTAACAACTCTTACCTTCGAAAATACACCTAAAAAAGCAACTGATTTAGAGTGTCACTTTTTTCCCCCATTAAATAATCTTTTTGAGCATAATTGCCACCCGAGTCTTCCTTACACTAAAGGGACTTATATAACATATACTTACTATTAGAAATTTTAAGAGGAGTTCGTAACAATATACTTTCCAAAAATCTCTTGGATTTAAGCTCTGCATACTTTTGCTATATTTTTTTTCATATTACCGTTTATTAGCAGCTTAATAATGTTGTATTTAAATTACAAATTTGTGTGCACACCTGCGCGTTGATATAACAAGAGAAGATAAATAATCATTTCCTCTTTTGGTGTTCAAAAATCTTTGGAATGCATGATATTTTTTTCTTTATTATTCTAAGCAGTTGATTATTCATCCATAAAGGATTTACTTTTTTATTAACACACTTTTACTTTAGGTACATTTTGCTCTATACTATTTAAGACTTTTCCTTTAATTAGTTCCCAAGTCTGATCCAAGTCTGATCTACCTCCATATCGACTAATACTGACCAGTCTTTGCTACTCAGTTCCTCTCTCATTTTACTATAGTTTCCCCTTTTGAAGTTATATCTATAAAATTCTTTAGTTCTATGTTCGCATACAGCTCAAATATCAATATGTCGTGATCACTTTTCCCTAAGGGACAGTGGTGCTCAATATTAGAGATTAAAGAGTCATCATTTACAAGTACTAAGTCTAAAATATTGGATTTTTGCCCTTCCCATCGTCTTGTGGGGATCATCCCAACAACCGAATCACTTGAACACTATGGTACAAATGCACCAGCTAGGGATGAGAACATTTCATACGTGTGTGACCGTTTTTAATTACTCCGCCACGTGGGCAGCATCACTCCGAATTCGGAGGAGTGTTGCTATGAATATACATTTAGATCACGATAAGCAACATCAACATTTCATTACATTACATCCAAGAAAGGCAACAAGCTAGAAAGCTTCATCAAAGAACACCAATCTACAAAAATAATAAAAGGGGAAAAAGCAAATTAAAACTAGGCATCCCATCTAATCCTTAGAGTAAAACAGTGGTGGATTTTGTTCTGAAAGTGCGAAAAAAGGAAGAAATCCAAGCCTAGCAATGTTACCCCAAAAAATCAACAAGGAGAAATAAGTTCCGTTGTGAAGAGAATATTCTACCTCATCATATATCTAGTTTTCTACCCATTTCGATTTCGCGCTTGCCCACTCCGAGTTTTGAGTTTTTGCACATGCGCATTGAGCCAATCATCAGCTTACGCTAGCCTACTTCCTGTTTAAGCCATGACTTATTTACCTCCCTCTCTCTCTCTAAAACATGTTCGATTCAATTTCGATTATTGTTGTTTTATTTGTGCCCCCCCCTCCCCCTTTCCCTCCCATGTGAATGGGCAAATTGCCTGACGCTTTAGAATTTCTGTTCTAATGCGCATGCGTAAGGGTAGATATTTCAAAAGACTACTTATTTTTCATGACACTGTAAATAAAAAATATGAACAGAATAAAACAAACACTCAAATTTCTTTCTAAAAAAAAAGTATGAAGTGTAATGAATCCATTTCTATTAACATTACAGAAAACTAACAAGAACACATGTGTCCATGAAATATAAAGAAAGGGAACAGAATAAAAAACAAAATTAATTCCAAATATTTGCAGACGCTGACACCTTTGAAAAGTGACTAGAATGATGTTTCCATCACTACGCACATTTACACGTGTCTCGTGATTCGTCATACTCAAAACTAACAACACACACTAGAGTTGAGAACCGGTTCAAAAATCCAAACCAGTTTTAAAACCGGTGTTCCCTCTTCGAACCGGTTTTACCGAACCGTTTTTTTTTTAACCAGTACTCGCATCACTAGTTTCACCTATGCAAAAAACATATTTATTTGTCAGAATATTAACACACATGCACACACACACACGCGCGCGCACACACACACACACACACACACTAAAGAAAAATGACATGACACACAACCACACACACACACACACTTAACTCAACACTCAGTCACAGTCAAAGCCATACACCACCACAAACTAGAAACAGCTACTCTTGGTTTTCTAATACCCAATCTGCGCTGAGAATCAGTGGGTTTTTTCCCGAAAAGAATGCGTTATTCTAAAAAAAAACTTACTTTCAGTTTGCAGTTAAAAAAAACCAGTTCACAGCAACTCGAACCGGTTTTTCGAACCGCGAAATTTTAGCACCGGTTTTTCGGTTCAAACTGGATTTTCCCCCCACCTCTAACACACACTCACTGTGACATGCACACACACATTCTCGCTTCCAGACAAAAATAGCTAACAAGAAAACATGTCTATGAAATATAAAGGGAACAGAATAAATAAAAAACAAAATTAATTCAAAATAAACGCTAACATCTTTCAAAAGTGACTAGAATGATGTTTTCATCACTACACACATTTACACGTGTCTCGTGATTCATCATACACAAAACTAACTGTAAACAACACACACACACACTGTGACATGCACACACACATTCTCGCTTCCAGACAAAAATAACTAACAAGAAAACATGTCTATGAAATATAAAGGGAACAGAATAAATAAAAAACAAAATTAATTCCAAATATTTGCAGACGCTGACACCTTTGAACAGTGACTAGAATGATGTTTCCATCACTACGCACATTTACACATGTCTCGTGATTCATCATACTCAAAACTAACAACACATACTAGAGTTGAGAACCGGTTAAAAAATCTGAACCGGTTTTAAACCGGTTTTCCCTCTTCGAACCGGTTTTACCAAACCGTTTTTTTTTAACCAGTACTCGCATCACTAGTTTCACCTATGCAAACACATATTTATTTGTCAGAATATTAATGCACACACACACACACGCACGCACACACACACACACACACACTAAAGAAAAATGACTTATGACACACAACCACACACACACACACACTCAACTCAACACTCAGTCAAAGTCAAAGCCATACACCACCACCAACAAACTAGAAACAGCTACTCTTGGTTTTCAAACACCCAATCTGCGCTGAGAATCAGTGTTGTTTTTCGAAAAGAATGCGTTATTCTAAGAAAAAACTTACTTTCAGTTTGCAATTAAAAAAACCAGTTCACAGCAACTCAAACCGGTTTTTGGAACCACAAAATTTTTATAGCACCGGTTTTTCGGTTCAAACCGGATTTTCCCCCCACCTCTAACACACACACACTGTGACATGCACACACACATTCTCGCTTCCAGACAAAAATAACTAACAAGAAAACATGTCTATGAAATATAAAGGGAACAGAATAAATAAAAAACAAAATTAATTCAAAATAAACGCTAACATCTTTCAAAAGTGACTAGAATGATGTTTTCATCACTACACACATTTACACGTGTCTCGTGATTCATCATACTCAAAACTAACTGTAAGCAACACACACACACACTGTGACATGCACACACACACATTCTCGCTTCCAGACAAAAATAACTAACAAGAAAACATGTCTATGAAATGTAAAGGGAACAGAATAAATAGAAAACAAAATTAATTCCAAATATTTGCAGACGCCGACACCTTTGAAAAGTGACTAGAATGATGTTTCCATCACTACGCACATTTACACATGTCTCGTGATTCATCATACTCAAAACTAACAACACACACTAGAGTTGAGAACCGGTTAAAAAATCTGAACCGGTTTTCCCTCTTCGAACCGGTTTTACCGAACCGTTTTTTTAACCAGTACTCGCATCACTAGTTTCACCTATACAAAAACATTTACTTGTCAGAATATTAACACACACACACGCGCATGCACACACACACACACTGAAGAAAAATGACTTATGACACACAACCACACACACACACACTTAACTCAACACTCAGTCACAGTCAAAGCCATACACCACCACAAACTAGAAACAGCTACTCTTGGTTTTCTAATACGCAATCTGCGCTGAGAATCAGTGTTTTGTTTTCCGAAAAGAATGCGTTATTCTAAAAAAATCTTACTTTCAGTTTGCAATTAAAAAACCAGTTCACAGCAACTCGAACCGGTTTTTCGAACCGCAAAATTTTAGCTCCGGTTTTTGAGTTCAAACCGGATTTTCCCCCCACTTCTAACAACCACACACTGTGACATGCACACACACATTCTCGCTTCCAGACAAAAATAACTAACAAGAAAACATGTCTATGAAATATAAAGGGAACAGAATAAATAAAAAACAAAATTAATTCAAAATAATTCAAAAGTGACTAGAATGATGTTTTCATCACTACACACATTTACACGTGTCTCATGATTCATCATACTCAAAACTAACAACACACACACACTGTGACATGCACACACACATTCTCGCTTCCAGACAAAAATTCAGGAATGTTAAAACAATGAAAGACAAATTAACATGTTTTCAAACATTCCTAGTGTAATATCGTCAAACAAAATTGCAATGTCACATAATAGATCTTTGCCAAACTGTCACAAGACAGACCTTTGCAAAAACGTTACATGACAGATATTTGCAAAACATATTGAATGCCAAAATGTCACATCACAGATTTACATGACAGATCTTTGCAAAAATGTTAAGTGCCAAAATGTTACATGAGAGATCTTTGCAACAATGTTGCACAACAGATCTTTGCAACATGTTGAGCATGGTTTTAAACAAAATGTCGGTCAAATCATCAACACATCAATGCACAATGCAGATCTTTTGCAAAACTGTCACTGTTGAGTATTAACACTGGGCATAGTGGCACAAAAGATAACTTGCAAAATGCTAATATACATTACTGGACATATTGCACGACAGATGGCTTAGCCTGGACATATTCAAGGGTTAAACCTGACAATTTTCAAAAAAAGGAAATGGAGCAACACTCACACGAAGCTGAGCACCTCAATTTAAAGCAATTTGGACGCATAAACAGAACGGCAATCAGGTTTTCCCTGTTTTTTTGCAGGGTGGTTTTTTTCGTTGCATAACTTTGTTGAAAATAATATTTTTGTTTAGATTTCGTTAAAAAACAATAAAAAAATAAAAAAAAGGATTTCCTTCCTGAGAAGAAAGCAGTGCCATGCATATTAGATGATAAAATGCCATTACCACTGACATAAAATGCCATTATCACAGGCATGAGCAACTTAGGATGAGCATTTTGTTTTGTTTTCTACCGCCAGGGAGTAATCAAACCAGTAGGGGCTTAGTGCGTGATATAGTTAGTTGGGCATAGTGAGAGAGAGAGAGAGGGAGATGAATTCCTCCCTCTCTCTCTCTCACTACGCCCAACTAAGAATATCACGGGCTAAGCCCCTACTGGTTTGATTGCCCCCTGGCAGTCAAATCAGCAGTAGATGCCATTATGGTAGATAATGCTTGGGTGGATAATACTAGATATTTGAGATTCAAGATTCTTTAATCAGCCAATGCACATTGAGTGTACCAAAGAAATCATTTTTGGTTTTGCAAAAACAAGCAAACAAACAACGGAAACATGTAGTGCATGGATGGATAACCAATGCATCATTATAAATGTATAACAAATATATGACTACGAGGGCCTCATTATATTTTGCAATGTGAAGATTATGATTGTTACAAAAGGGTAAATAGTGTCATGAGATAGACCATTATCACAACACATGTTGCAAATTTTCCACCTTGTCATAGCCGTTGAGCAAAGCAAAACGTCCAACAATGAGAACGTTGATCCAAAGCTGTGAAAATCTCTTTAATTCCGAGATTTTCTGTCTATAAAGGTGTGCATTTATACTCAAGAAGAGACATTCAAACAAATGCATTAGATGTTTATAAATTGTTTTGAGACCTTGCACAATCAGATATTAAAGTTCACAATGGGCTCAAGAATTTTCAGTAAAGCAGAAGAATGTTAGAAAAAAAGTGACCGTTACAATCATCAAGTGACTGCTGCGACTGTTAAAACCATAGTCAATACAAAGCCTGTTGTAGAAAATGATCTCCGGACAAGTGCTGATGAGATGGAAAACATAATGAGCATTTCATCAGGAAGCCTTCATAAAACCTTGCTAGAACACTCGAGTATGTGGAAACATTATAATCGTTGAGTGCCCCAGTAGTTTCTCTGCTCTTTAAAAAAAAAAAGGGAGGCTTTGGCGAAGGAAGATGCTTGAGAGTTTGCTGAGGGCGTTATCTTTTACATACCCCAGTCAACCTGGTGCCATAACTGTTTGGTTTGAAGAATATTATACATATATATACATATATATATATATATATATATATATATATATATATATATATATATATATATATAGTGTGTGTGTGTGTGTGTATGTTCTAGTTAGGGAAACCTCTAAAATCTTGACAAGCCAGAAGGAGGATGCACACAGCCAATTTTCCACATTATAAAATATAGTAAGAAGCCCTCGCATGGTAACAGATTCAGGTTATATAGTTATGCATCTCTTGCTCTCGTTCTAACTTAGTCTTACTTTCAGACACATGCCAATTCCCCAGAAAAGTGAGCTAACTGAATGTTGATTGGCTATTATGACAGCATGTTTCTAGCCTCAGCAGCTTTGTCTGCGTTCCTTTGCACCTCTGCAATGTCCAGAGCCTCATCTAGACACTGCCTTAGATCCTCAGGAAGGTTGACACAGAATTCAGCAACCATCTTCTCATCCTGTAACCGCTGTTGTTGCTGCTGAATAATTAATCGTTGCTGTAAGCGATGACAATATTGTTCTCCTGAGTATGGCTGGAACCCGTGGCATTGATTTGCAAGCTGAGGTCTGCTACTCTGAAAATAGAATGTCGCTCTAATAATAATAAGGAAATTTTATATATTGCCCATCCTACTATGTAGACTACAGGGGGCTTTATATACAATAGAAATGGAACACACACACACCCCACCCCACCCCCTCTTTCACCAATATGAAATGACTTTTCTATATTAAGTCCAGAAATTACAAACCCAGCGTCTGCAACATAATTGTTAATCAAAGAATCATCAGCATAATCTATACCTTTAAATGGTTAGGATTACTTGAATGAATATGGGAAGGAAATGAAATAGCCAGAAGATGAGAATTATGTTATCGTATCCTGGCCTAAAGACAGAACACTCCAGGGATCACCCCAACAGCTGAAGCACTTGAACACTATGGTACAAATGCACCAGCCAGGGATGAGAACATTAGGTGTGTGACCGTTTTTATTACCCCGCCACGTGGGCAGCTACACTCCGACTTTGGAGGATATGAGGATTATCACTCTTTCTTTTTTAAATCATCATTTGACATGTCAAAATCTCTCTTAAGTTCCCATGGACGAATAGGAGATGTAATCAAACGCTTAGCTACATCTTTACTTTTTAATTCTGATCTTGTTTGAATGTTTGGTATAAGTGGCTATTATTGACAAAAATGTTACTTTCCTTGCTCTTTTTGGAAACTGAAAATCTGATCTAAGGTTGCTTTCATTGACGCTAACATTTTCAATTGCATTCCTTATTAATTTATGGTAATGATGACGAAGGCGATGATGATGATGATGATTATGGTGACACAAGAAACTTACTCCTCGGAAGTATGTTGACTGGGAAATCGTGATGTTCCTTCTGCAAAGTACAGGAAATTATATACCATTTAACACATCAATCAACATCAAACACGTCCATTTCATCAACACACAAACACAACAGAATAGTTCAATCCATCTTCTTCTACGAATCAATCGCTTAAACTGGTTCCTGTCAAGTATGAGCGCAGATGCGTCATGGTGCCATTATGCATCTAAGAAATAATTAGGCCCAGCAAGACTTTAGCTGGAGGAAATATTTTTTGAAAGTGTTTCTTGAAAAAAGACAGAAGAACGGACCGGTAAGGCAGAAAGATAGTAGATGACAGCAAGCAAAGCGAAAAGGCAGAGTCAAAGAGAGTGCCAGATTAGAGAAAGTTACAAGCACAGAACTTCCAGGAGGTGGGGGAACTATTTATACCAAAGTGCTCCTGGTATCCTTGCGAGGGGGGATTGAAAGTAATAAAACATAATTTCCTAAAAAAAATCACTTTTATCACCTGACAGGCATCCACAATATGGCAAGCCATATCAACACTCTCCCAATCACCATTTTCAGCTCTTCCCTGCTCCCTTACCCCCTCCCTGTGATTTTACGTTTTCCTAAAAATAACATTTGTACCTACACACACGTGCATACATACGGAGAGGAAGAAAGGGGGAGGGTAAAAGGAAAAGAAACACAAGGGACATAGAGAAAAGAGGGGGGAAAGGAGTGAGTGAGTGAGTTAGTAGACAAATGAATTAAAGGGAGAGAGCTAAAGAAGAGGGGGTGGGGGTGGAAGAGGTAGAAGACAGCCAGACAGACAGAGTTTATTGTAGAAGTTATTTGTCAAACAAAACCAAAAACCAAACTTACAAAGGGCACAGCGGACTGTCTGGTTCAATGCAAGGCTCTATTCTTCTTAGTTCGTCCTGCTTGCTTTTCACCTCACACTGCACCCTCTTCGCGTTGTCGAGCATAGCTGCAACATAACAAATCGTAACAAGTCCACATTAAGACATTAGGTTAGGTTAGGTTAGGTACATTTATAGTCACAGAGGCGTCTCTGTGAAATTCGCGTTGCTCCCACCTGGAGCCGGAGCGTGTCGCAGCTAGAGGCCATTGGTGCTTTTTCTTACAAACTTCTATTCATGGACAAAATCTCCCTGTATTTGACCATGACTTTCATCTTTCAAACACACATGGGTATGTGGGAAGAAACTGGGGGGTCAGTGGGGAGTACAACAGGATGAGAGAAGAAGCGTGGTTACTGCTACACATATCTAGTGTATTATTAAAAAATCGGGACTTTACTGGTTTAGCACTGCCTCCGGGCACTGCCTCCAGTATTGTTCCCACCATCTTTAACGGGTTGAGAGAAGAAGATGGAAGGAGGGACACAGACAAAAGTAATAATATAATATTTTGCGGACCCGGCACTCGGCATTACCGGTACTTGGCGGTACGGGTACTAGGCGTTGCCGGTACTAGGCGTTACCGGTACTCTGAGTTGCGCTAGTATACATAAAATAATATTATTTAAACAAAGCCCTGTTCATAACTACAAAATTTGAAACAATATTACAATATTATAAGAAAAGAAACAAAATTGCAAGGGAAATCAAGGGAAATTATATACCATTTAACACATCAATCAACATCAAACACGTCCATTTCATCAACACACAAACACAACAGAATAGTTCAATCCATCTTCTTCTACGAATCAATCGCTTAAACTGGTTCCTGTCAAGTATGAGCGCAGATGCGTCATGGTGCCATTATGCATCTAAGAAATAATTAGGCCCAGCAAGTCTGACTTTAGCTGGAGGAAATATTTTTGAAAGTGTTTCTTGAAAAAAGACAGAAGAACGGACCGGTAAGGCAGAAAGTTAGTAGATGACAGCAAGCAAAGCGAAAAGGCAGAGTCAAACCGAGTGCAGATTAGAGGAAGTTACAAGCACAGAACTTGAATGTTTGAAGTATAAGTGGCTATTGTTGACAAAAGATATTTTCCTTGCTCTTTTTGGAAACTGAAAATATGATCTAAGGTTGCTTTCATAGACGCTGACATTTTTAACTGCACTCCTTATTAATGTATGGTAATGATGACGAAGGCGATGATGATGACGATGTTGATGATGATGATTATGATGATGACACAAGAAACTTACTCCTAGGATTTTTGCTGACATGGAAATACTCCTGCCCATAGATTCTGCGTTGTTCATTTGAAATGAAGAATAAGGTGTGCTGTTCTGTCTGCAAAGTACAGGAAATGATATACCATGTACACAGAATGGCTAAACAAAAATGCATATAATCTTTTATTTTCCCATAAGTTTTAGCATGCATCTCTTACTTCGGTAGCCACTGTTTATCTTGGTGACAAAGACTGCTGTATTACTACGCCATTGATGTCGATTCAGAACAAACTGCAATGTTTCATAAAGCATGATAGTTAGATAACTTAGAAACAGTGATTTGATGCAATTTTACTGATTATTTTTTGTGTTGATGAGATGCTTTTTGTAAAGGGCGTGTTTTTTTTCCCAAGACGTCACTACGCACGCAATCACTGTAAGCCGTACAATATCGAAAGGAGCTAAATGCGCAAAAGAAAATAGTGCTTACTTTAATTAGCGATTTACTCTGTTTCCCCCCATTTAATTTGGTTAAAACTTTCTAGGATTGTTAAGTATGCTTACGAAAATTCGAAACAATTGAAATAGCTTTAAAAGCAATTAGTTTACGCCGTAAGCATACCTTCATAGTTTTATTCCTCCACTATTATTATTACTGTGGTTTATGGTCATAAAATGCACATTGCTATTTTTACGCTGTTTCCTCAAAACAACACAGTGACGTGTAAGTCATATTAGTAGTAGCGTATCACTGCGTTGCCATGGGTAAAGAGCAAAAAAAAGCAATGTGTATTTGGACCATTACTCAATGTGATTACATTATGTTCATGGGATCTCAACGAGATTGTTATATTCATAGGAGCTGTTGTTGGACAGATGTGGTCGCGCCCTCAGTGGGGGATTTCACTCGATCTGGCTCTGTCTTCTTCTTCGATCGCTCAGACAGTTTCCTGTCAATTATGAGCGCACTAGTTAGGCCCAGCAAGTCCGACTTTGGCTGAAGGAAATCTTTTTGAAAGTGTTTCGTGAAAAAAGGCAGGAGAATGGACCGCTATGGCAGAAAGATAGTAGATGACAGTAAGCAAATGGAAAAGGCAGAGTCAAAGAGAGTGACAGATGAGAGGAAGCTACAAGCACAGAATGTACAGAAGGTGTGGGAACTATTTATACAAAAGATCCCCCGGTATCGCCACGAGGGGTCTGGCTCTGTGACTTAGCCATTATTGTTGTCAGTGGAGGGCTTAGTCTTCAGTGTCTTGCATAATACAAGCTCCACCCAACTCCACTAAAATGTCACAACAGCAGTGCAGTGTCTCCTCTGGTGGTTGTCCTTTGTGAGCCTAACAAGGATGGATCCTTAAGGACTGCTGGTTTCATGGTCTTTGGACTCATAAACTGAGGAGTGGGGGTGTCTAACAATGGTGTTGACGGCAATGCGTTTTGCAATAATATATGTCACTGAATGACATTTTCATTATGCTATAATGTCCCATATAATGACACTGAATAACATTTTATTGCCATTTTATTTTACTGTGCAATAGTGCTACATTTTAATACTCAACAACCACAGTTTTGCAAACGCATATGTAATGTGCCAAAATAAAATGCGTTTGATGATTGGACGCTGATATCTTTTTTAAAGATATACTCCACTTTTTGCAAAGATATCATCTGTGATGTAGCATTGTAAATGTTTGATGATATCATTACTCCATAACATATTTTTAAGGCATGTGGTTTTGTCTTTCAACATTCCTGAGTAATTCTCAGATGAAGAGAATGTGAATTTTTTGTGCGGGAGACATCAGTTTGTGTGTGTGAGACATCAGTTTTTGTGGGGGGAGACATTCAGTCTATGTGTAGGAAATATTAGTTTGTGTGCGGGAGATATGTTTTTTTTTTTGGTTTTTTTTTTTATAATTAAAGTTTTACGCCCTCTTGGGCCTTTCGGCCATGTGGGGCATTAGGGTGTTTACTTGGAGATATCAGAGAAAGGGAGGGATGGGGGCGGGGAGGGGGGGGGGAAGAGGTCCGGAGGATCTCAGCACACCAAGTGAAGGCAGGCCCACCATTGGGGGGATACGCAAGACATCCTCGCGTCACCCCCATCGATGGGCCCACCCCCTCCAGTGGGAGGTCGGCTCACGGACCACTTGGGGGGGGGAAGGAGGGGGAGGGGAGGTAGACACCCGGAGGTACTCGACCTTAAAAAGGGAGACCAGCGCTCGGGATACTAGGGGAGAGAGGAGGGGAGGGGGGGGGAGGAGGGGGGGGGGAGAGGGGAGGGGAGGGGGGGGAGGGGGGAAGGAGAGGGGGGGGGAGTCTAAAATTAGCTCATTCCTTTAACTTTTGGTTGATACCAGGCTCGCATTTGACAAACTGACTTCTTATTTTTTTTAAAATCTACTAAAACGTTACGACCTAAAAATGTATCATTCACTGAGCATCTTCTCGATTATTAATTAAAATTTTCAGGACCACGGGTTAAAATTAAACTTTTTATTAATAATTTTTTTTTTTTTTTTTAATGTCTTAAAATTTAAGAGAAAGAAAAAAAAAAAAAAAAAAAAAAAAAGGGAAGCTATTTACAGAGCATATCTTAGTTATTTACATTTAGATAATAAAATATTGTAAGGGTTGATTGTGAATTTGTAATAAATAACGGGTAAGGGAAAAAGAAGACTAGGCTGGGGTCAAACCCCTGACCTATGGTATCTGTGTGCGGTGTCTTAACCTCTCGGCTGTTGCTTAGGTTATTAATAGTGAAAGTTACTCTTTTATTCACAACCACAGGGGGGGAGGCGTCCTAGCTAAGAGTAAAACGCAGGAATCCGTCTGCCCTAACTACTGTGGGGCGATAAGAGTTATCGTGTTAAAATCAACTATGTACATCTATCTACACCCGTCATGCCTTTATACAGCCAATTCATCCTCGGTAAAATATTTACATTTTTAATAAGAAATAAAAGGAAGGTAAAAACCCGAGATTATAAAAATGGGCCGCGACGGGTACGACCGAGTTTGAGCGGAAAAAAAAAAAGCTTGAGTGGATTAGAATGGCTATTGGGGTCAGTGGTGAGTTGTATGTTTTTCTTGTTGTTTCCGTGTTGGGTAACTGGTAGTGTTTATATAAGGGGTGAGAAGGGTTGGTATGAGGTGTGTTCAAGTTCTGGTTTTTGGTGGGGAGGGGGTATGGGTGAGAACGAGGTTCTTCTGTTTTTGTTGGGGTGGGTGGGTCATTGTGGGATTTTTATCATTAAGATTTATAATAAAATCTAGTATCACGATTAAAAAAGGCTGTGTTTATTCCAAGTCCAATAAAAGTGATTTATATTAAGAAGTGATTAATTAAGAGGTGGAATGTTTTTGTTTTTTTGTTGTTGTTGGGTTTGTTTGTTTTTTTGAAAAGGAAGGTCGGCTGCCAGTCCGCGTGAGTGGGTAGGGTTATATCCTATTCCAGGGTGAGAACCTTCCGCGGGAGGCATGTTGGGTTGTAGATGATTTGATATTTGTAGTGAGTAGAATTGAAGTTTTGTTGTTGTTTTTGGAGCCCATAGAGGGGGAGGGGGGCTTGGACTGGCCCCCGTTGAAGGGACGATAGAAGGAAAGTAGGGGAGGGGGGGCGATCCCCAAAGATTTGGGGATCTGTGACCCCTGCGATGTGACAAAACCTCTCCTCTGGGCCTCGGGGGGGATGGGGATGGGTAGTGGTTGGCTAGACCTGGGGACCGGTCCAGGGAGATGCCGCTCGTTCCGGGGGGGGAACCGCCGGGGGGCGCCGGCCGGGGCCGCAGACCCCTGGTAGAAGCAAATGGGGGTACGGCCCCGGGCGGCAACCCCCGGCGACTCACTTGCCCCCAGAGACAAGGACCAGTTGGAAGTTGGGGGAGAGAGGGGCCGGGGTGACGCCCCCCGCCGGGCGGCCCGCCAGCCGGGAGACGCGGCGCCACTCGAGAGGGCCGATAGGGTTTCGGGCACGCCCGCGCACCCGCCGAGCACCCGGCCGGCGGGGGGAGGCCACCCGAGTCACTGGGTGGTGGGAGTGGGGCCCTTTGGAGAGGCAGCATACACCAGACCAGGGGTCACGGGGAAGGGCTTTATTTTGGATTATTGTACAGAAAAAAGATAGAATGGATTAGAATATGTAGCCAAAAGAAGCCCGGCCGAGGGCCTCCGCCAGCCAGATTATAGGTTGCCAGCCATGAGTTTGGCTATGGATTATGGTTTGTTTTGTAAAGGGAATCTTGTTTATTTTAAGTTTTGTTACTAAGTTGTCTAATTCGAGGGTGATAGTATTACAGTGTGAGAATATGTGATCTACTGTTAGGAAGTCTCCACACTCACATTCTAGTTCTTGAAATTTGTAAAAAGTGGCCTCGGTTCTGAGTCTGTAAATTAAAGATAGAACAGATCGAGGAACGGGGGGAAAAAGTCCCCCCTTAACAATTTGGTGATCCCAGGAGTGAGCTTTGCACCGGGTTTCAAGTTCCCGAGCCCACCCCAGGAATGATTTTTTCGTAAGGATAGATTTAAATTCTTGGATAGAGAGTTTGATATTTATTTTAGTACCGGCCCGACCAAGGGCCGCCTGTTTGGCGGCCCAGTCGGCCTGGTCGTTACCATGTAGGTCACAGTGGGAAGGGATCCAGCTTAGTGATATGTCTGTGCCCTTAATTGTGATCTGGTGTATGAGAAAGTTAATTTCTTGTACTACGGAACGTCTATTTTTAGAATGACCTACTAAAGCTTGAATGGATGAGAGTGAGTCTGATAGTATAACTGCACTTCGTGGTGGGTTTGGGAAGTTGTTGATATAAACGCATGCTTCTAGTATGGCCCAGAGTTCGGCGCTGAATATTGAGATGTTATTATTTAGTTGGAATGATTTAGTGATTTTAAGATCTGGAATTGTAAATGCGCAGCCTGTTTGTTGATTGATTTTGGAGCCGTCTGTATATATAAGGAGATGTTGGTGAAGACTGTGGATTTTTTCTAAGGCTGCGACTTTTAGTCTGTTTGGGTCTTCTTGTTTAGAGTATTGTTCGTGTAGGGAGGTGTCTGTTGTTATCGGAGTCACCTCCCACTGTGGGTAGTCATATGTAGGGTGGGTGGAGACTTCCGCTATGTTGACTCCTGCCTCATGGAACAGATCTTCAGTGTATTTGGTTATGGGTATGGATTTGTGATACAGGGACGGATGTTTGGTTATATGGTCAGGATGAGAGTGGTAATAAGGGTTAGAAAAGTTATCATAGAATTCAAAGTCTGTGTAAGTTTGAGTAGCGTATATACGGGGAAGGAGAATAGAGCAGTTAAGTTTTAGTAATTTACGCAGAGGGAGCCAGCCCACATCTCGATAAATGAGATCAGTTACCGCATAGCGGGGGAGCCCCAAAGCTATCTTAAGGCCACGGAGTTCTATTCTTTGTAATTTAATTAGGTCATGTGTTGTTAGGGAGTGCATGGCTTCTATTCCGTATACTAGTTGGCTGCGAATGAGTGATCTTACAAGGTTAGTTAGTATTTTAGGGTCTTGGGCCCATTTTTCATGGGAGATAATTTTGATGAAGTTTAGCATTTTATAAGCTTTCCTAGTTATATAGTTAATGTGTTCTGTCCAGGAGAGATTTATCTGTTTGTGTGCGGGAGACATGGGTTTTGTTGCGGGATCAGTTTGTGTGCGGGAGACATCAGTTTGTGTGAATGAAACATCAGTTTTTTTGCAGGAAACATCAGTTTGTGTGCGGGAGACATCGGCTTTTTGCGGGAGACATCAGTTTGTGTGTAAGAAACATCAGTTTGTGTGCGGGAGACATCAGTTTATGTGTAGGAACCATCAGTTTGTGTGAGTGAGACATCAATTTGTGTGAGTGAGACATCAATTTGTGTGCGGGAGACATCAATGTGTGCTGGATATCAGTTTGTGTGTGTGATACATCATTTTGTGTGCGGGAGACATCAGTGTGTGCTGGATATCAGTTTGTGTGTGTGATACTGTGACATTTTGTGTGCGGGAGACATCAGTGTGTGCTGGATATCAGTTTGTGTGTGTGATACTGTGACATTTTGTGTGCGGGAGACATCAGTGTGTGCTGGATATCAGTTTGTGTGTGAGAAACATCGGTTTGTGTGCGGGAGACATCATTTTTTTTGCGGGAGACATCAGTTTGTGTGAGTGAGACATCAGTTTGTGTGAGTGAGACATCAGTTTATGTGTAGGAACCATCAGTTTGTGTGAATGAGACATCAGTTTGTATGCGGGAGACATCAGTTTGCGTGCGGGAGACATCAGTTTGTGTGAGTGAGATATCGGTTTATGTGTGGGAGATATCAGTTTATGTATGGGAGACATCAGTTTATGTGTGAGAGACATCAGTTTATGTGCGGGATATATCAGTTTGTAAGTGTGGGACATCAGTTTTGTGTGCAGGAGACATCAGTTTGTGCGTGAGATGCGATTTTTATGTGTGATGTGGTCACAACTAGACTCCTGTAGACATGGTTAACCCTTTCGCCGCCAGCCATTTTTTTGCCAAAAAATACCATTAAACGTAACTGGGTAGAGAAAATAAAATATCTGCAATATTGCGATTTCGTCTGTGACATATATGACATTAGGCCTATCCTTACTTCCCAAAATTAAGAAAAATGGGGTCTTTGGATAACAGGTCCTGATTTGATGCCTTTTAGTGACATGGGTGTTAAACCTTTGTGGTGCTAAAATGCGACATTGGCGGTGAAAGGGTTAATGATGGAAAGATCACTATAATTACTTGTCAAAGGTTCCAGTGTGTACAGACATTTAAAATTACTTTATTTTTTATTCTATTCAGGTGTTTTTTTTAACTCAGAGATTTATTTGTCTTCTGTTCTCTCTCCAAACTGAAAGAAATCTTTTTTATTTAAGTTTTTTGTTTAAAGACTTCTTTTATGTTTATGTCCATGCTTTTTTAAAAATTTACCATTTTGAATGTAATCTGTGCAAATCATGATTTTTAAGTAATTTTGATCGCTATGCCTCGTAATAGTAATAATAATAATAATAATAATTGTACATTTATATAGCGCTTTACCTCAGATGAGCCCAAAGCGCTTTACAATCAATGATTCATCAACAGACAAACAAAAACAGCATTAACCAGCAACAGCGCATATACAAAGCAACTCTCTCTCTCTCTCACTAACACACACACACACACACACATAAACACACATATTTATCGACGCCAACTCGTTCATACCCCATTCGGTAAGCCACAGCAACCGAGCCGCATGGACTGACCACATACACCAACACGCATACACAAACACCCTCACACAAAAACGTACGCACGCAGACAGACACACAGACACGCACACATGCGTGCACACACAACCCACAAAACCAAAACACACATAAGCACACATGTATGCACACATGCATGCTCACACACACGCACCTGGTGGCCTGTGAAAATAGTACTAGTGGTAGTAGATGTGGAAGGAAAAAAAATCTCCCAAACAAAACATGTTTTTAGTCTTTTTACTACTTTTATGTTATTTACATGCTTTGTTTGACTTTTGAATGCAATCTGTCGAAATCTTGATTTTTGCACAATTAATGTTTTGATTCTGTCTCAAAATAGTAGTAGGTGTAGAAGGAAATAAATCTCCCAAACCAAAAGAAAACATTTTTGGACTTTTTAACTACTTTTACATGCTTTGACTTTTGAATGCAATCTGTGAAAATAATATCGTTTTTAATTTTGATCTCAATGTTTAGAAATGGTTATAGCATAGCATAGCATAAATGGCACTATAGGCTATTTTGTTTAGCCTTTTGCCCTCTAAATATGTTTTTGATTTTTATTTGGGTTGGCTTCATTCACTGATGACTACTAAGGCATCTGTGTTTTATTCCTTTAAATCTGTATATTAACTGAATACATTTTGTTTTGGAAAAACTTGTCTATGATATTTTGGAATGAATTTAATGACTTTGCATTAACTGCTTCATCGGGAAGGTTATTCCATGCATTTATTACTCTGTTAGTAAAAAGGTTTTGTGCTAGTCTGGTGTTAGTATCTTTTTTGTACAGCTTAAAGTTATGGCCACTGGTTCTATCACCCTCACAAAGAGTTAGTAGGCTGTTAGTAGTGGAATAATCGTATAAATGGCGACATATTTTATAAACTTCAATCATATCACCCCTGAGCCTTCTATACTCTAGGCTAGGTATCCGCAGATAAATAAGTCTTTCCTCATAGGTCATATCATCTGTACCAACAATCTTTTTTGTAAACCTCCTCTGAACTCCCTCTAGCATATCAATGTGTTTTCTCAAATGTGGATACCATACAGGATTTCCATACTCTAACATAGGTCTCACCAAAGCCTTAAATAAAGGAATCATTATAACTTTTGATTTGTTAGTAATAATGCTAACAAGCAGTAGTTGCGGTAGAAGAACAAATTCTCTCAAAATAAAAGCAATTGTTTCGAAAAAAATTGTTTAGCACTTTTATGGTTATCTATTATGCTCCTGCTGACTTTTGAATGTAATCTGTGAAAATCATGATGTTGCTATCAATTTGATCTCATGTGACTAGAAATAATAATGGTAGTACTTAACAGTAACAAGGCAAAATAAAAGTCAACCCTGGTGGCCTGTGAAAAGTCCCCTAACCCATATATAACGTATATAAAACCTTATATTTCTCTCTGGCTTGAGCAGCATGTTGGAGACAATTAATCTTTTTGTCACTGCCAGTATTAGTTTGCCCTTCTCTGTTGTTGAATTTTTGTGATTTGAGGCAAGAATAAATGCCATTATTTGTGATAGTTTGTGTTCCGACATCAGTTTCTCTTTGTAATGGATTGTTAGCGTGTTGGCTGAGAGAGAGAGAAAGAGAGAGAGTTAGAGTTTGATCATGGGCACACACACGCAAACATATGAATGGATAAGACAACTCCTAAAATCTGTAACAGACTATAACTTGACTTGCACACGGGGGGGGGGGGGGGGGGGGGGCTGTCATAAATGGGCCGAGTCAAAATAACCTCAGCTTTTCTTTGACACACATTTGCCATGTTCACTGGTTCAATGTTTCTGTCAATCAGGGAGTCAACCCCACCAGCTTTTCAGTTTAATTGAAAATGTAATTTATGATTTATAATAATATTCGCATGTTTGAGTATGCCGCTTTACCAGAGTGTTATTCTAATTTATTAAGCAAAACCCCCCACAAAAAACCACACTCTACCACACACAAAAAAGCACCCCACAAAAAACACAAACCCACCCACCCACCAACACCACCAGCCGCCATGGTGTAGTGGTAAGATCGCGGACTACTGGCTGGGAGGTCACAGGTTCGAATCCCATCTGAGGCGAGGTTTTTTTTTCGGTCCTGGGCCGACTCCTACCCAGAGTGAGTGGCTATGGGCTCAATGGGAAGACTGAAGCCACACAGTCGAGCTTCATCCGTTTAACGGATGCGATTCTGGGAGTGTTGCTCTTTCATAACCAACACTACAGGTGTCTGTAGTTATCGGGCCTTGTTAACGCTGGGATATTATGAAAGGAAGCGTAGAATACAGCCCTGTCATGTAGTATCAGACCGATACGGAACTCCAAGGCGTCTGTCATGATCATTGTCATCCGCCTCATTTTCACAAATCATCAAAAAGAAAAATTTGTCTCAAATTTTGTGGCCTTGCATGCCCTGCTCTCATGGTGACCCCAGTTTCGATTACCAATCCAGTTTATGCCCTTTACTTGGTGCGTTAGGGTCAAAGTCATGGGGATCAGTGCGTTCTAGGGAGCTGTTGGTGGATGGACATGGTGGTGCCCTCGCTAGCGGCTCCGCGACTAATAGGACATTATTGTCGTCAGTATAGAGGGCTTAGCATAGTAGGTGGTGTCCTCCATACGGTACAGGCTCTACTGAACTCCACCGACGTGACTCAGCAACAGTGCAGTGTTTCCGCGGTTGGTTGCCTCCTCACGGCCTAACATAGATTCGCTCCCCTTGGACTGCTGGTTTTTGGAGGCTTCCAAGCCTCCATATTAATTTCGGAGAGAGAAAAATAGAGATTTTACGCCCTCTGAGTCAAAAGACTATTTGAGGCATTTTAATTTATAAAGATCCTAGAAAAAAAGATGGATTTTAAGTTTTATGAGATGGAATTTTTTTTTAAAAAAGAAGAAGTTTATTTATTTTATTTTATCAGAGTTTATAAAGAATTTTTTATTTATTTTAATAGCGCAAGTTGAAGAATATAAAATTTAAGTTTGTGATAAAATATTTAATTTTTAAAAGATATTTAGCTGTTTGCTTTTTAGATCTGACAGATTGGAGGAGGTCTGATTAAAAAACCCCAGGGCTACAGTTAAAATTCATGCATTTTAGGCTCAACTGAGCAATTGGATAAAAACAATCCGTGTTTATGCTCGGCAAGAGCTTTTAATATTAAAATTCCTGTCAGGCGAAAGCCTGTTTTCAAGATAATATACAGTTAAAAAATAGATAAGAGTTATTCTTTTATTTCTTTTTTCTATATGTACATTTATTTGATATAAGGTTATCCTATTAGGTTTTGGTCCCTTGGGACCAAATACAACTAATAGTTACCTAAAGGTTTTCAATTATAAATTTATTTGGTACAAAGGCAAACTATCAAAAATTTACTTGGCCACAAGGCTATTAGTATGTACATTGTTATTATGTACACAACTTTTACAAACAAACTGTTTAAACTTTTTACAAGTAACATTATTGTTTTTCAGATTTAATTTATAACTAAGTTGCGTATTTAATCTATATGAAAGTTTTAACAAGTATTTAATTGGTTTTAATCTTGTCCATGGGACAAAGTATAATATTATTTTCACATGTGTGAATTTATAAAACTTATGTTAAAATTTTATGTACTACTCTAGTCAAGCTATGGGACTCAACCCCATAGCTTTAAGATTGTTTTATTAAAATCTATGTCTTTAAAATGGTTTAGTAAGTGAAATAAGTTAAAATTTGATAAAAAGGACAAGTTTATAACTGTTGAGGTTTCATAGTTATATTAAAAGTTACTATTAAAATCTAGTTTGTTATATGTATATTTTGGTCTAATCTGACCATATGTGATTTTAGTTATTTAACTAGGTGAAATCTAGTGAAAAATCAGTATTTTATATAAAGTTATTTATGAATAGGGGAACATACCGCCAGAGGCCACCAATGTTATAAATAGTATTATGTGTTCCATCTGATCCCAGGGGGGGGTAGCAACAAAGACTCCCCCGCCCCTGATGTCACGGTGGACTGTGAGATAAATGAGATTAATGAAAGTTATTATTTGTAGTTGACTAGTTTTTAGGAGGATAATATAAGAGTTGAGGGTGGGGATGGTTAACGATTCCTGTATGCTCGGGACGGAGGGAGGGAGGGGAAGGGACCCCTCCTCTCCGCCCCGAGCAGTGACAGGGCACCGCATGGGCAATCCCAAAAAGGGGGGGGAGCACGAGCGTAAAACGCGACGGTTTACGAGAGATACCCCCGTTGTGTGTGCCGGACACCCATCTGCATAGGAGAAGGGTATTTAAAAAATAGTGGGCTCAAAAGAGTCACTTCAGCCCACAGGCGCACATTTTAGATAAAAAGGGAAATGAGGGTGAAGGGGGCAGGAATGCAGACAGGTATACGGCCCACACACCAGAGGGACTCTATTCCCACCAGTAAAAAGAGTTCAAATTTAAACAAGGTGTTTGAATGACACCTGGCCAATTGCCTCAGCGAGCCAAACCATTGGTGACCAGCCTAATTTGTGGTGTTTATTTAGGATATTCTTTTCATTATATATCAAATTGTTTTGTTTGCATTTATTTATAACAGGTTGTAATTCCTTTTTTATCTGACTACAAGGGTCAAACATGTGCTTCAGACTAAATATTTGTCCACATTTACATGGGGTATTCCTAAATTTACATCGAATCGAGTTAGTATAGAATCTATTGATTCTACCTTGGATATTATGGGGAACGGGCAGGTGAAGACCACCACTGATAAATTTCCTGTACCGGAGTTGGGCTTCTAAATAGGAATCCAATTCCTCAGCCCACCTCCGGTACACACAACGTTTTAAATGGTTTTTAATCTCTGACAGAGACAATTTAATGTTTATAGGCTGACCCTCAGTGTGTTCAGCTGCCTTTTTGGCTGCTGTATCAGCAAGGTCATTCCCTGTAAGTCCCAAATGGGAGGGAATCCACATAATAGTTAAATCAGTACCTTTAGTTCTTATTTGGTGAATAAGGTTTTGTATCTCTTGTATAATTTTTCTTCTGTTTTTTGTATTATTTTGCAATGCTTGTATCGAAGATAAGGAATCTGTAAGGATTGTCACTTGATACAATGATTTTGGAAACTCATTTATGAAAAAGCAGGCCTCAAGAATTGCCCAGAGTTCTGCGCTAAATATTGAGATTTTGGAATTTAATTGAAAGGATTTAGTAATCTTGAGGGCTGGAATAGTAAAAGCGCACCCTATCTGTGAATCGGAGATCTTAGAACCGTCTGTGTATATTAATAGTTGATGTTTAATTTCGGAAACTTTTTCTTTGGCCGCAACTGAAAGTAAATTTGGCTGATTTGATTTTGAGTACATTTGATGTAAAACAGTATCAAAATGTGCTGATTCCCATTCCCAATGTGGGATAGGGAATTTTGGATGAGTTTCAATATCATCTATTTCCAGGCCCGCCATAGAGAGCATTTCCTGGGAATAGTCTAGAGGGTTGCAAACTTTTTGTGCAATAGTTGGTTTTTGTTGTTGAAAAGATGGATGGTTATAAAAAGGGTCTTCAAATTCTTCTTTAAAGCTTTCTATAGTAAAATGATTTGTTGCATATAGTCTTGTGAGAAAAGTGGAGGTGTTTAGTTTCATAAGATGTTTTATTGGAATCCAACCTATTATTCCATAGATCATGTTATTGTTTGCAAACTTTGGAACGTTAAGGGCAGCTTTTAGAGCTTTTAGCTCTATTGATTGTAGTTTGTTTACTAGATTATCTGTAATGTTATGGAATGCTTCCATCCCATATGTTAAGCGACTGCGGACTAGAGCTTGTGTTAAAAGAACGAGGAATTTAGAATTTTGAGCCCATATCTGGGAAGAAATGATTCGAATAAAGTTGGTGCCTTTTATAGCTTTTCGGCAAAGATGATCAATATGTGGGCTCCAGTTAAGACGTGGAGTGAGAATCACCCCTAGAAACTTGACTTTATTTGTCATTGATTTTGGTTGACCTAAAATGTTGATATTGATGTTTTTTTGGATTAAATTATGGCGAAAGCACATGAACTCGCACTTGTCCGGGGACAAGGAGAATCCATTTTTCTGTAAGTAGTCAATGATAAGACTAGTATTTGTTTGATGGTTTTGTAGATATATAGATAGAGCTTTTGAACTTTTTGTGAATGCTGACGACCAGATGGCTATGTCGTCAGCATACATAGAAATTTGACAATTTTTAAGTTTTAATTTGGAAATATCATGAATCATGATATTGAAGAGAGTTGGGGCTATAATGCTGCCTTGGGGGACCCCCATGTCAATTCGATGTATTTTTGACATAGAGGACCCCACTTTGACTCTTAAAGCACGGTTATTTATAAAGTTTTGTATGAAATTAAACATATTCCCGTGAATACCGAGACTGCTGACTTTATCTAGAAGCCTCCCATGCCAAACGGAGTCGTACGCCCCTTTGATATCAAAGAAGGTGGCGAGGACTTTCCTGCGTCTTGCAAAGGCTTTTTTGACATAGGAGGTTAATCTTATAACTTGTTCCATGCAGCATCTGTGTTTTCGAAAACCTGCCTGGAATTTGGGAAGAACGTTATTTTTTTCTAAGTAGAAATCAAGTCTGCATTTTACGATACGCTCGTAAATTTTACCCAGATGTGGGGTGAGGGAAATGGGGCGGTAGCTTGCGGGGTCCCTAGCCGGTTTTCCAGGCTTAGGGATCCCAACTACCTGTGCCTCCTTCCATGCATTTGGGATTTCGCCCTCATCCCAACATCCGGAATAAAAGTGGTGCAAGACTTTAAGAAAAGATGGGGGCAATTTCTTTATAATTGTATAGGAGATAGGATCATCTCCTGTTGCTTTATTTGTCTTCCTAATCATATTTATGGCGGCAGCAAGCTCGGTAATCTTTAGGGGAGCATTGATGGTGTGTGAATTGTCATTAGACTTTTCAAAACAATAATTAACTTTTCGTTTGTCCCGTTGAAAAACAGGCAAATATTTTGTTTGACTCGCCTGGGCAAATTGGCTGGCCAAGACATCAGCAGTATCTGAATCAGTAGTTGTCAATTTGTCACCGTCTAGGACGCGTGTGTTAATGTTATAGCCTTTGTTCTGGATCCTCTTTAAGCGTTTCCACGCCTTGCCTAGATCCTTAAAGTCAATAATGTCTTCTCTGTTGAAATAATTTTGTTTAGCTTCGTTTATCAAATCGTCGCATTCTTTTTCTGCTTGTGATTTTTCATCAAAGTTTGGTCTAGTGGGATGTAAGTCGAAAAAATTATATTTACGTTTTTTGTTTTTTATTGCTTTTTTGATTTCCTCGTTCCACCAAGGCTTACTATGAGGTTTTGAGGGTGGAATTATTGTAGGGATAGCTAAATTTGCAGCTGTTAGGATCTTTTTTCTGATGTTATCATAATAGACTTCTCTATTTAAGTCATTTAGATCTTCAATTGTATGTTTAGAAAGCAAGGATTGGAATAAGGGCCAATTAGCTTTTTCGAAATTAAATTTAGGTTCAGATGGTGGATTGGTGTTGTTTACTGTTAAGTTCAGTTGTATAGAGATAGGTTTGTGGTCAGAGTGAAGAGGGTCCGAAAAAGTATACCACTCATGGTTTATCAATAAGTTGGGACTAGCTAAAGAGAGGTCGATAGCTTTTGGATAAAAGTGAGTAGAGGCATCTGGATAATATGTGGAAGAGCCATCATTTAGTAGAATTAATTGTGAATCGTTGATTTCGTTGTAAAGGGAAGTATCAGAATATGTTTTTGTGCAGAAAGGTTCCCAGCTGATGTGGTGAGCGTTGAAATCACCAACAATCAGCCAGGACCCATCTGCAGACAGATTTGAAAGCCAGTTGGAGGTAGGCACTTTGGAATATCCCTTGGGATAATAGATATTTAAAATGTTGATAAATTCATTATTAACTTTGGTTTGTATCATTGTGGAGTAACGCAGACCTATCAGGTTCTCCTCTGGAGTTGGAACTTCAATGTAATTTAGGGATTTATGAATGTAGGTGGCTGTAGAGATCTTATCTATTTTGTTACTAACTGTTGGTGGATAATAATATCCAGTAATGTTGGGAAGTTTTCCATAAGTTAAACGAGTGGATTGTAAACAGAGTATTTGATAAGAAATTTGTGAGTTAGCTAAAAATTGTATCAGATAATCTTGTGTCGTATTTAGGGCACGACAGTTCCACTGTAGTACGTTAAGTGCTGCGTGTGGGGTTGTGAAAGGAAGAGGATTTTAAAACTAGTCAGTTATAGGAATTAAGGAGGAACTTTGGTTTTTGTTTTCTGCGAGCCTAACCTAAGTCTTGTTGTCTGTGGTGCTGGTGAGGCACCACAGGCAATCTCTGCCAGTTGCATCATATTTATCGCATTTCTTGGATCTATGGGATGGTCGTCAGAATCTGTGATTAAAGAGGATAAATCCTCAATTAAGGTCTTTGGCTGATTTGAAGTTCTGGCTTGTGCCAGACTACGTAGAATACGTGTTATGAAAGATTCTTTGATGGATTTGTTGTCTTCTTTAGGAATGTTCAGATTAACTAATTGCGAAGTTGCTGTATGAGTTTGTTTAGTCAGTGTGTTGTCAATGTGCTTAGTTATAGTAGTCATTATGGTCTCAGTCATTTTTGTCAGTTGTTTTGTTATCATTTCTTCAATTTGTTCTTCAGTAATTTGTTCAGTGTTTCTGTGTGATTTTTTTCTTTTTTTCTTTTTTTTACGTTTCAGGGTTGTGGGTGAAGAGGTGATCACCTCCGCCTCCTCCATGACCTCCACCTGTGACTGGTCAAGGGGAGCCGGAAGAGGCTGATCTTTGGGCTTTGTTATGAGTCTGCTGTTTTTGACCCTACTGGCGTATGAGTCAACCGACCCCCCAAGTGGGATCGGCTGAACTCTCCAGCTAGGGTCCACTATGGGGGTGTTTATTTTAGGTAGTTTATCTTTTTGTTCTTTCTCTATTTGTAAGTTGTTTTTTGCCCTCCTGATGGCCTCACTGTAGGGCAAGAAAGCTTCTCCTCTGATTTTGTTGGCCCTCAGTCTCAGCTGATACTGAGGGCATCCTTGATAGGCGGCAGAATGTCCGCCGCCACAGTTTACACATTTATGAATTTGGTTGCACGATTGTGCTGAGTGTCCAGGGGCAGAGCACCTGGTGCAAGTTTCCACTTTCGCTCTGCATTGGTTGGGACCGTGCCCATATCGAGCGCACCTGCGGCACCGTCGCACCGGGGCCACGTATGGCGCCACAGGGAACTCCTGGGCATCGATCTTCACCAATGCAGGCAGTATTGGATTTGTGAAGATAATTTTGATGGCACGAGATTCTGTGCCGTCTCTGTTGTTTAATCTTTGAATGGACTTGGCATTTGGTATATAAGTCTTGAGGTCTTCGAGATCTTCTTCGAAGGGGATCGGCTTAATTACCCCCTCAGTGGTGGCCTCAGGAACGGTACATTTGATATTTATGGCTGAAATGGAGGTTAATTTGGATAGTTTATATTGCTGAGAGGCTGACTTACAGCCTATCAGCCATCTGTTTCCATTTAGTGGCCTCTGGCTAAGGATGTCCCCCACGTTGTTTCGAAAAATTTTCAGATTTGTTGTGGGACCCAGTGCCCTGAAGGTGGCCGTGCCTGTGCACAGATCCTCCAGGATCACTGGGAACTCCAAAAAAATGGGTGGCACTGTGTTCTGTTGACGAGGGGGGGGGCGTCTTCGCTGTTGGCGAACTTCGACGAAGTCCCCACCCTCATCTGAATCAGAGTCTGAATCTGTCTCTTTATCCTTTTGAATTTGTTCTTTGGGGCCCCAGATCGAAATGGGCTCCTCTATCAAGGAGGGAGCCTTGGGTGAACCCCGTTTCTTATCACCCCGGGGAGCCTCAGAGGTCATCTCCGGGGTTGAGCTTGTGTCTATTTCAATAGTGGGAGACAAGGGACTATCAGTTTCTGTGTCCTCCATTGTCCTCAAATCTTCTTTGTTTTTTTTGTCTTTTGGACCCGTCGTTTCAGGGCTACTTGGTTCATCGTCAGAATGCCTGGATTTTCTTTTTGATTTCCTTGTTGAAGTTTGTTTTAAAACTTCATTTGTAATCTTTGTCACAGGTCCTACTGTGAAAATTGATTCTTCTTCAGTGCTGGTGTCCAGAAAGTTGGACAGTACTTCAAAGTTAGCCATATTCATAAATCTTGTTAATATTAATTTACAACTATATTTTACCACTATAATCTAAGTTAATCTAAGTTAATTTTATTACGAGACAAGCCTAGTGTCCTTCAGAAAAGACCAGGAGGGAACCAAAGTCTCCCCGTGGCCGTATCGAAAAAAAAACCCAGACGTTTTTACATTTTACTTGTTTTGTTTCCCGCGGGAACCAATCAAAATGTTTCGGCCCCCGCGAGAACCAATCAAATGTTTACTATTGTTTAGCTGACTGGTGTCATAATCTTGTCCTGGCTATGACCAAAAATCACTCCCGGCACACTTAATAACAAGCTCCGGGAGTAAACAGATGGCCACCACCGTAGTTAATCCAGTTTATTAATTAGCTTTGATATAAGAAAAATATCTATTTCAGTTATTAGTTTTATAATGCCCTAAGTCAATAGAACTCCCAAGGGCTCAATATTGCCTAGACTTTTATCAGATTAATTTGGATTTTAAATGTTCTAAAAAATTTATCAAACAAGTGTTTTTTTATAAAATCTTTTATAGTATTATTTCTTAGCCTTTAAGCTTAGTTTGAAAGTTAGAATTTATTTTATCCAATTTTTACTTTCTTTTATCAAATTTATACTTTATATTATTACATTTTACATTGTTTCTATCTCTTTTGAGGAGGAAGGGTAGATTGTTTTAAAGATAGAAGCACCTAGATTCCTATGTTTTTTAGAAAGACTTACTCTGAACTATTTTAGTTGTTAGGCTTGCACACAAGCTCCTCCAACAATTTAGGAGGCTGGCAAAAACAAAACAACCTAAAGAAGATGGAACTACCCTACAGAAGCTATTCTATGAAGACCGTACCCACCGGCAAAAAGCCTACGAGTGGGGGGCTCTGACAGACCGGCAAGAACGACTTGAAAGCCGAAAAAAAAGATAGTGAGGAAAGAGGTAAATGTAAAAATCAGTGAAAAACTAGCTAGCTAGAGTCCTAGTCCCTACTACCTGGGAGAGCTGCTGTGCAAGGGCTCGGGTGGCCAGCGCAGTCCTCCCAGGGATACCACTTTTGTGGCACGTCCTACAACCCTAACATCTATGCAGACGAATAAAACATCGAACTGCAAAAACAAATGAAAAAAACAAAACCTTAGTGCCCTATTTATGCTTACGAGAGAATCAAATCCAACGACGTGAAGAGGTGACAGGAAAAGACGTCGTTGGTGGAGGCAGAGGTGGAAGACAGTCCTCGAAGAAAGTGGTCCTGATCCTCCTCAGAGACCTGGGTTCGGAGCAAGCTCAACGAATTGATGATCCAACGTTGGATAGCCGCATGGTATGTAACGTCACGCTGGGAGAAGCTATCGTTGTCGTGCGGCGGTGCTGGCAGAAGGGGTCCAAGAATGTTGAGATGTCCTCTCTTCTGCTCAGACGGCCGCCGTACTGTGATGAAGAGATTAGAGTTGAAAATTCGTCCTCTGCGTAAGTCTCTCAAAGCGACCCTCTCTGCTCGGTGGTCGAAGTGTGTATGAATTTCGGGCAGGGCATCACGTGACTTTTTATACTGTGGAGATCACGTGATTTGGGTCCAGTTCCATGGTCCATGGATCAGCACGTGACCTGCTGGGCGCATCAGAGTTGTCTTCCCTTTGTCATTGAAGTTGTCTGCCCTTTTTAATTGAGCGTGCGACTCTACATGTAATGTAGGTCCGTGGGTGCGATGCGCTGGTGGATCATTGAGAACCTCATGAATATGCATCAGCCTAACAGACTGGTGACCAGAACATGTTAACCGACAGAGTTAGGCTATGACTGCGTCAATCTCTCTCTCTCTCTCTCTCTCTCTCTCTCTCTCTCTCTCTCTCTGTTTCTTTTTCTCTGCCTTGCACGGCTTCCAATTTTGTTTCCACATACTATCTCTTTTTGTCTCTGTCTTTTGCCCTGCCTTTTCCTGCCTCTCTCCCTGCTCTCTGTCTCTGTCTGTCTGTCTGTCTCTGTCTGTCTGATTGTGTCTCTCTCTCTCTCTCTCTCTCTCTCTCTCTCTCTCTCTGTCTCTCTCTCTCTCACACACACACACACACACACACACACACACACACACACAAAGCAAAACAAAAGTAGTAGTAGTAGTAGTACATTTATATAGCGCTTTACCTCAAATGAGCCCAAAGCATGTTATTGCTTACTCTATTACCCTCTATAAATAAAATTCATTCAATTCAATTCAATTCAATCTCTCTCTCTCTCTCTCTCTCTCTCTCTCTCTCTCTCTCTCTCTCTCTTAACTAGGCTAGGCTAGTAGGGCCTAGTGCGTGCGTGCTTCCACCACACTTTCTTCACTGGAGTTGCTGTCGTCTGCTAAACCTCGTTATTCTCTCTCTCTCTCTCTCTCTCTCTCTCTCTCTCTCTGTGTGTGTGCGTAAGCAGTCTTGCTTTCACTGGAGTTTGTGTCGTCTGCTTAAACTTGCATGTCCAAAAAAATATTATGCATAGCATACGAATAGCATGCAAAAAAAATTGCATAATTTTGAAAGCCAAACGATTTTACATTAAAGTTATGTGTTATTACGCTTCTGCAAAGAGAATTATGAAGAAAACAAATTTTGTGTTGTAAGAACGAGGCGTGAATTGTATGATGATAATACCCTTGACAGGGCCTCATCCTCATTTTGGTATTTTTTTTTTAAAAGTGTACAACCACCATTACTAAACCTTTGCAAAATCACAGAAGTGCATTGCTAAACTTTTGCAAAATCACAGCAAGTGCATTGTTAAAAATAAATAAAAGCTGCATTCATCATAAAAATGACAGCAAAAATAATAAAAGGACTGCACACAACATTTTTACTCCTCGCCTTTTAGGCGGGAAAAACCTTTTCAGGGCCTCAAATGGCACACCGTTAAAGGGGCACTCTGACTTATGAGTTTTTGTAAGAAACACGCCGAGATCACCAGGAAAACACCCTTTACAGAGATTGCAGTAACACTTACTTTGCTCTGGTTTTCTATAAGTCAAATCGGCGATTCCTCTTTGGCGGAGGAGCAGGAAGTCAAATGCTTTCACTCAAAGAGAAGGCGAGCGCTGTCTCTTTTCTGATGGCTGCTAAATCGTTTGCACGAAAGTTTTGCAATACAAGCATTAAAAAAATAAAATAATTAAGGTCAAGATGTGCCACCCCCCTGCATTTCTCGGTTAATTCCATTTTGCCGTTTTTGCCTTTCTTACTAAGCATAAAGCTGTATTTCATTAACCTTTTTTTTTAGCTAATAACCTTTTTGGAATACTAACCCTATCCCTAACCCTAGGCCATTATCTAATAGGACCCCCCCCCCCCCCCATGTACTGCAGTGTACGGCGCCATTTGTCACAGTCGTGGTTGATTGCGTTTTCCCGTCTTGTAAGGTTGGGTGGGTGGTAAGGTTAAGCTTAGGGCTAGGGTTAGTATTCCAAAAAGGTTATTAGCTAAAAAGGTTAATAAAATACAGCTTTATGTTTGGTAAGAAAGGCAAAAACGGAAAATTGCAAATTAACCGAGAAATGCAGGGGGGGGGGGGGGCACATCTTTACCTTTACCCGTTTATCTAAAGGAGTTTTACTCACAACAAAAGAACCAGATCCATTTTGTTTGTTACTGCACTACAAAAAAAGAAAACGCTTCAACCACAATAAGTGAACTTCATCCACCCCATCCAAAATGGCTTTTCTCCAGTATCTCTGCCAAAGAGGAATCACGCTGTTTTTACAGTTTAATTTCTAGGAAACCACAGCAAAGTGAGTTTTCTGATCCTTGAAAAGGCTGTCTTTCTGGTGATCTCGACATATTTCTTGCAAAAACTCATCCGTCAGGGTCCACCTTTAAACATTCTTGCTACCCCCCCCCCCCCCCCCCCCCCCCCCTTCCCCCTTCCCCTTTGCCAATCGCTAACTATACTAAGCTACTGTCGGCCACGCTCCACCCCACCCCTTCACTCCACCGAAGCCTTTGCAAAATCACAGAAGTGCCTTGCCAAACTTGCTAAATCACAGCAAGTGCATTGTCAAAAAAAGATAAATTAAAAAATGCATTCATCATGATAATAACAAAAACAAAAGTAAAATGACTGCACACTTAACATTTTTATGTTTCGCCTTTTTGGCAGGAAAAACCTTTACAGGGCCTCAAAACAAAGCGAAATGTATCATGTCAAATGGATTTCATTTAGCAGACGATATTCTCTTGGGGGGGAAGGGGGGGGGGGGGGGGGGGGAGTATACTGTGAAGCAAAGCTGTTCGTTTTGCTATTACTCGGATATTAGAAACAACATTTTTTCTTTCTGTATTGCTTGGCATTGTAAATTCATCAAACCCTTTCTTTTGAAGAAATACTTACGGATGGAGTTTACATTCTTCTATCCTCACGTTCATTTATCAGTTGACTATTCCTTGACCCCGCCCCCTTTCTTCTTCATCCGTGTGCATCACACGACCGTTGAGAGACTCATGAATATGCTTTAGCCTAGCAATCTGACCAAAAGCTATGGAAGCAGGGTAAGTCTCTATAGGCCTAGTACAAAGGTTAGCAGACGGACACAATCATTTGACAGTCAAAGATGAACATGAGCCAAGTTTGGTTCTTTTCAGTTTCATTCACACAACCGTAGGCTGAGCCTAACCATACTCTCGTTGTGTTTATGACTCTATCTCAAAAGTCAAAGTCTGGTTTCTCTCAGTTTCATGACAACAACCCTAGGCTGATCCTAGCCCTGTTCTCTTCAGACTCTCGATCTCAAAGTCTGATTCTTTTCAGGTTCATGACAACCCAAGGCTGATCCTAACCCTATCCTCATCGTGTTTATGATTCTCGATCTCAAAGTCTGGTTCTTTTCAGTTTAATGACAACAACCGGCGTAGGCTGATCCTAACCCTATCCTCTTCGTACGACTCTCGATCTCGAAGTCTGTTTTTTTCCCAGTTTTATGACAATAACCCTACGCTGATCCTGGCCCTATCCTATTCATTTGTATGGCTCTCAGTATCAAAGTCTGGTTCTTCACAGTTTCACAACTACCCTAGGCTGATCGTAACCATATCCTCTTCATGTTTATGACTCGATTTCAAAATCTGGTTTATTTCAGTTTCATGACAACATGTATAGGCTGATCCTAACCGTATCATATTCATGATTGCGACTCTCGATCTCAAAGTCTGGTTCTTTTTAGTTTCATGACAACTCTAAGCTGATCCTAACCCTATCCCCTACATTGTTTATGATTCTTAATCTCAAAGTCTGGTTCTTTTCAGTTTAATGACAACAACCCTAGGCTGATCCTAACCCTATCCTCTTCGTGTTTACGGTTCTCGATGTCAAAGTCTGGTTTCTTTTAGTTTCATGGCAATAACCCTAGGCTGATCCTAACCCAATCTTCTTTGTGTTTATGACTTGATCTCAAAGTCTGGTTCTTTTCAGTTTCGTTACAACAACCCTCCCTGTCAACAACTTAAGGCTGATACTACCCTTATTCTCTTCATGTTTATGACCATCAATCTCAAAATCTGGCTTCTTTCAGCTTCATGACAATAAACCTAGGCTGATCCTAACCCTATCCTCTTCATGTTTATGATTCTCGATCTCAAAGTCTGGTTCTTTTCAGTTTCATGACAACATCCGTAGGCTGATCCTAACCCTATCCTCTTCATGTTTAAGACTCTCGATCTCAAAGTCTCTTTCTTTTCAGTTTCATGACAACAAACCTAAGCTGATCCTAACCATATCATCTACGTGTTTACGACTCTCGATCTCAAAGTCTGGTTCTTTTTAGTTTCACGACAATAACCCTAGGCTGACCTTAGCCCTATCCTATTCAATTTTATGGCTCTCGATCTCTCAAAGTCTGGTTCTTTTCAGTTTCACAACAACCCTAGGCTGATCTTAACCCTATCTTCTTCATGTTTATGACCCTCGATCTCAAAGTCTGCTTTCTTTCAATTTCATGACAACCCTTGGCTGATCCTAACCTTGTCATGTTTACGACTCTATATCAAAGTCTGATTCTTTTCAGTTTTACAACAACAACCCTAGGCTGATCCTAACCCTATCCTCTTCATGTTTATGACTTGATCTCAAAGTATGGTTTCTTTCATTTTCATGACATCCCTAGGCTGATCCTAGCCTTATCTTCTTCATGTTTACTACTCTTGATCTCAAAGTCTGGTTTCTCTCAGTTTTATGACAATAACCCTAGGCTGATCCTAACCCTACTCTCTTTATGTTTACTACTCAATCTCAAAGTCTGGTTCTGTTCAGTTTTATGACAACAACTCTAGGCTGATCCTAACCCTAAACTTTAAGTGTTTATGATTCTCGATCTCAAAATCTGATTTATTTCAATTTCTTGACAATGACTATAGGATGAGCCTTGACGTATCAGATTCATTTTTATCGCACTCGATCTCAAAGTCTGGTTCTTTTCAGTTTCACAACAACCCAAGTTGATCCTAACCCCTCTATTCTTTTCATGTTTACCACTCTTGATGTCAAAGTTTGGTTTATTTCAGTTTGATGACAATAACCCTAGGCTAACCCTAACCCTACTCTCGTCGTGTTTATGACTGTCTCAAAAGTCAAAGTCTGGTTTCTTTCAGTTTTATGACAATAACTCTAGGCTGATCCTAGCCCTACTCTATTAATTTGTATGGCTCTCGATCTCAAAGTCTGGTTATTTTCAGTGTCATGTCAATAACCCTAAGCTGATCCTACCCCTATCCTCTATTATTTTCGTGTTTACATTACAGGAGTACATTTTATGTACTTGTGTATTTTTATTTCTTTATCCATTTTGTCTCACTGTTTTAAAATGATTTTACGTTATAAGTGTTTTAAAATGCTATTTTATTAGTATGTGTGTGAGTGTCATTCATTTAATGTTTTTCCACTAATCGTGTGTGTATGTGTGTGTTTGTGTGTATGCGCGTGTGTGCGTGCGTGTGTGTCGGTGTGTGTGTGTGTGTGTGTGTGTGTGTGTGTGTGTGGGGGGGTGAATGTTTATTAATATTGAATATAATGTGCCTTTTTTGTGACTATTGTATGTACAAATTATAGTAAGTTGTTATTTTATGATGCATGCAACTGTATTTCAGTCCTATATATCTCTGTCTCTGTTTGTGTGTCTCTCTCTTCTCTCTTTCTCTGTCTGTCCCTCTGTCTGACTCTCTGTGTCTCCGTCTCTGTCTTTCTCTGTCTGTCTGTCTGTATGTATGTCTCTTTCTCTCTCTCGTTCTCTTTCTCTCTCTATCGTTATAAGTGTGGGTGTGAGTGTGATTTGTTAATAGTGCGGCCTGGGCGTCTTTAAGTGTCCATCAGTGTGAGTGTTTCAAGTTGGTTGCGAAAGTGTACTGTAGATTATGTCATTCATTATTTGGGCGTGATTGAGAAATTGACTGAGGGATCAGGGAAGGGGGGTGTTGGTCAATGTTTGATGTATACTTTTTGTTCATTGTGTTTACTATTCATTTTAGTGATTTATGTAAAGCGCTTAGAGCTTAAAGATTAGGCGCTATAAAAGTTGTCTTCGTGTTTATTACTCTCGATTTCAAAGTCTGGTTTCTTTCAGTTTCATGACAATAACCCTAGGCTGATCCTAGCTCTATCGTCTTTGTATTTTGACTCCATCTCAAAGTCTAGTTCTTCCTCGGTTGTTTGCTTTCTGACGGCTTACAAAGATTCGCTCCCCTTGGATGGCTGGTCTCAGGTTCTGCGATTTGAACAAGCCAGGGTGTAGCTGCACTTTGGGATTCAGAATGAGCAGCGTAGGAGCAACGCCACTGTACGACCCAGCATATGGGACAGCAATAACATTTTTAAAAGTCTGGTTCTTTTCAGTTTCATGACAACAAACCTAGGCTGATCCTAACCCTTTTCTGTTCATGTTTATGACTCTCAATCTCAGAGTCTGGTTTCTTTCAGTTTCATGACAACGCTAGGCTGATCCTACCCCTCTCCTCTTTGTGTTTATGATTCTCTATCTCAAAGTCTGCTTTTTGTCAGTTTAATGACCACAACCCTAGACTGATCCTAACCTTATCTTCTTCATGTTTATGATTCTCGATCTCAAAGTCTGCTTCTTTTCAGTTTACTGACAACCCTAGGCTCATCTTAACCCTATATTCTTTGCGTTTCCGACTCTCAATTACAAAGTCTGGTTTATTTCAGTTTTATGACAACACTCCTAGGCTGATCCTAACCCTATTCTCTTCGTGTTTATGATTGTCAATCTCAAAGTCTGGTTTTCATTAGTTTCATGACAACAATATTGGCCTGATCCTAACCCTATGCTCTTCGTGTTTACAACTTTCGATCTCAAAGTCTGGTTTCTTTCTGTTTCATGACAACAACCCTAAGCTGATCCTAGCCCTATCCTTTTCGTGTTGATGAGTCTCGATCTAAAAGTCTGGGGTTTGTTTTCAGTTTACTCACAACAACCCTAGGCTGATTCTAATCCTATTCTCTTCATGTTTATGACTCTTGATCTCAAAGTCTGGTTTCTTTCAGTTTCATGACAACAACTCTAGGCTGATCCTAACCCTATCATCTTTGTCTGGTTTCATGAAAATGTGTAAAGTGTACATTTGTTTCAATTGGTGCTTCTTATTGTTGATGTCACTCTCATTATGTCTTAACGAAAACAGCATTTTGTTATTTAAAAGCCTTTTCTGACATTGTGAAACAAAATCTTGGAAACGTGAACTCTCCATAAGTATATTTTTTAAACAACTTAGGATCACAAATACTTTGGAAGATGAATCTCATCTGCTTACAGAACTAAACCTACATTTTCAGCAATATAATATGATCTCGCTTTATTGCGTTGAACTTCTTTTTGTTCCTGTCTGAGCGATCGATGACAAACGTCTTTTACGACACGTTCATATGTTATGTCACTTTTTCTCTTCTTCTTTCCTAAGGTAACCAACTACATCACGTTGAAGATATTTTGAAAAGACATGTTCATTATTATTTTACACTTTTGAAGTGCAATACAACACTGTTTAGCCTCCTGTTGATCTTTGATCAACTGAATTTCTTGTGGATTCTGCGACCTAAACAAGCCAGGGTGTGGTAGCTGTGGGATGAGCGGCGTGGGAGCAAAGCCACTGCACTGCCGTATGGCCCAGAAGAGAGGACAGTAAACACAAAAAGATAAAAACACCAACAACAAAATACACATAAAGAAAAAAACCCAACACCAAACACACACGCACACGTGAACGTGAAACGTTCCAGATATCAAAACATTCGAAACACAAAACTTTGGAATGTATTTGAAAGCATGAGGTCGTGTATGGTGACTAGTGAAAACGGCCCCTGGCGAAAACGGCCCCTACGAAAACGGCCCTACTACGGCCCTTATCTCTCTCTCTCTCTCTCTCTCTGTGTGTGGTGTGTGTGTGTGTGTGTGTGTGTGTGTGTGTGTGTGTGTGTGTGTGTGTGTGTGTGTGTGTGTGTGAGAGAGAGAGAGAGCCTCGGAGAGAGAGAGAGAGTCAGAAAAAGAGACTCAGAAAGACACTCTTTCAAGCTTGGAAAACAAAGATTTATTTTATATGTTCAGATAGGTATTAAATATTAAATAATCATTTGTTGTTTTAAGATGATATAAAAATATAAAGATATGAAAATATGAACTTGGCTGAGTATTTTGTTGGCTTGAAATGGGTGGGGGATGAGTTGAGTAAATTTTAGTGAGATGCTAGATTTTTTTTCTTCAAAATAAAAAACGGCGGAGTTATAAGGCCCGTTTTGTGTTTCAGACACATACACGGACACTTGCCTTTTTACTAATGATGATGATTAATATCTTTCTAAATAGTAAACTGTGCATCTGTAAATACTTCAAAATTATTTCCTGACTATCTTAATTGGGACTGCATGGAGGCAGTCGCACTTGACATTTGCACACCACACAAAGTGTAGCGCAAGCCATAGTTGCTTTAACTTCAAATTGAAGTCAGGAAGTCCAACTGCATGTCAGGTAAAAGTGGTAGGCAATGTGAGGATCCAGTCAAGTTCATGAAAGGTCTCAATACAGGTGAACAATTGTCTCTCTTTCATCATGGCAACAAAGTGATAGGCCTGAGTAGGGCCGTTTTGGTAGGACAATGGCCGTTTTCGTATTTTGAGTAGGGCCGTTTTCGTTTTTGACAGTAGGGCCGTTTTCGTTTTCCGAGTAGTACTTTTCGTAGGGGCCGTTTTTGTCAGGGGCCGTTTTCTCGGTTTATGACCAAAATGGTCGCGCACCACAATGGTCGCGGTCAAAAATACATGCGTCTTTGCGCAGTAGCCATACATCATTTGATTGGATGACGGCAAGCGGCCATTTTCAGTCACTTACGTTGTTTCATGGAAACTGACTCTAACCCAACCCTAACCTTGTGCTAACCCTATCCCTTACCCGAGAAAAGCAAAAAGTTGTTTGTACTGAGAATGTTTAGGTGTGGGGCAAACAAAGTTTCGAACGCGACCATTTTTGACCGCGACCATACACCGTTTTCTCCAGTAACCGTGTGCATAAGTTAGAGACCACGCATTTGTATTTGTATCATGATAACAAGTGCAGGTGCCTGTAGAACCGCGATCATGGTGATTGATTGGTGGGCCACCACACCCTTGACCTCTGACATCGATCACGTGCTCTTGATCACGTGAAACTAAAGAAAACAAATGGAAGCCAGGCGGCACGTCGTCTGTTATCAAACTGCATTGAAGGTGAGTTATTTGCACGCGACAGAGCCAATATCTTTATAGATGGCAAGTTTGTTGAGTCATGGTAATAATGGGGTTCTCGCCACGCAATTATTTCGTGCAAGAGTTAGGAAAGTTGTTCTTTTGAGTTTTGTCTGTTGAATTTATACACTGTTCTCTTTGTTGTTTGTAAGTTTGTTCGAGTTATTATTTTAGTTTTTACTAATTTTAGGGCGAATCACTGAATCTGAAATAGATTTAATGTTTTGTTTTTGTCTAATGGAAGCATGCAAACTATTGTTCATGGCATTTATGCACTGGGTCAGGCGTCGTTGTGCAATACTTTTAAATTCAAATTCCCTCTATTTTATATTACACAATTATGATTATGTGTGACACATTACATGTGTGTGCATCACTGTATGCACATGTGCCTGCATATGTGTACACGTACAGCGTCGGTGGAGGTCTTCAAATCCCAGATCTAAACCCCTCTCCGCTCCCACATCCCCCCACCTTCCCCACCCTTCTCCCCTGCATACCAGTCTCCCAGTGGCCCCTACCCCTTGACCCTCCACACCCTCCACCCTACTTCTTTCCCCCCATTGAGCTGATCATCTGGGCAGCTATTCTTTCCCGCAGTATCTATGATTCATCAAAGAATGAAATAGTGAGGCCAAGAGAGGAGATAACGAAATTGAACAAAGGGTGAATACTCTCTTTCTAATTAACTCCCCTCCACCAAAGTTGATTACGATGTCAATCACCTAGCAGTGCGTGGGTCAGAACCAAAGTGAGACAAACAAAGCATCATTCTCAAAAAAAGAATGTGCCAAGTTCGCCTTTATGACCCTCCACCCACACAGTACACATCAACAATGGTGGAGAGGACAACATACAAACAAATCAACATCTATCCAAGAGTGGCATAGCCTTCTAATTGATTTGTTTGTATGTTGTCCTTTCCACCATTGTTGATGTGTACTGTGTGGGTGGAGGGTCATAAAGGCGAACTTGGCACATTCTTTTTTTGAGAATGATGCTTTGTTTGTCTCACTTTGGTTCTGACCCACGCACTGCTAGGTGATTGGTATCGTAATCAACTTTGGTGGAGGGGAGTTAATTAGAAAGAGAGTATTCACCCTTTGTTCAATTTCGTTATCTATGATTCATACTCACTCTACAACCATGTGACGGAGAGTCATGGACCTAATCGCCGAGCGACAGTCAAACATAAAACCTCCCACCTATGATTAGTAAACCGGAAACCCCTTTGTTTATGCATCAGAATCGTTAACGAGATGACAGAGGATGCCTCATGAAAGAAGAAGAAGAAGAAGTGTGTGCATGCAAGATCCTTGCTGCATTTATGTTAACCCAAAACAATTTGGTCAAGGTGGGAAGACAAGGAAAGGGGAAGAAGACGAAGAAGAAGAAGAAAGAGAGAGAGAGAGAGAGAGAGAAAGTCTAGAGTGAACCAAGAGAAAGGACAGAGACAGAACCTGGTCAGGACAGAGATCCAAACTTGGGCATGCATACATGAGTGATCAAATACGGACAGACAAGAAAGAGTGACACAGAGAAACTCAGAAAGGTGAAGAGAAGAGACTGAATCACTATCAGACACAGGGGCAGACAGCATACATCCACACAGGTGTTGATTCCCATGTCACTACCTATCTCTTCTTGCCTCTGCTCCCTTCCCCACCTGATCCTTCTTCCTCTCCTCTGCCCAAATCCCGTGATTTCTTATCTTGTTTCACAGTCGAGAGTTCTTGTCTTACAGGATTCAAATATTAGCTGGAAAGTTGTCCTGTTCACGTGGTCACTCTATACACAAATATCTTGTAGTGGTACCATAGCCAATGAGGTTTAACCGAGGCGTGGTTACTGCTACACATATCTGTATTTTTTTTTTTAAAATGGGACTTTACTGGTTTAGCACTGCCTCCGGGCATTGCCTCCAATATTGTTCCCACCATCTTTGTATTTACAAATGCCCCACATGGCCGAAAGGCCGAAGAGGGCGTAAAACGCTATTTTCACTGTTCACATGGTGTGGCAGAAGTAATTTACAGTTTTGTGCATGGGTGAGTGATCATGAAAAGTGTTCCAATTACTTCTTATACTTGGGGTTGATGCTGGAAGCAGTAGTTAACAATTTTCTTACAGTTGAGTTGCTGACACAAGTAGTAGTAGTAGTAGGGGTAGGGACTAAATAAGCCGTCAAGCTTTTTGGCAGTCCCATTGTATCATCAAACTTGGATATATCTTTGATCAAGGTGTAATACGGTTGAATTTTCCTATCATGCAATTTTAATCAATGCTTCTAAATATATTTATGAAATTTGGATGATTATATAGAAGATTTTTGAATGCATTAGTATTGGGTGCACATTTTAGGTCCACTGGTAAATCATTCCATAGGTTAGCAATTCTGTTAGTAAAACAATATTTTCTAAATGTTAGTGTTATATCGCTTAATAAAAACCTTACCATATATGAATTCCTTGTTATATCATATTGTACAGATGTAAAGAAATCATCCCATGACAAATCAACATGACCATTAAATATTTTATATGCTTCAATCAGGTCTCCCCTGACTCTTATGCCTTAAGGGAATAGAGATTAAGATAATGAAGTCTGTTTTCATAATTCATATTTCTGCATTTCTTAACAAGCTTTGAAGCCCTTCGTTGAACTTTTTCAATAGCTACTGATTGATATTTATATTTAGGATACCATATATTGTTGCCATACTCTAAATGTGGATGGAAGTTCAGTTTAACGTCGCGTATCGGCTTTCGCCATGTACGACGGGCTGAACAAACCAACCAGGTTATAAACAAAAATTTATGTTCCCGAATCACTGTCTTAGCCAAAAGGCCGAGAAGCGATCAGAATCTAAATGTGGCCTTGCTTTATATAGTTTGGTAAATATGTCATAATCAATATTAGTAAATGTTCTTTTAATTAATCCTATCATTTTGTTCGCTTTATTTACGCAACTTTGGATATGTGCATCAAAAGACAAATCTTTATCAAATATAAAGCTTCAAGTTTGGGCTATCTGGAACTTTATGTACCCCCCCCCCCCCCCAATTGAAAACAAATAACAGAGAAGCAACATTCTGCCATGCTCGAGAAGGGGATAGGGTTAGGATCAGCCTCAGAGTATTGTCATGAAACTGAAAGGAGCTGACTTGAGATTGAGGGTTTCCCTCGTGGGGATACCAGGGGATCTTTCGTACAAATAGTTCACCCACCTTCTGGAAGTTCTGTGCTTGTAACTTCCTCTAATCTGTCACTCTCTTTGACTCTGCCTTTTCCCTTTGCTTACAATCATCTGCTATCTTTCTATCTTACTGGTCCGTTCTCCTGCCTTTTTTTCTATAAATTAAAAAAAACAAAAATCTTTTGAGCCAAAGTCGGACATGCTGGGCCTAACTATTTTTTTAGTTAGGCGCATAACGGCAGCATGATGCATCTACGCTCATATGACAGGAAACTGTCTGAGCGAACGGAGAAGAAGAAGAAGATTGAGGGTCATAAACACACGGGGGGGGGGTGGGGGTGGGGGGTCTAAAGGACAGCGTTGGCCAAGTTTGGGCCAACTGTGGTGCGAGTACTAAAGGTAGTAGAATGGTAATTGGTTTTCTTCAGTTATGCCATATTTTATGGACTATAAGGCGATACTTTTTTTTCTAGACTGAGACCCCTGCGCCTTATAATGTGACTAATATTAATATAGTAAAAAAAAATAATTAAAAAAAATCTGAATTTTGTGTAAAATTTGGGGTGTACGTTCTTATAATCAGGTGCGCCTTGTAGTCCTTAAAATACGGTAAGTTGAAAATTATTGTACCTTTTGCTTAGTTTTTGTTGATAATGATTACGACTCTTAAACTAAGAGGTTTTTGCACAACTGTTGATGCTGACAGCCGTGGTGATTAGTTGGCCTTTAGGGACCTTCCTTAACCCTTTCACCGCCAGCCATATTTCAGCCAAAGAATTTCCATTAAATTTACCTGGGTAGAGAACAAAATCCATCTGCAGTATTGGGGATTCTTCTGTGGCATATATAAAATAAGGTCCATCCTTACTTCCCAAAACTAAGACAATAGGGTCTTTTGGATAATAGACCCCAATTTGATGCCTTTTAGTGACATAGGTGTTAAATCACTGTGGTGCTAAAATACAACATTGGCGGTGAAAGGGTTAATGCCGAATTGTTGTGAGTCCACATGAAAAGTGGGGATGGACCCTGGGCAGAACATCTTTAGTGTAAGCAAATTCCAGCCCAGACAACCAGAGAAGTAGTGCTTCCCAGGGCTCACAATCATCCCACAAACCAAGGGGTCCCAGGGACTCCTTCACTTACAGTATAGAGGGTCCTAGAGGCGGGATAGAGGGTCCCAGTGGCATTGTGAATGCTAAAAAGAATTTTTCTAGTGCATCCCTGGGACCCCCTGCACATTCTTTTAGAGGGTCCTTTAGAATTTTAGTACTTCATAGACCCCCAAATGGGGGTCCCGGGGAGCCCTGGCTTCCTCTGCTATCTAGAACTAGAAGAAGTCTTAGAGTACCCTCTCTCTCTTTCTCTCTTTCTCACACACACATACACACACACGCAAGCGTGTGTACACTGCACACACAGAGTGACACACACAGACACATGTATACACACACACACACCACACACACACACACACACAACACACACACACACACACACACACACACACACACACACACACACACGCGCGCGCACACATGTGTGTGTGTGTGTGTGTGCATGCATGCACACACATACAGAGAGTCACACACACGCACACGTACACGCACACACACACACACGCACACACACAACACACACAACACACACACACACAGTCACACACACACACACACACAGTGACATACAATTAAAAGGTATTTGTAACAAGTACCTTTTAATCATACTAGTTACTACAATCTTATCTCAAAGAAGGCCTATGTGCGTCAACTGGTAAAAGTGCTTATATTTTCAAATCTGCATACCTGCTTGCATTTCATCACACTACTTTTGGGTCTAGTGATCATGTAAAGTGGAATTACTGTAATAATGAATTCACCATAATCTGGGGGTATCATTTACTACTGTATGACTCTAAGTTGGGAGATTACACATGAGATAAAGCCTTGTAGAATTGGTTTACTGTGTTTTCTTGTCCATGTCTGTTTTGTTTTATTTTCTTCTCATTTCCACATTCACATTGTTTAGTAAGCTTCATTTTAATACCGTATCTGAGAGAGAGAGAGAGAGAGAGAGAGAGAGAGAGAGAGAGAGAGAGAGAGAGAGTGTGTGTGTGTGTGTGTGTGTGTGTGTGTGTGTGTGTGTGTGCATTTATATGGTTTATGATGAAATGAATTTGTAACTTTAAGTTGTTGAACATTCTCTCTCTCTCTCTCTCTCTCTCTCTCTCTCTCTCTCTCTCTCTCTTTGTAAAACAATTTCCAAGAAAATATATCTTCTATGCAAAATAAAACACTGTCTAAACACAGATTCACGCAAAATTTTCTTCCATGCATACATTGATTCTCACATAAACTATTCGTCTACACTCTGGGATTCAGCAAGTGAGCAAACCCTAAAGCCACTGCATAGTCTCTATAGACGAGCACTGAAATTAGTCTTACTAAAATCATCGAGTCTTACTCAATCCGATTATGTATCATTAGACATTCTCCCTCTTCATTTTAAATTAAGATATAATAAGGCAATATTTATGTTCAAAATTATGTCAGGCTATGCTCCTCCTCCTTTACAAGAAAAATTTCAATTCAACATGAAACATCTTCCTCATAGACTGATGTTACCTCTTCCCAAATTAGATTTATTCAAATCTAGCTTACAATATGCAGGAGGTCTCCTTTGGAACGGCATTTCTTCCCAATTTAACGTTCATGTTTGCTTAAACACATTCAAAAAAAGATATCATCAAATACTCATGAAGGAATACTCTAGCTCATAATATCCAAGAATGTCTACTTAAAGGACCATGCGCATCTCCATTCGGACCTAAAAACGTTCTGGAAAACGTCTCAGCATTATTTCCTACTACACATAGACACAGTATACAAACTGTATCTATGTAACCTACCTTTTATGTCACATTCGTCAAGATAAAGTGAGCGCACACACTTTTATTTCGCAAAAATCGGTCTCCTGGGGCAGATTTGCCAGCTGCCATTGATGATTGAATCTCACCAAAAATGGGATTTGTGCGATAATCCATTTGGCGTGACGTAGATTAGGGGAAATCAATACGGCACCTGTGACTGATGTTGAACTATTTGAAGACAAATTAATTTGCCTGTCTCTGGCCCGTTTTTATTAATAGAACTTGTTGGGACACTTTCAGACCTAGCTTATGACGTAACGCTGTCAGAGGATACGTATTATTATTATGACGCTAAGTTGTACACCTTCAAGTTCCTCTCTTCTTGTTCTAGTCCAGGCGAAATTATAAAGTGTACCTTGTTTTGTGATATATATTAGGTTTCTATGTTGATCTAACATGATTTGAGGGTGCTGAATCCAGATCCGTTAAAGGCCAAGTTGTAAATGTTGGATATTTTGAGTTATGACGTAATATTCAAAATGGCCGCCATAGGACTCTAGAGAACTGTAAAAACATGCACTTAACGTAATTATTTTGTATCTAATGCTTGTTTTGGTAAGAAAAATAGTATAATTTGCTGAAATGATTCAAACTATGGGAATTATATCCTATTTTAGTACTTCTTAGCCCCCAGCCACTGTGGAGAGGGCTATCGCGATCTTTCGTGCCCTTTCATTTATCTTAAGAACCATGTCACAGGATCACTTCGAATTTGTGTGTTACTATTTTAATGAAGCTGATATGCCCCTCAGTATGCCTTGTTGACTTTGACCTTTGACCTTGAGTATGTGATTTTATTGTATCAACTATACTTTTTCAACCTTTGCACTGCTGTTGTAACATGTTTCTAAGCTAAGGTTTGTAGAGGATGTTGAATTACTGATGCCTAATTTATGCCTAAGCCATTCATCTGAAATGCTTTACCTTGAATTTGCATGGAATATTTCAACTTTTTGCTTTAATATATTTTAAATCATTGCAGTAACTGTCTCATAATTGGTACATGAGCCAATGGTTAAACATATCTAGATGCTAACCTAAGTACCAATGACATCTCTAGCCTTCATCTTGACGCTTGGCCTTTGTTGTTAGGCGCCAAGCAGAATAACACGGCGATCAGTGTCGATATTTCTTTTTATTTTATATGTGGGTAAAATGGCCGACATTCCATTGCACGCCGGCACTTTTACCCACCTATAAATTGGCTAATGCACCAATTATGAGACCATTACTGCAAAGATTTAAAACATATAGACAAAAAGTTAAAATATTCAATGCAAATTCAAGGTCAAGCATTTAAGATGAAAGGTTTAATAAAAATAGGTATCAGGAATTCAATATTCTCTATACACGTTAGCTTAGGAAAAAACAAACACATAGCTTATTTTACCACAGCAGTGCAAAAGTTGAAAAAGTATAGTTGATACATTAAAATCACATACTCAAGGTGAAAGGTCAAGGTCAATAAGGTATACTGAGGGGCACATCAGCTTCATTAAAATAGTAGCACACAAATTTGAAGTGATCCTCTGACATTGTTCTTAAGATAATTGCCAGGCAAATGAAAGGACACAAAATCGTGATAGTCCTCTCTGCAGAGTGGCTGGGGGCTAATAAGTACAAAAATAGGATATAGTTCACATAGTTTGAATCATTTCAGCAAACTATACTATTTTTCTTACAAAAAAAAGCATTAGATACAACATAATTACGGTAAGTGCATGTTTTAACAGTTCTTTAGAGTCCCATAGTGGCCATTTTGAATATTTTATCATAGCTCAAAATGCCCAACATTTACAACTTGGCCTCCAACGGATTTAGATTCAGCACCCTCAAATCATGTTAGATCGACATAAAAACCTAATATATATCACAAAACAAGGTCAAGCTTAATTTCGCCTGGACTACTACTAAACTAGGCCTACTGACTAGGCCTACCCTTAGCTGCGTCATTTGAGCTGATTACCCCTAGACGAGATTTCAAGATAGCAGAGTACACAGAAGAAAAAAGGTCAGCGCAGTTTTGCTAACTTTGAGCTCACAGTATGATTGCGTTCAGTTTTATGCTTGTCTGTGACTTTGAATTATGTCAGAGTTTACAATACAGATCGATTTTGCATCATTCTGCACGTTATTTACGAGAAGCGTATGGGCCTTTAATATCTTTTTTTTAAAAATATCTCATTTGTACATGCTTATGTGTTAAGTCTTCTTTTATGTACATTGTATTTACTATGCATTATTTTTCCTGCATATATTGCTTCATTTCTTCCATTTTATTCTGTTCTTTTATTTTGACCTCCCTCTCTCTGTATCTGTCTGTCTGTCTGTCTGTCTGTCTGTCCTTGTCTCAGTCTCGTTAATTGATGTAATTTATTTTATTTATATGCCTTGCACGGTGCGTCCGTTTGCGACCTTGATTGAAGGTTGAGTTTTTTGTCTTGTATTTTGCGATGTCTTTTTTGTCTATTTGTATTTTTAAAAATTATTTTCTTTTGGTTCTGAGGGCCGGATGAAAAAAAGCCGGTTATTGTGCTTATTCCGCTTTTTCCTCAATAAAAAACATTCGTTCGTTCGTTCGTCTCTCTCTCTCTCTCTCTCTCTCTCTCTCTCTCTCTCTCTCTCTCTCTCTCTCTCTCTCTCTCACTCTCTCTCACTCTCTCTCTCTCTCACACACACACACACACACACACACACACACACACACACACTCTCTCTCTCTCTCTCTCTCTCTCTCTCTCTCTCTCTCTCTCTCTCTTTTCCTCTCTCCTCTCTCCTCTCTTTTTTTTTGACTTTTTTCTTTCTTCTAAGACTTGTACATGTTATATTGTGTCCAATCTCTCATTCACATGTGTGTCACTGTGTTACGAAAAGCTGTTCTTGTGATTCTGTTTTATTTAGTGAGATTGCTTAAGTTCATTTTATCTGCTCCGCTACATGTAGTTTTTGACTTGTGATTATGGAAATATGAATTATTAATGAATATTCCTTTTGATATTATTAAGTAACCCGGTACTAACTCAGTTTTATGTCCCCCCCGGCGGGCTTCCACCTATCAAGGTGGGGGGGGGGGCTTATGGAGAGTAGCCCAGCAGCCTCCTAAGTCCAACCACACGTCCTCGTCGTAGGAGGCGGGCAACGGCTTAGGCTGGCTTATGTGGTCATGGCCCTCCTGTGGGGATACCGGGGGATCTTTTAGCAGAAATAGTTCCCCCTTCTTCTGGAAGTTCTATGCTTGTAACTTCCCCTACTCTATCACTCTCTTTGACTCTGCCTTTTCTCTTCTTTTTGCTTGTGCACTTGAGTGGGCGCCTGTTGTCCATTCTGCAGTGCATATTTGCTTATATAGCCTTTTTTTAATGTATTTTAGCTTACTAGTATGTATTTGTTATCCTTTTTTACTGGTTTTTTTTTTTCACCTGGATCCGATAAATAGAGTAAAGTGGCTCAACGTTTCCAGCACTGTGTGGACTTATGAGCTATAGCCATATAGGGTATAATGATGGAAGTGTCATGTTATGAATTGTACTACATTTTTTTTTTTCAGGTTTTGTACGTTGTTAAGATTCATGGATTTGTGTTTTGCTATAGTATATGTGTTGAACTTTACGCAGTGACAGTCCTGAGATAACCATAGCTGTTGACGGGACTTTAATAGACTAACTAACTAACTCAGTTTTATGGTAGTTCATGTACTTAATAATAGTATAGTGGAACAATTACAGCGAACTTTTCTATCTGTTTGTGTTTGTATCGGTCTGCCTGTCTCTCTTTCTCTCCCACTCTCTTTTCTGTCCCCCAAAAAAAAACACCCCCAAAACACACACCAAAAAACACACATAAAAAAACCAACAAAAAACAAACAGAACAACAACCTTCAACTATGGGTTGAATGTGACAGCCTTTTGGTCAAGGAATTCCTTTCAGTGTTAGAAGCAACATGGGTGCTTCTCTTCAAGTTATGTGCCTGAATTCAGTCCCCCCCCCCCCCCCCCCCCCCCAGTGTTCTCTGTCTAAATTTCAGTTTAAAAAAACAAACTGATTCAGTAGCAATCTTACCATATTTTGTCCCCACCACCATTTATCACAGCCCATGTCATGCCTTAGTCTTGTATATTAACCCCTTCACTGCCAGAGGAAAAAAAGAAATTATCAATTTTCTTATAAAATTTAAAAGAGACCAGTTAGACTGAATCCGAGAAATGATCTAGAGATATATATCCTTCCTGACTTGTCTAAACCAAAAAAACAAAATTCCAGGACTATGACATCAAACGTTATGACATCATCAATGACATCATCAATGACATCACACACCACCTAGTAGACTCAGGACTGGGCAGGGAAGGTGTTAAGGAAGGCCTGTCAAATTCCTTTCAAATAGTCATAGTAATAATAATACTTTTATTTCATATAGCGCTAAAATCCATACAGTAGTATGCTCGATGCGCTTTACAAAAGCAACATTATAAGATGAAAAACATGAAATAAAATCAACAAGATAATATGTTCCCTAATCCTTTAGCTTCACAGGGTATTCTCACGACATCCTCAAATAGAGATCTAGATGCAGCTATTTTACCGCGCTGCGGACTTGGTGATTAGGCGGGCCCCTGGACCCCTACCTTTCAGGTTTACCAGGATTTTGTAGAGGCACCCATTCATGGAAAGTAATGACCATTTTGCCCCGTGAAACACGTTGGTGTAGTACTATCAGTTATTGGGATTTGCGAGTGTGATATTGCTTTTATCCTATCTCAAGTGGTTTGCTGTTTATCACACGAGGTCGGAGACCGAGGGTGATAAACAGCAAGCCACGAGAGATAGGATAAAAGCAATATCACACTCGCAAATCCTAATAACGGATATATACCGATATTTTACCTATTTCAGGTGATAATCAAACACGCAACGAAGAAGCGAGACGGCCATGCATGCAGATCTAAAATAATACTAACCACTTCACCGTAGCAAGAAAATCCTACTCATCCACAAATAATATAGTTCTCCAAGTTAGAAAGTCGTGAGCTATTTTGATCTTGCACATTGATACATTATGAAAGGAAACTGATTATTAATCGAAACATGAACCTACTAGAATTTGCTGTATAAAAAAAATAGCCTTTACAATGACATATTCGTTTTACACTGCAATCACAGGCCATAGTTATTGTCATTTCGCCAATGACGAACTTTCAATGATGACGTAATTTCAGTGATTGCGTAAGTTCACTAAGATGACGTTTTTTGGTGTCCTGCTCAGAAGGCGCTATTTGCAGTGACACTAACTTGAGAAAAGGTTGCCAGCCGCTATTTTTATAATTTGCAATTTCACTAAAAGTTACTATTCACAATTATTTTTTCAATGTAAAATTTTCATCAGAAACAACCTTTTGCATTTATCGGGTTAAGGCATAGGGTTAGGAGTATGTTTGGGCTTTTTGTTTTACTAAACATCACTTGATGCAAATAAAGAAAATATGGCTTGAGTACTGCAGATAGTCGCATGCGAGTGTACCTTGATGTGCGATAATGATAATGATATGTCAAGATAAATAACTGTGACGTCAAGTTTCTAATAGCAACAGTGTATTCTTACACGCGTTTACACTAAGCCTATGGGTTAATATACGCAAATGATATGTCAAGACATTGTTTTATATCACACGCTTCCAGGCCTCTAAGCACTACTTGAAGATCGGTATATAGATTTATATCATGATCGTTACCATGTAATATGAGGTTTGCTTTCCACTTAGCATGTGGCGATGCATAAAGGAATTGTTAATTTCAAATTTGTATCTCTGTATGTATGTATAACTATAAGTTCACAAACGGGTCACAGGAATAAGGTCGAATATACATTTCGTCCTAAGGTCGAATGATGCAGAGATCGGACCAAGGTCGAAAACAAAATGTCGGAATGTACATTTCGTCCTAAGGTCGACTGCAACATTTCGTCCTAAAGTCGAAAGTGCTCAGATCGTCCTAAGGTCGAATATACATTTCGGCCTAAGGTCGAAAGTGCAACATTTCGTCCTAAGGTCGAAAGTGCTCAGCTCTGGGCGCAACAATGTTTTTGTATAAACACACACACACAGAGAAAGAGAGAGAGAGTGAGTGAGAGAGAGAGTGAGAGAGAGAGAGGGAGGGAATAGAGAGAGACCGAAGCTGACAATTCAGACACAAAATTAAGTGGACAATTAAGTTTATTATTAAATCCGATATGAACATACTAATATTGAAATATAAAGTTAAAAGAATAGTCTTTTTCGGCTTACTTAAAAACCAAAAAAAAAGTGCATTTTCTGCCAAAACCGTCAGATGATTGGCGATGATTCGATGATTGCCACATGATTGCCTGATTCGCAGGAGCCTTCACTAACCCCTCTAACCCATTCTGAACACCCTGATGACAGACAAGATGGGTGACCGACATTCATGGCACTTGTTGCCAGGGTCCTGCATTTTGCGTTTTTTTATTAAATGAAAAAGACTGACTGATGGCAGAATTTCGACCTTAGGCCGAAATGTACATGTTTTAGACCTTATGACGAAATGTACGTTCGACCTTAGGCCGAAAATGTAGATTCGACCTTAGGACGAACTGAGCACTTTCGATCTTAGGACGAAATGTATATTCTACCTTAGGACGAAATGTATATTCGACCTTAGGACTAAATGTATTTTCGACCTTATTACTGATTCCATTCACAAACACACACACACACACACACACACACTCTCTCTCTCTCTCGTTTTCTCTATCTCTCTCTCTCTCTCACACACACACACACAAACAACGCACACACACAGCATGCACGCACGCACACATGCACGCATGCACACACACACACACGCACATGATACATACACACACACACACACACACAGACACACACTGAACACACACACACACTCTTCTCTTGCTTTCTCTCCTATCTCCTGTCTTTTAGTGAATCAAAGCATTTGGGGGTGACCCATGCTATGAAGATGTAAACAGAATCAGAGCTCTTTGAGTTTTTTTTTACATCATAAAGATGATGTAACCTTATTTGTAATGGCTGTATATATCTGGGGACTCTGTGTGTGTGTGCGTGTGTGTGTGTGTGTGTGTGTGGGTGTGTGTGTGTGTGTGTGGTGTGTGTGTGCGCGCGTTTGTGTGCAAAACCCCTCTACTGGGTTTTTTTGAATATGATAAACTTAGTAAACAGTGGGTTTAAAAAAATAGGTCTAACATTTTGGGTAGCATGCCTTTAAAAAAAATGTCATGAAATAGCCCCCAAAACAGTTTGTAAGCAAGTACCCAGTAACAGTGTTAGGCGAGTTTGGTCATAAAGTGTGTATCGCTATACCACACCGGTCACCACTGCATGAAAAGTCCGGCTACCTATTTTTTATACCCAGGAGTGTTTCAATTCAGCTTATACTGACACACATAGGCAAATGACCCATGTTTCATATCCTCGTAATCTAGTATAATTACTTCTCATATGGATGTGTTAAACGTTGTAGAAAGAAGGAACAGCAGAGAACTGAGGAAACCTGGTTTGACGGTGTTTGGACAAAGAACCAACGTAGTAGGCATTAGTCTCTTTGTGTGTGTGTACGTGTGTGTGTGTGTGTGTTGCTTTCTAATTTGCGTTTTTCACTTTTTTTTTCAGTGGCCATAGCTTCAAGATAACTGCAAACCACACCACCACCCAAAACACCAGTCTTCACCTCAACTTCTGAACAGCTTGTAACAAAATTCAACATCTCCCCACCGCCGTTTTGTGTTAGCAACTTCCATCGTCACTGATGATAAAAGAAACTGTCATATTGTCAGGTCACAAAATGTCACCACAATGCCAACAAGATATCAAACCTCAAAAAGTGCCAATGGTGTGTGAACATTTCATAGCATTGTGACAAACTGAAACTATTCTCAACGATGGCACTAAATTGTTAGTTGCTGTTTTTGTGTGTGTCTATGTTGATAAAGGCGCATTCACCAAATATCCCGAGTCACTTTTCGTTTTGTCTCTATGAAAAAATAAGTCACTTCTACAATTGTCGTGTAGTGTTTGTTTGTATCCTAAAATAACTCTGTCAGAGATAAAATCGGAAAAAGAAAATCATCATCACCTAAGGTCCACAAGCTACGAATCCACAATGTCAACGAGACACCAATCCTCAAAAAGCGCCTCCGACTCTGAAGACACTCGAGGAAGAAGAAGAGAAAGAGAAGGATCGGTCCAAAATCCTCCCAGAGACCGCAAGAAACCTGCAGGAACGGAAGACAAGAAGGGGAACAACGTCGTCATAGAGGATGAGATGGAGAGTCACCTCACTCCAGCAGCCAAAACTACTATCAACGTGGCATCTGGTGTGCATGCTAGAGTGAGACAATCACGCTAGAGGGGGGGGGGAGGGGAGGGGGGTATGGTGGCCAAGGGGGTGGTGTGGACTGGGTGTGAGTGGAGCGGGAGGAAAAGATGGAAATGACGTTTGTCGCGTCCGAGAGCATGAGAACATGTGAGCCACCGCCATCAACAAACTATAAAGTGAAAGGGGGGTTGTTTTGGTGATTAGGTGTGAGTTGGTGTTTTGTGGGGTGTGGAGGAGGCTGGGAGATGGGTGTGTGTGTGGTGTGTGTGGTGGTGGGTGTGGTGTGTACTGTTTAAGTGTAATGGTTGGTGTGCATGATGGTGGGAGGTAGTGTGTGTGAGGTAGATAGAGAATGCACCAAACTCCATAGTGCGCATGGTTGTGTGGTGGGGCATGTATGTTGTGTCACTGCGATGTTGTATGTGTGGGTGTCTGTGGTACTTGTATGTTATCATGGATGGTCTGTCGTTTGTATGTCTGTGCATATTCTCAGTCTGATGGCTGTAGTCAATCTGTTCGTTCAATGTTGATGCATCATATAAGTAAAATGATTAATAGAACCATATCTCTAATTACGACGCATTGATCTACCCGCTGTAAGTTATGATGACCCCTCTCCTCCTTTTTTATATATAAACGAGGCACTCAATTAAAACCATGAAACTTAATGTCATTGCCCATCACAGAATGAATAGAAAACGATTTAATATGTAATGAGGCCAACTGAAGTAAATTCATGCCAGGAATTCAAAGGTGATAAAGTCAAAAACGAGAATTTGAACATACAGTCAGTCTGTCAGTAGCACAGTGTAGCATGAGTATAAGGATGTGTTGTTTATTGCAGTGCATATCATTCTAAAACAACAGGTAGGATTAATTGCTTGGAATTGGTGACTCAGTGGTTTGAATAGAATGTTCCTGAGCTGTGTGTGGTTGGTGTTCTTTTTGAGGTGTCCAATGGAGGGGAAAAAAAAATTGATTTGGAGATATAACATTTTGTTTTGAGGTGTATGCTTGATAGTGTGGTGAGGGGTAGTGTTAGTTTGTTGTGCCACTGAGTGTGTTTTGTTGGTGCTTGTGCACTAAAACATGTTCAGTTGTTTTGGTCACATTTTGGTGTCGTACATTACGTTTGTGTTTTCGATTTCTTTTCTGTTCATATCTTTATTGTATTATTTTTTTCGTTTACATTTCAATTACTTTAAATCATTGTGAAATTCAAAACATTGTATCTCTATTATGTCTATTTAATTATATAAAAATCATGCTATCTAAATCCCACCACTCCACCAAACGCTCTATCTCCAACTATCTATTTTATAAATAGTTTCAAAAAATATAATAAAAACTCCCCAATTCCCAAATTCCATCTATTCAAATTACAAACCGACTTACTTTCTTT
>CM065692.1:21440973-21485973 GCA_017654935.2 Phymorhynchus buccinoides
CAGCTTACGCTAGCCTACTCCTGTGTTAAAGCAAGACATTATTACCCCCCTCTCTCTCTCTAAAACCTGTTCGATCAAGTTCATTATTGTTGTTTATGTGCACCCCCTCCCCTTCTTCCAGGTGAATGGGCAAAATTGCGACGCTTTAGATTTCGTTCTAATGCGCATGCGTAAGGGTAGATATTTCAAAAGACACGTAATTTTCCTGACACTTGAAATAAAAAATAGAACAGAAAAAACAAAAACAGATCAAATTCTTTCTAAAAAAAAAAGTATGAGGTAATGATCCATTTCTATTAACATACAGAAAACTAACAAGAACACATGTGTCATGCAATATAAAGAAAGGAACAATAAAAAAACAAAATTAATGGCCAATATTGCAGACGCTGACACCTTTGAAAAGGAATAGAATGATTTTCCCATAATACGCCCACACATTTACACGTGTCTCGTGATTCGTCATATTCAAAACTAACACACACTAGAGTTGAGAACCGTCAAAAATCAAAACGTTTAAAACCAGGATTCCCTATCGAAACGTTTACCGAACCGTTTTTTTTAACAGTACTCGCACACTAGTTCTACCTATACAAAAAACATCTTTACTTGTCAGAATTTAATTTTACACCATGCACACAAACGCGCGCAAGCACACACAAACACACACACACTAAGAAAAGACAGACACACAACCACACACACACACACTAACTAACACCAGGTCACAGTCAAAGCCATACACCACAACAAACTAGAAACAGCTACTCTTGGTTTTCTAATACCCAATCTGCGCTGAGAATCAGTGGGGTTTTTTTTAAAGAATGTGTTATTCTAAGAAAAACTTTCTTTCAGTTTGTAGTTAAAAAACCGGTTCACATCAACTGGAACCGGTTTTTCGAACCGCAAAATTTTAGCACAGGTTTTTCGGTTCAAACTGGATTTTCCCCCCACCTCTAACACACACTCACTGTGACATGCACACACACATTCTCGCTTCCAGACAAAAATAACGTAACAAGAAAACATGTCTATGAAATATAAAGGGAACAGAATAAATAAAAAACAAAATTAATTCAAAATAAACGCTAACATCTTTCAAAAGTGACTAGAATGATGTTTCCATCACTACACACATTTACACGTGTATCGTGATTCATCATACTCAAAACTAACTGTAAACAACACACACACACACACTGTGACATGCACACACACATTCTCGCTTCCAGACAAAAATAACTAACAAGAAAACATGTCCATGAAATATAAAGGGAACAGAAAAAAAAAAAATAAATAAAAAACAAAATTAATTCCAAATATTTGCAGACGCTGACACCTTTGAACAGTGACTAGAATGATGTTTCCATCACTACGCACATTTACACATGTCTCGTGATTCATCATACTCAAAACTAACAACACATACTAGAGTTGAGAACCGGTTTAAAAAAATCTGAACCGGTTTTTAAAACCGGTGTTCCCTCTTCTAACCGGTTTTACTGAACCGGGTTTTTTTTTAACCAGTACTCGCATCACTAGTTGCACCTATGCAAACACATAATTTACTTGTCAGAATATAAATGCACACACACACAGCACGCACACGCACACACACACACACACACTAAAGAAAAATGACTTATGACACACAACCACACACTACACACACACTCAACTCAACACTCGGTCAACAGTCAAAGCCATACACCAACCACAAACAAAAAACATATAGTCTTTGCTACTGGTTTGCAAACACCCAATGTGCGCTGAGAATCAATGTTGTTGTTTTTGAAAAGAATGCGTTATTCTAAAAAAAATCTTACTTTCAGTTTGCAATTAAAAAACCAGTTCACAGCAACTCAAACCGGTTTTTGGAACCGCGAAAGTTTAGCACCGGTTTTTCGGTTCAAACCGGTTTTTCCCCCCACCTCTAACACACACACACCTGTGACATCATGCACACACACATTCTCGCTTCCAGACAAAAATAGCTAACAAGAAAACATGTCTATGAAATATAAAGGGAACAGAATAAATAAAAAACAAAATTAATTCAAAATAAACGCTAACATCTTTCAAAAGTGACTAGAATGATGTTTTCATCACTACACACATTTACACGTGTCTCGTGATTCATCATACTCAAAACTAACTGTAAGCAACACACACACACACACTGTGACATGCACACACACACATTCTCGCTTCCAGACAAAAATAACTAACAAGAAAACATGTCTATGAAATGTAAAGGGAACAGAATAAATAGAAAACAAAATTAATTCCAAATATTTGCAGACGCTAACACCTTTGAAAAGTGACTAGAATGATGTTTCCATCACTACGCACATTTACACGTGTCTCGTGATTCGTCATACTCAAAACTAACAACACACACACTAGAGTTGGAGAAACCGGGTTATAAAATCTGAAGCCGGTTTTTCCCTCTTCGAACCGGTTTTACCGAACGGTTTTTTTAACCAGTACTCGCATCACTAGCTTCACCTATGCAAACACATTTACTTGTCAGAATATTAACACACACACACAGCAACATGCAACACACAACACACACACACACCAACACAAACCACACTGAAAAGAAAAAATGAACTTTGACACACAACCACACCCACACGCACTTAACTCAACACTCAGTCAGAGTCAAAGCCATACACCACCACAAACTTAGAAACAGCTACTCTTGGTTTACTAACACCCAATGTGCGCTGAGAATCAGTGTTGTTTTTTTGAAAAGAATGCGTTATTCTAAAAAAATCTTACTTTCAGTTTGCAATTAAAAAAAACGGTTCACAGCAACTCAAACCAGTTTTTCGAACCGCAAAATTTTAGCACCGGTTTTTCGGTTCACACCGGATTTCCCCCCCACTTCTAACACACACACACTGTGACATGCACACACACATTCTCGCTTCCAGACAAAAATAACTAACAAGAAAACATATGTCTATGAAATATAAAGGGAACAGAATAAATAAAAAACAAAATTAATTCAAAATAATTCAAAAGTGACTAGAATGATGTTTTCATCACTACACACATTTACACGTGTCTCATGATTCATCATACTCAAAACTAACAACACACACACACTGTGACATGCACACACACATTCTCGCTTCCAGACAAAAATTCAGGAATGTTAAAACATTGAAAGACAAATTAACATGTTTTCAAACATTCCTAGTGTAATATCGTCAAACAAAATTGCAATGTCACATAATAGATCTTTGCCAAACTGTCACAAGACAGACCTTTGCAAAAACGTTACATGACAGATATTTGCAAAAAAATATTGAATGCCAAAATGTCACATCACAGATTTACATGACAGATCTTTGCAAAAATGTTAAGTGACAAAATGTTACATGATACATCTTTGCAAAAATGTTGCACAACAGATCTTTGCAAAACATGTTGAGCATGGTTTTAAACAAAATGTCGGTCAAATCATCAACACATCAATGCACAATGCAGATCTTTTGCAAAACTGTCACTGTTGAGTATTAACACTGGGCATAGTGGCACAAAAGATAACTTGCAAAATGCTAATATACATTACTGGACATATTGCACGACAGATGGCTTAGCCTGGACATATTCAAGGGTTAAACCTGACAATTTTCAAAAAAAAAGGATTTGGGGCAACGCCCCCACGAAGCTGAGCACTTTTAATCAATTTAAAGCAATTTGGACGCATAAACAGAACGGCAATCAGGTTTCCCCAGTTTTTTGCAGGGTGGTTTTTTTCGTTGCATAACTTTGTTGAAAATAATATTTTTGTTTAGATTTCGTTAAAAAACAATAATAAAAAAAAATTAAAAAAATGGATTTCACTTCCTGAGAAGAAAGCAGATGCCATGCATATTACGCTGAATAAAATGACATTAACCAACTAGACATATAAATTCACTTACCTCAACACGGCATAGAGCAACTTAGGAATGAGCATATTTGTTTGTTTTTCTACCAAAGCCGAAGGAGTAAATCAAACCAGTAAGGAGGCTTAAGTGCGTGATAATAGTTAAGTTGGGCATCACAAAGTGAGATGAGACAGAGAGAGGGAGATAATTCACACCTTTCCTCTCTCTCACTACACCCAACTAAGAAAATAGCGTGATAAGCCCCTACTGGTTTGACTTGACCCTTGGCAGTCAAATCAGCAGTAGATGCCATTATGGTAGATAATGCTTGGGTGGATAATACTAGATATTTGAGATTCAAGATTCTTTAATCAGCCCATGCACATTGAGATGATACCAAAAGAATCATTTTTGGTTTTTGTCAAAAACAAGCCAAACAAACAATGGAAACCTGTAGGGCAATGGATGGATAACCAATTGCCCCATTAATAAATGTATAACAAATATATTGACTACGCGGGCCTCTCTATATTTTGCAATGTGAAGATTCATGATTGTTTACAAAAGGGTAAATAGTGTCATGAGATAGACCATTATCACAACACATGTTGCAATTTTCCCTCCGACCTTGTCATAGCCGTTGAGCCAAGCAAAACGTCCAACAATGAGAACGTTGATCCAAAGCTGTGAAAATCTCTTTAATTCCGAGATTTTCTGTCTATAAAGGTGTGCATTTATACTCAAGAAGAGACATTCAAACAAATGCATTAGATGTTTATAAATTGTTTTGAGACCTACTGCACACATCAGATATTAAAGTTCACAATGGGCTCAAGAATTTTCAGTAAAGCACAAGAATGTTAGAAAAAAAGTGACCGTTACAATCATCAAGTGACTGCTGCGACTGTTAAAACCATAGTCAATACAAAGCCTGTTGTAGAAAATGATCTCCGGACAAGTGCTGATGAGATGGAAAACATAATGAGCATTTCATCAGGAAGCCTTGATAAAACCTTGCTAGAACACCTCGAGTATGTGGAAACATTATAATCGTTGAGTGCCCCAGTAGTTTCTCTGCTCTTTTAAAAAAAAAAAGGGAGGCTTTGGCGAAGGAAGATGCTTGAGAGTTTGCTGAGGGCGTTATCTTTTACATACCCCAGTCAACCTGGTGCCCAGTTCAATAACTGTTTCGGGTTTGAAGAATAATATATATTATACATATATATATATATATATATATATATATATATATTATATATATATATATATATATAGTGTGTGTGTGTGTGTGTAATGTTCTAGTTAGGGAAACCTCTAAAATCTTGACAAGCCAGAAGGAGGATGCACACAGCCAATTTTCCACATTACAAAATAAAATATAGTAGGGGGAAGACGAAGCCTCCTCGCATGGTAACAGATTCAGGTTATATAGTTATCAGTCTCTTTTATGTCGGCTTTTTTTATAAAGGCGGTGTCGAGCAGGGACCCTTGTCTCCAGGGGTGGTTGATTTTGGACCTCAAACTCCTCAAAATCCCAATTTTTATTCTCTTGCTCTCGTTCTAACTTAGTCTTACTTTCAGACACATGCCAATTCCCCAGAAAAGTGAGCTAACTGAATGTTGATTGGCTATTATGACAGCATGTTTCTAGCCTCAGCAGCTTTGTCTGCGTTCCTTTGCACCTCTGCAATGTCCAGAGCCTCATCTAGACACTGCCTTAGATCCTCAGGAAGGTTGACACAGAATTCAGCAACCATCTTCTCATCCTGTAACCGCTGTTGTTGCTGCTGAATAATTAATCGTTGCTGTAAGCGATGACAATATTGTTCTCCTGAGTATGGCTGGAACCCGTGGCATTGATTTGCAAGCTGAGGTCTGCTACTCTGAAAATAGAATGTCGCTCTAATAATAATAAGGAAATTTTATATATTGCCCATCCTACTATGTAGACTACAGGGGGCCTTACATACAATAGAAATGGAACACACACACACCCCACCCCCCACCCCCTCTTTCACCAATATGAAATGACTTTTCTATATTAAGTCCAGAAATTACAAACCCAGCGTCTGCAACATAATTGTTAATCAAAGAATCATCAGCATAATCTATACCTTTAAATGGTTAGGATTACTTGAATGAATATGGGAAGGAAATGAAATAGCCAGAAGATGAGAATTATGTTGTTATCGTATCCTGGCCTAAAGACAGAACACTCCAGGGATCACCCCAACAGCTGAAGCACTTGAACACTATGGCACAAAAATGCACTAGCCAGGGATGACAACATTACGTGTGTGACCGTTTTTTATTACCCCGCCACACGTGGGCAGCTACACTCCGACTTTGGAGGATATGAGGATTATCACTCTTTCTTTTTTAAATCATCATTTGACATGTCAAAATCTCTCTTAAGTTCCCATGGACGAATAGGAGATGTAATCAAACGCTTAGCTACATCTTTACTTTTTAATTCTGATCTTGTTTGAATGTTTGGTATAAGTGGCTATTATTGACAAAAATGTTACTTTCCTTGCTCTTTTTGGAAACTGAAAATCTGATCTAAGGTTGCTTTCATTGACGCTAACATTTTCAATTGCATTCCTTATTAATTTATGGTAATGATGACGAAGGCGATGATGATGATGATGATGATGATGATGATGATTATGGTGACACAAGAAACTTACTCCTCGGAAGTATGTTGACTGGGAAATCGTGATGTTCCTTCTGCAAAGTACAGGAAATTATATACCATTTAACACATCAATCAACATCAAACACGTCCATTTCATCAACACACAAACACAACAGAATAGTTCAATCCATCTTCTTCTACGAATCAATCGCTTAAACTGGTTCCTGTCAAGTATGAGCGCAGATGCATCATGCTGCCATTATGCATCTAAGAAATAATTAGGCCCAGCAAGACCGACTTCGGCTGGAGGAAATATTTTTTGAAAGTGTTTCTTGAAAAAAGACAGAAGAACGGACCGGGTAAGGCAGAAAGATAAGTAGATGACAGCAAGCAAAGCGAAAAGGCAGAGTCAGAGTGCCAGATTAGATAAGAAAGTTACAAGCACAGAACTTCCAGGAGGTGGGGGAACTATTTATACCAAAGTGCTCCTGGTATCCTTGCGAGGGGGGATTGAAAGTAATAAAACATAATTTCCTTAAAAAAATCACTTTTATCACCTGACAGGCATCCACAATATGGCAAGCCATATCAACACTCTCCCAATCACCATTTTCAGCTCTTCCCTGCTCCCTTACCCCCTCCCTGTGATTTTACGTTTTCCTAAAAATAACATTTGTACCTACACACACGTGCATACATACGGAGAGGAAGAAAGGGGGAGGGTAAAAGGAAAAGAAACACAAGGGACATAGAGAAAAGAGGGGGGAAAGGAGTGAGTGAGTGAGTTAGTAGACAAATGAATTAAAGGGAGAGAGCTAAAGAAGAGGGGGTGGGGGTGGAGGAGGTAGAAGACAGACAGACAGAGACAGAGTTTATTGTAGAAGTTATTTGTCAAACAAAACCAAAAACCAAACTTACAAAGGGCACAGCGGACTGTCTGGTTCAATGCAAGGCTCTATTCTTCTTAGTTCGTCCTGCTTGCTTTTCACCTCACACTGCACCCTCTTCGCGTTGTCGAGCATAGCTGCAACATAACAAATCGTAACAAGTCCACATTAGGTTAGGTTAGGTTAGGTGCATTTTAGTCACAGAGGCGTCTCTGTGAAATTCGCGTTGCTCCCACCTGGAGAGCGTGTCGCAGCTAGAGGCCATTGGTGCTTTTTCTTACAAACTTCTATTCATGGACAAAATCTCCCTGTATTTGACCATGACTTTCATCTTTCAAACACACATGGGTATGTGGGAAGAAACTGGGGGGTCAGTGGGGAGTACAACAGGATGAGAGAAGAAGCGTGGTTACTGCTACACATATCTAGTGTATTATTTAAAAAATCGGGACTTTACTGGTTTAGCACTGCCTCCGGGCACTGCCTCCAGTATTGTTCCCACCATCTTTAACGGGTTGAGAGAAGAAGATGGAAGGAGGGACACAGACAAAAGTAATAATATAATATTTTGCGGACCCGGCACTCGGCATTACCGGTACTTGGCGGTACGGGTACTAGGCGTTGCCGGTACTAGGCGTTACCGGTACTCTGAGTTGCGCTAGTATGTATGCATAAAATAATATTATTTAAACAAAGCCCTGTTCATAACCACAAAATTTGAAACAATATTACAATATTATAAGAAAAGAAACAAAATTGCAAGGGAAATCAAGGGAAATTATATACCATTTAACGCATCAATCATCAAACACGTCCATTTCATCAACACACAAACACAACAGAATAGTTCAATCCATCTTCTTCTACGAATCAATCGCTTAAACTGGTTCCTGTCAAGTATGAGCGCAGATGCGTCATGCTGCCATTATGCATCTAAGAAATAATTAGGCCCAGCAAGTCCGACTTTAGCTGGAGGAAATATTTTTGAAAGTGTTTCTTGAAAAAAGACAGAGGAGAATGGACCGGTAAGGCAGAAAGTTAGTAGATGACAGAAAGCAAAGGGAAAAGGCAGAGTCAAAGAGAGTGACAGATTAGAGGAAGTTACAAGCACAGAACTTGAATGTTTGAAGTATAAGTGGCTATTGTTGACAAAAGATATTTTCCTTGCTCTTTTTGGAAACTGAAAATATGATCTAAGGTTGCTTTCATAGACGCTGAACATTTTTAACTGCACTCCTTATTAATGTATGGTAATGATGACGAAGGGCGATGATGATGACGATGTTGATGATGATGATTATGATGATGACACAAGAAACTTACTCCTAGGATTTTTGCTGACATGGAAATACAGTACTCCTGCCCATAGATTCTGCGTTGTTCATTTGAAATGAAGAATAAGGTGTGCTGTTCTGTCTGCAAAGTACAGGAAATGATATACCATGTACACAGAATGGCTAAACAAAAATGCATATAATCTTTTATTTTCCCATAAGTTTTAGCATGCATCTCTTACTTCGGTAGCCACTGTTTATCTTGGTGACAAAGACTGCTGTATTACTACGCCGTATAATATCGAAAGGAGCTAAATGCGCAAAAAAAAATAGTGCTTACTTTAATTAGCGATTTACTCTGTTTCCCCCCATTTAATTTGGTTAAAACTTTCTAGGATTGTTAAGTATGCTTACGAAAATTCGAAACAATTGAAATAGCTTTAAAAGCAATTAGTTTACGCCGTAAGCATACCTTCATAGTTTTATTCCTCCACTATTATTATTACTGTGGTTTATGGTCATAAAATGCACATTGCTATTTTTACGCTGTTTCCTCAAAACAACACAGTGACGTGTAAGTCATATTAGTAGTAGCGTATCACTGCGTTGCCATGGGTAAAGAGCAAAAAAAAGCAATGTGTATTTGGACCATTACTCAATGTGATTACATTATGTTCATGGGATCTCAACGAGATTGTTATATTCATAGGAGCTGTTGTTGGACAGATGTGGTCGCGCCCTCAGTGGGGGATTTCACTCGATCTGGCTCTGTCTTCTTCTTCTTCGATCGCTCAGACAGTTTCCTGTCAATTATGAGCGCACTAGTTAGGCCCAGCAAGTCCGACTTTGGCTGAAGGAAATCTTTTTGAAAGTGTTTCGTGAAAAAAGGCAGGAGAATGGACCGCTATGGCAGAAAGATAGTAGATGACAGTAAGCAAAGGGAAAAGGCAGAGTCAAAGAGAGTGACAGATTAGAGGAAGTTACAAGCACAGAACTTCCAGATGGTGGGGGAACTATTTATACAAAAGATCCCCCGGTATCGCCACGAGGGGTCTGGCTCTGTGACTTAGCCATTATTGTTGTCAGTGGAGGGCTTAGTCTTCAGTGTCTTGCATAATACAAGCTCCACCCAACTCCACTAAAATGTCACAACAGCAGTGCAGTGTCTCCTCTGGTGGTTGTCCTTTGTGAGCCTAACAAGGATGGATCCTTAAGGACTGCTGGTTTCATGGTCTTTGGACTCATAAACTGAGGAGTGGGGGTGTCTAACAATGGTGTTGACGGCAATGCGTTTTGCAATAATATATGTCACTGAATGACATTTTCATTATGCTATAATGTCCCATATAATGACACTGAATAACATTTTATTGCCATTTTATTTTACTGTGCAATAGTGCTACATTTTAATACTCAACAACCACAGTTTTGCAAACGCATATGTAATGTGCCAAAATAAAATGCGTTTGATGATTGGACGCTGATATCTTTTTTAAAGATATACTCCACTTTTTGCAAAGATATCATCTGTGATGTAGCATTGTAAATGTTTGATGATATCATTACTCCATAACATATTTTTAAGGCATGTGGTTTTGTCTTTCAACATTCCTGAGTAATTCTCAGATGAAGAGAATGTGAATTTTTTGTGCGGGAGACATCAGTTTGTGTGTGTGAGACATCAGTTTTTGTGGGGGGAGACATTCAGTCTATGTGTAGGAAATATTAGTTTGTGTGCGGGAGATATCTGTTTGTGTGCGGGAGACATGGGTTTTGTTGCGGGATCAGTTTGTGTGCGGGAGACATCAGTTTGTGTGAATGAAACATCAGTTTTTTTGCAGGAAACATCAGTTTGTGTGCGGGAGACATCGGCTTTTTGCGGGAGACATCAGTTTGTGTGTAAGAAACATCAGTTTGTGTGCGGGAGACATCAGTTTATGTGTAGGAACCATCAGTTTGTGTGAGTGAGACATCAATTTGTGTGAGTGAGACATCAATTTGTGTGCGGGAGACATCAATGTGTGCTGGATATCAGTTTGTGTGTGTGATACATCATTTTGTGTGCGGGAGACATCAGTGTGTGCTGGATATCAGTTTGTGTGTGTGATACTGTGACATTTTGTGTGCGGGAGACATCAGTGTGTGCTGGATATCAGTTTGTGTGTGAGATACATCAGTTTGTGTGTGAGAAACATCGGTTTGTGTGCGGGAGACATCATTTTTTTTGCGGGAGACATCAGTTTGTGTGAGTGAGACATCAGTTTGTGTGAGTGAGACATCAGTTTATGTGTAGGAACCATCAGTTTGTGTGAATGAGACATCAGTTTGTATGCGGGAGACATCAGTTTGCGTGCGGGAGACATCAGTTTGTGTGAGTGAGATATCGGTTTATGTGTGGGAGATATCAGTTTATGTATGGGAGACATCAGTTTATGTGTGAGAGACATCAGTTTATGTGCGGGATATATCAGTTTGTAAGTGTGGGACATCAGTTTTGTGTGCAGGAGACATCAGTTTGTGCGTGAGATGCGATTTTTATGTGTGATGTGGTCACAACTAGACTCCTGTAGACATGGGTTTTTTGCCAAAAAATACCATTAAACGTAACTGGGTAGAGAAAATAAAATATCTGCAATATTGCGATTTCGTCTGTGACATATATGACATTAGGCCTATCCTTACTTCCCAAAATTAAGAAAATGGGGTCTTTGGATAACATGTCCTGATTTGATGCCTTTTAGTGACATGGGTGTTAAACCTTTGTGGTGCTAAAATGCGACATTGGCGGTGAAAGGGTTAATGATGGAAAGATCACTATAATTACTTGTCAAAGGTTCCAGTGTGTACAGACATTTAAAATTACTTTATTTTTTATTCTATTCAGGTGTTTTTTTAAACTCAGAGATTTATTTGTCTTCTGTTCTCTCTCCAAACTGAAAGAAATCTTTTTTATTTAAGTTTTTTGTTTAAAGACTTCTTTTATGTTTATGTCCATGCTTTTTTAAAAATTTACCATTTTGAATGTAATCTGTGCAAATCATGATTTTTAAGTAATTTTGATCGCTATGCCTCGTAATAGTAATAATAATAATAATTGTACATTTATATAGCGCTTTACCTCAGATGAGCCCAAAGCGCTTTACAATCAATGATTCATCAACAGACAACAAAAACAGCATTAACCAGCAACAGCGCATATACAAAGCAACTCTCTCTCTCTCTCTCACTAACACACACACACACACACACACACACACGCGCACACGCACACGCACACACACACACACACACACACACACAAACACACATATTTATCGACGCCAACTCGTTCATACCCCATTCGGTAAGCCACAGCAACCGAGCCGCATGGACTGACCACATACACCAACACGCATACACAAACACCCTCACACAAAAACGTACGCACGCAGACAGACACACACACAGACACACACACACATGCGTGCACACACAACCCACAAAACCAAAACACACATAAGCACACATGTATGCACACATGCATGCTCACACACACGCACCTGGTGGCCTGTGAAAATAGTACTAGTGGTAGTAGATGTGGAAGGAAAAAAAATCTCCCAAACAAAACATGTTTTTAGTCTTTTTACTACTTTTATGTTATTTACATGCTTTGTTTGACTTTTGAATGCAATCTGTCGAAATCTTGATTTTTGCACAATTAATGTTTTGATTCTGTCTCAAAATAGTAGTAGGTGTAGAAGGAAATAAATCTCCCAAACCAAAAGAAAACATTTTTGGACTTTTTAACTACTTTTACATGCTTTGACTTTTGAATGCAATCTGTGAAAATAATATCGTTTTTAATTTTGATCTCAATGTTTAGAAATGGTTATAGCATAGCATAGCATAAATGGCACTATAGGCTATTTTGTTTAGCCTTTTGCCCTCTAAATATGTTTTTGATTTTTATTTGGGTTGGCTTCATTCACTGATGACTACTAAGGCATCTGTGTTTTATTCCTTTAAATCTGTATATTAACTGAATACATTTTGTTTTGGAAAAAACTTGTCTATGATATTTTTGAATGAATTTAATGACTTTGCATTAACTGCTTCATCGGGAAGGTTATTCCATGCATTTATTACTCTGTTAGTAAAAAAGTTTTGTGCTAGTCTGGTGTTAGTATCTTTTTTTGTACAGCTTAAAGTTATGGCCACGGGTTCTATCACCCTCACAAAGAGTTAGTAGGCTGTTAGTAGTGGAATAATCGTATAAATGGTGACATATTTTATAAACTTCAATCATATCACCCCTGAGCCTTCTATACTCTAGGCTAGGTATCCGCAGATAAATAAGTCTTTCCTCATAGGTCATATCATCTGTACCAACAATCTTTTTTGTAAACCTCCTCTGAACTCCCTCTAGCATATCTTATGTGTTTTCTCAAATGTGGATACCATACAGGATTTCCATACTCTAACATATGTCTCACCAAAGCCTTAAATAAAGGAATCATTATAACTTTTGATTTGTTAGTAATAATGCTAACAAGCAGTAGTTGCGGTAGAAGAACAAATTCTCTCAAAATAAAAGCAATTGTTTCGAAAAAAATTGTTTAGCACTTTTATGGTTATCTATTATGCTCCTGCTGACTTTTGAATGTAATCTGTGAAAATCATGATGTTGCTATCAATTTGATCTCATGTGACTAGAAATAATAATGGTAGTACTTAACAGTAACAAGGCAAAATAAAAGTCAACCCTGGTGGCCTGTGAAAAGTCCCCTAACCCATATATAACGTATATAAAACCTTATATTTCTCTCTGGCTTGAGCAGCATGTTGGAGACAATTAATCTTTTTGTCACTGCCAGTATTAGTTTGCCCTTCTCTGTTGTTGAATTTTTGTGATTTGAGGCAAGAATAAATGCCATTATTTGTGATAGTTTGTGTTCCGACATCAGTTTCTCTTTGTAATGGATTGTTAGCGTGTTGGCTGAGAGAGAGAGAAAGAGAGAGAGTTAGAGTTTGATCATGGGCACACACACGCAAACATATGAATGGATAAGACAACTCCTAAAATCTGTAACAGACTATAACTTGACTTGCACAAGGGGGGGTGGGGGGGGGGGGGGGGGCGGGTGCTTCTGTCTTTTTTTGGGGGCTTTTTTTCTTTTTTTTTTTTTTTTTTTTTTTTTTTTTTTTCCCTTTTTGGGTTCTCGTTTTTCTGTTTTTTTTTTCTTTTCTTCTTTTTGGGGCTTCTTATTTTTTTTCTTTTTCTAATTTTTTCTTGTCGTCATGCGCTTTCATAAATTGGGCCGAGTGTCAAAATAACCTCAGCTTTTCTTTGACACACATTTGCCATGTTCACTGGTTCAATGTTTCTGTCAATCAGGGAGTCAACCCCACCAGCTTTTCAGTTTAATTGAAAATGTAATTTATGATTTATAATAATATTCGCATGTTTGAGTATGCCGCTTTACCAGAGTGTTATTCTAATTTATTAAGCAAAACCCCCCACAAAAAACCACACTCTACCACACACAAAAAAGCACCCCACAAAAAACACAAACCCACCCACCCACCAACACCACCAGCCGCCATGGTGTAGTGGTAAGATCGCGGACTACTGGCTGGGAGGTCACAGGTTCGAATCCCATCTGAGGCGAGGTTTTTTTTTTTATCGGTCCTGGGCCGACTCCTACCCAGAGTGAGTGGCTATGGGCTCAATGGGAAGACTGAAGCCACACAGTCGAGCTTCATTCCGTTTAAACGGATGCGATTCTGGGAGTGTTGCTCTTTCATAACCAACACTACAGGTGTCTGTAGTTATCTGGGCATGGTTAACGCCGGGATATCATTATGAAAGGGTAAGCGTAGAATACAGCCCTGTCATGTAGTCTCAGACCGATACGGAACTCCAAGGCGTCTGTCATGATCATTGTCATCCGCCTCATTTTCACAAATCATCAAAAAGAAAAATTTGTCTCAAATTTTGTGGCCTTGCATGCCCTGCTCTCATGGTGACCTCAGTTTCGATTACCAATCCAGTTTATGCCCTTTACTTGGTGCGTTAGGGTCAAAGTCATGGGGATCAGTGCGTTCTAGGGAGCTGTTGGTGGATGGACATGGTGGTGCCCTCGCTAGCGGCTCCGCGACTAATAGGACATTATTGTCGTCAGTATAGAGGGCTTAGCATAGTAGGTGGTGTCCTCCATACGGTACAGGCTCTACTGAACTCCACCGGAGTGACTCAGCAACAGTGCAGTGTTTCCGCGGTTGGTTGCCTCCTCACGGTCCTAACATAGATTCGACTCCCCTTGGTGACTGCTGGTTTTTGGGAGGGGCTCGCTACAAGCCTCCATATTAGTTTCGGGCAGGGCATCACGTGACTTTTTATACTGTGGAGATCACGTGATTTGGGTCCAGTTCCATGGTCCATGGATCAGCACGTGACCTGCTGGGCGCATCAGAGTTGTCTTCCCTTTGTCATTGAAGTTGTCTGCCCTTTTTAATTGAGCGTGCGACTCTACATGTAATGTAGGTCCGTGGGTGCGATGCGCTGGTGGATCATTGAGAACCTCATGAATATGCATCAGCCTAACAGACTGGTGACCAGAACATGTTAACCGACAGAGTTAGGCTATGACTGCGTCAATTCTCTCTCTCTCTCTCTCTCTCTCTCTCTCTCTCTCTCTCTCTCTCTCTGTTTCTTTTTCTCTGCCTTGCACGGCTTCCAATTTTGTTTCCACATACTATCTCTCTTTTTTGTCTCTGTCTTTTTGCCCTGCCTTTTCCTGCCTCTCTCCCTGCTCTCTGTCTGTCTGTCTGTCTCTGTCTGTCTGATTGTGTCTCTCTCTCTCTCTCTCTCTCTCTCTCTCTCTCTCTCTCTCTCTCTCTGTCTCTCTCTCTCTCTTCACACACACACACACACACACACACACACACACACACACAAAGCAAAACAAAAGTAGTAGTAGTAGTAGTACATTTATATAGCGCTTTACCTCAAATGAGCCCAAAGCATGTTATTGCTTACTCTATTACCCTCTATAAATAAAATTCATTCAATTCAATTCAATTCTCTCTCTCTCTCTCTCTCTCTCTCTCTCTCTCTCTCTCTCTCTTAACTAGGCTAGGCTAGTAGGGCCTAGTGCGTGCGTGCTTCCACCACACTTTCTTCACTGGAGTTGCTGTCGTCTGCTAAACCTCGTTATTCTCTCTCTCTCTCTCTCTCTCTCTCTCTGTGTGTGTGCGTAAGCAGTCTTGCTTTCACTGGAGTTTGTGTCGTCTGCTTAAACTTGCATGTCCAAAAAAATATTATGCATAGCATACGAATAGCATGCAAAAAAATTGCATAATTTTGAAAGCCAAACGATTTTACATTAAAGTTATGTGTTATTACGCTTCTGCAAAGAGACTTATGAAGAAAACAAATTTTGTGTTGTAAGAACGAGGCGTGAATTGTATGATGATAATACCCTTGACAGGGCCTCATCCTCATTTTGGTATTTTTAAAAAAGTGTACAACCACCATTACTAAACCTTTGCAAAATCACAGAAGTGCATTGCTAAACTTTTGCAAAATCACAGCAAGTGCATTGTTAAAAATAAATAAAAGCTGCATTCATCATAAAAATGACAACAAAAAATAAAAGGACTGCACACAACATTTTTACTTCCTCGCCTTTTAGGCGGGAAAAACCTTTTCAGGGCCTCAAATGGCACACCGTTAAAGGGGCACTCTGACTTATGAGTTTTTGTAAGAAACACGCCGAGATCACCAGGAAAACACCCTTTACAGAGATTGCAACACTTACTTTGCTCTGGTTTTCCTATAAGTCAAATCGGCGATTCCTCTTTGGCGGAGGAGCAGGAAGTCAAATGCTTTCACTCAAAGAGAAGGCGAGCGCTGTCTCTTTTTCTGATGGCTGCTAAATCGTTTGCACGAAAGTTTTGCAATACAAGCATTAAAAAAAAAAAAAAAATTAAGGTCAAGATGTGCCACCCCCCTGCATTTCTCGGTTAATTCCATTTTGCCGTTTTTGCCTTTCTTACTAAGCATAAAGCTGTATTTCATTAACCCTTTTTTTTTAGCTAATAACCTTTTTGGAATACTAACCCTATCCCTAACCCTAGGCCATTATCTAATAGCCCACCCCCCCCCCCCCCCCCCCCCCCCCATGTACTGCAGTGTACGGCGCCATTTGTCACAGTCGTGGTTGATTGCGTTTTTCCGTCTTGTAGGGTTGGGTGGGTGGTAAGGTTAAGCTTAGGGCTAGGGTTAGTATTCCAAAAAGGTTATTAGCTAAAAAGGTTAATAAAATACAGCTTTATGTTTGGTAAGAAAGGCAAAAACGGAAAATTGCAAATTAACCGAGAAATGCAGGGGGGGGGGGCACATCTTTACCTTTACCCGTTTATCTAAAGGAGTTTTACTCACAACAAAAGAACCAGATCCATTTTGTTTGTTACTGCACTACAAAAAAAGAAAACGCTTCAACCACAATAAGTGAACTTCATCCACCCCATCCAAAATGGCTTTTCTCCAGTATCTCTGCCAAAGAGGAATCACGCTGTTTTTACAGTTTAATTTCTAGGAAACCACAGCAAAGTGAGTTTTCTGATCCTTGAAAAGGCTGTCTTTCTGGTGATCTCGACATGTTTCTTGCAAAAAAATCAACTCATCCGTCAGGGTCCACCTTTAAACATTCTTGCTACCCCCCCCCCCCCTCCCCCCCCTTCCCCTTTGCCAATCGCTAACTATACTAAGCTACTGTCGGCCACGCTCCACCCCACCCCTTCACTCCACCGAAGCCTTTGCAAAATCACAGAAGTGCCTTGCCAAACTTGCTAAATCACAGCAAGTGCATTGTCAAAAAAAGATAAATTAAAAAATGCATTCATCATGATAATAACAAAAACAAAAGTAAAATGACTGCACACTTAACATTTTTATGTTTCGCCTTTTTGGCAGGAAAAACCTTTACAGGGCCTCAAAACAAAGCGAAATGTATCATGTCAAATGGATTTCATTTAGCAGACGATATTCTCTTGGGGGGGGGGGGCCCCATTATCATCTTAGCAGACGAATTCTCTCGGGGGAAGGAAAAAAGAAAAAAAAACGAAGGGGGGAAAGGAGGGGCGGGGAGTATACTGTGAAGCAAAGCTGTTCGTTTTGCTATTACTCGGATATTAGAAACAACATTTTTTCTTTCTGTATTGCTTGGCATTGTAAATTCATCAAACCCTTTATTTTGAAGAAATACTTACGGATGGATTTTACATTCTTCTATCCTCACGTTCATTTATCAGTTGACTATTCCTTGACCCCGCCCCCTTTCTTCTTCATCCGTGTGCATCACACGACCGTTGAGAGACTCATGAATATGCTTTAGCCTAGCAATCTGACCAAAAGCTATGGAAGCAGGGTAAGTCTCTATAGGCCTAGTACAAAGGTTAGCAGACGGACACAATCATTTGACAGTCAAAGATGAACATGAGCCAAGTTTGGTTCTTTTCAGTTTCATTCACACAACCGTAGGCTGAGCCTAACCATACTCTCGTTGTGTTTATGACTCTATCTCAAAAGTCAAAGTCTGGTTTCTCTCAGTTTCATGACAACAACCCTAGGCTGATCCTAGCCCTGTTCTCTTCAGACTCTCGATCTCAAAGTCTGATTCTTTTCAGGTTCATGACAACCCAAGGCTGATCCTAACCCTATCCTCATCGTGTTTATGATTCTCGATCTCAAAGTCTGGTTCTTTTCAGTTTAATGACAACAACCGTAGGCTGATCCTAACCCTATCCTCTTCGTACGACTCTCGATCTCGAAGTCTGTTTTTTTTCCCAGTTTTATGACAATAACCCTACGCTGATCCTGGCCCTATCCTATTCATTTGTATGGCTCTCAGTATCAAAGTCTGGTTCTTTACAGTTTCACAACTACCCTAGGCTGATCGTAACCATATCCTCTTCATGTTTATGACTCGATTTCAAAATCTGGTTTATTTCAGTTTCATGACAACATGTATAGGCTGATCCTAACCGTATCATATTCATGATTGCGACTCTCGATCTCAAAGTCTGGTTCTTTTTAGTTTCATGACAACTCTAAGCTGATCCTAACCCTATCCCCTACATTGTTTATGATTCTTAATCTCAAAGTCTGGTTCTTTTCAGTTTAATGACAACAACCCTAGGCTGATCCTAACCCTATCCTCTTCGTGTTTCGGTTCTCGATGTCAAAGTCTGGTTTCTTTCAGTTTCATGGCAATAACCCTAGGCTGATCCTAACCCAATCTTCTTTGTGTTTATGACTTGATCTCAAAGTCTGGTTCTTTTCAGTTTCGTTACAACAACCCTCCCTGTCAACAACTTAAGGCTGATACTACCCTTATTCTCTTCATGTTTATGACCATCAATCTCAAAATCTGGCTTCTTTCAGCTTCATGACAATAAACCTAGGCTGATCCTAACCCTATCCTCTTCATGTTTATGATTCTCGATCTCAAAGTCTGGTTCTTTTCAGTTTCATGACAACATCCCTAGGCTGATCCTAACCCTATCCTCTTCATGTTTAAGACTCTCGATCTCAAAGTCTCTTTCTTTTCAGTTTCATGACAACAAACCTAAGCTGATCCTAACCATATCATCTACGTGTTTACGACTCTCGATCTCAAAGTCTGGTTCTTTTTAGTTTCACGACAATAACCCTAGGCTGACCTTAGCCCTATCCTATTCAATTTTATGGCTCTCGATCTCTCAAAGTCTGGTTCTTTTCAGTTTCACAACAACCCTAGGCTGATCTTAACCCTATCTTCTTCATGTTTATGACCCTCGATCTCAAAGTCTGCTTTCTTTCAATTTCATGACAACCCTTGGCTGATCCTAACCTTGTCATGTTTACGACTCTATATCAAAGTCTGATTCTTTTCAGTTTTACAACAACAACCCTAGGCTGATCCTAACCCTATCCTCTTCATGTTTATGACTTGATCTCAAAGTATGGTTTCTTTCATTTTCATGACATCCCTAGGCTGATCCTAGCCTTATCTTCTTCATGTTTACTACTCTTGATCTCAAAGTCTGGTTTCTCTCAGTTTTATGACAATAACCCTAGGCTGATCCTAACCCTACTCTCTTTATGTTTACTACTCAATCTCAAAGTCTGGTTCTGTTCAGTTTTATGACAACAACTCTAGGCTGATCCTAACCCTAAACTTTAAGTGTTTATGATTCTCGATCTCAAAATCTGATTTATTTCAATTTCTTGACAATGACTATAGGATGAGCCTTGACGTATCAGATTCATTTTTATCGCACTCGATCTCAAAGTCTGGTTCTTTTCAGTTTCACAACAACCCAAGTTGATCCTAACCCCTCTATTCTTTTCATGTTTACGACTCTTGATGTCAAAGTTTGGTTTATTTCAGTTTGATGACAATAACCCTAGGCTAACCCTAACCCTACTCTCGTCGTGTTTATGACTGTCTCAAAAGTCAAAGTCTGGTTTCTTTCAGTTTTATGACAATAACTCTAGGCTGATCCTAGCCCTACTCTATTAATTTGTATGGCTCTCGATCTCAAAGTCTGGTTATTTTCAGTGTCATGTCAATAACCCTAAGCTGATCCTACCCCTATCCTCTATTATTTTCGTGTTTACATTACAGGAGTACATTTTATGTACTTGTGTATTTTTATTTCTTTATCCATTTTGTCTCACTGTTTTAAAATGATTTTACGTTATAAGTGTTTTAAAATGCTATTTTATTAGTATGTGTGTGAGTGTCATTCATTTAATGTTTTTCCACTAATCGTGTGTGTCTGTGTGTGTTTGTGTGTATGCGCGTGTGTGTGTGCGTGTGTGTGTCGGTGTGTGTGTGTGTGTGTGTGTGTGTGGGGGGGGTGGGGTGAATGTTTATTAATATTGAATATAATGTGCCTTTTTTGTGACTATTGTATGTACAAATTATAGTAAGTTGTTATTTTATGATGCATGCAACTGTATTTCAGTCCTATATATCTCTGTCTCTGTTTGTGTGTCTCTCTCTTCTCTCTTTCTCTGTCTGTCCCTCTGTCTGACTCTCTGTGTCTCCGTCTCTGTCTTTCTCTGTCTGTCTGTCTGTATGTATGTCTCTTTCTCTCTCTCGTTCTCTTTCTCTCTCTATCGTTATAAGTGTGGGTGTGAGTGTGATTTGTTAATAGTGTGGCCTGGGCGTCTTTAAGTGTCCATCAGTGTGAGTGTTTCAAGTTGGTTGCGAAAGTGTACTGTAGATTATGTCATTCATTATTTGGGCGTGATTGAGAAATTGACTGAGGGATCAGGGAAGGGGGGTGTTGGTCAATGTTTGATGTATACTTTTTGTTCATTGTGTTTACTATTCATTTTAGTGATTTATGTAAAGCGCTTAGAGCTTAAAGATTAGGCGCTATAAAAGTTGTCTTCGTGTTTATTACTCTCGATTTCAAAGTCTGGTTTCTTTCAGTTTCATGACAATAACCCTAGGCTGATCCTAGCTCTATCGTCTTTGTATTTTGACTCGATCTCAAAGTCTAGTTCTTCCTCGGTTGTTTGCTTTCTGACGGCTTACAAAGATTCGCTCCCCTTGGATGGCTGGTCTCGGGTTCTGCGATTTGAACAAGCCAGGGTGTAGCTGCGCTTTGGGATTCAGAATGAGCAGCGTAGGAGCAACGCCACTGTACGACCCAGCATATGGGACAGCAATAACATTTTAAAAAGTCTGGTTCTTTTCAGTTTCATGACAACAAACCTAGGCTGATCCTAACCCTTTTCTGTTCATGTTTATGACTCTCAATCTCAGAGTCTGGTTTCTTTCAGTTTCATGACAACGCTAGGCTGATCCTACCCCTCTCCTCTTTGTGTTTATGATTCTCTATCTCAAAGTCTGCTTTTTGTCAGTTTAATGACCACAACCCTAGACTGATCCTAACCTTATCCTTCTTCATGTTTATGATTCTCGATCTCAAAGTCTGCTTCTTTTCAGTTTACTGACAACCCTAGGCTCATCTTAACCCTATATTCTTTGCGTTTCCGACTCTCAATTACAAAGTCTGGTTTATTTCAGTTTTATGACAACACTCCTAGGCTGATCCTAACCCTATTCTCTTCGTGTTTATGATTGTCAATCTCAAAGTCTGGTTTTCATCAGTTTCATGACAACAATATTGGCCTGATCCTAACCCTATGCTCTTCGTGTTTACAACTTTCGATCTCAAAGTCTGGTTTCTTTCTGTTTCATGACAACAACCCTAAGCTGATCCTAGCCCTATCCTTTTCGTGTTGATGAGTCTCGATCTAAAAGTCTGGGGTTTGTTTTCAGTTTACTCACAACAACCCTAGGCTGATTCTAATCCTATTCTCTTCATGTTTATGACTCTTGATCTCAAAGTCTGGTTTCTTTCAGTTTCATGACAACAACTCTAGGCTGATCCTAACCCTATCATCTTTGTCTGGTTTCATGAAAATGTGTAAAGTGTACATTTGTTTCAATTGGTGCTTCTTATTGTTGATGTCACTCTCATTATGTCTTAACGAAAACAGCATTTTGTTATTTAAAAGCCTTTTCTGACATTGTGAAACAAAATCTTGGAAACGTGAACTCTCCATAAGTATATTTTTTAAACAACTTAGGATCACAAATACTTTGGAAGATGAATCTCATCTGCTTACAGAACTAAACCTACATTTTCAGCAATATAATATGATCTCGCTTTATTGCGTTGAACTTCTTTTTGTTCCTGTCTGAGCGATCGATGACAAACGTCTTTTATGACACGTTCATATGTTATGTCACTTTTTCTCTTCTTCTTTCCTAAGGTAACCAACTACATCACGTTGAAGATATTTTGAAAAGACATGTTCATTATTATTTTACACTTTTGAAGTGCAATACAACACTGTTTAGCCTCCTGTTGATCTTTGATCAACTGAATTTCTTGTGGATTCTGCGACCTAAACAAGCCAGGGTGTGGTAGCTGTGGGATGAGCGGCGTGGGAGCAAAGCCACTGCACTGCCGTATGGCCCAGAAGAGAGGACAGTAAACACAAAAAGATAAAAACACCAACAACAAAATACACATAAAGAAAAAAACCCAACACCAAACACACACGCACACGTGAACGTGAAACGTTCCAGATATCAAAACATTCGAAACACAAAACTTTGGAATGTATTTGAAAGCATGAGGTCGTGTATGGTGACTAGTGAAAACGGCCCCTGGCGAAAACGGCCCCTACGAAAACGGCCCTACTACGGCCCTTATCTCTCTCTCTCTCTCTCTCTCTCTCTCTGTGCGTGTGTTGTCGCGCGCGCGCGCGCGCGCGCGCGTGTGTGTGTGTTGTGTGTGTGTGTGTGTGTTCTGTGTGTGTGTGTGTGTGTGTGTGTGTGTGGTGTGTGAGAGAGAGAGAGAGAGCCTCGGAGAGAGAGAGAGAGTCAGAAAAAGAGACTCAGAAAGACACTCTTTCAAGCTTGGAAAACAAAGATTTATTTTATATGTTCAGATAGGTATTAAATATTAAATAATCATTTGTTGTTTTAAGATGATATAAAAATATAAAGATATGAAAATATGAACTTGGCTGAGTATTTTGTTGGCTTGAAATGGGTGGGGGATGAGTTGAGTAAATTTTAGTGAGATGCTAGATTTTTTTTCTTCAAAATAAAAAACGGCGGAGTTATAAGGCCCGTTTTGTGTTTCAGACACATACACGGACACTTGCCTTTTTACTAATGATGATGATTAATATCTTTCTAAATAGTAAACTGTGCATCTGTAAATACTTCAAAATTATTTCCTGACTATCTTAATTGGGACTGCATGGAGGCAGTCGCACTTGACATTTGCACACCACACAAAGTGTAGCGCAAGCCATAGTTGCTTTAACTTCAAATTGAAGTCAGGAAGTCCAACTGCATGTCAGGTAAAAGTGGTAGGCAATGTGAGGATCCAGTCAAGTTCATGAAAGGTCTCAATACAGGTGAACAATTGTCTCTCTTTCATCATGGCAACAAAGTGATAGGCCTGAGTAGGGCCGTTTTGGTAGGACAATGGCCGTTTTCGTATTTTGAGTAGGGCCGTTTTCGTTTTTGACAGTAGGGCCGTTTTCGTTTTCCGAGTAGTACTTTTCGTAGGGGCCGTTTTTGTCAGGGGCCGTTTTCTCGGTTTATGACCAAAATGGTCGCGCACCACAATGGTCGCGGTCAAAAATACATGCGTCTTTGCGCAGTAGCCATACATCATTTGATTGGATGACGGCAAGCGGCCATTTTCAGTCACTTACGTTGTTTCATGGAAACTGACTCTAACCCAACCCTAACCTTGTGCTAACCCTATCCCTTACCCGAGAAAAGCAAAAAGTTGTTTGTACTGAGAATGTTTAGGTGTGGGGCAAACAAAGTTTCGAACGCGACCATTTTTGACCGCGACCATACACCGTTTTCTCCAGTAACCGTGTGCATAAGTTAGAGACCACGCATTTGTATAAATTTGTATCATGATAACAAGTGCAGGTGCCTGTAGAACCGCGATCATGGTGATTGATTGGTGGGCCACCACACCCTTGACCTCTGACATCGATCACGTGCTCTTGATCACGTGAAACTAAAGAAAACAAATGGAAGCCAGGCGGCACGTCGTCTGTTATCAAACTGCATTGAAGGTGAGTTATTTGCACGCGACAGAGCCAATATCTTTATAGATGGCAAGTTTGTTGAGTCATGGTAATAATGGGGTTCTCGCCACGCAATTATTTCGTGCAAGAGTTAGGAAAGTTGTTCTTTTGAGTTTTGTCTGTTGAATTTATACACTGTTCTCTTTGTTGTTTGTAAGTTTGTTCGAGTTATTATTTTAGTTTTTACTAATTTTAGGGCGAATCACTGAATCTGAAATAGATTTAATGTTTTGTTTTTGTCTAATGGAAGCATGCAAACTATTGTTCATGGCATTTATGCACTGGGTCAGGCGTCGTTGTGCAATACTTTTAAATTCAAATTCCCTCTATTTTATATTACACAATTATGATTATGTGTGACACATTACATGTGTGTGCATCACTGTATGCACATGTGCCTGCATATGTGTACACGTACAGCGTCGGTGGAGGTCTTCAAATCCCAGATCTAAACCCCTCTCCGCTCCCACATCCCCCCACCTTCCCCACCCTTCTCCCCTGCATACCAGTCTCCCAGTGGCCCCTACCCCTTGACCCTCCACACCCTCCACCCTACTTCTTTCCCCCCATTGAGCTGATCATCTGGGCAGCTATTCTTTCCCGCAGTATCTATGATTCATCAAAGAATGAAATAGTGAGGCCAAGAGAGGAGATAACGAAATTGAACAAAGGGTGAATACTCTCTTTATAATTAACTCCCCTCCACCAAAGTTGATTACGATGTCAATCACCTAGCAGTGCGTGGGTCAGAACCAAAGTGAGACAAACAAAGCATCATTCTCAAAAAAAGAATGTGCCAAGTTCGCCTTTATGACCCTCCACCCACACTGTACACATGGTGGAGAGGACAACATACAAACAAATCAACATCTATCCAAGAGTGGCATAGCCTTCTAATTGATTTGTTTGTATGTTGTCCTTTCCACCATTGTTGATGTGTACTGTGTGGGTGGAGGTTCATAAAGGCGAACTTGGCACATTCTTTTTTTGAGAATGATGCTTTGTTTGTCTCACTTTGGTTCTGACCCACGCACTGCTAGGTGATTGGTATCGTAATCAACTTTGGTGGAGAGGAGTTAATTGGAAAGAGAGTATTCACCCTTTGTTCAATTTCGTTATCTATGATTCGTACTCACTCTACAACCATGTGACGGAGAGTCATGGACCTAATCGCCGAGCGACAGTCAAACATAAAACCTCCCACCTATGATTAGTAAACCGGAAACCCCTTTGTTTATGCATCAGAATCGTTAACGAGATGACAGAGGATGCCTCATGAAAGAAGAAGAAGAAGAAGTGTGTGCATGCAAGATCCTTGCTGCATTTATGTTAACCCAAAACAATTTGGTCAAGGTGGGAAGACAAGGAAAGGGGAAGAAGACGAAGAAGAAGAAGAAAGAGAGAGAGAGAGAGAGAGAGAAAGTCTAGAGTGAACCAAGAGAAAGGACAGAGACAGAACCAAGAGAGAGAACCTGGTCAGGACAGAGATCCAAACTTGGGCATGCATACATGAGTGATCAAATACGGACAGACAAGAAAGAGTGACACAGAGAAACTCAGAAAGGTGAAGAGAAGAGACTGAATCACTATCAGACACAGAGGCAGACAGCATACATCCACACAGGTGTTGATTCCCATGTCACTACCTATCTCTTCTTGCCTCTGCTCCCTTCCCCACCTGATCCTTCTTCCTCTCCTCTGCCCAAATCCCGTGATTTCTTATCTTGTTTCACAGTCGAGAGTTCTTGTCTTACAGGATTCAAATATTAGCTGGAAAGTTGTCCTGTTCACGTGGTCACTCTATACAAAAATATCTTGTAGTGGTACCATAGCCAATGAGGTTTAACCGAGGCGTGGTTACTGCTACACATATCTGTATTTTTTTTTAAAAATGGGACTTTACTGGTTTAGCACTGCCTCCGGGCATTGCCTCCAATATTGTTCCCACCATCTTTGTATTTACAAATGCCCCACATGGCCGAAAGGCCGAAGAGGGCGTAAAACGCTATTTTCACTGTTCACATGGTGTGGCAGAAGTAATTTACAGTTTTGTGCATGGGTGAGTGATCATGAAAAGTGTTCCAATTACTTCTTATACTTGGGGTTGATGCTGGAAGCAGTAGTTAACAATTTTCTTACAGTTGAGTTGCTGACACAAGTAGTAGTAGTAGTAGGGGTAGGGACTAAATAAGCCGTCAAGCTTTTTGCCAGTCCCATTGTATCATCAAACTTGGATATATCTTTGATCAAGGTGTAATACGGTTGAATTTTCCTATCATGCAATTTTAATCAATGCTTCTAAATATATTTATGAAATTTGGATGATTATATAGAAGATTTTTGAATGCATTAGTATTGGGTGCACATTTTAGGTCCACTGGTAAATCATTCCATAGGTTAGCAATTCTGTTAGTAAAACAATATTTTCTAAAGTTAGTGTTATATCGCTTATTAAAAACCTTACCATATATGAATTCCTTGTTCTATCATATTGTACAGATGTAAAGAAATCATCCCATGACAAATCAACATGACCATTAAATATTTTATATGCTTCAATCAGGTCTCCCCTGACTCTTATGCCTTAAGGGAATAGAGATTAAGATAATGAAGTCTGTTTTCATAATTCATATTTCTGCATTTCTTAACAAGCTTTGAAGCCCTTCGTTGAACTTTTTCAAATAGCTACTGATTGATATTTATATTTAGGATACCATATATTGTTGCCATACTCTAAATGTGGATGGAAGTTCAGTTTAACGTCGCGTATCGGCTTTCGCCATGTACGACGGGCTGAACAAACCAACCAGGTTATAAACAAAAATTTATGTTCCCGAATAACTGTCTTAGCCAAAAGGCCGAGAAGCGATCAGAATCTAAATGTGGCCTTGCTTTATATAGTTTGGTAAATATGTCATAATCAATATTAGTAAATGTTCTTTTAATTAATCCTATCATTTTGTTCGCTTTATTTACGCAACTTTGGATATGTGCATCAAAAGACAAATCTTTATCAAATATAAAGCTTCAAGTTTGGGCTATCTGGAACTTTATGTACCCCCCCCCCCCCCCAATTGAAAACAAATAACAGAGAAGCAACATTCTGCCATGCTCGAGAAGGGGATAGGGTTAGGATCAGCCTCAGAGTATTGTCATGAAACTGAAAGGAGCTGACTTGAGATTGAGGGTTTCCCTCGTGAGGATACCAGGGGATCTTTCGTACAAATAGTTCACCCACCTTCTGGAAGTTCTGTGCTTGTAACTTCCTCTAATCTGTCACTCTCTTTGACTCTGCCTTTTCCCTTGTTTACAATCATCTGCTATCTTTCTATCTTACTGGTCCGTTCTCCTGCCTTTTTTTCTATAAATTAAAAAAACAAAAGTCTAAAGGACAGCGTTGGCCAAGTTTGGGCCAACTGTGGTGCGAGTACTAAAGGTAGTAGAATGGTAATTGGTTTTCTTCAGTTATGCCATATTTTATGGACTATAAGGCGATATTTTTTTCCTAGACTGAGACCCCTGCGCCTTATAATGTGACTAATATTAATATAGTTAAAAAAAAATAATTAAAAAAATCTGAATTTTGTGTAAAATTTGGGGTGTACGTCTTATAATCAGGTGCGCCTTGTAGTCCTTAAAATACGGTAAGTTGAAAATTATTGTACCTTTTGCTTAGTTTTTGTTGATAATGATTACGACTCTTAAACTAAGAGGTTTTTGCACAACTGTTGATGCTGACAGCCGTGGTGATTAGTTGGCCTTTAGGGACCTTCCTTAACCCTTTCACCGCCAGCCATATTTCAGGCAAGAATTTCCATTAAATTTACCTGGGTAGAGAGCAAATTCCATCTGCAGTATTGGGGATTCTTCTGTGGCATATGTAAAATAAGGTCCATCCTTACTTCCCAAAACTAAGACAATAGGGGTTTTGGATAATAGACCCCAATTTGATGCCTTTTAGTGACATAGGTGTTAAATCACTGTGGTGCTAAAATACAACATTGGCGGTGAAAGGGTTAATGCCGAATTGTTGTGAGTCCACACGAAAAGTGGGGATGGACCCTGGGCAGAACATCTTTAGTGTAAGCAAATTCCAGCCCAGACAACCAGAGAAGTAGTGCTTCCCAGGGCTCACAATCATCCCACAAACCAAGGGGTCCCAGGGACTCCTTCACTTACAGTATAGAGGGTCCTAGAGGCGGGATAGAGGGACCCAGTGGCATTGTGAATGCTAAAAAGAATTTTTCTGGTGCATCCCTGGGACCCCCTGCACATTCTTTTAGAGGGTCCTTTAGAATTTTAGTACTTCATAGACCCCCAAATGGGGGTCCCGGGGAGCCCTGGCTTCCTCTGCTATCTAGAACTAGAAGAAGTCTTAGAGTACCCTCTCTCTCTTTCTCTCTTTCTCACACACACATACACACACACGCAAGCGTGTGTACACTGCACACACAGAGTGACACACACAGACACATGTATACACACACACACCACACACACACACACACACACCACACACACACACACACATACACACACACACACACACACACACACGCGCGCGCACATGTGTGTGTGTGTGTGTGCATGTGTGTGTGTGCATGCATGCACACACATACAGAGAGTCACACACACGCACACGCACACACACACACACACACACACACACAAACACACACACACACACACACACAGTCACACACACACACACACACAGTGACATACAATTAAAAGGTATTTGTAACAAGTACCTTTTAATCATACTAGTTACTACAATCTTATCTCAAAGAAGGCCTATGTGCGTCAACTGGTAAAAGTGCTTATGTTTTCAAATCTGCATACCTGCTTGCATTTCATCACACTACTTTTGGGTCTAGTAAAGTGGAATTACTGTAATAATGAATTCACCATAATCTGGGGGTATCATTTACTACTGTATGACTCTAAGTTGGGAGATTACACATGAGATAAAGCCTTGTAGAATTGGTTTACTGTGTTTTCTTGTCCATGTCTGTTTTGTTTTATTTTCTTCTCATTTCCACATTCACATTGTTTAGTAAGCTTCATTTTAATACCGTATCTGAGAGAGAGAGAGAGAGAGAGAGAGAGAGAGAGAGAGAGAGAGAGAGAGAGAGTGTGTGTGTGTGTGTGTGTGTGTGTGTGTGTGTGTGTGTGTGCATTTATATGGTTTATGATGAAATGAATTTGTAACTTTAAGTTGTTGAACATTCTCTCTCTCTCTCTCTCTCTCTCTCTCTCTCTCTCTCTCTCTCTCTCTCTTTGTAAAACAATTTCCAAGAAAATATATCTTCTATGCAAAATAAAACACTTTCTAAACACAGATTCACGCAAAATTTTCTTCCATGCATACATTGATTCTCACATAAACTATTCGTCTACACTCTGGGATTCAGCAAGTGAGCAAACCCTAAAGCCACTGCATAGTCTCTATAGACGAGCACTGAAATTAGTCTTACTAAAATCATCGAGTCTTACTCAATCCGATTATGTATCATTAGACATTCTCCCTCTTCATTTTAAATTAAGATATAATAAGGCAATATTTATGTTCAAAATTATGTCAGGCTATGCTCCTCCTCCTTTACAAGAAAAATTTCAATTCAACATGAAACATCTTCCTCATAGACTGATGTTACCTCTTCCCAAATTAGATTTATTCAAATCTAGCTTACAATATGCAGGAGGTCTCCTTTGGAACGGCATTTCTTCCCAATTTAACGTTCATGTTTGCTTAAACACATTCAAAAAAAGATATCATCAAATACTCATGAAGGAATACTCTAGCTCATAATATCCAAGAATGTCTACTTAAAGGACCATGCGCATCTCCATTCGGACCTAAAAACGTTCTGGAAAACGTCTCAGCATTATTTCCTACTACACATAGACACAGTATACAAACTGTATCTATGTAACCTACCTTTTATGTCACATTCGTCAAGATAAAGTGAGCGCACACACTTTTATTTCGCAAAAATCGGTCTCCTGGGGCAGATTTGCCAGCTGCCATTGAATCTCACCAAAAATGGGATTTGTGCGATAATCCATTTGGCGTGACGTAGATTAGGGGAAATCAATACGGCACCTGTGACTGATGTTGAACTATTTGAAGACAAATTAATTTGCCTGTTTGTGGCCCGTTTTTAATAATAGAACTTGTTGGGACACTTTCAGACCTAGCTTATGACGTAACGCTGTCAGAGGATACGTATTATTATTATGACGCTAAGTTGTACACCTTCAAGTTCCTCTCTTCTTGTTCTAGTCCAGGCGAAATTATAAAGTGTACCTTGTTTTGTTATATATATTAGGTTTCTATGTTGATCTAACATGATTTGAGGGTGCTGAATCCAGATCCGTTAAAGGCCAAGTTGTAAATGTTGGATATTTTGAGTTATGACGTAATATTCAAAATGGCCGCCATAGGCATCTAGAGAACTGTAAAAACATGCACTTAACGTAATTATTTTGTATCTAATGCTTGTTTTGGTAAGAAAAATAGTATAATTTGCTGAAATGATTCAAACTATGGGAATTATATCCTATTTTAGTACTTCTTAGCCCCCAGCCACTGTGGAGAGGGCTATCACGATCTTTCGTGCCCTTTCATTTATCTTAAGAACCATGTCACAGGATCACTTCGAATTTGTGTGTTACTATTTTAATGAAGCTGATATGCCCCTCAGTATGCCTTGTTGACTTTGACCTTTGACCTTGAGTATGTGATTTTATTGTATCAACTATACTTTTTCAACCTTTGCACTGCTGTTGTAACATGTTTCTAAGCTAAGGTTTGTAGAGGATGTTGAATTACTGATGCCTATTTTATGCCTAAGCCATTCATCTGAAATGCTTTACCTTGAATTTGCATGGAATATTTCAACTTTTTGCTTTAATATATTTTAAATCATTGCAGTAACTGTCTCATAATTGGTACATGAGCCAATGGTTAAACATATCTAGATGCTAACCTAAGTACCAATGACATCTCTAGCCTTCATCTTGACGCTTGGCCTTTGTTGTTAGGCGCCAAGCAGAATAACACGGCGATCAGTGTCGATATTTCTTTTTATTTTATAGGTGGGTAAAATGGCCGACATTCCATTGCACGCCGGCACTTTTACCCACCTATAAATTGGCTAATGCACCAATTATGAGACCATTACTGCCAAGATTTAAAACATATAGACAAAAAAAGTTAAAATATTCAATGCAAATTCAAGGTCAAGCATTTAAGATGAAAGGTTTAATAAAATAGGTATCAGGAATTCAATATTCTCTATACACGTTAGCTTAGGAAAAAAACAAACACATAGCTTATTTTACCACAGCAGTGCAAAAGTTGAAAAAGTATAGTTGATACATTAAAATCACATACTCAAGGTGAAAGGTCAAAGTCAATAAGGTATACTGAGGGGCTCATCAGCTTCATTAAAATAGTAGCACACAAATTTGAAGTGATCCTCTGACATTGTTCTTAAGATAATTGCCAGGCAAATGAAAGGACACAAAATCGTGATAGTCCTCTCTGCAGAGTGGCTGGGGGCTAATAAGTACAAAAATAGGATATAGTTCACATAGTTTGAATCATTTCAGCAAACTATACTATTTTTCTTACAAATAAAAGCATTAGATACAACATAATTACGGTAAGTGCATGTTTTAACAGTTCTTTAGAGTCCCATAGTGGCCATTTTGAATATTTTATCATAGCTCAAAATGCCCAACATTTACAACTTGACCTCCAACGGATTTAGATTCAGCACCCTCAAATCATGTTAGATCGACATAAAAACCTAATATATATCACAAAACAAGGTCAAGCTTAATTTCGCCTGGACTACTACTAAACTAGGCCTACTGACTACCCTTAGCTGCGTCATTTGAGCTAATTACCCCTAGACGAGATTTCAAGATAGCAGAGTACACAGAAGAAAAAAGGTCAGCGCAGTTTTGCTAACTTTGAGCTCACAGTATGATTGCGTTCAGTTTTATGCTTGTCTGTGACTTTGAATTATGTCAGAGTTTACAATACAGATCGATTTTGCATCATTCTGCACGTTATTTACGAGAAGCGTATGGGCCTTTAATATCTTTTTTTTAAAAATATCTCATTTGTACATGCTTATGTGTTAAGTCTTCTTTTATGTACATTGTATTTACTATGCATTATTTTTCCTGCATATATTGCTTCATTTCTTCCATTTTATTCTGTTCTTTTATTTTGACCTCCCTCTCTCTGTATTGTCTGTCTGTCTGTCTGTCTGTCCTTGTCTCAGTCTCGTTAATTGATGTAATTTATTTTATTTATATGCCTTGCACGGTGCGTCCGTTTGCGACCTTGATTGAAGGTTGAGTTTTTTGTCTTGTATTTTGCGATGTCTTTTTTGTCTATTTGTATTTTTTAAAATTTATTTTCTTTTGGTTCTGAGGGCCGGATGAAAAAAAAGCCGGTTATTGTGCTTATTCCGCTTTTCCTCAATAAAAAACATTCGTTCGTTCGTTCGTTCTCTCTCTCTCTCTCTCTCTCTCTCTCTCTCTCTCTCTCTCTCTCTCTCTCTCTCTCTCTCTCACACACACACACACACACACACACACACACACACACACACACTCTCTCTCTCTCTCTCTCTCTCTCTCTCTCTCTCTCTCTCTCTCTCTCTTTCTCTCTTCTCTCTCTCTCTCTTTTTGTTTGACTTTTTTCTTTCTTCTAAGACTTGTACATGTTATATTGTGTCCAATCTCTCATTCACATGTGTGTCACTGTGTTACGAAAAGCTGTTCTTGTGATTCTGTTTTATTTAGTGAGATTGCTTAAGTTCATTTTATCTGCTCCGCTACATGTAGTTTTTGACTTGTGATTATGGAAATATGAATTATTAATGAATATTCCTTTTGATATTATTAAGTAACCCGGTACTAACTCAGTTTTATGTCCCCCCCGGCGGGCTTCCACCTATCATGGTGGGGGGGGGGGCTTATGGAGAGTAGCCCAGCAGCCTCCTAAGTCCAACCACACGTCCTCGTCGTAGGAGGCGGGCAACGGCTTAGGCTGGCTTATGTGGTCATGGCCCTCCTGTGGGGATACCGGGGGATCTTTTAGCAGAAATAGTTCCCCCTTCTTCTGGAAGTTCTATGCTTGTAACTTCCCCTACTCTATCACTCTCTTTGACTCTGCCTTTTCTCTTCTTTTTGCTTGTGCACTTGAGTGGGCGCCTGTTGTCCATTCTGCAGTGCATATTTGCTTATATAGCCTTTTTTTATGTATTTTAGCTTACTAGTATGTATTTGTTATCCTTTTTTACTGTTTTTTTTAACCTGGATCCGATAAATAGAGTAAAGTGGATCAACGTTTCCAGCACTGTGTGGACTTATGAGCTATAGCCAGTATAGGGTATAATGATGGAAGTGTCATGTTATGAATTGTACTACATTTTTTTTCTTCTCAGGTTTTGTACGTTGTTAAGATTCATGGATTTGTTTTGCTATAGTATATGTGGTTGAACTTTACGCAGTGACAGTCCTGAGATAACCATAGCTGTTGACGGGACTTTAATAGACTAACTAACTAACTCAGTTTTATGGTAGTTCATGTACTTAATAATAGTATAGTGGAACAATTACAGCGAACTTTTCTATCTGTTTGTGTTTGTATCGGTCTGCCTGTCTCTCTTTCTCTCCCACTCTCTTTTCTGTCCCCCCAAAAAAAAACACCCCCAAAACACACACCAAAAAACACACATAAAAAACCCAACAAAAAACAAACAGAACAACAACCTTCAACTATGGGTTGAATGTGACAGCCTTTTGGTCAAGGAATTCCTTTCAGTGTTAGAAGCAACATGGGTGCTTCTCTTCAAGTTATGTGCCTGAATTCAGTCCCCTCTCCCCCAGTGTTCTCTGTCTAAATTTCAGTTTAAAAAAAATAACTGATTCAGTAGCAATCTTACCATATTTTGTCCCCACCACCATTTATCACAGCCCATGTCATGCCTTAGTCTTGTATATTAACCCCTTCACTGCCAGAGGAAATCAAAGAAATTATCAATTTTCTTATAAAATTTAAAAGAGACCAGTTAGACTGAATCTGAGAAAATGATCTAGAGATATATATCCTTCCTGACTTGTCTAAACCAAAAAAAACATCATTCTAGGACTATGACATCAAACGTTATGACATCATCAATGACATCATCAATGACATCACACACCACCTAGTAGACTCAGGACTGGGCAGGGAAGGTGTTAAGGAAGGCCTGTCAAATTCCTTTCAAATAGTCATAGTAATAATAATACTTTTATTTCATATAGCGCTAAAATCCATACAGTAGTATGCTCGATGCGCTTTACAAAAGCAACATTATAAGATGAAAAACATGAAATAAAATCAACAAGATAATATGTTCCCTAATCCTTTAGCTTCACAGGGTATTCTCACGACATCCTCAAATAGAGATCTAGATGCAGCTATTTTACCGCGCTGCGGACTTGGTGATTAGGCGGGCCCCTGGACCCCTACCTTTCAGGTTTACCAGGATTTTGTAGAGGCACCCATTCATGGAAAGTAATGACCATTTTGCCCCGTGAAACACGTTGGTGTAGTACTATCAGTTATTGGGATTTGCGAGTGTGATATTGCTTTTATCCTATCTCAAGTGGTTTGCTGTTTATCACACGAGGTCGGAGACCGAGGGTGATAAACAGCAAGCCACGAGAGATAGGATAAAAGCAATATCACACTCGCAAATCCTAATAACGGATATATACCGATATTTTACCTATTTCAGGTGATAATCAAACACGCAACGAAGAAGCGAGACGGCCATGCATGCAGATCTAAAATAATACTAACCACTTCACCGTAGCAAGAAAATCCTACTCATCCACAAATAATATAGTTCTCCAAGTTAGAAAGTCGTGAGCTATTTTGATCTTGCACATTGATACATTATGAAAGGAAACTGATTATTAATCGAAACATGAACCTACTAGAATTTGCTGTATAAAAAATAGCCTTTACAATGACATATTCGTTTTACACTGCAATCACAGGCCATAGTTATTGTCATTTCGCCAATGACGAACTTTCAATGATGACGTAATTTCAGTGATTGCGTAAGTTCACTAAGATGACGTTTTTTGGTGTCCTGCTCAGAAGGCGCTATTTGCAGTGACACTAACTTGAGAAAAGGTTGCCAGCCGCTATTTTTATAATTTGCAATTTCACTAAAAGTTACTATTCACAATTATTTTTTCAATGTAAAATGTTCATCAGAAACAACTTTTTGCATTTATCGGGTTAAGGCATAGGGTTAGGAGTATGTTTGGGCTTTTTGTTTTACTAAACATCACTTGATGCAAATAAAGAAAATATGGCTTGAGTACTGCAGATAGTCGCATGCGAGTGTACCTTGATGTGCGATAATGATAATGATATGTCAAGATAAATAACTGTGACGTCAAGTTTCTAATAGCAACAGTGTATTCTTACACGCGTTTACACTAAGCCTATGGGTTAATATACGCAAATGATATGTCAAGACATTGTTTTATATCACACGCTTCCAGGCCTCTAAGCACTACTTGAAGATCGGTATATAGATTTATATCATGATCGTTACCATGTAATATGAGGTTTGCTTTCCACTTAGCATGTGGCGATGCATAAAGGAATTGTTAATTTCAAATTTGTATCTCTGTATGTATGTATAACTATAAGTTCACAAACGGGTCACAGGAATAAGGTCGAATATACATTTCGTCCTAAGGTCGAATGATGCAGAGATCGGACCAAGGTCGAAAACAAAATGTCGGAATGTACATTTCGTCCTAAGGTCGACTGCAAGGTCGTCCTAAAGTCGAAAGTGCTCAGATCGTCCTAAGGTCGAATATACATTTCGGCCTAAGGTCGACTGCAACATTTCGTCCTAAGGTCGAAAGTGCTCAGCTCTGGGCGCAACAATGTTTTTGTATAAACACACACACAGAGAGAAAGAGAGAGTGTGAGAGAGAGAGTGAGAGAGAGAGAGGGAGGGAATAGAGAGAGACCGAAGCTGACAATTCAGACACAAAATTAAGTGGACAATTAAGTTTATTATTAAATCCGATATGAACATACTAATATTGAAATATAAAGTTAAAAGAATAGTCTTTTTCGGCTTACTTAAAAACCAAAAAAAAAGTGCATTTTCTGCCAAAACCGACAGATGATTGGCGATGATCCGATGATTGCCACATGATTGCCTGATTCGCAGGAGCCTTCACTAACCCCTCTAACCCATTCTGAACACCCTGATGACAGACAAGATGGGTGACCGACATTCATGGCACTTGTTGCCAGGGTCCTGCATTTTGCGTTTTTTTATGAAATGAAAAAGACTGACTGATGGCAGAATTTCGACCTTAGGCCGAAATGTACATGTTTTAGACCTTATGACGAAATGTACGTTCGACCTTAGGCCAAAATGTAGATTCGACCTTAGGACGAACTGAGCACTTTCGATCTTAGGACGAAATGTATATTCTACCTTAGGACGAAATGTATATTCGACCTTAGGACTAAATGTATTTTCGACCTTATTACTGATTCCATTCACAAACACACACACACACACACACACACTCTCTCTCTCTCTCTTTTTTCTTTCTCTCTCTCTCTCTCACACACACACACACGCACACATGCACGCACGCACACATGCACGCATGCACACACACACGCACACGCACATGCACACACACACACACACACACAGACACACACACACACACACTTGCTTTCTCTCCTATCTCCTGTCTTTTAGTGAATCAAAGCATTTGGGGGTGACCCATGCTATGAAGATGTAAACAGAATCAGAGCTCTTTGAGTTTTTACATCATAAAGATGATGTACCTTATTTGTAATGGCTGTATATAATCTGACTCTGTGTGTGTGTGCGTGTGTGTGTGTGTGTGTGTGTGTGTGTGTGTGTGTGTGTGTGTGTGTGTGTGCGCGTGTGTGCAAAACCCCTCTACTGGGTTTTTGAATATGATAAACTTAGTAAACAGTGGGTTTAAAAAAATAGGTCTAACATTTTGGGTAGCATGCCTTTAAAAATGTCATGAAATAGCCCCCAAACCAGTTTGTAAGCAAGTACCCAGTACAGTGTAGTCGAGTTTGGTCAGAAAGTGTGTATCGATATACACACCTGTCACACTGCATGAAAAGTCGGCTCCTATTTTTTATACCCAGTGTTTCAATTCAGCATTATCCTGACACACAAGGCATGACCCATGTTCATATCCTCGTAATCTATTATAATACTTCTCATATGGATGTTAAACGTTGTAGAAAGCAGGAACAGCAGAAATGAGGAAACCTGGTTTGCCTGAGTTTGACAAGAACCCAGTAGTAGGCATTAGTCTCTTTGTGTGTGTGTATGTGTGTGTGTGTGTGTGTTGCTTTCTAATTTGCGTTTTTCACTTTTTTTTTCAGTGGCCATAGCTTCAAGATAACTGCAAACCACACCACCACCCAAAACACCAGTCTTCACCTCAACTTCTGAACAGCTTGTAACAAAATTCAACATCTCCCCACCGCCGTTTTGTGTTAGCAACTTCCATCGTCACTGATGATAAAAGAAACTGTCATATTGTCAGGTCACAAAATGTCACCACAATGCCAACAAGATATCAAACCTCAAAAAGTGCCAATGGTGTGTGAACATTTCATAGCATTGTGACAAACTGAAACTATTCTCAACGATGGCACTAAATTGTTAGTTGCTGTTTTTGTGTGTGTCTATGTTGATAAAGGCGCATTCACCGAAATATCCAGTACTTTTGTTTTGTCTCTTATGAATAAAATAACGTCACTTTACACTTGTCGTGTAGTTGTTTGTTTGTACTAAATTCTGTCAGAATTAAAATCCGGAAAAAGAAAATCATCACACCCTTAAGTCACAACGCTCCACCACAATGTCAACGAGACACCAATCCTCAAAAAGCGCCTCCGACTCTGAAGACACTCGAGGAAGAAGAAGAGAAAGAGAAGGATCGGTCCAAAATCCTCCCAGAGACCGCAAGAAACCTGCAGGAACGACGACAGAAGGGGAAATCAACGTCGTCATAGAGGATGAGATGGAGAGTCACCTCACTTCCAGCAGCCAACATACTCTGGTGGCATCTGGTGTGCATGCTAGAGTGCGACAATCCGCTAGCGGGGGTGGGGGAGGGGAAGGGGGTTATGGTGCCATAGGGGGTGGTGGTGGAGGGGGTGTGAGTGGAGCGGAGGACAGCTGGGAAATGACGTTTGTCGTCGTGCCGGAGAATGAGATTGAGGCTCACCGCATTTCCAACAACTATAAAGTGAGTGGGGTTTGTTTTGGGTAGATTAGGTTTGAGTTGGTGTTTTTGTGTGTGTGTGTGAGAGGCTGGAGATGTGTGTGTGTGTGTGTGTGTGTGTGTGTGTGTGTGTGTGTGTGTCACTGTATTAGTGTATATGTTTGTGTGTGCATGATGGTGGAGGTATGTGTGTGTGTAGGTATGTGCACACACGTGCGCATGTGTGTGTGGTGTGTGCATGTGTATGTTTGTGTCTGTGTATGTCTGTGTGTGTGTGTCTGTGTGTACTTGATTGCTTGATCATGGATGTCTGTGTGTATGTCTGTGCATATCTCAGTCTGTATGTGTGTGTCTGTCCATCTGTCTCTGTTCATGTTGCTGCATTCATATAAGCTATGATTTAATCGACCATATCTTTAATTAAGATGCATATGATTCATACCTCGCTGTAAGTACTGATGACCCCTCTCCTCCTTTTTTTATATATAACGATGCCTCCAAATTAAAACCTATGAAACGTTAATTGTCATTCCCATCACAGATGACATAGAAACGATTTTAATATTAATGAGGCCAACTAAGTAATTCATGCCAGAGTTCAAAGGTGATAAAGTCAAACGAAATTTGAACATTACAGTCAGTCTTTGTCAGTAGGCACATTGTGTTAGCCTGAAAAGGATGTGTTTTGTTTTATTGTCAGTGCGCATATCATTTCTAATTACACAGGATGGATTTAATTGCTTGGAATTTGGTGATTCAGTGGTTTTGATATAGAATTGGTTCCTCTTGTGTTGTGGTTGTGTTGTTTTTTTGAGGGTTTTTCGATGGAGGGGAAAAAAAAATTTGAGTTGGTAGGATATTTTAATATTTTGTGTTTTTGATTGTTTGTATGCTTTTGATAGGTGTGTGTGTGTGGTGTAGTGTGTGTGTGTGTGTGTGTGTGTGTGTGTGTGTGTGTGTGTGTGTGTGTGTGTGTGTGTGTGTGTGTGTGTGTGCACTCATACATGTGTTCATGTGTGTGTTTGTGTCACAGTGTGTGTGTGTGTGTACATGATGTGTGTGTGTGTGCGAGGTTTCTTTTTTCTGTGCATATCATTGTATGTTTGGATGATTGTTGCTGTGTACAGGTGCATTACTTTGTATATCGTTGGTGAAATTCAAAATCATTGTATCTCGATTATGGTTTTATTTTAGTTAGATACACAAGTCAGCTCTCTAAATTTTCCCACCACCTTCCACCAAAAGCTCGTATCTCTAACGACTTTCTATCTGGGATAAATGAGGTTGTAAAAAGAGAAGAAAAACTCCTAAGTCCCAAATTCAGATCTAGTAAAGGACAAAAACCTTGTATATACGTTCTTTTCAAGTCTAAATTTAAAAAAAGAAGATGTAATTAAAACGAAATGCAGGATTAAACTCGCAATGTCTTGAACAACATATTCATCATAGTTAATCAATTGTGGTCAATGCGGTTAATTTTTAAAACAGTTTTTTTCATTTTTCTCAATACTACAAAAATTGAGATACAAGGTTTTTGAATTTCACCGACGATATTGTAAATGTGTTTATGTCTGTCTGCACGTTTATATGCCATATCAATGTCTCTCTCTCTGTCTGTCTTTGAGTCTCTGTCAGTATTTGTTTTGAAAGAGATGGGGAAAAAAAAGAATATGAATTACAGCTAGGCTGCCTAGCATTATGCATCTTGATAATTTATTTCCTGTCTTTTGCCTTGATCTTGATGTCTGACAGTCATTCTTGAAATTAATCATTATGTCTTTCTGTGCGTCTTTTTCAGTTTGGTCTGAAGAAGTGGAAGAGTCATGTGACCTCTCGACCAATCAGCTCACGGTCGGAAATCGTACAGGATCTGTACTCTGACATTAATAAAGTGCAGCCCTCACAGAGTGAGTCTGTCTCAGTGTCTGTCTGTTTGTGTGTGTCTGTCTGTTCGGCTTTCTGTCTGTCAGTCTGTGTGTACCTTGTTGGAAATTGTGCAGGCTCTGTACTCCAACGTTAATAAAGTGCAGCCCTCACAAAGTGAGTCTGTCTGTCTGTTTGTGTGTGTCTGTCTGTCCGTCTTTCTGTCTGTCAGTCTGTGGGTACCTTGTTGGAAATTGTGCAGGCTCTGTACTCCAACGTTAATAAAGTGCAGCCCTCACAAAGTGAGTCTGTTTGTCAGTCTGTGCGTACCTTGTTGGAAATTGTGCAGAATCTGTACTCCAACGTTAACAAAGCGCAGCCCTCACAGAGTGTCTGCCTGTCTGTTTGTGTGTGTCTGTCTGTCTGTCCACCTGTCTGTCAGTCTGTGTGTACCTTGTTAGAAATTGTGCAGGCTTTGTACTCCAACGTTAACAAAGCGCAGCCCTCACAGAGTGAGTCTGTCTGTCTGTTTGTGTGTGTCTGTCTGTCCGTCCATCTGTGTCAATCTGTGTGTACCTTGTTAGAAATTGTGCAGGCTCTGTACTCCAACGTTAACAAAGCGCAGCCCTCACAGAGTGAGTCTGTCTGTCTGTTTGTGTGTGTCTGTCTGTCCGTCCATCTGTGTCAATCTGTGTGTACCTTGTTAGAAATTGTGCAGGCTCTGTACTCCAACGTTAACAAAGCGCAGCCCTCACAGAGTGAGTCTGTCTGTCTGTTTGTGTGTGTCTGTCTGTCCGTCCATCTGTGTCAATCTGTGTGTACCTTGTTAGAAATTGTGCAGGCTCTGTACTCCAACGTTAACAAAGCGCAGCCCTCACAGAGTGAGTCTGTCTGTCTGTTTGTGTGTGTCTGTCTGTCCGTCCATCTGTGTCAATCTGTGTGTACCTTGTTAGAAATTGTGCAGGCTCTGTACTCCAACGTTAACAAAGCGCAGCCCTCACAGAGTGAGTCTGTCTGTCTGTTTGTGTGTGTCTGTCTGTCCGTCCATCTGTGTCAATCTGTGTGTACCTTGTTAGAAATTGTGCAGGCTCTGTACTCCAACGTTAACAAAGCGCAGCCCTCACAGAGTGAGTCTGTCTGTCTGTTTGTGTGTGTCTGTCTGTCCGTCCATCTGTGTCAATCTGTGTGTACCTTGTTAGAAATTGTGCAGGCTTTGTACTCCAACGTTAACAAAGCGCAGCCCTCACAGAGTGAGTCTGTCTGTCTGTTTGTGTGTGTCTGTCTGTCCGTCCATCTGTGTCAATCTGTGTGTACCTTGTTAGAAATTGTGCAGGCTCTGTACTCCAACGTTAACAAAGCGCAGCCCTCACAAAGTGAGTCTGTCTGTCTGTTTGTGTGTGTCTGTCTGTCCGTCCATCTGTGTCAATCTGTGTGTACCTTGTTAGAAATTGTGCAGGCTCTGTACTCCAACGTTAACAAAGCGCAGCCCTCACAAAGTGAGTCTGTCTGTTTGTGTGTGTCTGTCTGTCCGTCCATCTGTGTCAATCTGTGTGTACCTTGTTAGAAATTGTGCAGGCTCTGTACTCCTAACGTTAACAAAGCGCAGCCCTCACAAAGTGAGTCTGTCTGTCTGTTTGTGTGTGTCTGTCTGTCCGTCCATCTGTGTCAATCTGTGTGTACCTTGTTAGAAATTGTGCAGGCTCTGTACTCCAACGTTAACAAAGCGCAGCCCTCACAAAGTGAGTCTGTCTGTCTGTTTGTGTGTGTCTGTCTGTCTGTTTGTGTGTGTCTGTGTGTAAGCTGGTCTGAAAGTGTGCAGCATTTATTTTCCAATATCAACAAAGTGCAACCTTCACAGAGAGAGAGAGGGAGATAGAGAGAGAGAGAGAGAGAGAGAGAGAGAGAGAGAGAGAGAGAGAGAGAGAGAGAGAGAGAGAGAGAGAGAGTGCTCTCTTTCTGTCTGTGTTTGTCTCTCTGCATCTGTCAGTATCTGTGTACGTGTGTGTGTGTGTGTGTGTGTGTGTGTGTGTGTGTGTAAAGTCAAGTCAAGTCAAAATGATATTTATTGAGGGTTAAAGAGTAAGCTGACAAAGCTTTTTTCATCCTGCCTCAGTGTGTGTGTGTTTTGTGTGTGTGTGTGTGTGTGTGTGTGTGCGTGTGCGTGCGTGTGCGTGTGTGCTTCTGTGTGTGTGTGTGTGTGTGCTCTTTCTGTCTGTGTCTCTGTGTCTGTCACACACTCTCTCTCTCTCTCTCTCTCTCTCTCTCTCTCTCTCTCTCTCTCTCTCTCTCTCTCTCTCTCTCTCTCTCTCTCTCTCTCTCTGTGTGTGCATAATGTGTGTGTATGTGTCTGTCTCTCTGATCTATCATTCTCTCTCTGTGTGTGTGTGTGTGTGTGTGTGTGTGTGTATAGTGTGTCTAACGGCATAGATCTTTGTGTGTGTTCAACATTGTGGATTAAAAAGGCACATGATTCAACACCAAATGAACAAGATAATGTTCATGTATGTGTGTGTGTGTAGTGTGCTTGCGGGCATGTGTGTGTGTGTGTGTGTGTGTGTGTGTGTGAATCCCCCCTCTCCTTTTCTTACTTTATTATAGACTTATGTTATTTTGTTCGACAAATATGTTGTGTAAAGAAGGTGAGGTGACTGGAGCGGATTAGTGGGGATTTGATTTTTATTGACTATGCATGCATGGGCGAACGTGAGTGTGTGATCATGTGTTGTTTCTCTTCATTTATATTCATTTTTAATTCTTTTTTAATGACGTCAATATGTTGGCCTTTTTTTCTATCTTGTACAGGAGGCTTTAAGCTGGCGAGTGCGTGTTTTCATTTTGTTCCTTCCTGTTTGCATCTATTATTATCTCTTATTATGCATGTGTATATGTATCTTGTATGATCTGTAGCCTGTATGTCCTGGTATTCTATTGTTTATTTAAAGAATAGTGAATTGGTATTATGTGCCTGTTCATGTATATTTTGTAAATGCGTTGTATCTGTAAGGCGCTTTGAGCTGTTGTCAGGATTCTGCACCATATAAATGTTATTTATTATTATTATTGTTATTATTGTTGTTATTATTATTATTATTATTAATATTATGTTTATAGACCTACTAGGATCATTTGGCAGTGGAAATATTTTACCGTAAAGGCGTATGATCCCCTATTCCGCTCTCCCCCCCCCCCCCCCCCCCACACTCTCCCTTCTTTCTTTCTTAAATGATTTGATAATGCGAACATTTATTTACAATATTAATTTCAAATTTTGTAGAGGTGCCCTTTATGTGTAGGTGATTCCGTGCTTACATGTTAATCTGTCATAAGATTTCCATTAACTTTAGTTAAGTTATGGCTTATAGTCCTCGGTCAGGGTTGTGTGTGTGTGTGTGTGTGTGTGTGTGTGTGTGTGTGTGTGTGTGTGTGTGTGTGTGTGTGTGTGTGTGTGTGTGTGTGTGTGTGTGTGTGTGTGTGTGTGTGTGTGTGTGTGTGTGTGTTTAAGCACTTACGTCTTTTTTTTATAAGATTAAGGGCATCCCAATAGATTTTCATTTGATCAATGGATGATGTCAGATGATGATGATTTTTTATTATTAATGTGCACATCTGTGCTTTTGAGTATGCTTGTGTAAGCCTGTGTGTGAACATGTATTGTGCTGGTTATGGACATTTGGAGATACCTGTACATGACTGTGTTCATGTGTGTGTGGAGTGTGTACACATAAAACTACTCATTTATGGCATTTGTTGAATCTGAACATGAAGTAGGACATATGTAAAATTGCCAAGGCTACAACAGTAAGTCGTTACACTTAAAACCTCTCTCCACTAAGCAGTCTTACAAATAAAGGCTGTCATTTTCACAGAGCGGGACAGCTTCTGCTTATATAATGCCAGTCAAATTGGCAGTGGGAACTGACCCAGTGCTGATAAGAATTACAATGGACAATGTAATTGGCTCTTGAGGTAGGCATGAGTGCGTCTTAAATGAAACAGCCAACATGGGTAGTAGTATGTAAATTAGACTAAACTCCCAAAACCGATTGGCTGTTTAACTTAAGAGAATAGTGTCGTCAGTAGGGGGCTTAGGTGGTGTCCTGAACAGGCTCTACTGAACTCCACCGAGGTGACTCAGCAGCAGTGCAGTGTCTCCTCGGTTGGTTGCCTCCTGACGGCCTAACATAGATTCGCTCCTCTTGGACTGCTGGTCTCGGATTCTGCGACCTGAATGTGGGGAGGTGTGGCTGCGAATTGGGACTCAGAATGAGTGGCGTGGGACCAATGCCACAGTACGGCCCATAAACAAATTTTAATTTGATATAATTAGGTCACGGTACTGTCTTGTGATTGTACGGTAGGTGAATATTTACAAATAAAGCAAAGGAAACAAGCAAACAAACAAAAAGAATAAAAAGAAAACGGACAGGAACAAACA
>CM065692.1:21490973-21493473 GCA_017654935.2 Phymorhynchus buccinoides
ATTTTTGTGTGACTGATGAGGAAGGAAAGGGTGGGGGTAAATGTTGACCAAATGACAACTTTTTCGTTGCCACTGGGTTTAACGTGTGCTAAGTGCATGGGCACACGGGAGGTTTATCGTCTCATCCAAAAGATTCCACGTTCAGACCGTAAGGCCTAGTGCAAAATGAGAGGAAAAATCCCCTGTACCCAGGTTCGAATTTGGGTTTACTTGACACGAAGCGAACGCGTTACCACTGTGCCACTCTACACTGATGATGATGTGCTCAGAAAGCGTAAGACTGCCTCAGTGACACCACTGCTGAGACAGCTGCACTGATTCGAATATAAAGTGGCTACTCTTGGCTATCGTTATTTCGAAGACACTCTTCCTGACTACCTCTCTTCTCTCCTCTATGCCTACATACCAGAACGCAACCTCAGATCAAGCAACCTAAAACTTCTCTGCAAACCTGTCACCAAGTACAAAACAGTTGGAAACAGATCTTTTTGTTTCCAAGCACCACACATCTGGAACAATCTCCCTTTCTCTCTCCACAGCTCTCCATCTCTGTCTTCTTTCAAAACTGGCCTGAAGACGCATCTTTTCAGAACTTATCTCTGTTAATTTCTGTCTGTCCATCCACCGTCAGTCCACCCTGTAAAGATTTGTTATTCTTTTATTTTTATGAATAATTCGTGTTTTATGTAGGTATTTTAAATGTGAGTTGTGTGAGTGCGATAATTTTGCTTTTTTCATGTAAAGTGATTTTTTTCTAAATAATTTTAAGTACATGTATTTTGAATATCTTTTGTGTGCGTGGGATAAACTTACTTCTTTTCATGTAAAGCGCGGTGAGTCCTGCTGTGTCAGGAGAATAGCGCTATAGAAGATTAATTTATTATTATTATGATGATGATGATGTCAAGTTTGATGATGACGATGTGTTGATGTTGATGATAATAATGATGATAATAATCTTGATGATGACAATGTCATTATGTGATGATGATGTTGATGATAGTGATGATGATGATGCTGATGATGATGAGGTTTGATGATGATGATGATGTTGATGATAATAATGATGACGATGTTGATGATAATGATGATGACGATGTTGATGATGATGAAGATGATGACGATGTTGATGATGATGATGATAAAGATGATAATGATGATGACAATTATTCAGGTGAACTCTATAGTGATGACCAGGATTCTGTTCCTGTCACCCTAAGAGGTTCAATGAAGATGACGGTGATGATGATGAAGACGATGACGATGTTGATGATGATGATGATGACAATGTTGATGACGATGATGACAATGTTTCAGGTGAACTCAAGTTCAAGTGATGACCAGGATTCTGTTCCTGTCACCCAAACAGGTTCAATGAAGATGATGGTGATGATGACAATGCTGATGATGATGATGATGACAATGTTTCAGGTGAACTCTAAAATGATGACCAGGATTCTGTTCCTGTCGCCCAAAGAGGTTCAGGTGGAACATCATAGTGAACTGATTCTGGTCAGTAGTGGGTGGATGAAAAAATGGATGGGTGGGTGGGTGGTGAATGGATTAGTGGGTGGTGGATGGATGAGTGGTTGGATGGTGGGTGGGTGGTGGATGATGAGTGGGTGGGTGGTGGATGAATGAGTAGATGGTCGATGGGTGGGTGATTGATGGAAAAGATGGATGGGTGGATGGATTTTATTGTCTTTTTTTTTAATATGAGTTCAGATCTGTAAACCCTGAATTTGAATGGGAATTAGAATGAGGACGGTATTTTGTGCAAGAAAAACAACATTTCCATCACCACATTCATGTAGTTAGCAGACCATACTATGAGTTGACATAAAGATGGTAGGGCTGCTCTTGTGTTGGTAGGGCAGCCGGGGTTGGTGTGTTTCCGGGTCCCAACAGCATCTTCGGCTGTGTTTGTTTTCAGTTGACGGAAAGATTGTCAGTTTTCAATTGTCTGAAGTTTCTAATATTTGAATTAATGTGTGTGTTCTTCAGTTTTACATGTACATTCTTCCACTGAAAATGATTAAGGCAATACTTTCGTGTGTGTGCGTGTGCATGTGTGCGTGTGCATGTGTGCGTGCACACACGTCTGTAGAATGCAAAAGTTTTAAAAGAACTGAGTAATGAACTTTCATGACCACTGTGTATGCTCTTTAAAAATTCTCTAGAGACAAATGTTGTTCCTGATGATTGGAAAATTGCTAACGTAACTGGTATCTTTAAAAAAGGAACCAAATCAGACCCACATGTACACACACCAAGCCGTCAACTTCTACTATTACAAACTGTGTGTGTGTCTGTGTGTGTGTGTGTGTGTGTGTGTGTGTGTGCATGTATCCACATCTGTAGAATGCAGAGAAGAACCACAGTGAGATCATCATGTACACACACCAAGCCGTCAACTTCTACTATTACAAACTGTGTGTGTGTCTGTGTGTGTGTGTGTGTGTGTGTGTGTGTGTGTGTGTGTGTGTGTGTGTGTGTGCAT
>CM065692.1:21498473-21543248 GCA_017654935.2 Phymorhynchus buccinoides
AGTACCTAACTCATTTTACAGTGTTTTGAGAAAAACGTAAAAAACGTCTCAGTATTTTATTAAGAACTTGCACATCTAATTTTTTTCTATAAAAATGCAATCTGCTGATCTCAATCGATTGACTGCGTGAGTGATCAAAAAATACAACTAAATAATACATATCAAGTTAACAATCAGCAAAACAATGCATAACAACATTAAAATGTTGTTGCTTAGCTTCGCACGCTTGAGGCAAGTCATTGTCTATCAAAAACGAAGCTTAATTGACTGTGAAAATCTCACCTGGACTTGGCGCCGCCATCTTTGTACAAACGTACCCAAGTCAGAAAAGAGAACGGCATATTTGCAACGTATCTATGGTGATCACTTCCGCTTTTCCAGGTGCTTCTGTACTTTCTGTCATGATAGATACCAGTCAGCCGATGTTCTATACATGCTTACTGGGGGAACTATTTCTTAGTTAGGCGCATAACGGCAGCTTGGCGCATCTGCGCTCGTAATTGACAGGAAACTGTCTGAGCGATCGAAGAAGAAGAAGAAGAAACAACAAGACTGGCGTATTGCCATGCAGAAATAACAATGGTGTATCACAGGGTTTCTGAAATCGTAGAGATTTTACATATTTACGCACTAGACCTCTCAAATCGCCCCCTAGAATATCAAACCACGCATGAGGTTGACCCTTTAAAAATCTTATGTAGGTGGTGAGACGATGCATTAAAATGATGATTTGTGCGTTAACGCAAACCTACATCTACTGAAAACTCTACAAGATCGTGCAGAAAGCCCTGGCTCTTTACTAAAGCTTGACTAGTCTGGCAAGTGTGCAAAAAACAACTTGAAAACAAAGAATGAACAGGTTGTTCCGCAAACAGAAAAAAGCAGCGATGAGTGTGTGTGCGCGCGCACAAGAATTGCGGTCAAATTTCTTATATTTTCATCTTGACTCTTTAAAATTTGAATCTGGGGGTGAAAATATTCCTTCAAACTGTAAACAGGGGGTGAGTGTACCCCTTAAAAGAGGGGGGGGGGGGAGGACATCAGAAACCCTGTCATCATAGCGGGTCATTTCACAGGAGAAGACAATGTCAACATTTTGGTCATAAAGTAAGCTACAAAATGAACAAAGTTAACCCTGGTTACTTTCTTCTTTTTTTCCTTTCAGGTGCCATTTTGGTCAGCATCCTCTTCATCCCTGTAAGTATTGGGATAAATTAGAAAGGGGTGAGGGAGGAGGGAAGGGGAGGGGAAAATGAAGGAATGAGTGAAATAATGAAAGCACAAACAACAAATCCCTGGTTGTCGTCTTTGTCATTTTGTTGTTCTTGGTTATTATTATTGTTCTCCGCTTTATCCACTAAGTGATTTATTATGATTTTTTATAATTATTTGAATAGTCCGTATTATTGTCTGCTGAGCTTGAAATAAACACCAAATAAACCACTCCATGTGGCCCTGTGGTTAATTGGAGAGAAAGAGACCTCTAAGTTCCTTCCCCTCCTCTACAACCCTGCAAAACCCTCTTACCCCCCTTTTTACCCTTTCAACAACCCTTCCTGTCCAGAGATGCTGCTGTTAGACTGATTTCTGCCTTCGTGTTGTCCAGATTGGACTACTGTAATTCGATGTATGCTGGGCTTCCAGCAGAACAGATTTTGCGCTTACAGAGAGTGCAGAACAGTGCTGCTCGGCTTGTGCTTGGCAAAGGAAAGCGTGATCACATCACACCTCTTTTGGCTGAGCTCCACTGGCTTCCTGTCAAATTCCGCTGGCAGTTCAAGATGGCTACTCTCGCTTTTCGTCACTTTGACAAAACTCTCCCTCATTACCTCTCTTCTTCTCTTTGCACCTACGAAAGCTCTCGTACTCTTCGTTCTTCTTCCCAGAAACTTCTTAAAGTTCCTAAGCGGTCCTTGAAATCTTCGGGTGAGAGGGCGTTTAGTTTTGTTGCACCAAACGTTTGGAATTCTCTCCCTGACCATACCCGTAACCAGTCCACTCTTCCTTCCTTCAAGTCCCAACTAAAGACCCACTTCTTCAGGAAAGCTTTCTCTCTGCAATGTTTATGATCCTTTCCCCACTCTTGTTTTCCAGCTCATTGAAGACGTTGAGTATGAGGTTAACGCGTGCGTGCGTGTGTGTGTATGGGGTGGGGGTGGGGAGTAGGGGGGCAGGGGTGGGGATGGGTGTGGGGGGATGGTTGGGGTGGTGGTGTTGAAGGGACGTGGGTGTTGGTGTGTTGTGTTATGATTATATGCAATGCATTCTCTAATATGTATTTATTTTCATAGAGATGTATGGTGAGGATGCGTGGGCCAGTTTGTTAGAAATTTGTTTGTACGAATGGTGAGTGAAAAGTGCATTGAGTTGCTTTGCAAGATTATGCGCCATATAAGCATTATTAATTATTATTTTATTTATTTATTATTCAAAATATTGTCATGCTCACATTCAGATCATGTCAGAGAAGAAATGGTAGGTTGGAAAAAACTCACCAGGGTTTGGGTATGGTGACCATAGTAGTGATGATTTCAGTAAACTATCAGCCCATAGAGCTTTCTTCAGGTCCGTGTCATTGGTATTTGGATGTCTGATATTGAGTTTCCATTTTAGTTCTTTCCGTTTGGATGTGTGAAGGGCATGTCGATGGTGGTTGGAGGCATCAAGTTCCGCACTCAGAACTTCAACCCAAAGTCAGCCAACGTCAGTGCTGCTCTGCTGTTTGTGTCCATTGCAGGTAAGTCAAAAATAAATTGTAACCTTTTTTTAATCCATACAAAGTTGAATGCCCGTTTGTTAAAATAAGGTACCACAGTACATTAACTAATATGATTTAAAAAAAAATTATGATTAGCTTTCTGGGATGTTAGTTGCAATAATTTCCTTAAGGGCTCTAAAGTATCATATCTTCTTCTTCGATCGCTTAGGCAGCTTCCTGTCAATTATGAGTGGAGATGCGTCATGCTGCCGTTATGCGCCTAACTAAAAAATAGTTAGGCCCAGCAAGTCAGACTTCTGCTTGAGGAAATCTTTATGAAAGTGTTTTGTGAAAAAAAGGCAGGAGAATGGACCAGTAAGGTAAAAATATAGTAGATGATAGTAAGCAAAGGAAAAAGACATAGTCAAAGAGAGTGACAGATTAGAGGAAGTTACAAGCACAGAACTTCCAGATGGTGGGGGAACTTAAAAAAAAAAGTCCATACAAAGTTGAATGCCCGTTTGTAAAAATAAGGTGCCACAGTACATAAACTGATATGATTTTAAAAAAAATGATGATTGGCTTTCTGGGATGTTAGCAATAATGTCCTCAAGGGCTCTAAAGTATCATATGTTACAGACTATATATAAGGTGATACTTTTCCCCCTGACTGATCTGAATACAGTGGAACCTCCCTTATAAGACCTCCCATTATAAGACTCCCTCCCATATAAGACCTACTTATCTGAGACATTGCCCTTTTTGTAAGTATTGAAATTACCTCCGTTATAAGACCCCTCCCTTATAAGACCTCATTTTGGATGATTTTTGAAGGTCTTATAGGGGAGGTTCCACTGTATTATGTAAAATTTGGGGGGTGGGTGGTGCGTTTTATAAGGTGCGCCTTATAGTCCGTAAAATATGGTACACGCTATCTGTATTTTTATGTGTCCAACCTTCGAACCTTTGATGTAACTGAATAAAACTGTTCAGTTATATTGTTTATAGCTCTGTCTATAACTAAAGCTATGTCAGGGTTGTCACCGCATTAAGAGCTGACCACGTGATGATCAACCTCTTGATTGTGGATACTTGATGGGAGAAGAAGAAGATCTATGTTCGTTTTGCAAGTGTTTCGTCACTAGGTATTAGGTATTAGTTACTTTATAGTCACAGAGGCATCTCTGTGAAATGTGGGTTGCTCCCACCTGGAGAGCGCGTCGCAGCCAGAGGCGCGCCACCCTTTTTTTTTTTAATGCGATTTTTGTGTGACTGATAAGGAAGGAGGGGGGATGGGTGGGGGGAAAGCTAAATTTTGACCAAATGATAACTTTTTTTCGTTGCCACTGGGTTTAACATGTGCTAAGTGCATGGGCACACGGGACCTTGGTTTATCGTCTCATCCGAAAAGACTCCACGTTCAGACCGTAATGCCTAGTGCAAAGTGAGAGGAAAAATCCCCTGTACCCAGGTTCAAACTCGGGTTTACTTGACACGAGGCGAACGCGTTACCCACTGTGCCACCACTCTACACTATGTTACAGGTATGTTTTCTCCCACCGTCTTCTCGCTGCTGTACGGTCACTTTAGCTGTGAGGACTGTGAGTCCCAGGTACCCATGACCCCCATTGACCCCAGCGCTCAGTCCCCTAACACCTCCGCCAGCCACGGCTTTGTCTGCAAGTCCTGCGTCCAGTCTGTGGTGAGTGGAGTTGTTGGTGATGATGTTTTAAAGTGTGTTGAAATTGTCGTTGGCAAGGCTCTTGATAACGTTTATGATATTGTTATATAGTTGTTATAGGTTTTTTGTTTTTGTTTTTGGCTGTGTTTCTTTTGAGGGGGGGTTGACGTAAATGTAGTTATCGTGATTTTGTTTCGGGTTGTTCCTTATGATAAGTGCGTTGTTTTGTTTTTTTCCTCAGATTTTTAACTTCTTTGTGAAGCGCTTAGAGCCCCGTAAGGAGAATAAGCGCTATTTAAATTGTCATTATTATTATTACTAGCGCAACGCCAAGTACCGGTAACGCCTAGTAACGGTAGTGCCTAGTAATGGTAACGCCAAGTACTGGTAACGCTGAGTACAGCAAATTTGAAGCGATTCGGTTAAGAAACGGCAGAGTTATAAGGCTCTCCCTAGTAACGGTAACGCCTTGTAACGGTAACGCCAAGTACTGGTAACGCTGAGTATAGCAAATTTGAAGCGATTCGGTTAAGAAAAGGCGGAGTTATAAGGCCCTGTTTCCCGTTGGCGCTCTCCCTAGTAACGGTAACGCCTAGTAACAGTAACGCCAAGTACTGGTAACGCTGAGTACAGCAAATTTGAAGCGATTCGGTTAAGAAACGGCGGAGTTATAAGGCCCCATTTCCTGTTGGCGCTGCTCTGAGAGTGACGCGCTCTCCTGATTATCTTCAAATTTGCTGCCAGGCTTTGCCCCGGCCACAGCAAGCCTGACAGCAAATTTGAAGCGATTCGGTTAAGAAACGGCGAAGTTATTTGTGAAAAGGTGAAGCGGCGTATAGCGCGCGCGTTTCGGAACCGATTCGCTTCCGGTTTGGTACAATTTTGTTCTTTTTTCTTTTCTTTTCTTTTTTTTTTTGGCGTGAAAATATGTCACTTGTGTCACTCAAGACATATCTATGTGCACGCTCACGTGTATCACGAAGTAACTGAGTTTAGAAAAGAATGTCAGTCAATAAAAAAACAAAACAAAAGTTCAACATCGTTTAAGAGGCCTTGTGAAGTTGTGTTTAGATTCAAGCAAGTGTAAATGATGAAAGAAAGTGTGAAAGTGTGACTGACGTAAACAAAAGAGAAGCAACAACCAAAAAAGTTAAAAAATGACGTAATCCTGGACCGCCTGTTATTAAATCCGCCGCTTATTAAAGCCATTTTTCGTCGGTCCCAAAATGGCTTTATAAAGCGGCGACCACTGTAATATGATAATGAAATTCATAACTTCTGTTGTTTTATGTGTCAGTTTGGCCCAGACAGACAGTGCACTGTCGACGACTCCTAAGCAACACCACCAGAAGAGCATTCCTACCCCATTATCATAAGATGACAGGTTTAATACTTCTGTAGTATACTGAGATGATAGATTTGAATGCATAATTTTTCATATTTCATTTGTCTGTCAGTTTGGCCCGGACGGGGAGTGCAGTTTGTACGACGAGAAAGTAGTCCCCTTGGTGTATTCATGCGCCATCATTATAATAAAACCATAGATTGAATGTATAACTTTTCTTGTTTTATCTGTCTGTCAGTTTGGTCCGGACGGGGAGCGCAGTTTGTACGACGAGAAAGTAGCCCCCTTGGTGTATTCCTGCGCCATCATCCTGCCCATCGCCTACACCGTGGGCCTGGTGTTCACCATGAAGACCCACTCCTCTGAGGTCTACGATGAGTTTGAGATGCAGCTGAAGGAAGAGGGGGTGGGAAGCGGTGAGAGGAAAGGAGAGAGAAAGAGAGAGTTTTTTTCATGGGTGGAGGGAGGGAGGGGGTTGTCGATCTCATCTTGTTATTGTTATGATGAAGACTCTCCTCTGAGGTCTACGATGAGTTTGAGACGCAGCTGAAGGAAGAGGGGGTGGGAAGCAGTGAGAGGAAAGGAGAGAGAAAGAGTGTTTTTTTCATGGGTGGAGGGAGGGAGGGGGTTGTCGATCTCATCTTGTTATTGTTATGATGAAGACTCTCCTCTGAGGTCTACGATGAGTTTGAGACGCAGCTGAAGGAAGAGGGGGTGGGAAGCGGTGAGAGGAAAGGAGAGAGAAAGAGAGAGTTTTTTTCATGGGTGGAGGGAGGGAGGGGGTTGTCGATCTCATCTTGTTATTGTTATGATGAAGACTCTTTCCTTTGAGGACTACGACAAATTTGAAACGCAGCTGAAAGAAGAGGGGGTGGGAAATGGTGAGAGGAAAGGCGAGAGAGAGAGAAAGAGTGTGTTTTTCATGGGTGGAGGGAGGGAGGGGGTTGTTGATCTCATCTTGTTATTGTTGTGATGAAGACTCTCTCCTCTGAGGTCTACGACAAATTTGAATTGTAGCTTAAAGAAGAGGGGGTGGAAGGAAAGGCAAGAGAAAGAGTGTGTTTACATGGATGTACTGTGGGAGGGGGTTATCAATCTCTTTTTGTTATTGTTATGATGAAGACTCTCTCCTTTGAGGACTACGACAAATTTGAAACGCAGCTGAAGGAAAAGGGGGTGGGAAATGGTGAGAGGAAAGGAGAGAGAGAGAGAGGGTGAGAGAGGGAGGAAAGAGTGTGTGAGTTTACGTGGGTGTAGGGGGGTGGGAGGAGTTTGTCTTTTTTTTTTCAATGAAGACTTGTTCCTCTGACATCTATGACAAATTTGAGATGCAATGGAAAGAAGAGGGGGTCTGAAATGGTAAAAAGAAAACAGAGAGACTAAGAGAAAGAGAGAGAGGGGGTGGTGGTTGGGGGAGGGGGGTGTAGGTGAGAGGAAAGGAGAATATAAAGACCATTATCATCTTATTACTCTGTGTGTGTATTTTTTTATTATTTTTTTAATTGTAATACATTATTACATTGTATTCCATACTTTTCTGTCTGGACATGGTTCGGTGCAGTAGGAACATTATCATCTTACTGTTGTGTTTCTGTCTTGGCATAAGGCTCGTGTCAGATCAATCGACACAAGCTAGAACACCAAGGCTACATCAAAATGTTGCTATGTTCTGCATAGTTATGCAGGGATTGTCTTTAGCCATGGCAAGCTCCTAGCATAACATCATCAGTCCAAAATCATCCGAAGTCGGAGTGTGGCTGCTCACGTGGCGGGGTAATAAAAAAACGTGGAATGTTCTCATCCCTGGTGCATTTGTACCATAGTGTTCAAGTGCTTCAGCAGTTGGGATGATCCCTAGAGTCTTTTAGCCAGGGTACGACAACAACAACAACAACAACTGTTGTGTTCTGCAACCATTGCTCTGTGTGGAGATAATTCTTTGTCAATATTCACATAATGTTAGTAATAATAACCATGCATTTTTCAGGGCATGGTTCGGCGCAGTGGTCTCGCATTAAGAGCATCATCATCTTACTGCTGTGTGCGACAGCCATAGCTCTGTGTGGAGACCTCATCTCCAACAACATTCAGCCTCTGCTCGAGGAATCAGGAATGTCTGAGGTGTGTGTGTGCACTATTGTTCAAGTATGTTTGTCTAGTCTACAGGTGTACAGTATCTCAGTGTGGTCTATTTACATGTGTGCGTGAATCTGTATATGAAAGCTTAGAAGTAGGTAAAGTATTTTCGCATTTTCTTATCACAGAGATGTAAAATGTTGGCAGCTTCCACCGGGAGAGGGCAGGGAGGGGAGGAAATGGACATGGGAAACCTGGCTATCAATTTGATACATACCAGCCAGCTGGACTCTTATCGACTTTTAATTGCTGTGGGAGTTTTACTTGCTTTATGCGTATGGGTATGGGTATGCTTTATGCGTATGGGTCAGACTTGCTTTAAGTCCCCATCTGATGGACTTGGCATTCAGTTTGATTTTTCCCCTCAAACAGGAAAGAATGGGTGAGGCTGAAGTTCAAATCTGAGACACTTATACCTTAAATTGCCAGGTGAGGCTGACGTTCAAATCTGAGACACTTATACCTTAAATTGCCAGGTGAGGCTGAAGTTCAAATCTGAGACACCCATACCTTAAATTGCCATCCAAATGCCTTAGCTATCCTGCCACCTTCCTCTCTGTGTCTAGTTTCATGGAATTAGCTGATGACATTTTCTGTTGTTCTGTTTTCCTCCTGTCCAGTATTTCATCGGGGTGACCATGCTGGCTTTAGTGGCTGAACTACCGGAGGTGGTCAATGGGATCCAGTTTGCCCTGCAGAACAACGTCAATCTGGGGTGAGTTAGGCCGGGTTCACATTAGACGCGTAAGTTCTGTGCGGAAAACCCTAAATAAGTGGAAGAAAGAAGGATAAAAGTTTACGCATACTGGGGAAATTCGGACACGTGCGTAAATCTTTTCCCTTCTTTGTTTCACTTATTTATGGATTGCGTACGGGTTACCGCATGGAATATCCGCTTATGTGTGTACACGGCCTTAATGCAGCACGCACACAGACACACACAGACATACAAATACACAACACAGACGACGACGAAAATGGTGTTTTACGTCCTCTTGGTCTGAATCAGACACATATGGGAAATTTGTAAATACAAATATGGTGGGAACGATACTGGAGGCAATGCCCGGAGGCAGTATGAAACCAGTAAAGTCCCGATTTTTTAAATTAATACAGATATGCAAAATGATGCGAGTATATCAACACAGACAGTGTTCAGGTCCTATTTTGAGTCTTGTTTGGAAAGAATAAGAATGCTTTTCTAAACAAAAATATGACATTGTGATGATTTTTTTTAATGTCTTCATTTCTTAGTGCTTCTGGTTGATATCAGCTAGTCATTGATTTGCTTTTATTTGAAGCTTTCCAGGTGTAGGTGTCACTGTCCGGACTTTGGACCCAAAATGTCTAATGTTTTACAGTTTATGTGTATTTTAAAAGTCGATTAACTCTTGTTTTGTTTTTGTTTGTGGCTCAAGCCACAAACCTATAACTCACTTTGTCGGTCGGTCGGTCTGTCGGTCCAAAATTGTCGCACTTCAAATCGAGGCTACGCTTCAAATTGAGGCCGCTGTTTAAAATGATGTATTTTAAAAGCGTACAAAATAATAAACATACGTAATACAGACACTACAACAGACACGACGAGTATGCGGTGCTTCTTTTGATGAGCATAAGTAGGATACATAGTTTTAAATGTTTTCCAAAAGATATAAAAAGTTACGAAATGGTGCAGAGATAACATTCTGGCTTACAGATTAAAATTATTGAAAAGCCAGGGGAGGTGACTCATGGTTGGAGTGATAAAAATAGGCCACAAACTATTGCGATTTCGCGCTTGTTAGATTATGAGACCAAAATTAGCAGTGATATAGAAAATTGTATTCTCTATTCAGTGTAGTCTTTGAAATTTGTGTCGTGTTATTTATTTTGAAACTTTTGACAAATTTATTTTGTGTCCGGACATTTGGGTCCATTTCATGAACTGGGCAAACCATGTACATTAAATTGTGTGTGTGTGTGTGTTTACAGGATAGAAATCGGCAGCTCCATAGCCATCCAAGTGTGTCTAGTGCAATGTTATACAATATCTTTGTGCATTATTTTGATGCAATATGTTTCATTATTTACAAAATAGAAATTGTGTGTTTTTGGTACAATGTTATGCAATATCTTTGTGCGTTATTTTGATGCAATATGTTTCATTATTTACAGAATAGAAATCGGCAGTTCCACAGTCTTTCAAATGTGTCTAGTGCAATGTTATACAATATCTTTGTGCGTTATTTTGATGTAATATGTTTCATTATTTACAGAATAAAAATCGGCAGTTCCACTGCCTTTCAACTTCAAGTGTGTCTGGTGCAATGTTATACAATATCTTTGTGCGTTATTTTGATGCAGTATGTTTCATTATTTACAGGATAGAAATCGGCAGTTCAACAGCCATTCAAGTGTGTTTGGTGCAAGTTCCAATACTAGTCCTGGTCAACCTTATCTACGTGAGTTTGATATAAATGGGTTTCATACTGTGGGATAGAGAATTTGTTTTAATACCACAGTTGCTGTGGAGTCTTTTACAAGTTTGTTCAAGGATTCTTCTTTTAAAACAGAGGTGTTTTTGTTTTTGTTTTAAAGGTTTGTCTGGGTATTGTAAAAATAAATTCAGTATCTATCATTTTCATCATTCACACACACAACAAATTATCTAAGTTTAAGCATTTTTTCATTATAACACAGGCATTGTAAAATAACCAGTTTGCAAAGTTTTCATAGCAAGATACTTTAATGTGGATTTCCCACTTTACAATTCTCGCATTGTCTTTTAACGCAAAGACATTCATTGCTAAACATGCTCATAAAAACATATAAAACTGACAAGACATACATGTTTGTAACAGTGAGAAAAACAGCTTTAACCTAAATAACTTGATCACAGGTAATACACATGAAAGTAGTAAGAATTATCTAGCACATAATGTTATGACACACACACACACACACACACACACACACACACACACACACACACACACACACACACACACACACACACACACACACATCTCTTCTCTTAGCAAATGGTGTTCTACTTGATAGAAATTGTTACCATATTTTTCGGGCATAAGGCGATACTTTATTTTCCCAGAGTGAGACCCCTGTGCCTTAGGTATTAGGTACTTTATAGTCACAGTCTCTGTGAAATTCGGGTTGCTCCCACCTGGAGAGCGCGTCGCAGCCAGAGGCACACCACCCATTTTGAAAAAAACCTTATTTTTGTGTGACTGATGAGGAAGGAAAGGGAGGGGGGGTAAATTTTGGCCAAATGACTTTTTCGTTGCCACTGGGCTTAACGTGTTTATCATGTGGCTTCTAATTTAGTAAGAAAATATTCGGACAAATTTTGAATTTTGTGTCAAATTTAGGGGGTGCGCCTTATAGTCCGAAAAATACGGGTACTTAGATTTTGATATCATGAGTTTGCTTTCGTTTCAACTCTCTCTCAGCCCATGGGGTTCCACATGATCTTTGCTGAGGTTCATTTTTGGGCTGTCATCTTTTCCGTCATCGTCATCAACTACATCTTCCAGGACGGCAAGAGCGACTACTTCCAGGGTGAGACAGCATTTCTTATTACACTGTTTTGTATTGTACTGTAATGTATTGTTTTATATCTGCTTAATTAATTTTCCTCTGTGGGGATACTGGGGGTGGGGGTGTATTTCGTACAAATAGTTCCCCCACCTTTTGGCAGTTCTTTGCTTGTAACTTCCTCTAATAATCTGTCTCTCTTTGACCCTGCCTTTTCTCTTTTGCTTTCTGTCATCTGTTATCTTTTTGCCTTATTGGTCCATTCTCCTGCCTTTTTTTCAAGAAACACAAAGGTTTTCTCTAGTCGAAGACAGACATGCTGGGACTAACTATTTCTTAGTTAGGTGCATAATGGCAGCATGACGCATCTGCGCTCATATGACAGGAAACTGTCTGAGCAAATCATCAACTTCCAAGTTTTCTGTCATTGTCATCAACTTCATCTTCCAGGATCCCCCTGTGTGGATACCGGGGGTCTTTTGTATAAATAGTTCCCCCACCTTCTGAAAGTTCTTTGCTTGTAACTTCCTCTAATCTGTCTTTCTCTTTGACTCTGCCTTTTCTCTTTTGCTTACTGTCATCTACTATCTTTCTGCCTTATTGGTCCATTCTCCTGCCTTTTCTCTTTTGCTTACTGTCATCTACTATCTTTCTGCCTTATTGGTCCATTCTCCTGCCTTTTCTCTTTTGCTTACTGTCATCTACTATCTTTCTGCCTTATTGGTCCATTCTCCTGCCTTTTCTCTTTTGCTTACCGTCATCTACTATCTTTCTGCCTTATTGGTCCATTCTCCTGCCTTTTCTCTTTTGCTTACTGTCATCTACTATCTTTCTGCCTTATTGGTCCATTCTCCTGCCTTTTCTCTTTTGCTTACTGTCATCTACTATCTTTCTGCCTTATTGGTCCATTCTCCTGCCTTTTCTCTTTTGCTTACTGTCATCTACTATCTTTCTGCCTTATTGGTCCATTCTCCTGCCTTTTTTCAAGAAACACACAGATTTCCTCCAGCCGAAGACGGACATGCTGGGACTAATCATTTCTTAGTTAGGTGCATAACGGCAGCATGATGCATCTGCGCTCATATGACAGGAAACTGTCTGAGTAATCGAAGAAGAAGAAGATATCTGATTAATTTCATCTTCTTCGTCATCATCATCAACTTCATCTTCCAGGATAGAAAGAGAGTTTTCCAGGGTGAGGGATTATGGTGTTTATGTTTTTTGGGGTATTTATTGTATTGTATTATGTTGTGTTATTGTGAGTTTGCAACAAAAAACTAAACACTATTTGTTACCAGATCATTTTCTTTGGTTGTTTAGTTTTATTACATATATTAGTTTTTTGTTGTTTAATGTATGGTAATTTATACGTAATTTGTATTAATATGCAGGTTCTATCGTGGTGTTTATCTACATCTTGCTGATGATGATGTACGTATTCACCATTCCTCCCGACAACGCCCTCTGTATTAATGACGAATCACCAGGAGCAGGCAACTCTACCCTACCCCCCGCCACCACCACCACCACCAGTTTGGGAGAGTTATAGGACTTAGAGTCCTAGGTCTCTGTCTCTTTTTTTTTTTCTCTCTCTCACCTTTTCTTAGTTTCTATCTCCTCTATTTCTCTCTCTTTCTGTCAAGGACAGATTGGAAGAATAGGCATTGCCTAAAATCTATATCCATGGAAAATAAAGTTTAAGTTTTCAAGTTTTCTCTGCCTGCTTACCTGTCTCTATTTCTCTCTTTCTCTCGATCTCACTATGTCTCCTCTCTCGCTTTTTCTCTCCGTGTCTTTCACTTTCTCTCTGTCTTTATGTCCTCTTTCTCTCTCTCTCTGTCTCTCCCTTCTCTTTGTCATCTCTCTCTCTCTCTCTTGTACTTTCTCTCCATTTCTATATCCTCTGTTCTTGCCTCCCTGTGTGTGTTTCTCTGTCTCCGTCTCTATCTTTGTCTCCGTCTCTATTTCTGTTTCTCTTCCTATCTTTCTCTATCCTCTCCCTCTTCTCTCAGTCTGTATTTCTCCTCACTCTCTTCTTTTTCTTCTTCTCGCACATAACATCCTCTAGCAACGATTTGATGACTATGGTGCTTAGTACGTTTCTGTATCTTTGTCTTCCTCTCTGTCTTTGCCCCCCCCCCTCTCTCTCTATCTATTCTTTGTTTGTTTTTATAAACTTACTTCAAAATCCATTTTAGCAGCTGTCTGTGTGTTCCTTTTTTTGGGGTGGGTGGGGGGGGGGGGGGGGGGGGGGGTAGGGTGGGAGTGAGGGGTTGCAATGTATCTCTTGTGTGTCATAAGTATTTCTCGGCCTGTTGTATTTATTATACTTTTGATACGAGTCTCTTGCTCTTGCTATATTTTTACGTAAGTAATTTATTTAAAGGCAGAATCCAACCAGTTTTGGAGAATGAAGTAGTAACATAAATCTAGTAAGAAAGTTTTATTTTTTTAACAATATAGTTTGTGTATGCTGCATTAGGTCTTTTTCTGTTTGTGCCCTTCCTTATTGGAAAGTTATTTTAAATCTTTCTAGACGGCGCCCGCTTAGCTAGGCGAGCGCTGTGAGCAGGCACTCCCGCCTTTCTTTACAACCCTTGCCGACGGTGGGATTTTGGCAACATTGTGACATTTTGTTTTAGTTTTCCTCCTTTTGTTGTGTGTAGAATAAAGAAATAATGACTTATGCAGACCAGTTTACTCTACTCTTTTCGCGTAGCATTCTACTCTATTTGAATCTCTACTACTCTTCAAACCTGAAAATAATGCTCTTTAATTCTTGATTACTACTCATTTTCAGTGATCATTATTTGATGGTTTAATGAATAAAACTACACATTTTGCACCCAAGCTACTCATTTCAGCCATCCAGACTACTCAGGACTACTCAGGTCCGCGTATGTATAATGACGACATTTTGATTATGATGTCGGAACTGCGTGTCCCCAAAAAAAGAAAAAGAAAATAATGACGTAAATTTGGCAGGCAGTTGAGTTTTGATTAGTTTTTTTGATTTTTTAAGTGTTTATTTATTAAATAACAGCCTGTTTCCATATATAAAAAGGGCAGAACCTGAACTTTGCAATACTTACATTTTCAAAGATGTTTGGGTTCTATTATTCCTTACACCTCAGTAGGGAAAACTACAGATTTCTTTTTTTTACGTTCTGACGGTTCTCCGCAACTGATGCGGCAACTGACTATAGCTGTAACAACGGTGACCGGCAACCGAATCGGCTACGGCTACAAGTGGCAAGATCGCTACCAGCCGCCAGCGCCTGCTTAGGCTAGGAAAAGCTAAGGAGCTTATAAATAGTGCAATGTTTATTGCACAATGCTTTTTATCAGTGCAAAGTTTATTTTAGGAGCTTATGAATAATGCTTTTTAACCAGTGCAAAGTTTATTTTAGGAGCTTATAAATAATGCAATGTTTATTGCACAATGCTTTTTATGAGTGCAAATGTTATTTTAGGGAGTTTATAAATAGTGCAGTGTTTATTGCACAATGCTGTTTATCAATACAAAGTTTATTTTAGGAGCTTATAAATAGTGCAATGTTTATTGCACAAGGCTCTTTATCATTGCAAAGTTTATTTTAGGAGCTTATGAACAGTGCAATGTTGCACAATGCTTTTTATCAATGCAATGTTTATTTTAGCTTATAAATAGTGCAATGTTTATTGCACAATGCTTTTTATCATTGCAAAGTTTATTGCACAGTCTAAGGTTAACAAAAGTGATGGCAAATTGCAAAGACATTTTGTCTGCTACTACCGGTATGTTCATTAGTATACTACGCTTCTACATGCATCATAATTGCACAAAGTACACCTATTTACATATACTATGTGCCTGTAGATTAACCTGAATGTACATTGTTTTGTATATTATCTGACAATAATTATGTTTATATCTTGTGTGCGTGTGCATGTACATAATTTACGTCACACTTGTGCAGAAAATCGTTTGCCACATTTAAAGAATTTTTAAAAGAAGTAAATCTCTAGTGCAGACCCTGTATATAGTCTCTAAAACTTAAAGGGGCACCCTGACGGATGAGTTTTTGTAAGAAACACGTCAAGATCACCAGAAAGACAGCCTTTTCAAGGATCGGAACACTCACTTTGCTCTGGTTTCCTAGAAATCAAGCCGTCAAAACGGCGATTCCTTCTTGGCGGAGATGCCGGAGAGAGAAGCCATTTTGGACGGGGTGGGTGGAGACCACTCAAGAGTGGTTGAAGCTTTTTCTTCCTTATAGTGCAGTAAAAAAAGAATTGGAGCTATTTCCTTTGTTGTGAGCGAAACTCCTTTTGGTAAACTATATAAAAAAATAATAATTCAAGATTAAAAAGGCTTGTATTGTAGAAATTTCATGCAAAGGATATGGTCTAAACTCAGGCGGCCATTGGAAAAGAGAAGACACATGCCTTCTCTTTCACTGAAAGAATATTGACTTCCAGCACCTCTGCCAAGGAGGAATCGCTGATTTGACAGTTTGATTTCTAGGAAACCAGAGCAAAATGAGTGTTGCGATCTCTGTAAAGGGTGTTTTCCTGGTGATCTCGACGTGTTTCTTGCAAAAACTAATCCGTCAGGGGGCCCCTTTAATGTTTTCTGCCTTTTTTAACGCAGGATGCATGTATATCCTCTAAAATTGATTTACTGTCTAATGCACAAAGTTTGTGTGCTGAGCCTATATCTTTTGAAATTTATGCCACAGATATTATACGTAGGCTTAAGTATATATCCTCTTTAATGTATGTTGTGCTTTTGTGTTGTTTTAAATTCAGCCTTGCATGAGTGTATGTGTGTGTGTGTGTGTGTGTGTGTGTGTGTGTGTGTGTGTGTGAGAGAGAGAGAGAGAGAGTATGTGTGTGTGTGTGCGCGCACATGTATTTGTTGTGTGGTTTTGCTTATTGATACCTGTACATAAAAAACCATGCATTTTCCAAAGGGCATTTCTTGTGAAGATTGTGTCTAATATTTACAGAATTCTTTTATTAAATATGTAGCATATTTTTTCAGACTATAATGCACTCCTTATTATTAGGTGCATGCCCCACATTTTAATCAAAATTCACATTTAATTATTGTACTTTCTTGCTATATTGTTAGTCATATTATAAGGCGCAAGGGTCGCAATCAGGTCTGACAATATCTCTCTTCGTTCTGTCACTGAACAAACTCAATCATGTATTTCTGACATCAAGGCTTGGATAACTGACAACAAACTCCAACTTAACAACGATAAGACTGAAATGATTTTCATTGTCCCCAAGAGACTTTTGTCTACAAACTCACTCCCTACTTCTATCCAACTAGAGAACTCTCTCATTCAGGCTTCTGCAAGCGTGCACAATCTTGGCTTCACACTGGACCAAACACTCTCTTTTCAAAGTCAAATTTCCTCTGTCTGTCGTGCTTGCTATCTGGAACTCTGTTGCATTGCTTCTGTTCGTCATCTTCTCTCTGATGACGCCACCAAAACTCTTATCTCTGCCTTTGTTCTCTCTCGCTTAGACTACTGCAATTCCCTCCTTGCTGGTTACCCACAGAATCTCCTCGCTAAATTGCAGAAAATTCAGAACAATGCTGCTCGCCTTGTACTGAGGTGTTCCAAATTCTCTCACTCTACCCCTATGCTTGAATCTCTTCACTGGCTTCCTGTTGGAAGGCGTATCAAATACAAGCTCTCTCTGCTCTGTTGCAAATCCCTGAATGGTCTTGCTCCTTCTTATCTCACTGATCTCCTGAACCTTTACACACCTCTTAGACAGTTACGCTCCTCTTCTGACACTTCTCTCCTCCAGATCCCTCGTTGCCACACCAGGATCCTTGGCGAACGCTCCTTTTCTTTCCAGGCCCCCTCCACTTGGAATAGACTCCCTTTACCTCTCCGTTCTGCCAACTCCCTTTCTTCATTTAAGTCTTCTCTCAAAACTACTCTCTTCAAATCATAGCCTGCTATATTTCTTTTCAAAGTACTGTGCCGCTTCCATCCGCGTGTGTGTGTGTACCTGCGTGTTGTTTGTGCGTGTGTGGTGTGTGTGTGTGTGTGTGTGTGTGTGTGTGTACCTGCTTTTGTTTGCGTGTGTGTGTGTGTGTGTGCGTGTTCCGCGTGTGTGTGTGTACCTGTGTGTTGTTTGTGCGTGTGTGTGTGTGTGTGTGTGCCGCTTCCATCCACGTGTGTGTGTGTACATGCCTGTGTTTGTGCGTGTGGTGTGTGTGTGTGTGTGTGTGTGTGTGTGTGTGTGTTTAGTGCCGCTTCCATCCGCGTGTGTGTGTGTGTGCATGTGTGTGTATGTGTGTGTGTGTGTAGTGCATGTGCGTGTGTGTGTGTGCGTGTGTGTGTGTATGTGTGTGTGAGTGTATATTTTTTACGTTCATTTATTTCTATTGCTGGCTGGTTTATTCATTTATTATTGTAAGCGCTTAGGGCTTTTTTAAGATTATGCGCTATAAATGCTAATTATTATTATTATTATTAAAAAAAAGTATCGACTTATAGTTTGCAAAATATAGTAGTTAAAATATGTTGTTCATTACGTGTTTGTCAGGGCTGACAGTAAGTTTGCTGTGTTGTTTTTGTTGTATGCTTTGTTTTTATTTTTTCGATTCAAAGTATATTCTTTTATGTGTCAAAATTCACCCAAGATCTGATTTAAAAAACCCAGCTGCTTGTAATATCAGCTCTCTGCCAAAATGCAGTATAACTAAAATGATAAACGACAGTTACACTAAATACCACCTGTACTACAACATATAATTCACATAATTTTCCTTTTTTACATTTTCCCCTTCATTCGCTTTTATTAACAAATTTTCATAAAGTGCCTTTCAGTGCTTTAAAAAAAAAAAAGTACCCGGTAATCTTTTAGCATAATAAAAGATTATACTGGATCAGCTATCAGTTGAATCACTTTAAACCCAGATTTGTTTATTTGGAGCTACCACTGTTTTTTTTAGAAAATCTTACTCTGTGTGTGTGTGTGTGTGTGTGTGTGTGTGTGTGTGTGTGTGCATGCTTGTGTCTATGCACACATGCTGTAGAATGGCTTTAAATAGAACATGTAGATGGGTTTAGTATTTCACTTTTTGGATGATATGTTATTTATTAATGTTTTGTGTGTGTGTGCGACCTAAGAAATAGTGTAATGTTGAATATAAACTGCTGAAAATGTTGATATGTTGTACCTTAGATTGAACTGTTATACATGTATACATAGATGATTGCTTTCTGCTAAAAGAGTAGCAGTGTTCATTTTATTGGTTGTGAAATGCCATTCTTACAAGTCTTTCTGCAATGTTTTTATATATTGTTATTGTGATCACATCCGATTGATTGTTGCAACTTTTGTGATTGCAAGCTTTGTTTTTATATATTTTGTTGACGGAATGGGAAATAATGTTCTAGTTTTTACTGTGCAAATTATCTTCTCGTTTTTGTACATATACATTCCAGCTTCTGGTTTGCCAGACAGATGTGATGCCTTTAACCCTTTCACCGCCAGCCATTTTTGAGCCTAAGTTTTCCATTCAACTTACATGGGTAGAACAAAAAGTTTGTCTGCAATATTGGGAATTCCTCTGTGACATGCTTAAAACAAGGCCTATTGTTACATCTTAAAATTAAGAACTCAAGATCATTGAATAACTAGATCCAGATTTCAAGGCTTTTTATGACATGGGTATTAAAATCATTATGGTGCAAAAATGCGACATTGGCGGTGAAAGGGTTAAGTACCATATTTTTCAGACTATAAGGCGATACTTTTTCCCCAGACTGAGACCCCTGTGCCTTATAATATGACTACTAAAATAGTAAGAAAATATAACAGAATCTGAATTTTGTGTAAAATTTGGGGGGCACACCTTATAATCAGGTGCGCCTTATAGTCAGAAAAATACGGTATGTGAAATGCTCGCTGTCTTGTTTGAAGTTTTATATTGGGTAATTTTTGTGAGAATGTATTGGGTTTGCATACTAATATAAATCAACAAACCATTTCTTTTCACTGTTTCAGAAAACAGAAGAAAAAAAGTTTCTAAGAGGTACCCATTTCTTTGCAACATTTTCTGGTCGTAATGGTAAAACGATTTCTCAATCGTACAGATTTATTGTATGCAAGGCGCAGAGGTCATAACACGGGTAAAACGTCGAAGGCACCATTAGTTTAACCTCTTGACTGCCACCAACGTATTACATACTGACCTGATGACATTACTGATGTCATCAGATGAAGAGGAATAACTCTGATAAGTGATATGCTGGTTTTTGCTCTAACACAGTCAAGAGAGTAATATCAAAGACTCTAAAAGGGTAAGATGGACTACTTAATAGTTACGGCGAGCCAGGCTGATAGAGTTATCATTAGCGGGATAGTTATCCAAAATATAACTGACTCATGAAAAAATAACTCGGGTTTAAAAAAAAGTTAATGTAACCTAAATGTGTCACGTTTAAAAGGGACATAACCAGTGTTTCTGTCCTCACTACTCATATAGGGAAAAGGGACCGGATGTTAGTCTTTCTTTTCAGTGTCTTTGGTAATATCTCCAGACCATTTGTCTTTAATTTTCTCTGACAGTCAAGGGGTTAATGCTGAAAGTAGAACTATCACAAACGAAAGAAGTCTGATAGTACATTTCGGCTTTTAATCAAGAAAACTGATTGTATGTTTTGGCATTCAAATCCTTGATATGAAGTATCCACGTCAACACGTATGTGAACATTTATCACTCTTTCCCCATGGCAACACAGTGATAGGTCAGTCATAATGACTTGCATGTCACTTTGTTGCCATAGTGAAAGAGTGAAAAATGTTCACCTGTACAGACCTTTACCAACCAGTGATGTGACATTGAAAAATTATGTTTGGCTTGCAGCTAAACTTGTGTGGCTGTGCCTTGGATTTACAGAGCATACTTTTTTTAATTTTGTGCAAGATTTCGCAATATTTTATATAATTACAGAAATCACAGAAAGCTTGAAAACAATAAACCTTTAAACAACTCTTCGATTTCTTTCTTCTTCTTATTTTCATTTTATTTTTAGCTCTTATGAATATGAAAGGAAGTATGAATGTTATGTCCATTCAATATGAATATTTTGTTAATGTAAAAAAAAATGCTGTGCAAAGCTAAAACGCTGAGTCAACATTATTATAGCCATTGATTTTAGTTGTTGTTTAAAGGTGGACCCTGATGTATGACTGACTAGTTTTTGTAAGAAACACAAATAGTTTTAACCTTAAAGGAGCACCCAGACGGATGAGTTTTTGCAAGAAACATGTCGAGATCACCAGAAAGACAGCCTTTTCAAGGATCCTATAAATCAAACCGTCAAAACGGTGAGTCCTCCTTGGCGGAGATGCTGGAGAGAGTAGCCATTTTGGATGGGGTGGGTGGAGGTCACTCATTGTGGTTGAAGCTATTTCTTTTTTGTAGTGCAGTAAAACAAAATTGGAGCTACCGGTATTTCCTTGTGAGCGAAACTCCTTTAAACTGTATAAAAAAAAATTTAAATAAATAAAAAGGCCTGCATTGTGAATATTTCGTGCAAACGATTTGGTCTAAACTCAGGCGGCCATTTGAAAAGAGAAGGCACACGCCTTCTTTCACTGAAAGAATTTGACTTCCAACACCTCCACCAAGGAGGAATTGCCAATTTGATTATGTTTGATTTTAAGGAAACCAGAGCAAAGTGAGTGTTGCGATTTCTGTAAAGGGTGTTTTCCTGGTGATCTTGACATGTTTCTAGCAAAAACACATCCGTCAGGGTGCCCCTTTAAGTGGGTGTAAGCATGCTTCTTATTCACGTTTGTTCTAATGTTCCAGACAAAATTCTTCTAATAGGCAGCCAACTTCATCATGCTGAAGATCATAATGCACAAATTAGAGATTGTTATCAAAACTGAGATACTTATTAAAAAAAAAGTGGTGTAGAACACGAGATGATGACAAGTTTTAACAAAATCTTATAAGACAAATGCACATGTGTTTGAGTCAAGGCATTGTTTAAACTTTACCTGAATTCTTTGTCTTCTTTCGTGTTCCCAAGCCAATGGGTGAAATATCTCATGTGTCCGGTTTTCAGTTTTTACTGGTCTCCTAGCTGCATTCGGCCAACACATTCCGATTTCAGAGGAACTTAAAAGGAGAAAATTATTTTGGAAGATTGTTTTTTTTTAAAAAGGCAGGATAACGGGCCAATAAGTAAAAGGACTAGATGACAGTAAGGAAGAGGCATGGTAATAGAGAGTGAAGTATATTAGATGAAGTTGCGAATACAGAACTTCCAGAATACCTAAACTTGTAGGAAGAAAAAAAATTGCTACTCTTGGGAATTGAACTCTGGTCTTCAGATTCCGAGTGAAAGGCTCTAACCACTGGGCCACCAGGCCTGCAACCTTCAAATGGTTCAATTAATTTACACCATTGAAATGAGAAATAGCACAACTAGTAAAGTTGTCTTTCTTGTTTTGTCTGAATTTAAACAATATATATTAGTTTTCGGGGTTAAGGGCCAGTGACACGTCGGCTAAAATCACACGACTGTACGATATGATTCGATCACGTGATCTCAAAGCGCGAATCACATTTGTTCTTGGAGACCATGTGATCGAATCGTATCGTACAGTCGTATGATTTTAGTGGACATGTGGCTGGCCCTATAGGGGCTTGAGTGGTCAGAACACTTGACTTAGAATCTTAAGTTCTGAGTTGAAACCCTGTAAGAAACAGATTTATTTTTATCTCTGTAAATTTCTGATTTTGTAGTGTGAAAAAAAGTTTTATTTTCAAATAAGTTTGATAAAAAAAAATCTGTCCCATCTGGGACTAGAACCTGCATCATTCAATTTAGGATTAAGAAATCTTGGTAAAGCGAAAGATGTGCCACCCCCCCCTGCATTTCTCGGTTAATTGTATTTTTCCGTTTTTTGCCTTTCTTACCATACATAAAGCTGTATTTTAGGAACATTTTCAGCTAATTCTGTTTTTGGAATACTAACCCTAACCCTAGCCCTAAACCTAACCCTACCCCCACTATGTACTGCAGTACACCGCGATTTGTCACAGTTGTGGTTCGTTGCGTTTTTCCGTCTTATAGGGTGGGGGGTAGGGTAGGGTTAGGGATAGGGTTAGTATTCAAAAAGGTTATTAGCTAAAAAGGTTAATAAGATACAGCTTTATGTATGGTAAGAAAGGCAAAAACGGAAAAATACAATTAACCGAGAAATGTGAAAACTAATATATAAATAATTGAAATTCAAAGCATGAATTAAAAAAAATTATATTAGAATGTCTCAAAGCTTGAAACAGATTTGTCAATCAAACCACTCTAACAATAATAAACCACACACAACAAAATCGACAAGTTATCGACAATTTATTTGAAATGAAATGTCAACTTCGACACCGACGTTTCAACAATCGGAGGAAAGGGAGAAATACGGAACAAATAAAGGAAAAAGCGTAGGCAAGCTGATCGATTTTCTTTTTTTGCTGGAAGGGGAAAAACATAGAATTATTGCAAGACACACATATACCCCAAACACAGGATATGAACAGCCTCAAAGACAGCATGCAAGATTTGAAATTCCATCATATGAGAAACTGGAGGGAGAAACAAAGAAAGAAACAAACAAAAAACAAGTGCAACGCTGAGCGGCTGCAAAATCCCCTCGCAGCATCGCCGAGGTACTCCGAAATCGGAATGTGTCGGCTGTACACATACATAAAAACGCATCAAAACAGCACGTAACTACATAAAAAGGCATCAAAACAGCACGTAACTGAATAGTTTTTTTTATATATAGCCTTGGGGTTCGGACCCGTGATTTGAGTGCGCGTGATCATGCGCACACGCGCGCACAGAAAAATTAATGACAACTGTGTTATAGAGCACTCATCAAGAAATATTGTGAAATAAACTGCATTAAAATACATGCAAAACTTTGCGAGATATTAGCGATTGTGTTTCGGGGTTTGAACCCCGTAACTGGCGCGACCTTGACCTTAATGTAAAACTAAATACATCAGTGGATAGCTTGCATCTTGGCAAACTAGTACACCAAATTTGATGATGATAGACTGAATAGTTTTTGAGAAAAACGGACGAATAGGCGGACAGACGGAGGCATGCCGGACGGACACCGGACGGACGGACCACATAGCTCCCCGAACCTTCGGCTCGGGGACTAACAACAATATAGGACCTGCCTTATTTCATAAATAAATCGACCAACATTTGATGCCTCAGTTCAGAAAATGAAAATCAACAAGTATTCGACATACATCAGAAATTATTGAAACATTCAAAGAAAAAAAAACAACTTTCGATCACAAAATGTAGTCCGGATGATTATGAGAATGATTAACAACAAAATGTGGGCTGCATCAACATTTCAATCAACACCTGTTCTTTGTGTAACATTCAGCAAAAATATTTTTACATAAGGATCCTATCTAAAGACCTTATTGTCCACATACCACAACTTCCATAAAATATATATATAAATTTAAAAAAAACCACCTTTACACTCCTAATTAAAAACTTTGTGATGGTGTGATGCTTAAGCTGAGGACCCGAAGGCCGGGTTCACATTAGACGCGTAAGTTCCGTATGGAAAACCCTAAATACGTGGGGAAAGAAGAATAAAAGTTTACGCACATAAGGGAAATTCAGACACGTGCGCAAATCTTTTCCCTTCTTTGTTTCACTGATTTATGGATTGCGCACGGGTTTCCACATGGAATATCCGCTTATGTGTGTACACGGCCTACTTCTCTCGTAATGCAGAAATTTGGGCAATATAAGATCTCCCTTTATAAGACTCCCTCCCATATAAGACCTACTTTTCTGAGACATTGTCCTTTGTAAGTATTAAAATTACCTCCCTTACAAGACCCCTTCCTTATAAGACCTCATTTTGGATGATTTTAGGTCTTATAAGGGAGGTTCCACTGTATTAACAAAGCTAAGGCCATTACACATGTACAACTTGATTAGTTCTACAGCGGGGGGAAAAAATGGGAGGAAAACACGATATATTTTTCTATCAGATCTGCAAATCATCATCATTGTCATTGTAGTCATCACAATCAATCAGAAAACAAATCACATTTGGTAACAAAACATTGATGTATATCATGACATTTCCCTTTTATTAAAAATATATATATTTAAAACAAAACAAAATTCAAAGAAAAAAAGAAGAGAAGTTTTAGGTGTTTTAAATGAACCAGTAATTTTGTTTGAGGAAGAGAAAATGTATCATCAGTACCAATGTCCAGAATCTAGTATTGTGATTTAGAAGGCAATTTCTAAGCAACTAATAGACACAGATCTGTTGTTGACATACCATGGCTAAAATACTCCAGAAAGCATCCCAACAGCCGAAGCACTTGAACACTATGGTACAAATGCATCAGCTAGGAATGAGAACATTACGTGTGACCGTTTTTGATTACCCCGCCACATGGGCAGCCACACTCCATCTTCGAGGGGGAACACAGTTCTGTTGGTCTTTGTATTTTAAAAATAAATAAATTAAATATCCTGTACTCGATACAAAACAAATATAGAGCAGAAAGTCTCCAATAGCAAAATTTAAAATTCTATCTGTCAGTCTTTGTATTTTTAAAATAAATAAATAAAATATTCTGTACTCGATATCAAACAAATATAGAGCAGAAAGTCTCCAATAGCAAAACTTAAAATTCTATCAGTTCCCAACCATTTCTTTTCTGTCATTATTTTTTGTTCACAATTGACCAACAAGGTGCATTTGATGACATTTTGAAAATGGGTTTCATTTCAATGAGTCAACCTCTTCACCGCCCCATCACGGATATTTCCGTCAACTTCCGGTAACCTATAAACTGCCCCATCACGGAAATATCCATGTTATTCTAACAGTTTCCCTTTTTCTATCCATATGCTTTTCGCAGTATGTTCGAATGCATGTGAGAGTGTTCTCAAAGGATAGTATATTCAATTCCTGTTCAGAAAAGCATAGGTTATATGCACTTTTATTCAACAAATTTTGCGATAGACTTGGCAACCTAAAACGACTTGGCAAATAGTTGCCCTGGAACCGGAAACGGGCTCGGCAGTGAAGGGGTTAATTATAGATGTGATTAGAACCCAAGAATTGTGCTTGGTAACAATACTAAAGGTTAAACCTGACAATTTTCACAAAAAAAGGAAGCTGAGAACTTTTAATCAATCTAAAGCAATTTGGATGCATAATCGGGGCTCTTATGCAACAGCAATTGGGTTTTCACTTACAGCAAAGCTGTTTTTTCCCCAGTTTTTATTATTTTTGTTGTTGAAAATGTTCAAAGAACGGAATTCCTTCTGTACCGATTTTTTTCAAAAAAATTGGATTTCCTTCCTGAGAAGGAAGCAGTTTAAGCCATGCAATACTATAATAGTCTTGGTGACTTGTACAAGGTTCACACTACATCAGTATTTTCTATAGAACATTTGATACAAATGTACTAACGTTAATCTAACCACACAGTCAGTCACAAACAAGCACACATTGCAGGCGCGATTCCAAACAAAACTCATTCAGAAGCAACCGACATGGGTTGGGAAACATGAAACAGTGGGGTGGGCAGTGAATATAGATATATGTAGCAATGACAAGAAAAGTTTGACTTGAGAATCGGATAAAAAACCTGAAACAGCCTGCAACGTTACTGGAACATACAACAAACACAAACAACTACACGACAAGTGTAAAGGGACGTTGCTGTTTGCTTGTTTGTCTACGTTAATAAAGGCGCATTCACCGAAATATCCAGTAGTTTTGTTTTGTCTCTTGTGAATAAAATAACGTCGCTTTACACTTGTTGTGTAGTTGTTTGTTTGTTGAGAATCGAGAGAGAGAGAGAGAGAGAGAGAGAGAGAGAGAGAGAGAGAGAGAGAGAGAGAGAGAGCAAGCAAGCAAGCATGTACTTTTTATCTATATACAACCATACATTCCCTTCGTCTTAAACACAATAAGACATTGGAAAGGGGTGGGATGGGGTGGGGGACAACAATAACAAAAAGCTGAATGATATGAGAGGAAGTCATCACAGTAGCCAACATACGACAAAAGAAACCCCCCAGACATTAGTCCTTTTTTAAAAATTTAAAAGTGTGTGTATGTGCGTGAGAAATAGAGAGAGACTTGTATAGTGAAACACCGGACACCCTTTTAAAAAAGCACAAATGTTCAACTATGCAGTTTTCATCTCTATGCAGTTTTCATAGAGAGAGAGTGAGACAGAGAGAGAGAGAAAGAGAGAGAGAGAGAGAAACAAGAAATAAAGCAGGCGACACAACCATTTGCTTTATCTAGTCAATTATAACCTTGAGAGGATCCAACACTCAAAATTATATAATTGAAAAAAAAATGAAAAAAAATGAATGAGGGAAAAATATACATGTGCAGCATTTTGATTTTCAATCTCTGAGTGTACCACTAAAAACCTACTGGTCATTAGCATGTAAAATAATCTTGTGAAAATGGGCATGCCGGACGGAGCAGTGTGTGAAAGTGTGTGTGATGCTTTTTTATTTTTTATTTTTTTCAAGTCTATTTAGCATGTTAACCGTACCCACCTACCCCAACGGAAGTTAGATATATACTTTTTTTTATCATTAAAAAACCCTATTTGTTGTGATATCTTTAGAGTGATCAAACTGACTAATAACATGAACAAACCTGTAACCCATTTCATAAGTTCAACAACAACAACAAAAACGACAACAAAATACCAGGACACATTTTTTTGATCATTTTGATATTTCAATATTAATTTCACTAACCAATGACAAGAGCAAACATACGTAACCTTACCAGAGGTTTAAAACGAGTCAGCGCCTTTTCTGTTTTTTCCCCAACCACACACATAAAGTAGTTGATCAACAGAACATTCAATTTCAATGCAATCTGAACACATAGAAGGGCCGCCGTTTGTCATACCATTTTAAAAAAAGCAAAAAGCAGGTTCACTCACGTATTTCTGTTAAAGATCTACTAAGGTAAATGCATTTTAGTTAGCAAAGACAAAAAAGACAAGCAACACAGTCATTAATTTGAGATGTCATTGAGACAAAGGCTACAAAGAAGAGAGAGACGCAGAACTTCGAGATCCGTTTTATTTTGTAACACCCCCTGTGGGGATACCGGGGGGTCTTTTGTATAAATAGTTCCCCCACGTTCTGTGCTTGTAACTTCCTCTAATCTGTCACTCTTTGACTCTGCCTTTTTCTTTTGCTTACTGTTATCTACAATCTTTCTGCCTTACCAGGCCATTCTCCTGCCTTTTTTCAAGAGACTTTCAAAAAGATTTCCTCCAGCCGAAGTCGGACTTGCTGGGCCTATTTCTTAGTTGGGCGCATAACGGCAGCATGACGCATCTGCGCTCATAATTGATAGGAAACTGAGTGATCGAAGAAGAAGAATTTTGTGACAAGAAAAACAAGATTTTCAAAACAAAGTCGAGCAGCTGAAAGGTATAATAATATATATACACACACACTTGGTCATAATCATGCGCTGCATGCACTAAACACACTAGCCCCGTTTTCATTTCTTTCATGAACTGAAACATGCTCACACAGTATTTGACAACTCCCACAAATGCACACCGTGTTCATTGCAATTATATGCAAACAGCATCTACACACGCACACATACAAAATAATAAATAATTCAGAACTCTACACAATCAAACTATCAATACCAAAGGCTTAAGCAACTCAAAATAGTGTAAATATCCTACACAATGTTAAAATGCATAAAAGAGCATACAACCATGCATACACACACTGTGACACACATTATCTCTCTCAGACACACACACACACTAAAAAAGTAACATTTTATTTACTTTTGTTGAGCGTACACACACGCCACACTGCAACTTCCCATCATCCAAACCCAATTTCAATGTCTGTCGAAATTTTTGTTGAGCGGGTGGGGTGGGGGTGGGGGGGATATGCACATGACGATGCTTACCTGTGGTGTTTTTTTTGCCATAATTGTGATCGCACCTACGAAAATGACGGTCTGGGTCTGTAAACGGGAAGGGACTGACCGGAAGTAACGAGTCAAGGGACATCACTAGCTTTGATAGTTGACGACATGGTTCAAACAATATGCTTTCTATCGATTTCTTCTTCTTTTGTTTTTGCACACTCTCTTGTTGCGTTGCAGCGGAAATGCTGAGTTGTTTTGTTGCTGACCGCAATAGCGTAATCGGAGGTCTCAAAACGTAATAATTAAAGACAAATCCGTAGGGAAAACAGGTCTGCGTTTTTTTCTATTATGCGGTGTAATATGTATGTTGATTATACCACCCTCTATTTCTTCCTGGATCCCATTTATCCCTTTGTCATTTTTAGTGATGATGTCACTGCTCCCCCTTTCCCCATTTTGTCTTTGTTTGTGATGCGTTGTGTGTGTGTGTGTTGTGTGTGTGTGTGGATGGCTTGATGCAAAAAAGTTTTCATATTTTCTGTATGTTTTGTTATGGATGGCTTGGTGCAAAAAAGCATACTGTATTGCTTATTCAATATCCATCTGGAAATAAAATTCTGACTTTGACACACACAAAGTCCATTCTACTCAACCTCTTCCCAAACAATCATTCCAATAATTTCTGTAAAAATGAACCCAATCAAAACTAACTGGAAATCCAGTATACTGATGTACCTCTACTCTAACATGGGATTCTATGCATGGCTGGGTTAAAAAACACCACATGATGGATTGAGGATACACTCAATGAGCCTCAAATACTGTGGTATAAAAACCTAACATTCATAACTTCTTTCCTTGAAAAACAAAACAAAACAAACAAAACCCAAACAAACAAAAAAGAAACCAAAAAGGCGAATAAATTCACTTGAGCAAGTCAATATATAGCTACCATTTTGCATAAAACAACATCAAAACGTACCTGCCATCTTATATAATAATTATACACATGTTTAATCACTTTCCACCTTTAGTCAAGACTGTGTTTTGGAAAAAGTAGATAACATGATAAACTTGATCCATTCACACTGATTCTGGATCACTTGGTTGTAGCACCAAAAAAAAAAAAAAAAAGAGGAAAATTGAATTACTAGATGAATAAATTCAGCAAGAAACTAGCGTTTTGTGCCCCGATATGCATCAGGAATTTGAGCTGCTGTTTGAGATTAAAAATTCCTTACAACATTTATCTGAAACGGACAAAGGACAATTTGCAAAGTTCTCCGCATCTTTCTTGTCTTTGAAAGCTGTTGTGGCAACATTACAGAAAACAGGCATGGTAGTGGGGGCAAAGTGAGTTTCGCTGAAGAATATCCAACCGATTCTGCATTTCATTTGAAAGATGTCGACTCAAACTAAAATGATGAAGTTGGGCATCAAAATGAAGAAGAAGAAGAAGAAAAAGCAGCACTAGGATCACAAATCTGGAAACGTGTGGCGTGAGCTAGGCCGCGCACGACTGCTAACTTCGGCGGGAAGTTGCTTGTTCAGTCATTCTCATCCGGTTCCGCGAAGCGATTGCGTAGGTTTTAACGCACATAATTCTTAGGCACCCGAGGGAATTTTTACCCAGGCTTTTTTGTTTTGTTATTGGGGGGGCAAATTTTCACTTTCGCGGATTTTCCGCGATTCACGGAGGTCTACCATGCCTGAGAAAAGAGAGAAGCTTCAATATTCAGCCCGCGAGTGTGTCTTGATGGAAACGTTTTAATGAACAAAATGATGGCAGTGGTTATAGCATTATGCTTGTAACTCCCCCCCCCCCCTTCTCTTTTCATCCCTCAGATGTTGAAGTAAAAGAACTGAAAATATGCCCTAAACTTACATCTCCATGGTGTCTGAAAATGAAAGCCAGTCTTTTGAATGGCAGGGGAGTGGATAGAAACTGTTATTCAGATGTTATCAAAACAGCATGTTATGTTAGAGCATTTAATCCCCCCAAAAATGCACACCTGCATCTCTACATTTTTCTTCAAAAGGTAATCGAACAAACAAAGCTTTACCATGCATTTACACCAGGACTCAAGAATATTCTTTTTCCTTCTTTCAAAAGCTTATTTCCAAACAAAAACAACAGCCCCCACTCCCCACCCCCACCCCAACAAATTGTTTCGATGCATGAACAACAAAACCAGCACTATTTTGAAAAAAATAAGTCCCTTTTCCATAGTCAGCCATTGTGGTTTAATTACTAATTAAGCAGGATGCCCGACTGTTTAGTTTTTCTCCACAGACATACGTACACACCTTCACAGACAGACACATGCACACACAACGCCACACACAATAATCAACTATATTTCTCGACAAAACTCTCAGTAAAACTCTTAGCAATGCATTCAAGTTTATCTTTCAACCTCCCTCCCCAACACAAACAAAAAAACTGTTAATCAATCACATTTCTCGACAAAACTTCCAGGAAAGAGCCCCGTCTTTGATGTGCATTCAAGTTTGTCTTTCAACCACTCACACCACACCCTCCCTCCCCAAAACAAACAAAAAACACGCTAATCAATCACATTTCTCGACAAAACTTCCAGGAAAGAGCCCCGTCTTTGATGTGCGTTCCTGGATCCCTTTGTACCAGCCATCCTCACGTTTCTTGTGCACATGAACTATGTCCCCCATCTCCAACTCCAGCTCGTGGTCTGTCTGCGGAGGGTAGGGCACGATGCATCTGTACCTGCAGAACAACAACCAATCAATGAATCCATCAGTCCCCATGGAGGGTAGGGCACGATGCATCTGTACCTGCAGAACAACCACCAATCAATGAATCCATCAGTCCCCATGGAGGGTAGGGCACGATGCATCTGTACCTGCAGAACAACCACCAATCAATTAATCCATCAGTCCCCATGGAGGGTAGGGCACGATGCATCTGTACCTGCAGAACAACCACCAATCAATGAATCCATCAGTCCCCATGGAGGGTAGGGCACGATGCATCTGTACCTGCAGAACAACCACCAATCAATGAATCCATCAGTCCCCATGGAGGGTAGGGCACGATGCATCTGTACCTGCAGAACAACCACCAATCAATGAATCCATCAGTCCCCATGGAGGGTAGGGCACGATGCATCTGTACTTGCAGAACAACCACCAATCAATGTCCATCAGTCCCCATGGAGGGTAGGGCACGATGCATCTGTACCTGCAGAACAACAACCAATCAATCTGTCAGTCCCCATGGAGGGTAGGGCACGATGCATCTGTACCTGCAGAACAACTCAATGAATCCATCAGTCCCCATGGAGGGTAGGGCACGATGCATGTACCTGCAGAACAACCACCAATCAATGAATCCATCAGTCCCCATGGAGGGTAGGGCACGATGCATCTGTACCTGCAGAACAACCACCAATCAATAATCCATCAGTCCCCATGGAGGGTAGGGCACGATGCATCTGTACCTGCAGAACAACCACCAATCAATGAATCCATCAGTCCCCATGGAGGGTAGGGCACTTCTGTACCTGCAGAACAACCACCAATCAATGCTTCAGTCCCCATGGATCATCTACCTGCAGAACAACTTCAGTCCCCATGGAGGGTAGGGCTGCATCTGTACCTGCAGAACAACCACCAATCAATCCATCAGTCCCCATGGAGGGTAGGGCACGATGCATCTGTACCTGCAGAACAACCACCAATCAATCCATCAGTCCCCATGGAGGGTAGGGCACGATGCATCTGTACCTGCTCAATTCCATCAGCTCCTCCGAAATCGGAATTCTGTCGGCTGCTTTCTATCATCTACTACCTTTCTGACTTATTGGCCCACCATTCTCATGCAGCGGGGAGACCAGTGAGAACTGAAAACCGGACACATACATACTTTATCCATTATGGCTGTATGGCCTGTGAACGCAGGAGAAGAAGAAGAAGAATCCATCAGTCAGTTAAACAATCGATCAGTTCATTTACAGGGGTCAAGTGGAAGGGGGTTCCAAAACCTGAAGCTGGAATTCCTGAAAAGCCCCCCAAACCTGAAATGAAAAATCATGAAAACCAAAACCCTGAAAATCAACTGAGTAATTCTGAAACCTCCTAAACGTATGCCAGTCAGTCGTTTCCGACTATGACTGCCAGATAGCCGAGGGGGTAGATGCTATTCCGGCAGGCTGCGCTATAATTTGTTTATAGTGGAGATGCCTTGCCCAGGGTACATTCCCACTCTCTTGGCCAAAGGGATTTGAGGACAGCTGGCGTTTGGGGAAGGTCCCCAAAGGCCAACACATCCCTTTGGCTGCAGCACTAGAGCCAGTGCCAAGGCCCCTTATTTGAGAGTCATGGTCTTCCACAATTGACACAAGACTAAACTGCACCATGATTTTCCATAACTGAAGAAAATCATCTATTGTACAGCTCTTGCAGACCTGCCACATTTTATAAATGAAAAAGAGGGGTGGGGGTCTGGAGGCCGGCGTAGGCCCCCAGTGGGGTACAGGGGGCTGAAGACTTTTTAATGATTAGTGAGCAGAAAAGTACCCCAGAAAGCATGGAAAAGCATATAGCATCCTATAAAGAAGTGGCTGAGCCAAGCCCACAATCCTGTAAGGATTTGGCAGAATGAACTAGAAATGGGTATGCTTATTCAAAACATTATATTGAAATTATTTGTGAATAAAAGTTAATGAAACTTTGTAGTAATCTTGCTATGATAGTTTTCTGTGTTCAACTGTTGACAATGTTATTTTTGCCAATTTGACATTTTATGTTTGTTTATATTTTTTATTGATTATTACGAAAAACATTGCAGACACAAGTCACTTATATGATCAGAGAAACATTAAAAGCTCAAAATAAACTTAGTACTTGCCTTTCTGTAAAGGTTATTTTAGTAATGCAATCAACAGGTAAAAATTATGTTCGGATACGCACACCTGTCGGTCTCATTGCCGATCATTCGCGATCGACGTTTTCGTGTGAAAAGTATCTCTATGCTTTGCATAAAGTGTTAAACCACTCTAAGTCCGATAAAAAAAATCAATGAAACTATCCAATTCACTGTCTAACTGTCTAAAATAGTGTCGGAATCCTCGGCAGATGACCGGTCGATCGATAATCAAAGTTAGCCATAGGCCTAGTAGGCACTGCACTAGCATGAGTCTCAACAGTCACTTCACTCTGGCCCCTATAACTAAGTCCAAAAGCACGATTGGCACACAATTTATAGGTAAAAACATCGATAACATCGTCATCTATCGCTTGGAACGCCGCCATTTTGATTGAAAAAAAATTTCCCAAAAAAATTCGAAGAAAATCGATCAAAATTAGACTTCAATCGAGCTCCGTGCACAATGGCGGCCATAGAAACAGGAAGTCGAATGCTTTCCGGCTGTCGTTAAAGCTTCCCTTCTGCATTAGAGAGCTCTCACTTCCTTAGCAATATGACTAAACAACGTTGCTTGACAGCTCTCAAAATATCGGAGTTTCGGCTATCGCGATCGGAAAGCGGGTTGAAGCCCAAAATATCGGAGTTTACCCGCCGAAATTGGGGTGAACGGCAGGTCTGCTCTTGTGTTGCTGTTGGCCCCATACTAAAAACTATTGTCAACCAATGATAAAAGCCATGTGAGCAAAGGACAAGCCTCCAAACCAAAAAATCCTCAAACAGAACAAACTTACCACATTCACCTATTTCTGACAATGAAACGCTTTAATGGCCTCTCTCTCTGAGCTGTGTTTTGGATGATCTTGTTTTAAGCAAGGGGAAGGAGAAGAATTACATTGCAAACCATATTCGCCTATTTCTGACAATGTACTGTTCTACTGACTTCTCTCTGTCTGAGCTGTATCTTAATTCTTGGAAGATCTCATTTTAAACAGGGGGAAGATTGAAAAGAAATCCATTACATACCATACATGCCTATTCTTGACAATGGACTATTCCACTGACCTCTCTCTCAGCTGCGTCTTGGATGATCTCATTTTGGGCTGAGGGGAGGAGGAGTCGAGGGAGGCTGTCTTGCGGTGGTGACAGCTGTCGCGCGGTGACACCGGTGTGTCCCTCTCTGAGGGAAACGACCCTGACCTGAGGGCATCACAACAGTAATATTTTCTGAGGTCAAAGCTCGAGGTAGTTTACTTTATGTCACAACTTGGAACGCAATTTGATGATCAAGATTGAAAAAAACACCAAACAAAAAGTGGACAGATTTGGTTTATCAGAAAAGATGTGGAGGTTAGGTTTCAGTACAAATCTTATACCAAAGTTACTCAGAAAGTCGTGAACACACGGGTGCTCCTGGGTAATTAAAAAATCCTGCAAGGGGGCGGCCCCGGCGGAGTGCAGGGGCAGCGCGCACACACACACACACATATACTGCTCTTTTTTTTACCCCTCTAGACCAGTACAAGTGCTACATTCCTTTGAATAGAGCAAATGCTTATATAGGCCCTTTTAATGTACAAAAATGCTTCTCATAATCCAGCTCCGCTGCCGGCTCTAGGCAATTTAAAAATCCAGCAATTCAGGACATCCTGCAAGAAGGAGCATCCATGTGAACAGCACCTGCGCCCCAGCAAGCCTAGAACAAGAGAAACGCAGGGGTCCTTTCTAGAAAGGGCAGCCCATCCAGTCCTCTACCGTTCTTTCTTCCCTCGCACGCCGAGAGAATGGAACTTACTCCCTACAGCCGTGACAGGAACCATCTGTCCAGAAGCTTTCAGGGCCGGCCCCGGTGGTACCCACATCAGTCTCCTGGCCTCCTTCTGCTAGAACTCTGAACGACCAAGAAGGGCAAATAGTTTTAACCTTAAAGGAGCACCCTGACGGATGAGTTTTTGCAAGAAACATGTCGAGATCACCAGAAAGACAGCCTTTTCAAGGATCGGAACTCTCACTTTGCTCTGGTTTCCTAGAAATTAAACTGACAAAATGGCGATTCCTCCTTGGCGGATTTGCCGGAGAGAGAAGCCATTTTGAATGGGGTGGGTGGAGGTCACTCACTGTGGTTGAAGCGTTTTCTTTTTTTGTAGTGCAGTGAAAAGAAAATGGAGCTATTTCCTTTGTTGTGAGCGAAACTCCTTTAGATAAACTGCATAAATAAAAAAATAAAAAAAATAAAAAGGCTTGTATTGCGAAAATTTTGTGCAAACAATTTGGCGGCCATTAGAAAAGAAACGGCACACGCCTTCTCTTTGGGTGAAAGAATTTGACTTTGACTTCCAGCACCTCCGCCAAGGAGGAATCGCTGATTTGACAGTTTGATTTATAGGAAACCAGAGCAAAGTGAGTGTTTCAATCTCTGTAAAGGGTGTTTTCCTGGTGATATCGACATGTTTTTTTTTATAACAAAAACTCATCTGTCAGGGTGCTCCTTTAAGAGTTTTAGAGCAGTACCACAGTTTTTAATTCACATTTCATCATTAGGGGTGAGCTCAAGTCACCTGCCAAAGTTGTTGTTTGTTGTCTTACCCTGGCTTAAAGACTCCGGGGATCATCCCAACAGCCAAAGCACTTGAACACTATGGTACAAATGCACCAGTTAGGGATGAGAACATTACGTGTGCGACCGTTTTTTATTACTCCGCCACGTGGGCAGCCACACTCCGACTTTGGAGGATGCCTGCCAAAGTGACCAGTCATTGGACTGAAAGAAGGCCCAGTCCAGTATCTGGAAGAAGAAGAGGAGACTCCTTTCTCACCTGATGTGGCTGACGGCCTCCGTCAGATGCGCAGGAGTGGTTTCCGACGAAGACGACGATGATTTTGATTTCTTCCCTTTGCCAGCCCACAGTTTCACCAGTCCCTTCTTCTCCTTCTCCTTCTTCTTCTCCTGGGACCAGATCAAAGAAAATAAACGATAGATCATTAGATGATAAAAACACAAATTGAACTACAGCATATCAGCAGCCGTGCGGCGCATTTTTCACCTCTAATATGGCACACTTTCTGCTCCAGTGACCTTGACCAATGACCTTCATGTTCGAACCTGGCCTCGATATCCTAACTACCTGTGCAATTTGAGCCTCCTAGGTCCATCCATTCAAACGCTATCAACAGACATACATTCATAGCCAGCAAGGCAGGAACAAACAGATGAACGTCACTGAAAACAGTACCAGCTTCGCAGCTCGCGGGGTACAACAAAAAGCTTTCCTCTGTAGATACTTGGCAGGACATAGCCTCAGGCAAAATAATCTACAAAAGCTGAAGTGACTCTTTGCAGCAATTGAAGAAATTGCCTGGACAAAAAACAATGACACCCCCCCCCCAGTCAATTTTAACTTTTCCTTCTTCTATGAAAGGGAAAAATCAAGACTAGTTGGGCAGTAGCAGCTTTATATATTTTTTTTATCTCCTACTCCATTTTCTCTTCCTGTGAGAGAACACAACGCAACTGAATTACAACAATAATATCTTGTAAAGAATGTCATGCTATACCTCAGCATTGTTCAAGAAATTGCGAGTGTGTACGGTGTGTGAGTGAATAGGGGGGGGGGGGGGAGACAGGCGTGTTCCCTTATATTTTGTTTCCAATTTTTTCCCCCTTGTTTTTTCACGCCTTACTATTCCTTATTTTCTCGGATGCAATGCGTTGTTCAAGGAATGTGAATATCTATGGTGTGTATGTGAAAGGGGAGAAGGGGGGGGGGGGGGAGGGGGGGGGGGGAAGCTGGTGTGTGCTTTCGCTGTTCATGTTAAATTGTTTTTATGCTTCTTAACTTCTTGTAACTATGCTTGTTTTTCTAATTATTTTTTTTCTCTAAAAATTTGTAAAGCGCTCTGAGGATGATTTTTTTTCATTTAAGAGTGCTATATAAGCTCTATACAATTTTAGTATTATATATGCTTCCTCCCATCATCCTCTGGTACTGTAGCCAAGAAGAAAGCATTTTTTAAGAACATATATACATACGACACAAACAGACACCAACCTTCTCTTTCTCTTTAGCAATCAGAGCCAGCGGGGAGGAACTACTTTCTGATGGCCCCATCACAACATTGGGCGGAGTGATATTACTACTCGTCGACATTGACGGGTGGTGGACTGCCGACTGTTTCCCCAAATGACCCGAAGCACTCATACAGCCGATATGTAAATGAGGGGAGTCCAGAGCGGACCTTGGGGAGTCCGCCAGGCGAGTGGACTTCCCTCCAGTGATGGTGACGGGGACGTGGGTGTTGGAGATAGACTTTTGGGAAGTCAGGGGGGAGCTGCTGCGACCTGGGTAAAGCAGACAACACAGTCTATAATAGACGCTTTTCGGAGAACAAAAACGTAGGGGAGAGCACTTCCTGAAAATTAGAGTTGATTGCCTCGACTTACTCGGTCAAAACTATAGCAACCATGGCAGTATGGCTGCGAAGCTTGAAACTGCAGGATGCCAGTCAGCGACTTGCTAACATTTGTTTAAGAAAAATAAGGGGTGGCCAGTTGCTACAAAGTGATAGAACTTGCAAACTGTGACGTAAAAATATAAATTACATCAATTTCAGAATGACGCACTGCGTTCTACATGCTGTGTGTCTCCTCAAACACACGAAGCGAGGGCTGGGGATTTACCTGATGGTAGAGTAACTTCGCCTGCTTGACCGATTGAGTTAGGCAAGATCACTCCCACACACCATGAAATTACTCCCCTTAATTATTTCTGAACAATTCCTATTTATAACAAACACAGAATCTTTTTCCATACATTTCTTTTCTTGGTCTTGCTCTCTTTCACCCTGTCTACGATTCCTGTTCTTTATGTCTTATGCTCAGCTGTAGCGTAACTCATATGTTGCGTGTTTAATACCAGGGACAGAATGCAAGAGACTAAATTCTCATTCTTTTAAAATAAACTTTCTGAAGTCTGAACTCTCTCTCTGTGTCTCCTGTGTGCTTCTTTCATATGACCATCACTCTATATCTCTGTCTTTTAGTGTCTCCGCATGTTCCTCACTCTCTGTATGCTTTTAGAATAAAGTGGTAATATAAAATATCCTAGAGGGGTTTTTTCCCATCTCTTTTTGTCTCTGTCTCTCTTGTTATTTTGTTTTCTTTAAAATTGAAATAATACTTACGCTACATTATAAAGTACAACTAATAACCATTCTTAAATCAAATTTTAAATACTGTATTTTTCAGACTATAAGGCAATACATTTTTTTAAGATTGAGACCCCTGCGCCTTATAATATGACTAATACTATACTAAAAAAAATGTAGTAACAAAATCTGAATTTTGTGTAAAATTTGGGAGGTGCGCCTTATAGTCCGAAAAATACAGTATCTCTTTCTCTTTTTTTTCTGGGAGCCAAATGTGCTGAATGTGCAACACTCGGGGGTCGCGCTAGTGTTTTTGAAAACGCGTTTTGCTTACGCACCGTCAGCAAAAAAATGCGTAAGGGAAGCAAAAAATTGCGTCAAAGAACAAAATGATAAATCTAAGCTAAAAACAATGAAAACAAGACCAGCAACAAAAACATGCATTTTTATTCACTAAGCAGTCATTTTCGGCGATCACCGCGATCCTCAAAGTTGACACGAGCCCTGTTATCACCCCAATGCGCTTACAGTGATTTTCCCGCCAAACTGCACTGCGCCTACGTCACAGCAGTACTGAAAGCAGTGGCACTTTTCTATAGTCTGTTCCAATGTTTGGTGCAGCAGAACCACTATACGTGTAGAGACCGTAGGACTTCTAAAGTCTGATTCACCATCTAGACTCAGATGCAATTGAGCGGACGTCATTTTGTGTACGGATTACGCGTAAACGCCGTAAAAATGCGTCAGCGATTTTTAAAACGCGTCAAATACGCAAGAAACATGCGTTAGCGCGACCCCTGAACACTACTAAAGAAAAATGTGAATACACGTGTCACAGTTGGACATTTGTAACAAAGAACAAAGAAAAAAGCAAGAAAAGAAAATCAGAAAACCGCTATCTGAAGAAGAATACCATATTTCTTTTTTACTATAAGGCAATACTTTTTCCCCAGACTGAGACCCCTGCGCCTTAAAATATGACTAATAAAACATATTAACAAAATATGAATTTTGGGCAAAGGTAAAGATGTGCCACCCCCCCTGCATTTCTCGGTTAATTCTATTTTTCCGTTTTTGCCTTTCTTACCATACATAAAGCTGTATTTTAGGAACATATTCAGCTAATAACCTTTTTGGAATACTAACCCTAACCCTAACCCTACCCCCCACTATGTACTGCAGTACACCGCGATTTGTCACAGTTGTGGTTCGTTGCGTTTTTCCGTCTTATAGAGTGGGGGGTAGGGTTAGGGTTAGGGCTAGGGTTAGGGTTAGGGTTAGTATTCCAAAAAGGTTATTAGCTAAAAATGTTCCTAAAATACAGCTTTATGTATGGTAAGAAAGGCAATAACAGAAAAATAGAATTCACCGAGATAGGTAGGGGGGGTGGCACATCTTTACCTTTACCGAATTTTGTATAAAATTTGGAGGGTGCGCCTTACAATAAGGTGCGCATTATAGTAAGAAAATAAGGTAATAGAAAAACAAATTCCGACCTGTAACGGAGGAAGCAGACGACCCAGCTGTGGCAGACAAACGCGCCACGCGGGGAAGCAGCGGTGGCGCCCCAACAGAAGCGTTAGTTTTGATGTGAGGGGGGACAACTGGAGGCGATGACGACGATGATAAACCGCTGCTGCTACTAGGACCTACGTCAGAGAGAGAGCGCAACGGGGCGGGGTGGGAGGGGATGGAAGGGCAGGGGTGTGGGTGGGGGGGGAGAGAGGCTGTCGGGGGGTGCAGGTGTGGGTGCGGTGGTGGAGGTGGGGGGTGCTTTGGCGCGGATGTTGAGCACGTTGGGGTTCATGGGGCGAAACATGTTGGACTGCCTGTGAAACACAAACATCATTCACAATTCATTCACGTTTCATTTCGCCTTGGCTTAAGGCTGTGTCAGACCAGCTGACATAGGCTAGAGCACCAAGGCTACATCAAAATGTTGTTATGCTCTTCATAGTTATGCGGGGATTGTCTTTAGCCATGACAAGCTCCTAGCATAACATCACCAGGCTCCAAAATCCACCGAAGTCAAAGTGTGGCTGCCCATGTGGTGGGGTAATAAAAAAAAACCGGTCACACACGCAATGTTCTCATCCCTAGCTGGTGCATTTGTACCACAGTGTTCAAGTGCTTCCGCTGTTGGGATGATCCCTGGAGTCTTTTAGCCAGGGTACGACAACAGCAACATTCTTTCGTCTACTGTAGTCATTTATCTCACCTTCCGTCCCATTAAGGATGAAAATTTATTTAGTTTTCTTTTTTTGTTCATTGTCTACATCTTCATCCTTTCAGGGTCGAGTTTCTCTAGATAACGGTCGTCGCACGAATAACGCTTACGCCAAACGGGGCCTAAGAAACACTTAGGAAAACGTTTGCGGAACTTACAAGCTCTTGTCTGATTGGTCCAAAAAATGTATTATTTTAACCAAACTTGAATGGACCAATCAACAACAAGAAATGTATTCACCCCATGCTAGTCACGTGATACTTCGCCAAAAGATACCTTGGGAGTAGCCACAAAACGTTTTTGGTAAACGTCGGTGAAAGAGGTGTTTTTTAGTACCGTTTTGCCGATTTGCGCTCACGCTATGTAATGTTAGCCCTTGTGAAATGGACCCCATTTCTTTCTCTACAAGGCATTGTGTTGTTTTTGTGCAAAAAAATGAAATCAGAAACTCACCAAGTAAGAGAAATCTGTGAATTCTATAGAAAGACTGCTTTGTCTGCGATAAATAAATCCTTTTGCATTTGCTAAACCAGCAATAAAATGACCCAAAATGTTTGCATTCTCTTCCGTGGGAATACCTAGGGCTCTTTCCATACAAACAGATCTTCCACCTTCTGGAAGTTTTTAGTTAGCCATTTTCTCCTGATCTATTCTTTTTAACTTTGCCTTTCCTTGACTTAACCCTTTCACCGCCAGTGTCGCATTTATGCACCACAATGGTTTATCACCCATGTCACTAAAAGGCATCAAATGACGGACTGTTATCCGAAGACATTATGTTCTTAATTTTGGGAGGCAAGGATAGGTCTAATGTTATACATGTCACAGAGGAATTCACAATATTGCAGATAATCTTTGTTTCTACCTAGTTAAGCTTAATGGTATATTTGGGCTGAAAAATGGCTGGTGGTGAAAGGGTTAAAGCCATGTTTCTGCCTTGATGGTCAATTCTCTTGCCATTAAAAAAAAAAAATATATATATATAACTATTTTCTTCTTTGATCTTCTCTGAAATAATACTGGTGTAATGCCAGGGAAACCCCTGACAGCCTACAGTGTAAACCATTTTTACTGTCATCCTTACATGTATTCATATACATATATATTACAACACAACACAAAACAATACCTGATAATTTTGACATGTCTACAAAACATGCCAGATAAACCGCTGCATAGAAATTGCCCTTTGAACCAACATCCTATACATATTCATATATATTACAACACACAACTCAACACAATACAATACTTTACAATTTTGACGTTATTTCCTGGAAAAAATATCCGACAATCCACTGCTTAGCCATTGGTCCTTGAACCATCCATCTCACACATGCATTACCACAAAATACAAATTAATGATTTTGACATAATTTCTACAAAATAATACCTGATGATTTTGACATAATTTCAACGAAACACTCCCAATTAACCACTGTACAGGCATTGTCCTTTAAACCAGCCATTCTAATATTTCTATACATATTTATAAATATTACAACACACACAAAACCCCCCACCAATACCTGATAATTTTGACGTAATTTCCCGGAAACACGCCCGATAAACCACTGCGTAGACACTGGCCTTTGAACCAGCCATCTTGGCATTTCTCGCTGACCGTGTAGTAGTCTCCCTTGCGTAGCTCCACTTCGTCATCTTTCTGCGGCCGATAGTTGTACATGGCCATGTAGCTGTGGAGAAAAATAGTGATACTAATAATAATTATGGTAATATATTAGTTACTACACCCCCGTGGGAATACCAGGGGACCTTTTGTATAAATAGTTCCCCCACCTTCTGGAAGTTCTGTGCTTGTAACTTCCTCTAAATCTGCCACTCTCTTTGACTCTGCCTTTTCCCTTTGCTTGCTGTCATCTACTATATTTCTACCTAACCGGTCCATTCTCCTGCCTTTCTTCACGACACACTTTCAAAAAGATTTCCTCCAGCCGAAGTCGGACTTGCTGGGCCTATTTCTTAGTTAGGCACATAATGGCAGCATGACGCATCTGCGCTCATAATTGACAGGAAACATGTCTGAGCGATCGAAGAAGAAGATATATTACTACCACTACTAACAGTAATAATAATGGTCGGTAGTTGCATGGCCATGAAGCTGTAAAGAAAACAGCGAGGAAGGTTAAAACGGTTAAATATGCAATCAGTCATCTCTGTTACTGTATTTTTCTGACTATATGGTGCACCCCCCAAATTTTACCCAAATTTCAGATTTTGTTACTACAGTCCCATGCCAAATGGTTTCATACAAATGGCAGTCAAGTGAGCAAATCTGTTTGTTGTTTTCAGATAAAACCTAAAATTAAAGAATAAATGTTAGAAAGGCAGTCAAATTTGTGTCCGTAACAACACAAAGACTCGCGCGCGACGTCACGATACATAAAATTGATCGTCTGCACTGTTTAGATCTGACAGAAGATCGTTTTTAAAAATGAGTGAAGCAGGCTAAATTCTCAGCACTGAGGTTAAACAAGCTAAGACTAAGAGAAAAGTGCTGCGTGTGAAGTTAACTATCTAAAATAAAGGAGAGAGCCGTATCTATGTTATGTTCTGTTTTCAAGAAGTTCTGTGCGCTACATTCAGTGGAAAATCATTGTCGTAATATTGGTGAGCGAAAACTACCAGTGCGTGTCGAAGCAAGTAAGTTTGCGAAAACTTGTAAAAACGAATAGACGTCAATTTTCAGCTTATTTCTGGGCTTTCCATTATTGTAAAGGTTTCTGCTGCAAGTTCATGTGTTTACTATAAGGCAGTTTTACATAAGCATGGTGCTAACTGGCATGTTTTGAAGAATACTGTGGTGATTCCGCCATGTCGGAAAAAATCAGAAAGTATTTGGCACAGCTCTGTGTATTCTCTTACTATTTTATTAGTCATGTTATAAGGCGCAGGGGTCTGAGTCTGGGGAAAAAGTATTGCATTATAGTAAAAACAAACAAACAGTAAATGCCATAAGGTTTTCTCATTTTTCTTTATTCCATTGTGTGACAGTACCTTTTGGCTTTTCACACAGACGACTGACAGTACGTTGTGGAACCGAAGCCCCAACTTCTATAAGATATTTATAGAAAACAAAAACTACAGCGTTGAGACGGCGTTAACGGCTGTGTCATAAACAGACTGTGGTATACATACAAGTCACCGCCTTCCATTTCATTATCCTGATCCAGTTACGAAAACCGGTTCCTTGAGTGGGATCCTTCTGTCCCAAATGTACAGTGGAACATCTCTGACAGTAAATTATTCCATTTTTCTTTGCAAAAACATTCAAAATGTGAACTGGAAGCCACAAGTTTATACACACCCAAAACCAAAGCCACAAGATTTAAATCATTTTATACTCCAAGAACCGGAAGACACAAGATTTTATACTACAAGAACCGGAAGCCTCAAGTTTCAGCACTCCAAAAAACGGAAATCCAGTGTGTTCCAGAAAATTAGCACTCCTGCAGCTGAAACAGACTCATCTTTGTTCTGCCTCAAACAATGAACATGCAAATGAAGCAAACTACAATTTAGATATTCACTCAAAATGTTTACAGGCACTACATTTATTTTAACAAGTGCAGACCTGCCAACCCCCCAAAGACCAAAGAGGAATATTTGTAGCAGGAAAGAGGAATTTTGGGGAGCTAAGAGGAATTTTGACGCGGCATCTTACCTTTCGCGCGTAAACACAATTTGAAGCAAGCAATTTTCATCCTTGTGAACTTGTCTTGTTTAAAACAAGTCTTGTCTGGAAGTGTCACAACTATTCCTAACACAATAGAAGCTTTTGGTTTGTTCTTCTGTCCTTTTTATTTGGGCAGACCAAGACGGTTGGTGCCAAAGATGACTTAAATAATAAGACTTGGAAGGAAAATAATTACTAAGTTCATCTTTGTTCTCCTTTCCTTCCGTTGGCTTGAAAAAGTCAGTAACAGTGGAAGACGAAGTCTGGGAGTTTGCAGTTTCGATAAGACGATGAGAAGTAATGAGGCATTTGTCAAATGCCAAATAACATCAAATGATTTGATGTCTTGACACCCTCCATAGGAGACTTTTAAGTGTAGTGAGCACATCATTACATCAAGCATGATGCACACTTCCTTGATCTCTGAATGCA